>CAOKZL010000852.1:0-600000 GCA_948472985.1 Iguana delicatissima
GTCTTTTGTCTTTCGACCCTCCTCTCTCGATCTTCTCTCTTCCGTTCTGTTGTCAATCCACTGTCTTCTTTCTACCATTCATCCTCTCTCTTTCCTCTTTTGATCTCTCACTGTCCTTCACTCCTTCTTCTGTCGACCTTCCTTCCTTCGTTGTTTTTTTTGACCACACTCTCTCTAGACTTTCGTCTCTCTCCTTCTTTTATCCTTCTTTTCTGTCTCTCTCCTTCTTTTATCCTTCAACCCAAAAGTCCTCTCTTATAAACAATTTAGCCCCTTTTGTTCATATTATCAAAGGGAAAAAGAAACTGATCTCTTTAAAGCTCAGTCCATCTGTCTTCACTTCAGTTCTTTTACCCTTTTACACTGTTACTCCTGGAGGGGAAAAGATCTCTATCTACCAAATCCGCTCTCGCTTCCCCTGTCTCAATCCGTCTCTCCAGAACTTTTACTTACTTTTCTTCTCTCCATGTCAGGATCCGTTTGCCACTGTAGGAGACTTTCCTCCCCCTCGTCAAAGAAAGCCCTCAATCTTTAATTTCTTTATCTTTAAAGTCTATTTCTTTTTAAAAGGTTTAGGCGTTCCTATGCCTCCAAGGAGTGGTATCTCCTTCGGCTCCTTCTGCCTCCGTACTCCCAGCGCAGCGATCAGAAACCTCTCTCTTTGCCTTTCCTTCAGCAGAATTTCCGAGCCCCCTTCGAGACCTTCAGGACCCTCTTTACCGGGAGGGTACTTGGCCGGCTCCGTTTTCTTCTTTCTCCGGCTTTTTCCACGTCGGGCGATTGTGTTTTCAGCGAAACTCGCCTCTACACAACCCCTCAGTCTGCCATGCAACCCGGAAGTAGAGAACCTTTTTTCAAAAGAACAAGGAATGCTGGAGGAAGAGGTGTTAACCAACAAACAGGAAGTTTTCTCTCTAGGTTGTCTCTCTATGCTTACAATAGTCATGCAAACGAACTAAGTCATTCAATTAGGCATGCAAAGGTTGCCACTCCCAACACCCCTTCTCAACCGTGCATGCACCCCTAAATTCCCATCTTGACTCGCAGGTTCTCAAAGCTGTCTCTTGGTAGAGGTTTGGTCAGGATATCGGCTACCATCTCAGTGGTTGGACAGTAGATCATCTTGATCATTCCATTCTCTGTGAGCTCTCGTACTTTGTGGTATCTTGTTCCTATGTGCTTGCTGCGTGGTGTCATCTTCTCTGTTTGAGAAAGTTTAATACAGCTCTGGTTGTCTTCCATAACTTGAATTGGTTTTTCTTCATTTATTCCAAAATCAGACAACAATTGATCAAGCCATAGTAATTCTCTACATGCTTCTGATGCTGAAATATACTCTGCTTCTGTAGAGGATAGAGCCACCACACTCTGCTTGTGGCTGTCCCATGAAAGAGGTCCATCTCCATACAAAAATAGGAAACCACTGACTGAGTGATAATCTGCAGTATCACCAGCCCAATCTGCATCAGTGTAGCATACTAACTTTGGATTGCTACTAGCTAGTAGCTTCAATTTAAAGTTGATAGTCCCTTTTAAGTATCTAGCCACCCTTTTTACTCCAGTCCAATCTTTCTTTGTGGGTGAGCTAACTTTCCTGCTCAGAATCCCTACAGCAGATGCAATATCAGGTCTTGTGTTGGTAGATAGGTACAAAAGTTTTCCTATTGCTGTTCTGTAGAGACTATTATCTGGTAAAGCATCACTTTCTTCAGTATTTTTAAGAAAATCTGTGGTCATGGGTGTTGCCACAGTATAGGCATCTTGGAGTCCTAAGCTTTCTAAAAGTTCAGCAATCTTTTGTTTTTGATTCAGTAGAAAAGATCCATCTTGTTCTCTTTGAATCTCCATGCCCAAATAGAATCTTGCATCTCCTAACTCTTTCAATTCCACTTCTTTGTTCAAGTGATGTACAACTTCTGAGTAGTCTTTATTTCTGTTGGTGGCTATAATCAAATTATCAACATAGGTCAGGATAAAGGTTGAATAACCTTCTTTGGTTCTGGTGTATAGACACTGATCCGCTTCTCCTTGCTTAAAGCCTAGTTGTTTCAACATTGTGTCTAGTTTCTCATTCGAAGCTCTAGCAGCCTGTTTAAGTCCATACAAACCTTTGTTCAACTTGCAAACCAGATGTGGTTGCTTCTGGTCTACAAAACCTGTAGGTTGTTGCATATACAGTTCCTCTGTTATTTCTCCATGTAAGAAAGCAGTTTTCACATCAAGGTGTCTGATATCCATTTGTTTGGAAGCAGCTAGACTGAGAAGCAATCTTATGGTACTGTGTTTGACAACAGGCGCAAATGTCTCATCAAAGCCTATCCAAATTTCTGCAAGAAGCCTTGTGCAACTAACCTTGCTTTGTAGCGTTCCACCTTTCCTTGTGCATCCAGTTTCAGCTTGAAGCCCATCTGGATCCTATGGCTTTCTTTCCTTGTGGAAGCTCAGTAAGTGTCCATGTTCTATTCTTATGCAGTGCATCTATTTCTTCTTGTGCTGCCTTTCTCCACTTAGCTGCCTCAGTTGCAGGCATTTGTTCAATTTCTTCAAAGCTTGATGGTTCATTTGGTAACACTGATGTTGTGAGGTAGGACAAGCGTGGAGCTGGTACACCTTTGTTGGGTCGCGTTAGCGTCTGGGAACCTGGTCTGGAACCTGGTCTGTCTCTGCAGCATCCTCTGGTCCAGTGCTCAGGTCAGAGCCATCTGCATCCCCTTCTCTTAGTGTACTGCTCTCTTCCTTTAGCTTGCTTTCTGCAGCATATATCTCAGTCCTTTGTTCAGAATCAGGTTGTGTAGCTGCTTGTGGTATTTCAGATGTAGGCAACATTTGCACTTCTAAGAGAGGTTCAGCATTTTGCTCTTCTTCTTCCAGTGATTCTAAGATAGTCTCTCGTTCATCTGGAAAGTCTATTACAGTTCCTCTCTTATCAACTCTGCTTTGTTCATCAAAGTAAACTACATGCCTAGTAGCAACTTCACCAGTCTTTAAGTTCATTACTCTATAGCCTTTGCTTCCAGGAGCATAGCCAATTAGAATAGTCTGCTCTGCTCTTGCATCTAGTTTGTGTCACTTCTGTTGTGGTATGTATGAATATGCAATACTTCCAAAGGTTCTAAAGTGTTTCATGTCTGGTACTCTGCCGTGCCATAGTTGAAATGGTGTTCGTGTGGTGCCTTTTGTTGGCAATCTATTCTGGAGATACGTTGCGGTCATAAAGGCATCACCCAAAATTTACTGGGAAGATGAGCATCTGCCAGCATGCACTTTGTCATCTCCAGGAGAGATCTCAGTTTCCTTTCAGCAATCCCATTCTGCTCAGGAGTGTAAGGAATGCTCCTCCTGTGCAAAATGCCATGCTCTTCCAGGAAAGCTTGTGTTGATGTGAAATGTACTCACCAGCACCATCTGTCTGGATAGCTTTAGGTTTCATCTCAAACTTGGTTCTCACCATGACAACATACTTCTGTGGCATGTCTTGGGCTTGACTCTTCTCTTTCAGAAGATAAGTAACACAATAACTTGAAAAATTATCCACAAAAATTAAAGCATATCTGTTTCCACCAAGTGAAGGAACATTAAATGGACCACACAAATCACTGTGAATGAGATCCAGTACCTTAGTGGTTCTCTTTTCAGTCCTTGGATGAGGGTCTGACTGACTTTTGTTCAACACAAGTTACGCACCTGGTAGTACTTTCATTGTATTGTTGATTCACCTTGATTCCTGTAGCCAAGCTCTGGTTCTATAGTTCAAGAACTGCCTTTGGATCGCGATGTCTGTGCCATAGGTCAAGGCTGTCCTCATTCATCTGTGCTCTAGCAACATTAGCTTGTTGAGCTGAAAGATGTAATTCATAGACACCATTATTCTCAAATGCTTCTGCAAAAAGGACATTATCTTTGGTAACTGTGCATTTTCCTTGTTTGAAAAGTATTTCAAATCCTTTCTTATCTAAAGCAGACACACTGAGCATGTTGCAGTGTAATTCAGGAACAAACAAGACATCACTTGCTACATTCTGTGCAACTTTGCCATTAGGCAATAGACAGTTTAAAGTGCAGCTTCCTGATCCCAGGATCTGCATGGATTCACCATTTGCAGCTTGAATCTTTCCTGTTGCATCTGGATCCATTTTATCAAAATAATCATCAGAAAATGTGCTGTGATTGGTACAGCCAGAATCTATAATCCAACCATTATTTTTCTGCTTGTAATCATTAACTGCCAGAGTCTGCCCCATTAAAAGAAGATTATTTCCTCTGTAAGACTGTTTGCTTGGTTCACCCACTTCATGCTGCCTTTGTCTTGTAAATTTCTTAGTTGGAGAGCTACCATTGGCTGAGGGCTTTTTTGAAAGAGTACAGTTTCTTGCAATGTGACCCTTTTTGTTGCAGTTAAAGCAACTGAGCTCTGATTGGTCCCTAGGCGGAGCTTTGGGTTTGCCCTTCTTAGTGGCCAGGTAATTTGATCCACTTGGTCTCTGTGTATGATCAAAAGGGGAGGGCCCTTGGTCAATGCATTCTTCTCGTAGTTTAGACAAAGCTTCATTAAAGGTTAGCCCTTTAAGTTTTGTAAAAGAGAGATGAAGGGATTGAACTCTGCTCCCAAAGTTCCAGTCAGGAAGCAAACCTTTTGTCTATCAGAAAACTGGAATCCACATGAATTCAACTTATCAAAAATTATAATCAGTTTGCTGATACAAGCTTCACAGCCTGCTTTAGTATGAAAGCGAAGCTGTACAAGTTCCCTCATCCAAATTGACTGAGATTTTTCAGATGAAAGACCATACACCTCTTTAAGTTTAGTTAGCATTTCATTTGCAGATTTGCAATCTCTTACATAGAGCAGCTGATTAGCCTCCAGTGCGTTCCAATCAGATACTGTGCAGTTCCATCTTTTCTCAACCATTGTTCTGCAGATTCACCACTTGGTTTTTCTTTTTCAATTGCATCAAGAACATTATGGTAATTAAAGGCTAAATTTAATTTTTGTCTCCATTCTGTATAGCTCTCATTGCTGAGTCGCACAAGTCTGGGTTTGGAAGCTAGGTCTAAATCTGCTAAATCTGCTTGCAGCATTTTTGCTTTAGTTAGCAATTCCAACAAAAAAAGAAATCAGCTCCAAAAAAGTAAAAGGTAAAAAGTCTCTAGCTAGATGTGTGTTTCCAAAAACGCGGGGGAGGGGAAAAAACCAGCCACTTTCACAAGAAAGACACAAAGCCAAAAATAACTAAAACCCGAAAAATCTGGTAACTGTTCTGTTCTGGGACCCCATAACCTGTTGGGGAAATTAAAAAAAAAAAAATATTGAATATTGAGAGACCTTGGTAATGAGACTCTCAATCAGCAGAGTATTTTAGTAAATTGCACAAAATGGAAGTTGAACAGATCACCAGTCCCACTTCTTTAACTACACCACAAACACACTTAATCCAGCTCAAAATAAGCACAAAAACAGTTTGATAAAAATATAAAGAGTTTACTCACAAAAGCTTGTGCATAGTCTACACAGGTTCAATTCTTCAAGTAGGTAGGAAGAAAATAAAGCACTCATATGCTTGCTGCAAAATGATCTCTGTTGGGAAATCTCAGAGCATGCTTTCAGGTCAAAAGGCGAAGACAAAAAAAGGGAAGGTAAACGCCCAGAGAACCTTTTTTCAAAAGAACAAGGAATGCTGGAGGAAGAGGTGTTAACCAACAAACAGGAAGTTTTCTCTCTAGGCTATCTCTCTATGCTTACAATAGACATGCAAACAAACTAAGTCATTCAATTAGGCATGCAAAGGTTGCCACTCCCAACGATACTCACTTATCTGGAAGCAAGTCCTGTTGAAGTAAATGGTACTTATACCTGAATAGAGGTATTAATAATGATGTAGCAGAGCCAGGATTCCTAGATCGTGTAGGGTTGAAGCACCAGATTTTCTGACTGGCAGAGATGACAATAGAGGTTTTAATGGACTGGCTGGCAATATGCCTCTGGTCTGAATTCAAGGTGCTTGTGATGATGTCTAAAGACCAAAAAGGCCTGAGACTAAAAGGAGTGCCTCTCCCTACATGCAGGCCTCCCTGACATTTGAGGTCTGTTGGAGGGACCCTCCCTTGGAGCTTACCAGTGGAGACAATACAGTGTTGGAGGATATGTAAGGTGGCCTGTTGTGTTGTGAAATCCCAACCCCAGAAAAGGTCTGATTGGACCAATGCTGGTGTCATAATAGTACCAAGTCAAAACATGGACCAGTGTGGCCACCTGTATTATTGGATTCCCTTTGAGAATATGACTGTCATGGATTTTGCACGTCAGAATTTACCACTACACCATTATGCGCTCAGGACTGAAATGCCTTCCCTGCAACATCCATGGCAGAGAGGGTTTGGTTTACTACAAGATTCTTCCAAAGTGCAACACTTTTCTAAAGAAGCATGAAAACTGCCCATTGATTTTGAGAGATTTTGAGGGCGTGGAGGAGTGAGGACAACTTCCTTTTATTTCCAGTGACAGAACAGTTTCCATCAGCAGAACAATGCCATTCAATGGCTCTTCTTCTTCTTTTTTTTTTTAAAAAAGGGCTGATTAAGGGACTTTCTGGATGGAGAGAAATGAGATAGCTACATCAATGCAATTGTCTCATGTTTAAGAGTTCTGGTCTTAAGAACAGTCTGGACTGGTGCAAGTGCATTACCTGGGCAAACAGAAACAATTTCTTTGTAGTAGCACCTCAACTGTGGCACTCTCTCCCAAGGGAAGCCAGGCTGGCTTCATCCCTTCTGAGTTTGTGACAGGTAATGAAAACTTTGCTATTTCACTTGGGCTTTGGATCTTACAATTAGAGATGTCTGCTCTAGCTGTTTTCAAAACTGCTTTGTATTGTCTGGTTTTAGAACTATTTTTAAAGAGCAGTTTTGAAATGTTTTAACTTGTTTTCAGTTAGCTATTTAGTACTGTAAGTGTTTTTATCTATTGTGCATTGTCTTGGTAGCCCTGGTGGGTTGAGAGGCAAAAAAAGCCTAAAATAAAATAAAATAAAATAAAATAAAATAAAATAAAATAAAATAAATAAAACATTCCTTTATAATAAAAAAGAGTCTTAATGACAAGCTCATTTCACTGTAGTAGTAGCTTTCTTTCAGCATTCATTATGACGTATTTTTAAAAGGGCATAAGCATAATCTTAATGCTTATGCATAGTCTTTTAAGGAGATAACTTTGACCCATGGAAGTTCATGCCATAGTAAATGTGTTAGTCCTTAAGGATGCCAGAAGACTGTTTATTGTTTCCACAATAATGGTTAACTAGTTGGGCTAACAGAAATACCTAGGCACAAATGGATGAAAGACAATGGCTGGAATTATACTAGTGCACAATACCAGCATAACTTCACCATTGTAGGCAGTGGTGGGGGTTGAGAGAGGCCACAGCACAGTGGCCATGAAGGAAGTAAACTCTGAAGAGATGCTCTTCTCAGAGCTAGAAAATTTTGTCTGCCTTCGGTCACCACCACTAAGCGACTCTGGAGGGAAAAAGACAACCTCACCAACATGATTCTGACCAGACAAACTTTCCAGGGTTGTTTTCCCATGGCCAGGGGTAAGCAATGTTGGTAGACTGTAGTTTCACAGAATTTGTCACCACTGGCTGTGTTTGCTAGGGCTCCTAAGAGTGGCAATCCAACATCATCATCATCCCTAGCTTAGGTAAATAGATTGAAGGATAGGCAAAATGTTTTGCTATCCATGAATACTCAGTAAGGGATTCTGGAGGCAGCCAGACATGACTATAGGAAGATTGTCTAGAGTAGAATTCCAATCTTTCCCAGCTCAGGCTTTGATTATTGCTTTTTTTTAATGCTTGCATGCTGCTGCAACTGGAAAGTGTATTTTCTAGCCCTCCTTCGCCGTCCTTCCAGTGTCAGTGCTGCTAAAAGACTTCCAAGTAGTCAGAGAATGAAGAAGAAAAGAGAGGCGGGGCTGGATGAGTGCAAAAAGACTGTAGAAAAGAGCTTCACTTTCAGAGACTTTGTTAAACGGGCTATGGCTGTATGAAAAGATGTCAGCTGATCCTGCTCAGACAAGGTGTTCACTTGGAGCTATCCTTCATGCTGTACTGTTGGCAGGCCTCCCTACCATTGGTCTAAACATGACAATGCTACTGATTCAAGTCTTGTACCTATCATGATCTTACAGCGTTGTCTGAGGCCAGAGCAGGGAACATGCAATTATTCGGCTGCACCTCTGCTAAGACTGAGATAGTATTGCCAACAGTGAGGGATCATGGGAGCTATAATACAATAACATCTTAGTGTGTTGCATGTTCTTCATCACTACTTTAGGCAAAGCACATTTTGCCCCACATTAAGATTATGCTGTCCTGCCTAATAAAGTTGTTGTCAGGATTGCTAATGTATATGAAATACTTTGAACATGCAAACACTATATCTTCAGTGTTATTGTTGTCCCAATCAGAAATACACTGTGTTCTAACTCAGACCCAAAGCCTCTGTTATTGATATGAAAGTGATGAAGGCGTTGAAAAGAAGATGTACTAATGTATGCAAAGCTTTCTTTGGGAGGGGTCCTTATTTGAGGTATACATTCTCCCTCCCTCCCTCCCTCTGTCTGATGTGGAAAAGAGAGACAGATTATGCCAAGAATGGCAAACTAGCAGCAGGGAGACTCAGAAAATGGCAGAAGATTAATCTATTCTATTCTGCAAGTGTAGATCCCTCTTTGAATGAAAGGAATTGATTGAGATTTGGGGTGGGGGAGGGCTGGGAGAAGCTTTGCTGAACAAAATATTGAAGCAGCTGCTTTGCCTGCATCCTGCAAGGCAGAGGACAAAGTACCGGAAGAGCAACGCTGCATCTGCTCTTGGATGGAATGACTGTGCAATCTGCTGAAGGCTGGAGGGGAGCATGATGGAGCAACCGGGAGACAAAGAATGAAGGGCAGAAGCAGGTTTCAAAACCTCTCAGTGCAATAGCTACTCATTACAACACTTTCACCACAACACAATACGATGCTGCTAAAGCAGTATTGTATAGTTAAATGGAACATTAGCAGTGAAAACACTGCAGCAATGCTCAAGTGATTTCAGAACTTTTCCTCAATTAAAAACATGTCCCTGGCTAATTGGGAAGCAGTTACTGTTGCTGTTCTTTTAAAAGAATTAAAATACAAATATGACAGATGGGAAGCACCATCTTAGAAGAGGCACACCCATAACATTTCTGTCTCTCATGTCTCTTCTGAGATGATGTATACATTGGTTACAATAAGCACTATCTAAACACAAACAAAATATGCTTTTTGCTTCAGAACTAGTGTTTCTGCCCTAATAAGAATTAGTTTATTAATTGGCTAAAACTCACATGATTAATCAACTAGGATTTCCTTCACAGGGAGACAGTCCTAAGTGATGTGTGTGTGTGAAAGAATAGATAAATATATTCCAGGCAGTTGTCACGAATATGTCTGATTCCCCCAAAGCTCTTAATCACCTGTTTTTAACTAAAACCCTTATTTAATATAATCAGTTACATTTAAATGCATTGGCACATCACTAAAACCTCACTCGTTCTGCCTTTTTGAAATATTCAGGAAAGTCAGAGAGCTTAAAATTTAATATGCAAAGCAAAGCGACAGAACCAAATTAGCCTCAAAAACACAAATGTACGCCCTTGCCTCTTAGCCCCTCTGATTAGTGTATGCTCAAGCAGATTAGTCAACTACAACTCTATCCACTTTATTATTTATTTATGGTGATACTATTATTTATTGATGTTTATTGAATAGTTATATTTATATCCTACCTTTCCACCCATGAGTTTAAGGTGGTGAGCATGGCTTCTTCCTTTTTGACTTTTTTAGCAATAACCTTGTGAGGTAGGTCTGGCTGAGACAGAGTGATTGCCTCAGGTTCACCAGTGACTGTCATGACTTTGGGGAGACTACAACCTGGACACTCAAAGTCCCAGTCCATTCTAAACAGTACACCACACCAGCTCTTCGTATTACAATGCAATGTTATTAACACTCTATAAAAGGATATTAAATAAACAATACAATCCTTTATGTACCCATTCAAAGTTTCATGGAGTTCAGTGGGGTCAGTCCTGGGAAAATATGTATAAAATTGTAGCGTAAGCTGATTAAAGCTTGTAGATACATATGTCAGCCAATCAAATAGAAAACTAATACTAAGAAAGTAAGAACACAAGGAAAGTCATGTTGGATTAGACCAAAGACCTATGTAGTCTAACATCCTGGCAAAGAGACTTTCTTTCTGAGTGCTGTGTGGCCATCTATGCTTCTGGCACGGACTGTCTTCTGGCTCCAAAAAATTGGCAAAGAGATGTACAAACATAGTAACTTGTCTATGAAATGTTTTCAAATTATTGCAAGCTCATCTATACTGCACACTTAAAATATTTTCTCTTCCAGGATTTCCAGGTCAGGATTATGAAATATCAGGGCCAAAATCTGAGACCTAGGAATAAATCTTTGTGATGTCACAGGGATGCCATTAAGCATCAGCCACCCAGTTACAAAGAGTATACACACAAACACACTTTTTAAGACAATGTTCTCACTCTGAGATTCTTCCTTCTCACCCTGAGGATTGGAAAAGAGGGACCAGACCCCGAAGTTCAGGGCTAGGCCCTGGGAACCCTAAGATCTGCCTTCAAAAGATATTTTGTTTATAATTTGGGGAGAAGGTGAAGATAGTCTAATAAAAAGAAATCTACTGCCCCCCACCCCTAGTTGCAGCTCCTAGATTCCACTGGGGAGGATCCATAATGGTTAAAGTAGTAATAACATGGAATATATACATATAAATGGAAATGCACGTAATTAAGTAAATGTCAATACAATTGTGATACAGTTTCCTATAGTTAACCTGCCATAATGCACATAGCTTGTCAGCAGATTTAAGAAAGCATATTTCCACTGAAGTTTCCACTCCTAGGAGAGCTCATTTGCATATGAGAGAGATAAGGATGAAGACAAGGGTCTCTTTCACACTACACAGCTATAGCACCCCAATAACACTTTAGCTGCCGTAGCTGCTTTTTGTGCAGTTCCAGGATGTCGATTTTGGTGAAGTGCTAGAGCTCTCTGGTTGAAAATTTTAAACATCTCAGAGAATTACAAACCCTAAGTTTCCATAAGATGCAGCTAAGGGAGTTAAGGAAGAATCACAGATCTATTATGATGTAATGTGAAAGAGACCTAGGCTTAGTACAAGCGACATATTGTCTTTCCCTTGTGATCAATATTTGCTGTTCACCATATGACTTGTCTGTTTGCCTTTTCCCCCAAAAGGAAATGGGCTATAGGGAGGCCATAGTTCTAAAGGCAGATCATATGTGTGCCATTTTTAGACATATTTTTACTGGGAAAAATACGCCCCTGCTGCCCTACCTTGGAAAATGTGTTTCCATCTGTTTCCCTCTGATTTCCATTATCAGTATTTTTCCATTTGTTTCCCACTGTGCATGTCTCCTGCAGAAGACCCTGTGGTGAAACTATGCAGCAAGTGGTCAAGCACCAGGTACTGAATCAAGGGCTATAGCCTGTTGGAGGTTCACCACAGTAAATCATGCTTTATGTTAGTTGTAGGGTGTTGCTTGAATCACATCTCACAGAGAGCAAAATATTCAAACATAGGCCACAAGATACCCACTCTATGTAGATCAAGGTTTATTAGAGCATTATGCAAATTGAAGGTAGTGTAAGCATTGATTATACACGGGAAAACAGTTTTTCAGTGCAACAGTAAGCACTGGAAGCCATCTTTTTCACTTAATTTCTTTTTTTTTTAAAGTGCTGTTTTCCTTATGGTATATCACTTTTTGAAATGGGTGTATGGTGCTGCTGTTTGTTGGTTTGCTTTTTTTTTTCTTTTTGAACTGTTGTACCTTGCTTTGGTGGTTTTCAAAGAGATGCAGCACAAAACTAAATGGATGAATAAATGAAGTTTCACATTGTTCAGCTAGGTTCATACTCCCATGTGGTCCTCCAGATGTTGCTGGACTCCAACTACCTGCTGTGCCAGTCAGCATGATCAATAGAGAAGAATGATGGGAGAAGGGCACGGGCTACCTAGCCTCATATTATCCTAGACAGCATATGTGACACTGCTCATCCACTGACTAAACTGCTCAAACATGCAGGCACAGTCAGATATCACTTTATGTTCCAAAGCTCTTGTCATTTGTGTAAAGGTTACACAGTAGTTAGACACTAACAAAACAGTTACTGCAGAAAAGTTTGACCCCTTTTGCAAAGGAGCTGATTCATGCTTGATTAAGTGTCTTTTCTCTAGCTCCAATTAGATGAGATCAAGGACACAAGAAAAACAGAATTCCAACTACTGCAGCTGCAATATTACCACTCTCCTGTAACTCTAATTGACAAATCTGTTCTTAGTTCTATATATGAGCTTTGATTCACCAAGAATACTGTTGTGACTGTGTTTAGCAGAAAGTTTTTGACTGCCATACAAGTTTAATCAGTCATGGGAGCTGGGAGGAAGGTAGCTCTGAACACTTGCCATTTTAACTGTCTTCGCTTTGCAAAATAAAGGAGCACATAGTGCATTTATGCCAAGTATTGGACTACCTGTTTTAGCGTTCCCCCAACTGGTGCTCTCCAGATGATTTAAACTGAAGCTAATGTGTTTTAGACTCCCAGCATAGGTCACATTAACTGGGGTGATGGGAGTTATAGTCAAAAATATTTGGAAGGCACTAAGGCAAAGAAGGATGACCAAATTGCTAAAAGATAATATAGCAAGTTGTTGTTATTGTGTCCCTGCAAGTCATTTTTGACTTATGATGTGCCCAAGGTGAACCTATCTTGAAGTTTCTTGGCAAGATTTGTCCAGAGGGGGATTGCCTTTACCTTCCTCTGAGGTGAAGAGTGTGTGACCTGCCCGAGGTCAGCCAGTGGGTTTCCATGGCCGAGTGGGGATTCAAAGCGATAGCTCAGTGCTCAAGCCACTGCACCATGCTGGTCTCATATAGCAAGTTGGAAGCTTTCAATTGCGCACGCACGCACGCACACACACACACACAGAGGTGAGGAAAAGATTCCATTCTTTCAAAATGCAACAAAGCTTCCCCTTGGCCAGTATTTTAAAACTATTTGTTTTACTAGGGATGTTTAAACATTTGGAATAGTTCCTTAGCAGAGGTGATCAGTCCCCACCAGTAAGTTTATTTTAACAGGTTATGTATTCTTTAATCAATATTTGCCTGTAATTTTTCCTCTCATTATCATTTCAGTAAATTTTCATATCAAGACTAATAATGCATCAAAAATAAGAAGGAATGACAATGAACTCCCCACTTCCTGCCTCTTAAAAAATAACCTCCCTTTTCCAGCAAATGTTAAAAACCTCTCAACAATATCCAGTACTTACCTCCAGCGTATTCATCTATTTGGTCTCCAAAAACCAGCAGAACAACAAAGACATTATTGGCATTTAAGAAGAAGAAGAAGAAGAAGAGAAGACACAGAGTAGCAGTTGGTATCTTCCATATCAATGGGCCTGAGTCTATTTGGGGTATAGGATTCAGCACCTTGGATAGCTGCTTTGAAGTTCAGACCAGAACTCAAAAGAGGATTCATCATCCTACTGACTTCAAAGCCATCAGCTGCCACTGGCCACACAAACACACACAGAGAAGGTTGACTTTACTATGAATGTGATAATGGGATTTCCCATTATCCAGGTTTCTGTGCTGAAGGGGGATAGTTCTCCCTTCAGGCATATAAAGGGTTAATGAACTATTAGGGTTAGCATCATAGGTCATGAGAGAGAGTTGCCCAGTCAGGGAGAGAAAGGTGAGAATCTTTGAGAGGCTTTGACGGAGAAGTTATAAAATCCTTGAGAGACCATGCCGTAGAGAGAGAACAAACGGGACGTCCAAAAACATCAAAAAAGGGCATGGATTTCAGGTGGACCATCTCCTGGGCCTGCTCTTGCAGAGCATCTCAGAAAGTGATCAACTTGCTGTGAGTAACTTAGAATGAGTCTAGTTAGTTGTGCTAGGTCTTTTGTTATTTTGGAAGTTTGGCTGATCTGGAGAACGTACCTGTTTTTATAACTACTTGTAAATCAAGCGTACCTGAAAGGGGGGAACCTTTCATGAGTATTATTTTCTTGTTTACTTGCATACCTTAAAATAAATACTTGTCTGTAAAACCTCCATTTCTTTTCCATTCGCACACCATTCCTCAGCACACACTTAGATAGGATTTCTCTCACTCAGAAGGGGGAGGTGAGGGAAGGGAAAGGACCTTACACATAGAGATTGGCAGTCCTCAGAGCAGAGTCCCACTGTGCTGCTCAGGTGATTCAGAATTCAATGGGTGGTGGCAGTTAGAATTAAGAGATTTGGGGAAAATTCCTAGCTCTTGTTCAAGGCAGAAGGAAGCATTGAGTGAGATGGGGTCCCTTATTTCCCCTTTAAATCTCCAGAATGAGACAAAAGGCCTTTCTGCACTGCACTGTTATCTTTCCTAGACACTCTACCTGACCAAATGTTAAGAGGTTATCACGAGTCCCATCAATGTTTTGCCACTCTGGAGTTTAAGCAATCAGCCCACTCTGGACTCCTTTGTCAGTCCTGTAGGAAAGCCATTACAGCTTTGTCAATGAACCCCTTCAGGAAATAGGATATAAACACCCTACCTTCAACCGCAATCAATTGTAGTCTGAAGAACATAGTCCAGACTGCTGTTCCTATGTGCTACCCTCAGATGCTATTTGAGCCCCTCAGCTGCGACTCTTTCTTCAAGACTGATAATTATCACACTATTCACCCCTAACCTCCCTCCATTCAACTTTTCTTGCCTCACTTTCCAATAACCTTGTGTTGTTCTTAAGGGGTGTCTGATTTCTCATATGTTTGTCAATCCAAATAAAATACTTTGTTTAACTCTAACTGGAGTCCTCTCTACAGTTAGTACTGGTATATATAGGTGAAAAGATCTTGCCATTACCCTCCTCTTGCAGGCCTCCCTTGAGCTGTAATTTCCCCAAATTCTAAGTAGATACTGGCGTTGCTGGTGGTCCCCGATGTCCTCCACCTCTTAGGGTAACAGCCCTTCATCACTCCTTCCGATTTGCCCTCCTAGCAGTTCTCCAGCAAGCTTACTGGGTGCTGGGGGAGGCAATGGCAGAAATGAGCAGCAGAAAGTGGCTAGTGTAGTCACCTGGTTAGAAGGGTCTCTTGGAGCTAGGTCTGAAAAGAAAAAGGTTATATCAGGCTTTGCTTTGTGTTTAAAAGCTCCCATTCCATGCACAAGAGCTTACTGGACTGGCAATCACTGATATAGTGCTTCTCTCCTTCTAAGATCCTAGTATTGCAAAAAAGAAGCACTGGGCTAAGAGGCTGCAAGTGGCTACCAAGTTTTCCTCCTGATGTTGCAGAGCAGGGTGGGAGGAGAAAACTAGGGCTATTCTGTCACTTCTGCTGGCAGGCCAGCTGCCTTTGGTTCTTTCCAGCTGTCACTTTTCCGGGAGCCATTCTATCAGGCTGCCTGTACTATTTCCATCCCAGCTGGTTATTGTTAAGGACTGTAACTTTACGAACTGGTGTGTGGATTTTCCCCCTCTCTATGCCACTCACCTTTTCTCTCTGTGTTGAGTCTTTCCATTTAGAAGGCTAAGGGCAGAGACTGCCTCGCTAATAGTATTTCTAAGATATTTTGGATGACTTCTGTATTGTTGTTGTTGTTGTTGTTGTTGCTGCTGCTGCTGCTGTTGTTAAACAATACTAAATACCTCATTTCTGACAAATGCTAAGACTCCTGGAAGCCTCCAACAGTGGAGAAATAAACATTTTTGGAACTTCTTTTTTTTCTGCCCTGAGGGGGTATTGGGGGCAGATGATGATAATCTGTGAGAAAGGCCTTGTGGGATTTTGCACTTTGCCCACCCCTGTGTTAGGCCATTTCTGCACTACACAGTTATGGTGCTGTTATTCCACTTTCAACATCCTGTGGAATTCTGCAGTTTGTACTTTACTGAGGCCAAAGAACAATCTGGCTGAGAATTCTAAAGGGGTCTCCCTAAACTCCAAACCCCAGGATTCCACAGGAAAGTGGAATAATAGCACTATAACAGTGTAGTGCAGAAATAGCCTTAGACTGAAGATAAACTTCAGATGGGAAGGAGTGGCTGCAGGCTCTGCAAGGAAAATGTGGAAGTTCCTTGTGGATATCCATGTGACTTTTCCTACAGCAGGAAGCCAATGGACACTCCAGTATTCAACCTGGGAGATCCAGGTTCAAATCTTTTCTCAGCCCTGAAATACACTGGATGCCTTTTGGCCAGCCAGTCTCCATCATGCTGAGCCACCTCACAGAGTTCTTGAGAGGATAAAATGTGGAGGAGAAGAGTCGTTTATTTGGGCTCATTAGATGAAAAACAACATATGAATGTACTATGGGTAATTGAAAATGGACAAATAGTAGTTCGGAATAATTTAGAATGGGGATATTTCTTCTCTCTCTCTTTTCTATCATGACTTTCTCCTAGGACTGGAATGCAAAGCAGCTCACAGTAAAATTAAAATTGGCACAAAAAGAAAGAGATTACAAATAAGTATAGATACAAGCAAACAGAAGGTCACAATGCTACAACACAGTTAAGCAAGTTATAATATTATGAAACTATAGCATTGGAAAGGATTGTATTTCCAAATGCACAAACCAGTCAAATCTGAGTCCTGTGGAAAGCAAGAGTCAATGTATCCATTAGATGGGATGGTGAGGGAGAGGGGGAGATTTCTGTAGTTGTTAGGGAATGCCTGAAGAAAATACTAGCATTTTCATTGAAATGCCCTGAATAAATAGAAAAGCAAGTACTTGCTAAATGGTCTAAACAGTCAGCTAAAGCTAGCAATATGGAATTATTTTTCTTTTACAGTGGAACTTTACAATAAAGATGGAGATAGTTTGTCAAAGGCTAGGATATCTGTTTATCCTCCTTTATGGAAGCCAGTTCTCTATTGGATGGGATATCCTGTTTAAGCCCATTCCTGACTTTGGAAGTAACTGGTTACAAAAACCTAATAACATGTTACAAATAAAATAATCAGTTACTTGTAAATATTTCCTTTTTCCAGTTAATATTGGTACCATACATTCTGTTCTGGCTATAACTTAAGAAGCGATAATACTATTCATTTCAGTAGAACTGTGATGTCTTAGTTACTTTTATAGTTATGGAGGCATAATGTATGGCATCCATTTAGCACATAGCTCCAGCCAGTAGCAGCTGGTGGGTCCCATATCAAGTGGGCTAGTGAATTCCCTGTGGTTTTAATCTGATGGACCTATCCAAAGTGCTGAAATAGGTTTAACATCTTGGACAGCTCCTTTGAAGTTGGGGCTAAAAGTTACAGTGAATTCACCACTTCCTCTTGACATGGGAGTCACTGGACTCCACTGGACCTAGCTCTTATGAAGTCCTCCACAATCCAGGCCAGATCCCCCTGATCAGATGGCTGTCATACACAACTCATTTAGTATTACGTCTGTGCCTCTGGTGACCCATTCCGCCCACAACAATGGCATTTTGACTAAATTTATATAAGGATCAGGAACTTAACCTGAAGTGAAGAAATGTGAAAAGAACTGCAAACTGAATTCAGTTTAAACTCCTGATGAATCAAACAAAGCAGAACAAATTCTGAATTTATTATTTGAAACTATCTTCCCACCCCACCATCCTCGTTCAGCACAAAAAATAAAATGAGAAAAAAATCAGGTGTCTAGGTATTCTGCCATCACATTGAAGCACCCACTGAAGCTGATACTGTGGCACATCAAAGTCCTTAACTGCTGGTTAACAACTAAGAGGATTAATGTACCAAAGTATATATTCATCACATTTGAAAGACAGGTATGCATTTATCCTTGTCAAACACAATGAATATTCACATTTGATTGGCAAACAAGGGGAAGTGTTATATAAGGATTGTGGCCCCTTTTCCTCTTCTTGTTTATGTTGGTCCTGATTGCTACTCCCTGCTTTCTACTGGATTCATCCTGGAAGCCCCTTATAGTTTAACATCTTCCACATTGTGGCGTATAAAATGGTGCTTCTATCAGAGGCCAATTATGCATTACCATAAAAGAGGACAAAATAGGACACATCATATGCATACCATTTTCTTACACTAAAATCTATGAATAGATTCCAATTTACAAATGGTAACTATAATTTAAAAAGAAAGGTAACACATCTCAAAATAATGGAGGAAACGTGTGACGAGGTGACTTCTTGTGTGTCCATACAGTATTGCTTGCTTTTCTTTCTTGGGGTTCTTTTAGATCGTAAAATGAATTAGTTATAGTTCCAAACATCCCAAATTTGTTAGTTATTGTTGTTATCGTGTGCCTTCAAGTTGTTCTGACTTCTGGTGACGCTAGGGTAAATCTATCACGGGGTTTTCTTGGAAAGATTTGTTCAGAGGGGGGTTGTCTTCCTCTGAGGCTGGGGGTATGTGACACTCCCAAGGTCACCAAGGGGGCTTCCAGGACTGAGCAGGGATTTGAACAATGATCTTCAAAGTTGTGATCCAATGCTCAAACCACTACATCACGCTGGCTCTTCTAATTACCATTATAGTTACAATTTTAAAGGTACTCTTTGCTTTCCAGTTTTTAACAAAAATTTGGATACTACAAATGGTTGGCCTGAGGTGGAAAGCACATCTTGTATCCTCAACACCCACAACAAAGTGCAACATAGCAGCTTGAAGCACAGCAGCATGAGCCAGGGTTTGAACCATACTCGGCCCACTGACACATAGATACATTCTCAGAAACCAGAAGCTAGTCCAACTGACACTAGACTGTAGAGCTGAAAGTACATGCCTGCTGGCTTCTGCCATCATCTAGGAAACTGAAAGGAGCAAAGAGGATGTACCCTCTGCCACCAGGCTGACCTTTGGCAACAGGCCTCACTTGCTGCAGAAGGGATTTTTCATTGTGTTTTAGACCTCTAATGCTTTCATTAATTTTATGTATTAATTGCATCGGTACCATTTTACTATAAGCTCTCGATTCCTATCAATGGGGGAAAGGTGAAATAATATATTGAACTAACAAAACAAATAAATAAAACTCAGTCAGTAGTTGCAAGGAGTTATCTTCTCCTCATACTTGTCCAGAAAGAGTATTCACCATGGCTGAGTGGAGATTCAAACCCTGGTCTTCATAGTTCAGTGCTCAAACCACCATTCTTGCTCCCATACAGCAAGTTGGAAACTTACAGTTGTACACACACACACACACACACACACACACACACACACACACGTGGGGGAGGGAGAGAAGAAATTCCCTTATTTCAAAATGTAATGAAGCTTCCCCCTGGCCAATATTTTAATATTATGTGTTTTACCAGGGATCTTTAAATGTTCTTATCAGTTCAATAGCTCAGCGGTGATCAAAGTCCCCCCAAAGGAAGTTTATTTTAACAGGTTATATAGGCTTTAACCAACATTTGAAATGGCTTTGCCTGTAATTTTTGCCAGATTACCTGGGATTCAAACCCTGGTCTCCAGAGCCATAGCCCAGTGCTCAGACTACTACTTTATTTTATTACTGATTTTATTATTTAGGATTTATATTTCATTGTTAATATCCCACCAGTGTTAATATCCCACCTCTCCCTATATACACTTACCCAGGAACTGAGATCTGCAAGAGGGCTCCTCCTCACTGTTCCACCAGTGGGGCAATACAGAGTGAGAGGGCCTTCTTGGCTGTGGCACCCCAATTGTGTAATGTCCTTGAAAGTCCAGCTGGTGCCAACATCTGACTTTTTATCAACGCCCTTATGCGCTAATTCATTTCAGAGTATACATGTACTTGGTTTTAAATTGTAGCTTTTAAAGTGTTTTTAACTATTGCTTTGATTCATGCTTTTACAACAGTTAGAGGAAACAGCATATTACTTGCAGACCCTCTTCTTCCTATCCACAAGACTCAGCTTCAAATGAAGTAAGCGCTTCCAGGAATCACCATGAAGATGCATTATGAGACTTTCCAGAGTATGGATTGATAAATTTGACTTCTGCTCCCAAAATGCAGACAAGAATCTTTGCTTGTAGAAGAAGTAGCCTTTGTCCTGGGATGGCTGGTAAACAGGAAGGCTGGCAGAGAATCATGGATGTCTTCACCAGCACCCCGATCTGAATACTCCTGTCATGAATTATTCCTGATAAGTTTTAACTAATTTTAATGCTCATTTTATTTTAAAGTCATAAATTATTTCTGAATATCCTAATTATACTAAATCAGAAATTGGAGCTGCTCTGTTTCTTCACTTAGCCTGAGAGGTGGTTCACCCATGTGCTGGATTGATTGGCAAAGACATTAGAAAACTAAATGAAATTTTTGGAAAAGGAGATAATCGCATTCCATATATCAAAGTCCAAGGCTTATATCCTCATGTGAGCAGAGGCCCTTTCATATTACATACTTATAGTACTATGATTCCACTTTAACTACCATGACTACATCCTATCGAATCCTGGGGTTTGTAGTTTGGTGAGGCACTAAAAGAGCTTTCTAGCTGAAAATTCTATGTATCTCTTTCTAAACTGGCAATCCTTGAATTCCATAGGATGGGAACATAGTTGTTAAAGTGCAAACATCATGTTATAATTATGTAATTGGACAGGACCCCAGGTCAAAAAAAGAGCAGAACTTGGAACATTAATTGGATGAATGAAATGTTGAAGGTGGAACTAGGCAGTGGTAAGATGATGTTCTGGATGTGGACCAGCTTACCTCCAAGGAACACAGACCAAGGCTCTATCTCTGTCCTACCAGACAGGATTGACATTGCAGACATATCAGCTTTCCACATACGGAAATATTTTCATCCTACGGCAATCTAATGGATCAAGGAAAAAGGTATGTGGATCTTCCTCACAAGGAGGAAACATAAAAATTACAGAGTAAGGAGTTACTTTCAGATTAATAAATAAAGAAGGTACAGTGCTTTCTCTCAGTTGGGTCCCACCAACCTAAGCTCTTGAAATACTACTTCTGAATATATGGGGAGAGACTTCCCCTTACCACTGAGTAATGATACTCTGTCCCTATTCACCTTGGACAGTTCCTTCAAAGATTAAATCCCTAATGGCTTGTCCACCTCATTGACATGGAGATCACCAGTCATCACTGCATCCAGCAGCATCCTAAGGTAAATGGATATTGCTGAGATTGGTTAATCATGATTGGCAAGCTATTTTCACTATTTTTCTCACTGATAAGCTCCCAAGAAGCTTTTTTGAGAAAGGGCTTTTTTTTTCTTTTTTTTTTAGGGGAGGAGAGGTTCACATTATATTTGATAGTACTTCATGGATGGCATGCAACAGGATTTAATATTTCATGGCTTCCATGTGAAATGTTTGTAAGTTACAGTATTTGAGAGATAACATTCCATAGTATTTACCATCTGGTAGTATTTTATATATAAGATATGAGAGGCAACCATTTATAGGATTTGAAGCCTGCTGATTTCACTATTCAGAGAATCCCCTACATGTACCCCTTAAATTCTCTGAACACCTCTCCTGGAGATCAACAAGACACATACAGTTTTGTCATCTTCCAGTTGAAAAGAATTTCATTTTGGCCTGATCTTGATGCCTTTTTTTCTGTAATGAACAAAGCAGGGTTTTTTCTCTGGATATTTCAAAGCAGAGTCTCACGAGTTCACTGTTATCTTTCATCCATGAACATGATTTAATGTTCTGGAAGAAGTAGCCTTCTGCTTGATCTGAATGAGCTAATAAATATATACAATGACTGTATGCAAAGGAAGTGACTGCAAATTAATGTACTGCACTCCAGAAGTTCATTAACGCAGTTGGGTAATGTTATGACAACAAAACAAGAAATATGTCAACATCACTTATATGTATTTATGTACTTATTTTTACTTCACTCATTTATGTCCTGCTTTTTTCCCCATAAAGGGACACAAGGTGGCTTACAGATTAAAACCATATGGATTAAAACTATAAAAAACATCAGTTAATATGTTTGTGTGTTTTGTACATGTTATTCGATTTAATTTAATTTTGTAATTTTAATTAAACCCTATGTCTCACTAAGGTGCCTTACAGTCTTGATCCACAGTTGAAGAGGGTGAAAATTCTCACTTTCTCAAAGCTCTAATCCACCTGAAAATTCAAACATTTTCCCCCTTAGCTACAAAACCTAGTGAAAGCAATGCAGTTCACTTTGGGTCTGAGATCAGTATTATTTCAGAAAACCACATGGTTCTGCCTCATAATCCACCTCCTCTATGTGTAGGCTTTCTTTAATATATATGTTAAAAGAAGTGGCAGCTGATGGCTTCAGAATTAAATGAGCTGTCCAAGGTGCTGGATCTAGGTTTAAGGTACGTTCAGCACTTTGGATAGTTCATTAAAGTTTGAACTAGATCCTAGAATGGATTAAATGTCTCACTGAGATTGGAGCCACCAGGTACCAGTGAACATATGATAGGGAACAGCAGCAGGAAGAAGCAGGGTGGACCAATATCTTATGCTTAGAGCCATCTCATACATTTTAGAGAGACAGTGCTTTGCTTTTGGGCTGTAATACCTGGATTCTTGGCTCACAAAGATGCTTTCAGCCTAAAAATGTGCATCGTATTATATACAATCCAAGAAATCAAGGCATTTGTATGTGCTAAGTGTCAAACAATAAGGTGCTAGCATACATATGTGTTAACTATATTTTATAAAGCAAAAAATTAAGACAATTGGTGCTTCTTACTTTATTTAAAAAAAAAACACATAGAATTTCTCTTTCTTTTTGCTCAACTAATTGCACAGGTCTTTTTAAAGTGGCTTTTAGTACAAGACCTCACATCAATGATAAGCAGATCAGCCTCTTGGTAATTTGTGTCCATTTGACATGTGTTGACTCTTAAGCATATTCAGTCCTATTTTTCATGATTAAAAAAAATGGACAAAATTCACTTTTAAATTATATGTATCACCCACAGTTTGATGTTTGTGTACATTTTCTGCTGATGTGCACATTTTTGTTAAAAAGCTGAGGAATGAACTGCAAACTTCAGAGATCTGCATGATACAAAGAATAACTGCAGTCCAATCTGTGGATTAGTCTGGGAAGGACAAATCAGATTGCTTTATCTAAAAATGTAGCACAGACAAACATATCCAAGAGCTGCCTACTCTCACATCTTGAAGCCTTCAAACACTATTAACATACACTGGCCATAATTCTATTGTCAGTCTTGACTAGAATAGAGCCATTGAACGAACAGAATTTACTTATATCTTGACTCACTATTCACCAGTTAGCTGAATGGGTTTACTCTAGTTGGGATTCCAACAGGATTCCAGTTTAAATAGAAAGTTATGGTGGCTATTCTAGAGTATAAGGAAGTAAATGACCTGAGTCTTTCAAATTTGATAACCTGTTTGCAATCTACCATTATGAGGAACCTGAAAGAAGAAAACAAATAACTTTGCCAAATCAACTTCCTATTTAATGGCAACTGAACAGTTCTGGAGATGAACAGTAAGAATTATAACCCTTGTCAGCACAGTTTAGATCCTATAAACATGCTTCTGTTGGATGATGAACAAAAAATAGGAAAAAGCAAGAGGGGCATTTAGTTAAATAGTGACATCTTAAGTACAAGTACATTATACAGGACAGAATATAAAACACTCAGTTTCAAGGCAAGGCAAGCAGATAAAAACTTATGTGGTGAAACAGACTGAAAAACTGATATATATCTGAATGTTGCTGGTGTTTTATATGAATGTAAGTTCCCCTACAGAAATGGTTGGAGATTTTTGTCTCATGAAGGATATCTGCATGTTGCAGAAGTGCAGTTGCTCATGTACTTGTGAACGCATCTGTGAAGTGCACATGCATGAGATGCACATTTGATTTCACATTCAGTTGCACATGTAGGTGTGCATTCAGTTGCATAATGCTGCTATTCAGCACAAGGGTTGCATGGTTCACTATGCCTAACTCAGCATGCAGAGAAAGATGGTAGCCAACCTCAATGTGGGATCTTGTAACCATAATGAAAGTGTGTGTGTGTGTGTGTGTGCACATGCACACACGCATCCCCCTCTGTCCCACAGCTTTTCAGGTGGCCCTTCTTGTGGTAAACCAAATACCAGAGACCAATCTGGGCAATAATTACATTTATGTTTAGTGGTTTAAATGTACATAGTTGCTTCTTTGTAGCTTATAAAATTGCACAGAAAGCAGGATTAGACTCAGAGGAAGGAGGAGAGAAAATCAAGGGATGGAAATCAGTCATACAGATGACACCAGAAAATAGCAAAGACTTGGAACAATTACTGAGCAACGTTAAGGAAGAAAGTAGAAAAGAAGGGTTGTCATTGGCTACTAGGGAGACAAAAATAATGACCAGCAATGATTTAAGTAACTTTAAAGTGGGTAACAAAGACATTGAAATAATTAAGGGTTTCCTTTACTTTTGTTTAGTCATTATCCAAAATGGAGACTGCAGTTAAAAAAAAATGGGAAGGAGACTTGGAAAGGCAGCCGTGAAAGGACTATGTATGTCTGTGAAAGGTGGACAGTGAAGACAGCTGACAGGAAGAAAATTAACTCTCTTGAAATGTGGCGCTGAATTCTGTGCCAAACTAGTTATTAGCTAAATTGCTACAAATAAATGTGAATGGGTCATAGAGCAAATCAGTCCTGAACTCTCACTAGAATTGAAGAAGCTGTTGTACTTTGTACTAATCATGAAATGATGTGACTCATTGAAAACCACGATAATGTTTGGTAAAGTAGAAGGCAGTAGGAAAAGAGTGAGAGTGTAATACAGCTGGGTAGACTTAAAGAAAAAAGCCACAGCCCTGAGTCTGCAAGAGCTGAGCAGGGCAGCTCATGACCAAGGCTCTTGTAAGTTTCTCATTCATAGGGTCGCCATAAGTCAAAGTCAGTTCGATGGCCAGTAAAGCAACAAAGATTTCTCTATAAGAGCCCATTTGTAATGCTGAAATAGTATTTATTTCATTCACCATCAGCCGCAGCTTTCCAAACTTTTCATGTTGGTGACACACTTTTTAGACATGCATCATTTTGTGACAAAGTAATTTGGTTAAGTAATTCAGTAACTGGAGGCAGCCCCAGCACTTGAGCCTGGCCTGCTGCCATTGCCCTCACCAAGGTCTTCCTTGGCCTGGGTGGCAGTGGTGGTGGTGGGAGAGGCAGCCCCTCCACCAGGGCCTGACCCATTGCCACTGCCCAAGCTTGGTCTGAGTTGGCAGCCAGGAGAAGCTGATAACAAACACAGGTCAGAAACTCAGCAGTAACTTAAGTGGTCAGTTTACTGAAGAAAGGAAACAGCTTTGCAAATGCGAAGCAATAAGAGTCCCAACAATGTCCATAAACGAGAGGGAGGCAAAAACAAACACAAATCAAAGGCAGAAACACAGGAAAGGGAAGCAAACAGATGCATGCATGGGAGAAATAATTGGTTGATTGCTGACAAAGGCTAGAGAGGAAAGGCTCAGTTCTTATAGGCTCCAGGGTCAGTGCAGCTGGTGCCTGATTAATTGGTGCTTGGCATAAATTCTCTGGGAGCGACGCAGGAGACCCTTTTGGTGTCTATGTTGAGTGAAGGCAGGTATGGCCAGATCATTCTCTGTGTCAGAGTGAACGGGGCTCACTGCTGGGGCTGACATTTCTGTCCCTGGGATGGGTGGTGGTACTGTCTGCTCTGCAGGTTCTGCTGCAGCAGTCTCTGTGTCAGGGCTCAGAGCAGGTTCTGCTGCCTCAAACTCTCAGTCTGAGTCTAGGTCCTGGAAGCCCATGACAGCCACCCTCACTGGGGTCTTCCTTGGCCCAGAGCGATGGCTGTGGTGGTGGGAGAGGCAGCCTCTCCACCCAGATGTGACCTGCTGCAGCAGCAGAAGAGGCAGCACCTCCACCCGTTACATTCAAGTGGCACACCTACACACTGCATCTGATGCACTAACGTGTCGTGACACACAGTTTGGAAAGCTCTGCCACTGGCATAATCACCTCTGACTAATTTCCACAGGGCTTGCTGTCTTAGCTGATTGTCATGAACAGCCAAGAGTCTTATGGTACCATTACATTTATTGTGACTTTTGACTTCCATGCACCCATTTTTGCCCCACATCTAGTAATCATTTTACCAAGTATTACACATATCTCTGAGAAGAAAAATAAAACATTTTCTTTACAAAGAGAGGACAATAGGACAAGCAATGGATGGACAACTATAGTTATGTCCCAACACAACAGGGCATCCGGAGTGACTGGATTCTTTGTGCATTTTGCTTTTTCAAAAGCCTCTTCATTCATTCAACAAAACAAGCTACAGCAAATAAGATTTTAAACCACAATAAAACTGTTAATCTTCCAGATGGCTTCAGAGGTTTTGTTGCTTTCAGATCTGCCCTGAAAGCATTTGTAAGGAGATGGCATGCAATCTATCATTCCTATCTCAGGAGCTTGGAAAAGCTACCGCTCAGACTACAGGTCCCAAAATGCCCCAGTCAACATCAACAATATTTGGAGAATTCTGGTCCTCAAAAGTACTTTTCCAAGCCCTGGTCAAGTATTCCTTCTTGCCTACACTAGTGAAAAACCTCTTCTTCCAGAGGATACAATTGGCTAGGGATGTAGCTACAGCAGTCCAAAATGAGGGCACTGTCTCTGAAATATGAATTCTGCCCACCAGTGAAATTTTCCTCCAGTCCCCAAATTTGTAGCACTGGAGAACATGAGACATTGAAAACTGTTTACGTGAAGAATTCTTGTATTTGTTGTGTTGGCCTTCCTTTGGTCAATCAGCCTGCCCATTTTCCTTGGATGCCTAAACTCTATTACTAAATGCTCAACTGAACAAGCTACTGAAATGCTAGAAATTTGTGGACAGGAGGATACCTTCAAGGAGAGGTATTCTTATTAAGAAGGAGAGGCCTTCATTTTTGTCCCTCTCCTGTAGCTGCATTCCTGCCCTTTGGCCACATAATACACTTCCTATTAAGGGAATTGCCTCCATGCAGAGAGAAGAGAAAAAAAAAAAAGGAAGACATGATATGGCCCTCTTATTTGACATATGTTTCTTCTTGGTTTCTCAGCAGCTGGAAAGGGAAGAGCCTGACAAGTACCAATGTGAAAAGTTTCACAATGCCAATTAAGGTTAAGCCAGAAGAGCTTTCAAAAGAGAAACCCAGGCATGGGGTGAATCTCACAACAGGGAACACTTCAGATTCTAAAAGACTGCTTTAGTGGAGGGAAAACCTTGCTCTGCTGCTAGAACTGAGCAATATAGTACTTTTCTCAGGGGAATAGCTTGCATGGTGTCAGTTACATGTACACTTCACACAAATCCCATTGCTTCAGACAGCTGAGCATGCGGCTTCTGATAACACTGAGGCCACGCCTAGATATTTTCGCCCAGCAATGCCCAATATTTCACAGGAGTGTTGCCAAGAAGATAAATAACTTGCAGGATTCACTTCACAGAAAACAATTTTCAATTTATATTGGGTTGGAAGGTTGGCTGCAGTGCCTGAATTCTGTCCAGGTTTGGCCCCAGTCCCTTGAATTCTGCTGACTAAATACAACACATTATTAGATGCTACTGCTGCACTTTACAGAAGTTTACAGCCTTACACACCAGTACAACAGCATCCAGTCTGGACCTGCAGCTGGGATCCTGCTGGTTTTAAGCTCTCAGAACAAGAAATCCCAGCCTCTCCCTACTAGTTCAAAACAGCTTCCATCTCTGCCCATGTAGTCTGCTATAAGATGACTGTTCAAAAGTCTTTTTTTTTTTTTTTCCTGAATACAATTAATACATTTCTGAGCATTTTATCTACCACTGCAGTCCTTTTTATTCCTATTCTTCTTATCCACCAGAGTAATCCAGATTCCTAAGAGATAAGAAGGGCAATCTGCATATTAACGGTCTTGAGTATGGAAAAAATTAGCTTGGTTCTGCCTTTAAAGAAATCACCCTTGCCAAAGGGGACCCAAAGTCAGAAGAGAGTCTGCTGCAAGCTAGAAGGTGTCATGGCTTATGATAGGCCAAAGTCAGAAGGGGGCAGCTGTTGAGCAGGCAGTCCAAAGACATAGGCCATTTATGTCCCATGCTGTTTTAGTGCTATTAGTCCATTTTCTACATCCTATGGAATCCTGGAGTTTGCAGTGCAAGGAGAGGCCTTTAGAATTTTCAGCCAGAGAGCTCTTTGGCCTCAGTCAACTACAAACCCCAGAATTTCACAGGATGTTTAAAGTAGAATAATAGCACTGCAACAGTGTAGGGCAGAAATGGCCATAGTCTGTAGGTTCAGCTACATAGTGCATTATATGCTCAGCATCCCCCTGAAATTTACTTTTGTTTTACTCCCAAGTAATCTTGTTTGTTTATTTGTCTGTTTAGAATATTTGTGCATCCACCCTTCAGCTAAAAGTCCTCCCTGGGGTGGCTTACAAAACATTAATTTGACAGCTCACTGCTCTGAGGCTTACAATCTAAGTAAGACATGATACACAAGGAAAAGGGAATGCCAGTAGGGAGAGGATTAAATCCATCAGATTTCTTTTCTCCTTTAGGGCCAAGGCATGATGGAGCTGCGCCTGGCTGTTCTTCTCTCCCTTAGAGGTTCAAAAATTGGAAGAGGGAGGGGCTGTCACCATCTGCTTAGCCAAGACATGATGGAGCTGTTCTTGGCTGCTCTTCTTCCCCTCAGAGGCCATTGCAATGTCTTAGCCACAGAAATCTGATATTAGAAATCATGACAGTAACTTGAGCATGCGCCATCATGGAATACACTAGCCAGAATGCTGGACAAGGGCAGAGGGCTGTGGTCTTTCTTTTACCAAAAAAGGCACTTTATCACCATTGTGCCAAGCTATCCAAGTAGGATTGCCAGGTGAAATGTGGGAGCTTGATCAGACTTTGGTGCTTGGGAAGGCTACTTGTTTGAAACATAACTCCCAAAATCCCCCAGCAAGCATGGAATCTCACTTTAAACACAACTACACACGCACCAAACACCAGGGCACATTGCTCTGGCAGCAGAGGTTTGCATATCTCTCCCCCAGCTAGTTCCCTCCTTACAACCCCCGCTGAGATTCTAGGAGTTGCACTCCAGAAAGTATCTTTTCAGAAAGGAACTTTTCCAAACTCCAGGTCACTTTGCCCTGGTAGCAGAAGTTTGATTATTCCTGCCTCAGCCAGTTTTTCCCTCTTTACTCCTCCTGCCCTGCATGCATACTGGGAGGTGATGCGATTCTCATAAGCTCTGGGCCACCTTGCCCTGGTTACAAAGTTTTAAATATGCCTCCCCTTAGCTAGTTCCCCCTCCCTAGCTCTCCCACTCCCACATCAATGCTAAAAAAAGAGAACAAATACCTATTTGGTGCCAAAGGAAAAAAATTAGGGTAAAACTGCATGGGGGGGATTTAAAGCTCTCCTATCGTGAGAGGTGGACCTGAATGAGATTGGGTCTTGGCCTGCTTCTTTGTGAATTAAAAGGAAAACCAGTCTCAGCTGTGCATTCAGTGTACTGTGTCATTTACTGCTAAGGCAGGCAAAACCCAGGTTCCTGAAGCAGCAACTAAGAGGCAACTGGATCAGAGCCACACAGCTTTGCTTTCTGGGCAGGATCTACCATGGGTGAGAGTGGAGAACAAAAATTCAACAGGTTCTCTTGATTGTAACACCATTCATTCTCTTATTGTTTCAAAGGCCTGTACTCTCTGAAGATGAGTAAGTAACAGATAGTAATAAAACAACATGAAGCAGTGAAAGAAATTATGCAGTGAGTTAGTTTTCCAGCACTGAAACGAGGAATGGCAATGGGTTACTTTTCAGTACCCAGTAAGGGGGAAAAATACTTAAACAATAGTTTTCAAGTTCCACTCAGAAGTTCATCTCAAGTTCCACTCAGATAGAACCAAATTGTTTCACAGAGAGGAAGCAAGCTGGTTTCCCACTCAAAAAAAATTAATCTAAAAATGGCTCTAAACAGCTTTTTAAAAGTAACTGTTGAAAAGAACAAGAATTACTTAGTACACCAGTAAAGCAATTTGACTGTTACTCACTTCACTTTCGAAAGGTGACTTTGTCACATTCGCTTCCCCACTCAAAAGGAACTGGTTACAAGTCGTAGCATCAGCTTCAACTGATTACTTCCAAGTTGTATCTGAGCTTAGAGGGGAACTTGTGGCCCTTCAGAGATGTTGTTGTGCTACCATACCCACCAGCAAGTATGAGCAGTCATCAGGAATTATGGGAGTCCATCAATATCTGGTGGGCTGCAAGTTCCTGTACTCTGCTGTAATAATGGCAGTCAGACAGTCACCCATTTTAGACAATTAAAAGATGTGGTAAGTTTGCATTTGGACGTATAGAAGCCACAGCTGTAGAGGCAGACAATAGTGCTTTTGGGATAACTATAGGATCTGGATAACTGACATGTAGTGAGAGTAGAGCCAGTTTGGTGTGATAGTTACAGCAGGAGTGGGCAAAGTACAGCACTGAGGTCACATGAAGCCCCAAAGTCTCTTTTTGCAACTTCCATCTCCTTCAGAGTTCCTCCATTGCCCTGTTTCTGGCCTTCAAAAAGGGTGAATTACCCCTTCAAGAAGCCTTCAGGAGAGGCAATTCAAACTGGTTGCAGGCCCCCTGAGTATGCTTTAAAGATCAAATAAGACTTATTTCTAAAAACTAGTTGTGGAGTTCTGGCTACTTGTTTTAGGTTTTTGGTTTTTTGGAAGTCTATGAAGCTACAAAGAGTCAAACAGAATATTTCTGCAGATGGAGCTGCTTCTATCTTTGGATTCAGGACCAGGGTGACCAGAGGGCTGCATGATACCAACCCTTGTATTCATGTGGTGGAAATTTCTTCCTTTCTCTTCCCTTCCCTTCCTGCTGTGTCTTATGCCAACACTTGGCTTTAAGAGGGTTTCCTGGAGCAGTTTTGAGGGTGGCTTGGGGAACACAGCAAGGAGGGGGTTTGTACTAACTTTTCTTGGGACTGGCCTTGGGTCCCACTCTGGGAGAAAGGTGGCATACAAGTACAACAAATACATACATACATACCTACTTTCCAGGTGGAAGTAGCATTATCACTAGAACCACCTTACTGAATATTAGCCAATACAACAACATTATCAACCAATGATCTAAAATGTGACAACCCAGAACACTTTTTTAAAAAAATGATTAAGCACCAACCTAAGATTGCAAATCATTTCAAACAATACCTTCATTTTAGGCCTCTAGCAAATCAGAAGTTCAAGGAAAAATGATAGATCATGATATTGGACTGCAATATTGGACTGTGGGAATACTGTTTCTCTTCACATAGTTTTAAATGTCATAGATGGATTTTCCAGTGGAAGCAAAAACTGCATATTGTCCCTTGTTCCTGCAGAATGCAAGTGTTATTCACCTGTGTCTAACACTGTTTTAACAACATTATTTCTCGTTGAAATATTGCTTTGCAGTATCTATTGTCTACTCATCAAATGTCTACTCTCTACTTTGCAATGTCTGTTTCTTTAGTGTCTACTTATGAAGTTGCCTTAGTTATTGTTGGATCACATATGCAAAACTGATTTTCAAAAGCATAAAAATTATTAATTCTTTGGTAATGGAAAAAATCCTAGTGCTTAAATTTCACATTACTCTGGAAGGACAGATGCATACATATTAAGTGTAGTTGAAATTAAGTACTTCTAAACATTTTTAGTGTTTTTATAAAAAGTGTCAAAGTGATGATATTGTGATTTAGATGACATGATGGTAGTTAAATATTTCCAAAACAAAGATTCTGGGAAGGTGTGGGTGGTAGCACTTGCAAGATGTGTGTATCAATTCTAAAAGCTGATAGAAAATAGCCACAAACTGCTTGTCTATTCATATACAACCAACCACACTTATGTAAATTCCAGTCCAAGTGGGCTAGTTCCTGCCTGTTTATGGAAAATCATGGACCACAGCTAGAGTCCAAAAATAAATTCAGAATGCATTTCTCTCTTATTTTCTCTTCAGTGAATACCATGACTGTGGGCTTATGGTTTAAAGCAATTGTGTGCAAACTTTGGTTCTCCAGATGTTTTGGAGTTCAGCTCCCAGAATCCCTAGCCACTGACCAAGCTGGTAGGGGCTTATGGGAGTTGAATTCCAGAACATCTGGAGGGCCAAGCTGGATAACCACTGCCTTAAAGGACATTTCCCTGTATGCTTATTTGGAACTAAGATTCCTTGTGTTTACTGTGGTTTAAGCGCGCACAGAATTGCAACTGCTCCTTCTAGTTGCTTTTGTCAGAGCTCTCATAAGTGTCTCCCTCAACCTTGTGCTTTCCAAATGTCTTGGATTTCACTTCCCATCATTCCCAGACAATATGGTCACGTTCTCTGAGACAGATGAAAACTTAGTCCAAAGTACTAGCGAACCACATTAGGGAACACTGCATTAGCACATTGGTTTCATTTTCCCAAGAGAAACTGAAAGCCTAGCTCTCTGTGTACTCCTGTTATTAACTGTGGAGCTCCTGATTCCTCCCATAAGCAAGCTGCACAATGTTTAGATCGAGCCATTGCATCTCAGGGACCACTGGGGAGAGCAGTATGCTTCTATATGACCCCTGGGGGGAATGCCTGTAAATATCCCTGGATAAGCAACATATCGCCTTTGCTTCAATGCATTCCGGTGGCTATGCAGAGAGTCAGCCTGGCCATGTGGAAAGAACCTATGCATTTTGATAGCTGTTTGGTGTAGGTATGTTGCTGCCTGAGGCAAAGGATACAAGATGGCTCTCCCATTCCATTACACACACAAAGACTGAAGAGGCTGGCAAGTGAACCTTACTACAAGTGTTGATGGAAGCAAGGAATCTCCTCTGGGTGTTGATCAGACATTGAGGGAGCTATCCATGGTACTAAAGCCCATCCACCAAATAGGTCCAGAACATTGGACAGATTCTTCAAATTTGCCTAGGAAACTAATTTAGGAAGTGCAGGACAGAGCTGTGAGGTACACACAGCTATGTCTTCTAATATCTTGCAGTCACTTTCTGTGTCCTCAGTCTCAACACTACTTAATGATAAGGCAGGCCCTTCATAGTACCTTTCTTGTCTCTGAAATCAGTGTAGCAATAAGAACTGAGAACCTTTCCCCCAGTCCTGTGCCAGAGACAGAGACCATTGTGGAATGCCACAGTAGGGAATGGATGAAGTTAGCTCCCATGCTTTCTCACAGTGTCAGGAGCAGGGGGCCATAGAAATTAAAAATGGAGAAACCGACAAACAATCTCATGGCAAGATTACTGAAATTAGTACATGTAGACTTCAAGATGGCAGAGGAGAGCCTGACAAGCTACTGTTATGTTTTGAAAGCTTCAAATTGCTAAAAGGATGCAGGCCTCCTTTAAAATGCAAATTGAAGTCAACATTATCTTCAGCATCAGTTACCATCCCCACTTGAGAAGTAAACATACACAGAACAGCTGTGGCAGGCTCAATCCAACGATTTGCCATTCTGCAAATATGCTGATCCTGTGAGTACCAGGCTTACATTTTTCAAGAGGGCTATGAATTATCTGAGGCCATTGTTTATCTTATTTTATTTATTACATTTACACACCACATTCCTCCAGTGAATTCAAGGTCAAAGACAACATGGCTTATCTCTTTCCCACTTTATGGTCACAGCAACTTTGTGAGCTGGTCAGACTGAAAGAGAGAGTCAGCAGTGCCTTGTGGCTCTAGTGGTGGTGGGATGGTAATCTACTCTGGGTTTTAATCTGAACTTTAATGGAGCTGTCAAGTGGGCTGAACCCTAGCCTCAAAATAGTCTCTGAAACTTGGACAGCTTATTCAAAGTTTGGACTAAAACCCAGACTGGTTTGTCTGTCCCATTGACACTAGTGACTGATCCACAGCCAGTCAGCAAATTTACAGCTGAACAGAAGCAATGAACTAGATCTCCCAAGAGCCAGCCCAGCATTCTGGCCGCTATGCCAAGCTACACTGCATTGTATTTTTGCTGCTGTATTTCTCTGCTGCTTTCCTTCTGCAGTGTGGCCTTCAACTTTCTTACAGTCAACATAGCACAACATAACAAAAAGAAAGAAAGGAAAATGCACACCAGTGATGCAATTAATAAAATTGTTGCATAACATTCATATTAAAGCATCATTTGTGAATCCAATAATAACCTTTTCCCACTAGTTTTCCTCAGATCAGAGACTTGTGGGTTCAAAATTCTCACTCAGCCATGAAGTTCATTATATGACTTCAGGGCAGTGACTGTTTTCCAGCTCAGCCCACCTCATAGGGTTGAGGCAGAACTAAAACAGGAGCTGAAGGGGGCCACCTTGCATTCTTTGGAAGAGAGGTGGAATAAAGTCATAAATGATAACATCTTCAGGCCAAAACTATGAAGTTCAGTCACACACGTATTAACAACTGGTGCAAACGCTGTGTGTGTACAGGAAAAAGAAAAACCCACTGGGATGAGTATATAAAAGGTGCGATTTGTTGTGATGTGCATTTGAATCAGGAGGTTTCACAAACTGAATCAGTACTTCCCCTCTCCAATAATCCTTAAGTCCTACAGAGAGAAATAATACGGCAAAAGCATCTCTTCTTGGAGTGTCACCGCGAGGTTTTGAATAGACGTCCCAGCAGATTGAAGGAACAAGTTCCTTGTTAACCAAATTAACCAGGAACCTCCCAGTCTTATAGGCCATTTCCGCGCTAGCCTGTTATAGTGGTAGGATTCCCCTTTCCACCTCCTAGGGAATCCTGGGGTTTGCAGCTTAGGGAGGAGGTCCCTAGGAGGTGGAAAGGGGAATCCTACCACTGTAACAGGGGGGCGCAGGAAGCGCCCTAGCCTCTCCGCGCTCCCCGCAGCGCTTCTTCCGCTCTCCAGACCCTTTTCAAACCGAGCCTCTTCGGCTGCTGGCCACTGCGAGGCGCTCTTGAGTCCTCGCCGGCGGCAGCCCGGATGTAGCAGCAGCGGCGGCGGCAGCAGCAGCAGCAGCAGCGGCGGCCGGGGCCGGAGCCGCGCCGAGCGGTGCCTCGATGCCTCCCGCTGCCGCCCGTCTTGCCAAGTGACACCCGCCGCGGCGGCCGGGAACATGGCGCTGGGAGCGATGTGACGACGACGGAGGAAAGAAGGGAGGCGAGAGGGAGGCGGCAGCCCGAGCTCGCCTGACAACCTGCCGGCATCCCTTTAGGTAGGCTGGGCGTGGGGCTGGGCTCGCGCGGGAGCGGGTGGCCCACCTTGGGACTCCCGAGCTGGCATCCAGAAAGGGCGAAGAGGAGGAAGCGAGAAGCGTCGGCGGCCCGAGCTGGCAAGGAGACAGGGACCCGGGGGGAGGCACCCCTCACCCTTTCAGCGGCTTTTGTGTCCCGTGCCTAGGGTCACACACCTCTCTGCTTCGCTTTCCTCCTTGCCTGGGAGAGCCAGGAGGGAGGCAGCCTTGGCGGGGCTGGCGGTGGGTGTGGAAGAAGGCTGAGGAGTGTGCCATGGCTGGCGGTGCGCAGCGAGGGAGAAGGCAAGCCAGGGAGCAGAGGGATGCTGGTCCAGCCGCTCTGGGAGGGAAGCAGCCAGCCCTCTTTCTTGCCAGCGTGGCCAGAGCCAGGCGAAGAACCCCCTCCTTCCCTCTGTGCCTCAGGTTGCCCAGAATGCCATGTGTGTAAGGGCTACAATCCTGTCTGCTCCAGGAGTAGAAACCAGGCTCCTCACAAAGGCACATGCTGCCCGTGCCGGGGAGCATCGGTCTGGTGTGGCAGAAGGCAGTTCGGAGGGGAGCGTCCCTAAATGAGGTGGGCTGCAGCCACACACACATGCAGGGAGGTATGGTGGGAAGCGCACACGCTCACAAAGATTTGCGTGTATTAGATGGTGTAGTCCAGGCAGGCTGCTGCTGCTGATGGTGGTGGTGGTGGTGCTGATGGGCATCAAAGGACTGAATTTGCAGCCCAGATAGGGAGTGTGGGCAGTCTGTGGTCTCCAGGACCAAGGCATGGTATAAAACAGGGAAATTCTGAGATAGATTTGTGTGTGTGTGTGTTGTGCTGTGCTGTGACCTTGTCATTTGGGACACTGAAGAGAGAGCAGACACGTTGGGGGGAGGGAATACTGTTTTCCTCCAAACTAATGAAACTGTGCCCTCTTTTAAGACACTCTGATGGAAAACCTTAGGTACTTGTGAACTGCAAGATATTTATTCCAGTTTGTTTTATCCCTTCATTCTTTTCAGTGATATTGCAGGCAGCTGATATGAGAACAGATATGAAAGTATCTCATAAGTTGGAATAAAAAATATATATACATAGTGCCTAAAGCCAGACTGAAGAAGTCCAGTGACATCAATATTGTTAAGTGTGCTTTAGGCAGGCAAGAACAAAATAAGTCTTCTATGTTGTTGTTGTTTTTAATGAACTTTGCACAACAGAAGATAAAATCTTATGAACTAGCCCCAAAATTGCACATTAATAGATTTAAAACACCGTTGCTTCCTCTAAAGTAAGACCCCCTGTATTCATAGTAAATGCGTATAGTTTTGCAACCCTAAACTAAGTTAGATTGTTTTTCAGCTTGAAAAAAGAAAAGCATTTTTTGATTTTTAAAAATCAAATGGCAGGTAGTAGATTATGTAAAATGAAAACTTCATGTAAGTTGTTTTAAAAGTAAAGAATCAACTTATTTTCAGGAGTCAAATACTACACAAGGGGGGCTTAGTCTAAGAATAGAATAGCACATTGAGAGAGCGACAATGTAGGCATTAGGTAGGAAATCTTGGAGACTTGCCAAAGAAATCAATAGAAGATAACACCAAACCTCCTTGATTATGCTGAATTAAGCTTCCAAGCTTAATGGCACTTTCAGGTTTATTTTTGCTACTGTTGATAGGAAAGGTAAAAGTCCTTGTATTTTCTTTGTCCTACTTCTTGTGCAATTCCTAAATGCCATGGGATGAATTACTTTGGATTTTCAGTTTTTTTAAAAAATCAAAATCTAAGTTTCTTCTGAATAATTCATTCCCTGACCAGTGCAGAGACAAAGATACAACAGCTACTGCTACAGTTGGAGTTAGGAAAGTATAGAAGACAGATAGTTGAATGACATAGGGAAATTGCTTAGAGCAGAGCCTACTCTGTCTCCTAGAAACCTTAAGTTTCCATTCTGGCTTTCCACTCAAAGCAGCACCAGGTGGTTGGATCCACCCATCTTTTACATTTCCCATAATGCCCCTGTTGTAGTACCACTGGGGCACTGTGAGACATTTAAAAGTTAAATAAAGCGGTCTGGCACTGCTGATGCTTGTGCCACCATACTGAGCTAAGCCTGTCAAGAGGATGCACAATACAAAAGAGTGCCTCCTAGGGGTAGGGTCGCCCAGTAAAATAAGGGCAGGACTCCTGTCTCTTCATTGGTTGTGTAGAAGAGGAGATTTCAGCAGGTATTATTTACATGGCAGGGAATACGTGCTGAAATTCCCTGTTCTACATAACCATTAAAGGGACAACAACCCTGTCCCTTATTTCACCTGACAACCCCAACTGGGGATCATTTTGCTCATGGTCCTTCAGATTTGGAATGAGACTTGAACAGATGGCTTGCATGCTGTTCCATGGGAATAAAATGGGTTCTAGCCTAAACTCCTTCCTGACTTGTTAGCTTTTTGTGTGCAGGGAGTGCATGTACCTATGGGGAACAGCATTCATATCCTAAGAGGCAAGTCTCATGTGCAGTGTGTAATGTTACAGCACAGACACAAGTTTATGATTCAGTGAGAACAATGTCACACACACCTGGGTAGTAGGAATGTCAATCCTTTGCGTGTAGAGTTTGGATCCTTGTAAGATTAACATGAAATACTGAAGCTTAATTTGAGGGACAGGGCTCAATTTTCTTCCACATCTAGGAATCTTTGGACCATTGTGCTGTCAAGTCTTTCCTGTAGCTATGAGGCCCACTTAACAGATGAAATCTGGGATATATATAATCAAAGCTGGTGCCCCCATAGGGGCTGTTGGTTTTCTCTGCCGGTTGATGGTGGGCAACGTGAGACCTTCCAGCTGTTGTTGAACTGCAGCTCCTCCTAGCCTGCATTGCCCTGATAAGGAATGGTGGGAGTTATAGTCTATCTGTAGAGTCAGATAACCCCTAGCCTTGTTTTAAGTCAGGACAGTAGTGGAGAAGATGGGTGCCATGTTTTGGTCCCTCCCAGTGGGCTGCATGAAGAAATGATGTGGCTCTGGTTTCATTTTTGGCCACACTTTTGGCTGATTTTGGGAGGAGAGTCTGTTTTGGGTATGTGGGGAGCATTGGTCCATTTTGAGTGGGATTGAAGATAAAATATGCTCAATTTTTTTTTCCAATTCAGAGTGTGTGTGGAGACTTTGTGGAATTTCAGGGGCTGCAAATTGAGGCCCATAGGGTCTCCATGTGGCTCTTGGCTGCGCATAGTTTACCTCTGTTCTAAGTGGAAGGAGGAGATATCCCTGATCAGTAGGTTGAGGAGTCAGTGTAGTCTCTTCTAATAACCATCCAAGGAAAGCTCCCAGCATATGCAGGCCTCCTTGTGGCATCCCTACAAAGCTCTCCCAAGACACCTGAGATAAACTTCAATTTGTTGACAAATATTGATCAGTTAGCTTATCACTCATGTGGGCTATACTACTTCCAGAGATGATTTCTCTTCTTCAAGCCACTGGGCTTCTCATTGCCAGATGGGCTAGCAATAAGTACTGTCACTTGCAGCTGGGTCTAGTTTTCCACATGCCCACATTTTCCTGCTGTGAGTCAGCACCTGATAACTTTTTAAATGTCATTTAATCATACAAAAACTTAAATCCCACTTTTTTTGGTGCTTCTGTATACTTCTCACTAAGAGCACTTAAAATCATGAAATAGAAACTGCTGAATGAAAACATCTGAGCCTGCCCAAATTCTGAGATCTTTGGTGAAGCCACTTTTCTCAATCCCGCTGCTTTCTGAGATACATTTGGTAGAGTTGTAGGAGATGGCCTCCTGCGTGGTTGCTCCTGCACTCTGTAACTCCCTTCTTGGGGAAGCTAGGCTGGCTCCCTCCTTGTTGTCTTATAGCTGCCAAGTGAAGACTTTTCTATTCCAGCTGATATTTGGGAACTGATTGTTTTATCAGATGGTTTGTTTTAGTGCTGTACTATTTTAATCTTTGCTTTCAAATTAATATTTTATATGATTTTAATTTTATGGACTATTGAATATTATTTTAATCTTTTGGGTTTTTCTATAGCTGTATGTGATTTTACTTGTGTCTCTTTTTATTCAGTAAGCTACCTTTAGTCCCTCTATTGGGAAAGAGGCAGAATATAAGTAAAATGATTGGTTGGTATAAGCATTATGATAAAAGGCATGTATAATAAAACTTTGGATGACATTTAGAAAACAAATGCCTGCCCAAATAAGAAATTGTTTGCAAGACACCCACCCTCCTCAAGAATGGACTGTAAAATGAGATTTCTTTCCCAATGGGGCCTTCTAACCCCACCCACTCCCATTCTCTTTTCAGTGTCCTTTATCAGGTTTTCCTTGCCTTTGGATCCTGGCTGGCAGCCAGTTGGTTCTTTAATTGTCAGCATGCTGTGTCCTTCCTTCACATTGGAATCTTGGAGATTAGATTCAATTGCATAGAATCGATGCATGCTTGTTTCAACAAACTGCCAATTATTTATTCCCAAAGGGGTACCTTTTGCCTTCTGTCTCCTCCCAAAGCCTACTTTGGAACACTTCTACCGAGAGTGTACATTTTCATTTCAACTCTGGTACCCATGATGTTTTGCACTACTGCTCCCATACTTCCTTCTCATTATCCATGCTGGTTGGGACTTCTGGAAGGTGAAATCCAAAACATCTGGAGGGCTGAAAGTTTTCTGCTCCATATTTAAACTCTGATTCAAGTCTGTGTGAGCTTCAAAGATGGGCTATCATCTCATTAAAGTACATACACAGCAGAGCAATGCAATTGTTGGTTTTCCTGTCAATGATCTCCTATAGTCCTAAAGTTAGTTTTTGGACTATAAATCCAGTGGTAGTCAGTTCTTTTTGTATATATATTGTAAATCTTAACAGTAATTAGAGTATACTATGCTTAATAAGAACTGTAATCTTACATTCTTACAATAGGCTGTGTAAGTCCTATTGATTCCACAAGACATATGTGATACACTAATAGAATGCTCATTCTCTGAATGGTACTTATACAGCTGAAATGTTACCATCAACACATAATAGGACAGTATCAACTGACACAAGAGGAACCATCAGATTTGGAGAAAAAAATGCTGACTGAGGCCATTTCTGCACTAGCCTGTTATAGTGCTATTATTCCACTTTCAACATCTTATGAAACCTGACGCCCCTCTCTCAACTGCAAACTCCAGGATTTCATAGGATGTTGAAAGTGGAATAATAGCACTATAACAGGCTAGCGTGGAATGGCCTGAGTGTTGTCGGGGTACAGAAGACCTGAAGGAAGGAGGAATAGAATGGAATATCCTGAAGGGCGAGCCAGTGTGGTGTAGTGATTTGGGTGTTGAACTATGACTATGAGAGACTAGGGTTCACTCCCTGCTTCACCATGGAAGAATGGATGATCTTGGGAAAGGCACACACTCTCAGAGAAAGGCGAAGGCAAACCCCCTCTGAACAAATTTTGCCAAGCAAACCCCATGAGAGGTTTGCCTTAGGCCCTTTCCACGCCTTACCTTTTTTTGGCGCTGGGCTGTGGGGATCGCGCGAGCAGCCTCCAGCGAGAATTTCTCACGTCCCCACTACTTCAGCTCTGCACAGGCTGCCTGCTCCCAAGCAGGTGGCGCAAGAGCCCTGCCTCTTTGTTCTGCAGTACAGCCTGGGAGTTCCCAGGCTGCACTCGGGCAGGAAATGCGACCGCTGTGGCTCTGGAGGCTCCCCACTCATGGCAAGTGTGTGTGGGGCCCTGGAACAATGCACGATCGAACACCATTTTCGGCTCAAAGCCAAAAATGAAAAAGTGCGCGAACGGTGCCTGCCAGACCCTGGAGCGTCGGGTGATTGTGAGTGCATCATGCAGATTGCTCCTCACAATTGCGCAACGCTCCAGGCGCTCTTTCACATGGCAAATGCCATGCGAAAAGGGCCTTAGTGTTGCTGTAAGTCAGAAAGAACTTGAAGACACTCAACAGCAACAGCCCAGAGGTGAGCATGACTGAGTGGAACCCAGGTCTAGCATTTCCACGCTGCAATATTTTGTTACTGTGCTAATGTGCTTGTACATAATTTTGAAAACAGTTGTAGACAGGGTAGACCTTATTTTCAAAAAACAGCAGTGTATAAGAAGGTCATGCAGAAAACTCTCAGAGTCTTTCAGAAGTTTTTGTTGGATGGTTGCCTTCTGGGAACCTTTCCAATGAAGTTACTTTCTCTTTTTCCCTTCCCTGGTTGTCCTATTGGCCAAAATATCAAGAACTGCTCTGCTTCTGCTTTGAGAAACAGATGTCTGCACTGTGTATTGATTGTAAACCTAACCTTAGAATTTATAGACCAACCATATATATTGACCTAACACAATCCCCATCTGAAATATTTCCAGTGAATTTACTGGAGGATGCTGGTCAGATTTCTGCACTGAGTATTGTGACAATGTATCTGAGCAATAAGGATCATTGGAGCACATGTAAATGGAAAAGAAATCTTGAGCTCTTTCTTATGGCTTGATGACTTGGGAGTTGCTCCTGTTTTTTTTTTCTGCCAGGCATTGAAGAATCTGCAAGCGAGAATGCACTGGTTTAAGGAAGTCTGTTGCATGTCCCTCAGAGCCATCCATGTTCCTTATCTTTCTGCCTCACACTTAGTGTCTTTCCATATTCAGGAGCTCACAGATGAGTTCATCTCTTTTCTTGAAAGAGTCAGCCTTTCTCTTTTGGGGTTTGCTACTTCATTCTGGCTTTCCTGTTCTTACTTTCCCATAATTGTGCTTGCAAGTTACTACTCTTATCTGCTGTGGCCCAGGCCACTTGTCTCTGAGGAGCTTTGTTGGATGAATGCTTGAGTTTGACTGCGATATCAGGATGCCAACAGCTGAGACTAATGGAAGTCAGCAGGAAGCTAAATCAGGACTGCATAACTTGTGGCTTTCCAAGTTGAATCCAGCTGACCAGCTGTGTGTGGTGGTCCACCAGGCATTCAGTAAACCTCATGCCTTTGCTGTGTGTCTGAGAGTCCCCAAAGAAGAAAGCTGCCATAGACCTGGCAGGCCACTATACTTGGCTAGCTCAGGACTGTCCCAAGATGTTTTATTGCCTGAGGTGGAACAGTAAATGACAGTCCTCCACATCATGTTAAGGTACATTGTTCTTAAAGCCAGCCAGCTCAGGGCAGAAAATCCCACATATGCCTCGCCCTCCCTGTGACAATACAAGTATAATAACAACAAAATAAATCACTAACTGCTGTCTTTTCATGACATCTCGAATCTGTTACTTGAGGCAGTTCCCATACTCTGCCTAATAGCAGCCTGGCCCTTAGCTAATGGGTGATATTAAGCTTCATTTGGGTCTCAAGTTGTTCAGGTCTTGTCTATACTGAGCACCTTTTTTGTGAACTGAAACCATCCTCATCCAAACATTATTTATTTAAACGTTATTTTATAGCACTTTCTGACAGGTCAGATAGTTACTTGAAGGGATGTAAATTCAGAGCAGGGATACTTTAGTGTACTTCATGATTATAACTATACCCTCCTCCTCGTACTGTCTGCTCACATTTCAAGGCTATTAGATGTTTGCCTAGGTAGGTTTTTCTCTTTTATACTCTGTATTGTGTGCAGAGGAACATAGATTTCAGCAGTTCTGCAGTGTCAAGCACAGCACTCTCTGGTGCTGCAACCTAATCTTTTAATGCGCCCTTCCCCAGACCAGTGTCCTCCAGATATATTGAACTACAACTCCAATCATACCAGCTCCATCCTAATGTGAATGATGGGTGTTGCAGTCCAACACATACAGCACCAAGTTGGGGAAGGCTGCTGACCTACAATGCAATTAGTCTGATGATATCTCCTGCAAAGCACATTATTCTTTTCATGTTGGTAAGACTATAGACCTGTATCTGTAGGATATGCAAACCCAGCATTATGATGTTGTGATGCTCTTGCAGTGAATGCAGCTGTGGAGAGAAGAACTTAGAAATTTAGAAAAATGAATGTAGCGCATGCTGAATCCATCTGTAACTGGACAGAGTGAGCATGGTGCTCTGGTTCTCACAAGAGGAGGCAAAAAGGGAATCCAGACCATCGTTCTGCCTTGGCTCAATTATAGAGGGCTTCAGCTTATCATTACATTACATTTATTTTTCTTAAGATAACTTCCCAAGCTCCAGAAATATGTCCCTGCTTTTTCCGCATGTTACCTTATTGCAGAGGTGGGGGGTGCCGTTCGCGCAAGCAGGTTCTTGTGCGAGGCGCTCTCTTTGCTGCTCCTTCATCCTGCAGCTGGCTTCCTGGTCATGCGACCGCCCCGCCCCTTCCTTCCGCAGTGCAGCCTGGGAGCTATAGGTTGCGCTGGGGGAGGAAGCACGAGCGGCGCACCTGGGATGACATACCGCAGTGCAGGTAAGTGTGCATGGGCCCTGGGAGCCTTGTGTGACTGCGCACCATTTTCGGCTTGAAGCCGAAAATGAAAGGTGCATGTGCGGTTCGCGTTAGGCTCGTGAGCGTCGCGTAAATGGGAGTGTGTCGTATGGACCGCCACTCCCATTTACGCGACGCTGAGAGGGGTCCTCTCGCAAAAGAAACTGCATGTGAAAAGGCCTGGCTGAAGCAGAAGTCAAATTAATGAAGACCATTTTCAAAACTCTATTTTTAAAATTTTTAAAATGGAAATATTAGTTCCATCATATTTGTGTACACAAAGTATCAGAGAAGACAAAGAGGAGTGCAGATTTTGGAAAAAAATAAAACAGTCATAATTATGTATTTACTTGTTATGTTTTCAAACTACCTAGTAAGAAATTGTAAGAAGTAAACAATAAGTCAATAGGAATAAAACAGGAAATGATAAAACGAAGATAACTCAGAAACAAAAATAAAAAGCAATGAGACTCAGACTAAGAATCAAAAGTAAAGACAGAAAAAGGTGCAAAACTCTACAAAGGTCTAAAAGCATTTAACTGTTGCAAAAAAAAGAAAGGGTCTTGTGTTGAAAAGATCATAATGTCTTTTACGTAAAGAAACACTAGTTATTGTGGGTTCCCCCCCCCAGAACTGTGGTTGCTGTGACCCTTATTATAGTTGCAGGCTCTTGTCAGAACAAAGAAATGTGCTAGGAAGCATTCACAGTAATTGTATTCCATTGTCTCCACATGGCTACTAAGTCTCAAATCTGTGCATTTTAATCTGTGCAGACTGTGTATGTGTGCTTAGTCAAACAGTATTTGAAACAGGTTTCCCCATTCGCATCCCCCACATCCCAGTCTATGTGACAGCCTAAAGTCAGGGTGCCTAGTATTTTCCACACTGGTGAATTTCTCGTGTCCCATCTCACAAGGGCAAGTTTGAAAACAAGCCTTTCACCCAGGAGCTAAAGTACCAGCTCTTATTAGCTCATCCAGTGGGAGGAAAAAAAATGTTTTGAGATGAAAAACATCCCTAGTGCTCAGGGGCCTGGTAGCACAAGGGAGGTGAAAGGGAAAGAGCAGTGGAATGGTTGCCCACAGCAAACAACAAGCTCATATTAGTCATCAAAAAGTCCTCCATGTCTTGTGTTAAATTAAAAAAATAAGAATAAAATGGAGCCACATATTCTTTATGTCATCATCAACTGATCTTTGAGGCTCTCTCTTGGTTCTCCAACCACAATGCGGTGAACTGGGGTGGCTCTGGCAATGTGTCTCAAATTCTACAGTGGTGGCAGAAATATATAGCTCATAGGAGTTCCTGTATATGTGAGCCAACATCACCTTTCAGCACAGAACAAGTGGCCTCCCCGTTACATGCAGGCTGCCCTTGGATGGCTTTAAAAGAGGTTTAGACAGGTTCATAGAGGATAAGGTCGTTCATGGATGCTAATCACTTACATCTAGCATCAGAGAGAGCAGTAACCCCTTGGTGGATAACATGAGCTGGAGGTGCATCACGCTCGTGTCATGCTTGGCATTGAATGAACATCATGTTGGACTAGGCAGGCCTGTGGTCTGATCCATCACAACTCTTCTCTGTATTCTTATTTTCTTATGAATTATGATTCTCTTGAATGGATAGTGTCACCGACATACACATGCAGGCGTGCGCTCACACACCTGTGCATGCACACACATACCTGTGCATGCACACACATACCTGTATGAAACTCCTGTTGAGGGAGTTAAAATGCAAGATGAGTCAGTAGGAGCCTAATTATGCATAGTTTCCTCTGGGTTTGACAGTGAGGCTATAGCTACTCGCGTAGTGTATGCTAGGAGAAGGGTAATGGGCCAGTGGAAGAACACATGCTTTCCATGTAGAAAATCCCAGGACACCCAAGACGTTTAACTGTCTGAGGCAAAGGACAGGATTCTGGGCTCTATACCACACACATAAGCAAATTGAGGTGTATCCATAGTGTTCTGTTATAGCAGTTTGATATTACTTTAACTGCTATGGTTCCATCTGATGGTATCTTGGGATCTGTACTTTGGCAGAATACTTAGAATTCTTTACTAGAGAGCTACAGCACCAGAGCTCTAATTCTAAGTACCCCATGAAACTGTAAATTCCAGGATTCTGTAAAGATGGAGCCATGGCAGTCAAAGTGATATCATTGCTGTAACTCTGGCCTTTTCCGCACGTTACCTTATCACAGAGGTGGGGGGTGCCATTCATGCAAGCAGGTTCTTGTGCGAGGTGCTCTCTTCGCTGCTCCTTCGACCTGCAGCTGGCTTCCTGGTCCTGCAACCGCCCCTTCCTTCCTTCCTCCCGCAGTGCAGCCTGGGAGCTGTAGGCTGCGCTGGGGGAGGAAGCGTGAGTGGCGTGCCTGGGACAACGTACTGCAGCGCAGGTAAGTGCGCGTGGGCCCCGAGAGCCTTGTGCGACCGTGCACCATTTTCGGCTTGAAGTCGAAAATGAAAAGGTGTGTGTGCGGTTTGCGTTAGGCTCATGAGTAAATGGGAGTGCGTCATACGGACCGCTCAAGAGGCCCTCTCGCAAAAGAAACTGCATGTGAAAAGGTTCTCTATAGTGCAACTGCCTCGTAGTTTCGGTCTCTGACTTCTCCATTTAAAAAGGAATTTTAAATTTGTATCATTTAAATTTTAAAAGAGAAATAGCACAATCATGTAGTCTTCTCTGTTGGGAGTGTCATGTAAACATTAAATACCAGTGTAAACTTTCCATTTGCAGAATTCAGTACTGGTTGATTGGCATGTTTTTAACTAGACATGGTCCTATCTTTGATTGAATAGGATTGGATTTCCTTCCTTCCTTCCTTCCTTCCTTCCTTCCTTCCTTCCTTCCTTCCTTCCTTCCTTCCTTCCTGTCTTTCTTTCTTTCTTTCACAGTCCAGGAAATCTGATAATCTAGGAAACACATCATGTATTGCAGATCTTGACCTGCAGTTCTCTGGCCATTGACCTGGGAGTAAGCCTCACTGAACTTTTAGGCTTGTTCCATACGAGACATGTATAGGGTTATATTCTCAGGTCATCCTATTTGAAACTGATATTGCTGCCTGAGTGGGTTGCCACATCATGTGTGTCCAGTTTTCATAAACAGATCGCATTTGTGTGAACAAACTCTTAATTTTTGTTCTCACAGGGGAAAGGAAATAGTAAAAGACTAGCAGGAAAATTCACGGTTCAATGTGCAGCTGTTTTCCTTCTGGACTATGGATTTGTGAGCATGGGTGTTACAGAATAAGGCCTTTCCACCCTCTTTAAGCATTTCTTTTGCTATCTATGAGTTTCTGTATTAATATATCTGAGACAAGAGATATTAGCAGTGGTAATGCTAACCTATCATGCATTTCCTGGACTCCTTCAGACAAGAGGGAAGCGAAGCATTCATTCCAAAATGTGATCATGTTTGAGCTTTCAGCAGTTGTATGTTCTGGCTGTAGAACTATCATTTCAGGGCAATGTATGTGTATTCACTTTGAGGCACTTGCAGTGTGTTGCAGGATACCTGCCATTGGCTTCATTTCAGTTTGTTCCCCTTCCTTTGGCAACTGCAAAAGTCAATGCATATTGGAAGGAAGGGAAGGGTTATCTCAATGCACCCAGCAAAATCTAATCACGCCTTCCTTCGCCATGCCTGGGCAAAAGACAAGGGAATGGGAGGGGAGGATGGGGGGAAGGCATGTGTATGCCTCACAAATAATCAGATTCACAAAGGTCAAACCTGTGAATGTGGAGGGAGGACTGTGTGTTGAACAAATTCTGAGCCTCTAAGTGCATCTTGGCACCTCCAGTTCAGCATATTTGAGGTACGTGCCCAAATCACCCAGGCTAAGACAATGTCTATGAGTTCTTCCCCCCTCTGTTACATTCTTAATACACTTGCTGAGAGGGATGGCTGGGAATTTTTGTTGTGCTCAAGATTCTTGGCTTATGTTTCATTTTTCTCCTTCTAAGATTCTTTGTGAGACAAGGTGTTTGAAAATATGTGGATTTTAAAAATGTCAAAGAAACAAGCAAAAAGCATTAATGCTCTTGTGAAAAAATGAGAGACTTGTTCACTGCACTTTGTTCAACATGATTGCAGAGGACAGTTAAGTCCAGGTCCTCTTCATTGTCATTCTCCTTGTGTATCTGAAAAGTAGAGGTGCCTGTTGATGTGGACAGTTCACACATGTAGTGAGTCTGCACCCACAAAAGACCCTCTCTTCTTCCTTCATGTCACTTTCTACTTGAGGAAAGCAAAACTGATAGGCTGGAGCTAGGCACTCGCCTGATCCCGTGTTGAGGAAAGCATAGGGTATAATGCCTTGACGGAGCTAAAGTCTCTGAGTCTGATACATACAAACCAAGAGCGGTGCGGAAATGCAAGTGGGATTTGGGGAAATACAGGAGTGAGAGAGTTTCACATGCCTGCTTTTTGAAGTATAACATGTACAGATTAAAGCATTTTTTTATGAAGTATGCATCAACCTAAAGTTACTAACTTTTTTGTGTCTGCCACATTCAGCTTAAGTGAAAATTTTGCAGTTAATATGGCAGAGCAAAGAGTCTGGCTTCAGTTGAATGCAAGGTTCGTGAAGAGACTGAAAATCAAATTACAAAAAGACTGAAAAATTTGACATCTATTAAGGCCATCTAGTTACCAGATCTGATTAGCTCAGGTTAAATAGTGAACATTCCACAGAAATTTCAGTGACTTGGTTGTGTCCCCGCATGGAAGGGCTGTTTCAGATCTTCTGCCGGAGGAGTGTACACTCAAAATGAAATGAGGATCTTCTGCTTTTGCAACCCTTTGTACCAGCAGATGTATAAGAACTCCTGGAGAGTGTATATGTTGGTAGTTGGTATTCTAGGCCCTAAATACCTTAAAGGTACCAGATCCCATCTGATTTTAGAAGCTAATCAGAGTCAGCCCTGGTTAGTGCTTGGAAGGGAAACTGCCAACAGGTACCAGGTGCTTTAGGCTATATTTCAGAGAAAGGAACTGACAAAACCACCTCTGACTATTCCTTTCATAAGAAAACCCTATGAAAGTCATGGGGTCACCGTGAATCAATAGGTGACTTAAAGGCACACACACGCACACACACTTTCCTTCTGCACATATGTCTTTGGACACAACCTGATATAGGACTGCTGCACAGCTTGAGGCTAACTTAAAGGCAAATACATACACACAGCTAGAGTCTAGATCTAGACCACTGAAAGACTATATTCCCTATATGAGCCTGATCATATTTTAAGATCTGTAGGGGAAGGATTTCTTTTGGTCTCATCACTGTCATGGATATGTTTGATGAGGAAACAGAAGAGAGCCTTCTTGGTGGCTTCTCTTAGGCCATTTCCACCCTACACTGTTATAGTGCTGTTATTCTACTTTCAACATCCTGTGGAATCCTGGGGTTTGCAATTTAGGGAGAGAACTTAAGAATTCTCAGCCAGAGAGCTCTTTGGCCTCAGTAAACTACAAACCCCAGAATTCCACAGGATGCTGAAAGTGGAATAATAGCACTGTGACAGTGTAGTGCAGAAATGGCCTCAGGCTGTGAAACTCCATCCCATGGGAGGTTTGGTTGGCCCCCATTTTTCCTTTCTACTAGCAGGCAGAGACCTTTTTTATTTAGACAAGATCTTTGGCTCTTGTGGCAGAAGGCTCTTTCAATGAGGTGTGCTATGCTTTTATCTTTTCTACTACATTTTGAATGTATTTTAAACTGTTCTAACTTAGGGTTTTAATAGAAAATTTTCTTTACTTTTTTAAAAAACGTTATTAATAAGATATTACCTGTGCTTTGTCCTAAACTTTTATAAGCTCCCCCAAAACCTGTGGTGAGGGAAGGGTGGAATAAATCAATCGCTCTTGCTGTGCACATTTTCAAAGTAGGTCTAAATTCTCAGGGTCAAGAAAAACGAATGCATATTAAATGTCTCATTTGTAGGGTCAATACTCTTATTTCTTCCAGAGGCTTTGCAGATTTTGACCATTTAGAGCTGGTCACAGGGATATGTGGCTGCATGTTTATAGAAAGCTGTAATTTTCCTGTGCAGATAACACTCTCCTTAAGTAACCAGCACTGTGTGTAATAAGGATTTTGCATGCCTGGTTGTGCATCTAAATTGGATTCACAAAATGTTTGGGAAGGATATTTTGCACCCACAATTAGACATTAATTTTGCAGTTGCTGCTCACACAGAAAGCATATCTTTGGTTACTATTTTACAGATGCTTTTTTCCTTCCCTCATTTGCTGCATGTAAACAGAGGCTTTCTACACCAAGAAGCAGTATAACCTTTAGATTGGGATGGGATGGGATGGGTGGGCATGGAGGGAGGGAGGGAGGGAGGGAGGGAGGATCACAGAGATCTAAAAAGGTGGGGGGGGAAGGCTCACAGCCTTTCTCTTTCTTCTTATGTATGGACTGCTATATAATTGTGTTTGGGGGTTGGAAGGGAAAAGGGCACCACAGATGGTCTGTAATTTTGGAAAAGATGGAACAGGCCTAGTACCTGGTGACCGCTTACATGTGGACCACCTCAAATAAAAGCATGATACATATTTGCATGAAATTTACATACGGTGATTTACAGATTGTTCTATGCAAATATTGAAATCATCACTCTAATTCATATAGAAACACAACTCATCTCACCATAGTGAGGAAGACTGTGATGACTTAGGTCACCTGCATGCCTGTTCTTTCTGGAATCCAAGGGTTAAATGATGATGAGGAATGCCAAGAGCCCTGCTTGGTCTCCCTCCCTGTGGTTTATTATTTCTTAAATTATGGCTGGACATGGTCTGGACTTTGGACCTGTCTTCAAACAAAGGTTGACTTCAAATAAAAGGTTCCGTAAGGTAGGATTCCTGGACACATGTAGCAGCTCTTCTAGGAAAACTGTGTGCATGATACCTGGTCTGTTGTGTACTGGAATCTCTTCTTACTCTGTTGATCTGGAAAGAATATTAGTACATTTAAAAAAAAATGGTCAAAGAAATCTTTCTTAGGCGTCAGGAAATTTACCAAGGGGAATCCTGAACTGATAAGAATCTTTACAGTTTGGAATTTGTGCAAAACTAGCAATGGGATTTTAAAAAATTATTTATTTGGCACAGAATACAGCATTTTCTCAGCAGAAATATTATTTTTTTGTGTGCAGAAAATCCCATATTCTGCACAAAAAAGGCTGTTTCATGTGCAAAAAGCCAAAACAAAACAAAACCCCACAGGTGTGAATTTTGGGCAGAATAAGTCCCCAACAACAGCTTTTTTCTCCACAGAAAACAGTAATTCTCCACAGAAAATGTTATTTCCTGCATAGAAAATGCTCTTTTCTGTTTTTAAAAAAGCGAATGTTGCCCAGAATAATTTGGGCAACTGCAAATAGTTTTCAAGGACAGCACAGGAGAAAAGGCTAAAATTGCTCTCTGCTTACTTCAAGAATGAATTAGTGGAGGATTAAATTCCTACTTCTCTACTATAAGATGATGGACCTGTGGAAAATTAGTAAGTGAGATGGCTGTTGGGAACAAAACTTATTTTCCTGTTTCTTTCACAGCAAATTCAGGCAAGCATAAGGCCAGAGTTAAAAACTATAGTTATAGAATGGCAGAAGACTATGACCTGTTGAGTGGTGGTTGACCTGTACATTACCTGTCTTGTGGGTTTAGGGAACTATTTAGTCTGTCGGTTGAATTTTTTTGCATTTGCTTTAGTACTTGTATTATTGTCACAGACTGAGCTAATATTTATCAGTAATCAACTTCTCTCTGGGCTGAACCTCTTCAGATTTCAGACTGAAATCCACATAATAGAATGCTCCTCCTTACTACCATTGCTAGTAGCACTGCTAGTAGTATTTCTCCATAAATAGAAAACAATCATACTGGGGACCCGGGTAGGTCCCTTCTCTCTGTCAAGTCTTGATGTTCAAGTTTTGGTTTTGTTTGCTTGTCAAGTCTTGATATTCAAGTTTTGATTTTGTTTGCTTCTCCTTTCATTTGTAATATCAGGGCGCTAAATCAAGGTAAAACACTTACTTTCTTAAGGTGACTGCTGCAGTGAGAAATACAGCCAGACAACACGTTGGGTCACTTATTTCTCTAATACAAACTCAGTAGCATTGGAAGCTGCTAAAAGGCTCACAGGGAGGAAGAGAGTGGATGTGGAAGAACAGTTTCACTGAGTAATCTTATTCGTCCTTGAATAACAAAACTGTTCCTGGCATAGCACATTGTCTATTTTTGTTCTGAGTGATAGCTTGACAGCTAAGCAAACTTAAACATTCTTCAGCTGACAAATGTCACTGGTTTGTCTCCCCTCCACTCGTCTCTCCCCAGTTGCATAAGATGATCTACTTATGAGTTATTTCCAACTGACTTTCACTCTCTCATCTTCCCATGCTATTTAAAAACAAACATGAAGTAGCACTTTAAAGACAGCAGCCAAGATTCTGCCCAGTACTGATATTCGTTGCCAGAAAAATGGGCCCTGTCAGTTTTAAGGTATATGTGGGGAGTAGGAATAGTGTCCTTCATTCACATATAAAATGTATAAATTAATATTTCATCACTGAGTGACCCCAGTCAGTCACCATGTATCTGTAAGTGAAGTGAAAGGATATAATTGATTAGTGTATGGAGTCTGCTATCATAAGATGTATACCAATGGCATTAAAATGGGATTATAAAGGTTGACGGTGGGCAGATGTGACTGACCAATTGCTTCAGACAGTGGGTTATGTCCAGTTGATACATCAGTTCATGATACATCAACAACTCATGAGTTAATGTATTGTTCGGTCATCTGTGATGTCAAAGTGAGCCATTGACGCTACATGGATCAGAAGCAACATATCTGTCAGTATTCATTGCCATGGGAACACACATTAAGAGGAGTTACAGTTGCTTTCACATCCTGCAGTGGGCTTCCTGAAAGTGTTGAACTGACAACTTTTCAAAACAGGAAGCTGCTGGACTAGATGAAATGCTGGTCTGATCCAGCATAGCTCTGATGCACACTTGACATCAGGTCTGAGGAGTGCCTGAGGACAGTATCATCTGGGTAACACTGGGCAGTGGTAAATTCTGAAATGCAGATATTTACTTTCACAGTTCTCATTGCCTTGCCCCCCAAGGATAGTTCAAAACTGCAGGCTGTGGCATTGACCCATATCAACAAACCACTTCTAGCATTCTCCATCAGGAGCCATTTTGGAAAGCTAAAGGGTCTTAATTGTTCTCCTAGGACCAGACCAGACCAGACCAAAATACTACAATATTACAATGTGGATACTTTACAGCAATATATTGTTGTGGAAAAAAACAATTTTCCTCCAAGTTATTGTGAGAATTGCAAAAACAGGCAAAAGAAATGGGAGTCATGGGAGAGGGAAGAAGCAGATGATCAACCCTTGTAGGGATGTAAATCTTTACTTGTTTCAGTATTGTATATAGGAGGAAAAATCAAAGATTTCCCCCAACTAGATAATTTATTAGCATTTTGTGCATTTTTCATTTTCCCCCCTAGTTTTTGGACTTTTGACCAAAGACTGAAACAGTTAAGAAAAAAAAGAATGAAAGCAACTTTTTGTGCAAAAGTATATTTGTCTGAAAAACAGTAGAGTAGCATAAAAATTCCAGAAGTGGAACTAAGACACATCTCGTCATCATCGCCCTCCCCGAAATCCTCTTCTTATCTGGTGTACCCCACCCCCAATACAGCCATTTACTGGCTAGTGAAGAGTGAGGAGCACCGGAGCAGCTTCCTGCTAGGTTCCTAGAGCTGGATGCACAACAGCAGGCATCCTCAGAGACTATTCTAGGGGCTTCTGGAAGTCCTGGAAAATAATGTCATTGCTTTGGGCCCAGCTGTACAGATATACCTGGATGCCTTCCATTCACTTCCTGATGTTAAAAATATGATGAAAATGCCCCCCATGTCCCATAGAGGATGTTTGGGGGCATTTTTTCTTTATGTCAGTGTTGAGGGGTTCTGTGGAGGGGCTAATGGAGCCCCCTAGCTTCTGAGGTTGCCAACCCCTGGTTTAAAACGTACTAGTATTTTCTGCTTTTGCTAAAAAAACAACAACCCAGCATTAGTCAATTTGTCAATTACTCTTAGTTCTTCCTGTCAGCCCTTTTTCCAGTAATTCCCCAGAATGATGCTGAGTTTGGAACATGGTGAGACATTAAAAAGTATGGCTAGACCATTTGACCAGTGCTGCTTATAGGCCATTCCCACATTGGACTGTTCTAGTGCTGTTGTTCTACTTTCAACATCTTATGGAATCCTGGGGTTTGCAGTTTAGGGAGTGGCCTCAAAGGCCACTCCCTAAACTGCAAACCTCAGGATTCCAAAGGATGTTGAAAGTGGAATAATAGCACTAGAACAGTCCAGTGCGGAAATGGCCATAGTTCTGAGCCAGAATAATGGGGGGGGGGATGGAAGAATCCAGATCAAGCATTAGGAGCAAATTGTACCAGGATCAGAATCTTGACCTACTTGTACAAGGTTGTCAGGTGCCAACACAGTCCTGCTATTGTATTTGAAAGTCTGAGGTTAAACAAGCACATGTTTCTCAATGTTCCTCATTTTGGAACCTAACCAATGAGTGAGTACTGTTCATTTTGAATATAACTTTAACTAGCTTAGTGACCTGTGCATGGAAGAATTCTGTTTATACCCACTAACAATCTGGAGGCAAAAGAGTCATTCCTCACAAGCATGCTTTACTCACATGTGAATTATTTACTGTTGTCTAGGCCAGTCAGCATACAGCAATATTCTTTGTTTGCATGGCCATTTGTCCTCTGTGAATCTTGACCATGGGAAGGATTCCCCTTCAAGGAGAGAAACATGTTGCACTTTTGGAAAGGAATCGATTTAAATCGTTTCATCATACTATAATTTTTAAATCATATTCATCAAATAGAAAGCTTCCTGCTGTGTGTGTTTTCTCTTTTCTCTTTCTCTCATGGGAGCACTTCTGTCTGAGGTGTTGCACTTTGAAAATGTACTTGGAAACACCTTTTTAGGACAGCTTGTTTTTTGTCTTTGAAATGTCTGGAAGAAAGGATCTAATTAAAAAAGAGACCCTAGGCAAAGAAAACTTGTGCTTCCCTTTAACATGGTAGGCGGCTGTAGAATTCAGGAATAAGTATCTTGCTTTTTGTCTACACGCAGCAGAGAAATCCCAATAGCACAAATACAAAGCCAGTCTTTTTTGATTTATTTCCAAATTTGCAAATGACATTTGACAAAGGAACTGTCTGGAATAATCCCTTTTCTTGTGCCCAGCCCAGATACTACGCAAACATATTGTGGTCATGCTTTTCCCATGAGCCTGTATTGTGAAAGGGAGACTTTGATCAGAGTCGTAAGATACTGAACTGATGATAAAACATTTGCATGCATGATGTATTTCCTCAGTGTAATTCTCAGTATGTTAGAGCATACAGAAAAAACTTGGTAGATAACCTCCAGAGATGCTCATAGTGGGGAGCAGGGTGGTAGGTCAGAATCCCTACTGTTTAACTAAAACAGAAGTATGCTTTATGAAAGTGCCTTGTCTATGGTGGGCGCTGTTTCAGTGGCATGGAACAGAGATCACAGTAGGAGCATGTAACTGTTATCTCTTTTTCCCTCTCAACTCCATCATGAGTGACTTATAGCACTTCATAGTTGTGATTAATATAGAAACGTAGGAAACTGCCTGATACTGAGTCAGACCACCTAGCAGCTAGATTCTAGTCCTATCCTGTCAAGTCTAATTAGCAGCAGTGGCTCTTCAGGGTTTTAGACAGCATTCCCAGGAATCCTTGTTTCTTTATTGAATTTATATCATGCCTTTTTCTCAAGATAGGATTCAAGCCAGCTGCACTACTGTCCTTTGTATTCCCTTCCTGGGTTTCTTCCATCCAAGTGTTAACCAGACGCAAGGCTTCTTAGCTTCTGAAACCAGACAGAGTTGGCTGGCAATGATTAGCAATAAGATTTTTTAAAATTTTTTTGCAATGATCCAAGTGCTAATGGATCTTTCAAAAAGGAAGAGGTCATTATTTGTTGCTTACTCACTGTGAGATAAAGTTTATGCAAGATAATGCTTGGGATTGAAAGAATTTGAGATAAAAATAAAATGAACATGGAAGAAAGCAGAAGGAACAGATTGAGCCATCCTTGTTTCATTGGTATACTTTTGATGGAAAATAAAGCTTTATAAATTTATAAATTGTATGAATAAGGTTGATCTGATTGATACAACCAATAATGTGGGTTTTCCCCAAAAAGTTGAAGTGGGTTTTTAAAGCTGAAATCCTGTATGTTTCAGTGTAACATAATGGGTCTGAATAAGGAGCTGTGCTAACTGAACCATAAAGTCCTGAACAGTTTCTGAAGGCTCCAGTATGGCCATTCCCAGCTTTGTGGGGAGCAGATAGGTTCACAGAGGTGTCTGGCTGCCTCCTCATAGCCAAACACAAAATGATTACAGCACTGCTGAGACCCCCTGGAGGACCCTGGTGGATCTTAGTGCTGTTGTCATTATCCTCTTTTTCTCTGTGGGGAGATGCTTCTGTGATCTTGCCTACTCCCCACAAAGCAGGGAATGGCTCAGGGGACTGCAGAGAGTCTTCAGTAAGGTTAATAGACTTTGGGTGCTGTGGAGGGAAGAAGGGAATATTAGTCTTTGCAGTGCTCAAAAAAAGGACATATAGAAGCATAAGGGAAACGTGTGTGAGCTGATGTTCTTAACAGGTTGCCAGCCTTAATATCATGGACTCTGACTCAGAATCTGAAACAGAGGGCATGCCAGGGCCTACTGTACAGAGAGAGCTTACAGTGCCGGAAACAGAACAGGGGGCAGTGCCAGCTCCAACAGAGAATCCTGCCTCTTCAGATATAGAGGAACACTTACCTCCACCCAGCTTTGCAGTTCACAGGCAGCAAAGAGAGATCCAGTGTCACTCTCTCAGGATTTATAACCGGCAACAACCAATTGTCTCAGCTGACCTATTTAGCTGGCGTCTGTCCCCTCCAAGAGTTGTCAGAGCTTATCTGACCTGCTACCTTGCTAGATGCCTTGAAAAATGCTCAAATTGACCTTGAATACTCTCTTGCTGTGAAACCCTGCTGGACATTGTTTATGTTGGATTTCATTTATGACTCTATGCTCACTGCCTGGAAGTAAGTAACAGGCTGGGAGATATTCAGTTTGTTTTGTTTGATTTATCAGCTGTGCCGGGACTGAGATAGGACATTGCTTTAAGTGTATATTCAAATATATTCAAACTTTAAGTTTGAATTATTCTGTTGGAATTTTTGTACTAACATAAAGAGAATAGTGAGTGCCGAAGTGTTTGAGTGGTTTGAGTGTTGGACTATGAACCTGGAGACCAGGGTTCAATTCCCTGCTTAGCCATTGAAACCCACTGGATGTGTCACACTCAGCCCCCCCACAAATAGTAGGTTCTCCTTAGGGTTGCCATAAGTCAGAAACAACTTGAGGGTACACAACAACAACAACAACAACAAAGAAAATAGTATATGCTTAACTTTATTTAACAAAAATGTCTGCATCTGAAAAGACAGTATTTTTAAATGTCACGTACCTAAATAGAGCTGTACCTGATGTGTGTTATATCAACAGTTTAATTTTCTTTTTCTGAGGTATAATTGCACTACTTTCAGCTGCGCTCATTCACTCGCATTCACTCTCTGCACTATTTATCAGTTCCATTTCAAGTCAGTATGCCTAGCTGAAGGTTTTATTTCACTAATGGATGTATGTGAATCTGCAAGCACTAGTAACTTTTGTCTTGACTACTTGTACTTGTGACTGATTGAGCAGCAAGAGATTTTGCAAAATAGAAATAAGCCTAGCAGTGCAGTAATTTCTAAATTCTAAGTTTGCTCCTCTAAGTGCTTGAAGTTGTTGTTGGTCCTTAGAAAAATAATTAGAGGCTCACATCCTGTGTTTAGCACATCTAACATGACTGTGGATAGATAGATAGATAGGTAGGTAGATAGGTAGGTAGGTAGGTAGACAGAGAGACAGATAATAGAATAGAATAGAAGAGACATGGCATGGAAGATTTTCACAAAAATATAGTGTCGGAAAAATTCCTAGAATTTTTTTTTTCATTTTGGTAAATTTTCTGTCTCTGAAACAACAAAGTGTAATACATTCACTTAAAATTGCACCTGGAGTAAGAAATCCAGGCGTACGCAGTTTGGAGGATTATCTACATACAAAATAAATATGTACTAAATTAGCTTTCCCTTCTGAGAAGCAGAAAGAATATGGCTTTTGTACACCTCTCAGTCAGTTTATTTATTTCAGTTTTCTCCAAACTGGGACTAAGAAGACCCCAAAAACAGGATGAATTGTAGGAGACACAAAAATATTATTTTCTTCATTGAAAATTCTGTTTATTGTGCAAAATGTGCTGTTTTCTACGCAGAAATACCACATGCAAATTTTGTATAGAATAAGTCCCAAATCACAAAGATTCTTGCAAGTCTGGGAATCTTCTCTTTAAGGTTTCTCAGAGCTTGAGATACTTATTTCTTTTTAAATCATTTTTGAAAAATTTTATATATTCTTTCTATCTGTATCTGATAACTGTCTTTGAATATCTGTCCTGTGAAAGATGAGAAAAGCTTGTTTTTTCCTGCTTTAACACACAAAGCAATTGATTCAAATTACAAGAAAAGAGATTCCGCCCAAACATTGGGAAGAACTTCTTGATAGCAAGAACTGTTTGTGAGTGGAATAGACTGTTTTTGGGAGGGATGGATTCTCCTTCTTTGGAGGTTTTTAAACAGAGTTTGAGTGGTCATCTCTCAGGAGTGCTTAAGTTATGTATTCTGCATGGCTGGAAGTTAGACTTAGGTGGCCGTTTTGGTACCTTGCAACACTGTCATTCTGTAATATTAGAGCAGAGATGCTTTAAAAACCATTCCTAGCACAGCAATCAGCAAAACACAGAGTTCCCCATGACATTCTTGCAAAGAAGCTAGTAAAATGTGGGCTGGACAGGGCTACTGTCAGGTGGATCTGTAACTGGTTGACTGACCATTCCCAAAGGGTGCTCACCAATGGCTGCTTTTCATCCTGGAGAGAAGTGACTAGCGGGGTGCCACAAGGTTCTGTCCTGGGCCCAGTGCTGTTCAATATTTTTATCAACGACTTGGATGAAGGAATAGAGGGCATGCTCATCAAATTTGCAGATGACACCAAATTGGGAGGGGTTACTAATACGCCAGAGGACAAGATCAAAATTCAAAATGATCTGGACAGATTGGAGAGCTGGGCCAAGGCTAACAGAATGAAATTCAACAGAGAGAAATGTAAGGTCCTATACTTAGGTAGAAAAAATGGAATATAGAAATATAGGATGGGGGACACGTGGCTGGATAGCAGTACGTGTGAAAGGGATCTAGGAGTCTTAATAGACCACAAGCTGAACATGAGTCAGCAGTGTGATACGACAGCCAAGAAAGCCAATGCAATTCTCGGTTGTATGGTGTCTAGATTGAGGGAGGTACTGGTACCACTCTACTCTGCTTTGGTTAGACCTCATCTTGAATACTGTGTCCAGTTCTGGGCACCCCAATTCAAGAAGGACATGGTCAAGCTGGAGCAAGTCCAGAGGAGAGCGACCAAAATGGTGAGGGGCCTGGAAGCCATACCCTATGACAATAGACTTAGAGAGCTGGGTCTGTTTAGTCTGCAGAAGAGAAGGTTAAGAGGGGACATGATAGCCATGTTTAAATATTTGAAGGGATGCCATGTAGAGGAGAGAGAGGGCTTGTTTTCTGCTGCTCCAGAGACCAGGACAAGGAGCAATGGATTCAAGCTGCAGGAAAGGAGATTCCACCTGAACCTCAGGAAGAACTTCCTGATGGTCAAGGCTGTCCGGCAGTGGAATCTGCTGCCTCGGAGTGTAGTGGAGTCTCCTTCTTTGGAGGTTTTTAAACAGAGGCTGGATGGCCATCTGTCGGGAGTGCTTTGAGGGTGTTCCTGCATAGCAGGGGGTTGGACTGGATGGCCCTTGGGGTCTCTTCCAACTCTACATTTCTATGATTCTATGAAAACACAATATCCACCTCTTAAAAGCTCCTCTCTCAGCAACCAGCCAGTTACTGAAAGCCCACCTGAATATTGAATATCATATCATATCATATCATATCATATCATATCATATTGTACAGTCTACCTGAGACTCCCTTGGCAGGAAATTCCAATACCTGGGAACGACCTCTGAGAAAGTTCCACAACATCTTAGGAAATCTATCTCGTTTCAGTATAGCTAGGAACCACAGGTCTAATTCAATCAATTTTAGTTTGTTCTTTTCAGTAGCAACTTTGAGTGTGGAAACACAGGAATTGCCTCAGTTCTTAGGGGAGGGAAATGACAACTGAGCAGATTTGTGCTTGTTTGTCATGATGGCTTGTTTGCAGTACAGTGAGTACATGAGAAGCAGGTGGATGGAAATCTGTGCCAGAAAAGCCAGCTTTGGGAAGCTAGTGTAGTGTGAACAGGCAAAGAGAGAAGCCAGACACAATAGTGAGGAGACAGGCTAGACTCTGTTGCCTCTTAGATACAAATAGATGAAAATGCATGTACCTGACACAGTAACATTCTACATATTCCTAATATAACTGAGCCAGAATGGGCCACCTAAATCTTCACCTGTCTCTTTGCAATCTGTCTTGTTAGGAGAGATTTCAGCAAGATAAGTGGGACAGGGAGAGCATACAGGCAGGTGCAGAAGTTTCTCCCACTTGTTACTAGTGATGGTTATGAATCCTTATGCTGCTGTGCTCAGCTTCATTCTATGTTTCCTACCCAGGAAATATTGAAACCAGAATGGAATCAAGCAAGGTCATTCCCAAGATGTACAGTGTTACTTCTGTTTTTCTCAGGTATTCAAGGGCTAGGGGAATTTTTGTTAGCCGCATCTATTAAATCAGGTTTCTTTTCCCCCCTCTTTATCTCTAGATATTTTAAAGACATAAAGCCCCCCACCCCCAATTTAATGGTGCCCTGTCCAAACAAACAAAAAACTGAGTTGAAATTTAAATGCATTTATTTGAATTATAAAAATTTATGGTTATAATCATGTACAGTAAGACAGCTCATCCTTCCTGCAAAATACCCTCAGCTGTTTATTTTCCAAATGATTCTATATACTGACCCCCCTCCCATTCCTGTCATATGGCTCAGTGTGACACCTTTGTAAAGGTAGGAAACTGATGGAAGATATGAAAGATGTTTTAAAGTCCTTAGCTGAGAGGCCATGGTGGTTTCCAGGTACTTCCTAGGCTATGTTCCCGTGTAATATGCTGGGCTTTATCCTTCCCATCAATGCTCTTTTCAGGTACTGCAGCTGTAGAGAGCACTCCAAAGCATGGATGTAGAAGATAAGGACCAGGGATCTTGAGACACTTAGATATTCATTTGCAAGGTAAGTTTCTTCTATCCCCCTGTTCTTTTGTTTTTAAAAAATATCAAAGAGTCTTGTGGCACTCTAATGGTTAATAAATTTTATTTGGCATAAGCTGACATGGGTTCTCACCTGGACTTAAGTCTGGAGCCTGTGAAAGCTGATGCCAGGTGGAATCTGTTAGTCTTTAGAGTTCCACAAAACTTTTTGAAGTTTTTCATGCAAGATGGGAACATGGCTGCTCCCTCAAAAATCTTTCAAAAGTGTTACTTCTGCGTGGGGAATGCACAACGTTTTAGATTGTTGTGAGCACTGTTGCTTCCATTCTTTGGCTTTTCCCCCTGTTGTTGTTATGGTTTTGCGTATGAGAAGCTCTAAATGCTGCCGTGTGTCCAGGGCTCATCTTATCCCCAGTCAGCTTGCAGCTTGCTCAGTAGCTGGTAAGCTGTGTTTTTAGTGAGAACTTTGCCTCATGGAAGAGATGGAATCCCCTTTGAAATTCACATTCATCTCTATTTTTAGATGCCCTGGGAGAATCTTCCTCCCCTCCCCTCCCCTCCCCTCCCCTCCCCACACATACATTCCAGAAGAAAGTATGCATGTGTGAGGATGTAATACAGTCTTAGCTAACCTGCAGGCTACCAGATACATGAGACTGCAACCCCCATCACCTTCGACAAAGATAGATTGGTGAGAGTTTTAGTCCAGAATGTATGGAGATCACCAGATTGGAGGATGCCAATACAATGTGTCTCAGTAACTGCACTCCAGTTATTCGTTGGTGTAAAAAGTCTGAAGGGTGCACATTTCTGATCTAAAACAAAGATTCCTTTGGCATTCAACTAACCTGTGTGCTAAAGTGTAAGATAGGTGGGAGGTTCTTAATCAAGGAAAGTTATGACTGCACCTAGCATTCAGATTATTTAACAGGTGAGAAAAAAACAGATGCAAAATAGTAGTGGTTTAGGAAGGCCTTTCAGGAAAAAAACTGATTTTGATGGCTGAGAGCATGTGCTTAGATGTCTTATTTATTGGCATAAGTCTATTGAGATTGAGTGGATTTTATGAAATCAGCTATAATTCTGAAGCTTCAGTATCATGCAGCGCTGAGCATGCTTGGAGCTGCTGCTGAAACATAACCACTCTTTGCCTTGTCAGTGTAAGCAGGGGTGGAGGGTGGGAATCAGCTCTCTATGGACTTAATCTCAGAGATCATATATAGAGTTAGTGCCATGAATGAACAGTGGGTCTTCAGGTGACTCAACCTTCGCACATACAAATGCAAGGTTGCACAAAGCTTTATGTCCCATTATTGGCCCTTACCGCACCTTATCTTCATCCGGCGCTGGGGTGCAGGGATCGTGCGAGCAGCCTCTGGTGAGAGGCTCTTGTGTCCAGGGTCCTTCAGCTCCACATGAGCTGCCAGCTCGTGCGAGAGCCCCGCCTCTTCCTTTTGCAGTGCAGCCTGGGACCTTCCCAGGCTGCACTGAGGCAGGAATTGTGACTGGTGCGACTCCGGAGGCTCCGCACACCAGGTAAGTGTGCGTGGGACCCAGGAGCAATCCGCGATTGTGCATCATTTTTGGCTTCTAGCCGAAAATGAAAAGGTGCACGATCGGCACCTTCCGGCCCCTGGAGCGTTGTGCAGATCACTCCTCACAATCACGCGACGCTCCAGGCGCCCTTTCGCATGGAAAATGCCATGCGAAAAGGACCGTTGTCAATGGATGTATCAGGCATACACGAGGGTTCCTGGAACAGAACAGCTGCATATACAATTGCTCTGACTATATAATATAGTGAAAAAATGCACTACTTATTCACAATGCCAACATGAGCTAATCTCTCAGATGGTGCACGTATGATGTAGTGACTTTTGCACAACGTGTCATGTGCACATTAGGATTCACATCTGGAGAGATCATCAGGTGACCTGAACATATCTTGAAAGATTTGGAGCATGGGCACAAGCAGAAGGTCTTTCTGATTCTCAGACTTCAGGGGCATGCCTCTCTTCTCCAGGCCTCAGGATAAGAAAAGGAATCTCAGGGCTAGAGCACTGTCTCGAAAAGATTTATTTCAACAAACATGTGCTGTTGACCCTTGCTGCTGAAGGCTACTTCAAAGTGGCTGCTGCAGGCTCCCTAGAGGGCCCACACCTCTTCCCTTTCCTCCTCTGCCTCTCAGAGTTTCCCAGACTGTAGCTGTCACCAGAGCTCAGAAGAAGGAAGTGGGCTACAGAGGGAGATCTTGAGCTACCTCAGTATTTGCTGCCTCAGTCATGGCTGAACATGGTAATTCAGGATTCCTGCATTTCTTGTTTTATTGTTAGCTTTCTCAGTGCTGTTGCTATCTACCTCACCCAACCTTTAATGGTTGAAGCCGCACTGTTTCCTTTCTTGAAGGAAGCATAGACATGTTGTACCCTTGTATCAATGCAGTTCTTCTTCAGTTCTGGTTATGCAATTGATTACTTTCTCTTTTAATTTCCAATTTTGCTTCTTTCTCTCTCTGTCTAGACCTCTTTCCCCACTCCTCTGCCTCCTACAGCTCTTGGCTGAACTTTCTGTCTTTTCCTTCTCTCTCTTTCTCCCTCCTTCGTCACTTTCCAGTTTACTGGTTGTACTGCTCTTCTCCATTATTCCCTATTTCTGGCCCTCCTTTCCCCCCTCGTCCTCTTTCTCCTTCCCTTGCTCCTCAGCCCCTAAGCTACATTTGTTTTCTTCCTCCCTCCCCATCCCTCTTTTTCCTTCTCTTATCTTCTTTCTCTTTCTGTCCCCACTTCTCCTAGCTACGTTCATCACCTTCTTTCTCCTTCCCTCCTTCTCTGTCTCTCTACTTTTTCTTTTATGTCTGCACCCTCAAGAAAACAGTGAAACATTGACTGTGATATGTCAGATTTTTAACATTTTAAAAGCCGTAAATCCCTTTAATCTCCGAAGACTTTTTTTCTTAATAGACATGCATAGGTTTCATTGCTCTGTTAGTCTCTTTTGCCTTGTTAGTTATTGTTGCCTTTATTTTTCTCACCCTCAAATATTTGGTGTTTATTTGGTGCATTAGTATGGTTATGATGATCATAGTTTTAGAGGCGAGGGAACATTCCACAACCTGACTGTTAAAAAGAAAATGTGGCTGCTGAAAGGCACTGATTAATGGGAGTGAACCATTAAAAACAGAGTTTGGAAAATAATCTTTGAAAAATTTCTCTGGTTGCACTATAGCTGCCATAAGCTAAAAGCAATGCTTGCAAAGGTTTTAGAAACAGAACCATGGAAGGTTCTTCAAAGCAGAACTTGGGAAACATAGTATCTAACCAGAAAAATATTTTCTCATTTACTTTTTTTTTTAGTTGAATGATGTGTGCTTGATTATTAACATACCGTCCGTAACAACTCTCTGTGACCTTACTTGGGGCCTGTTCCCTTTGACATTATCAGGGGCTCTCCCTAGGTCTCATGTTTTGACTCAGAAATCTTATGGCCTGGGATGTGCCTGAATTGGCAACTTTATCAATGGGTGCTATTAGGTACCTCTTTCCTTCACCCCTTTTTCCTTCTTGTTTTTTCTGTCCCTCTTGCCATCTGAGTGCATCTCCATAGTGGATATGCTTTATTTCTTAGCCCATAACTGACCTCATTGGGCTCATCTGCACATGAGAATGAGGCTTCTGGAAACAGTCTCTATGGCAGCAATGGACAATCTCTCCACCCTAGAGGCCAAGTTACAAATTGGAAATGGCCTTGGGTTTTGCATTCCAGCAGGGGTGGTGGTAAGGACATGGAGCGGGGTGAAGGACGCTAGCTGTGGCCAAAGGAACACGGGTAAGCCCTGTGGAGGGATGGTGGATGAGGGGAACTACACAAGAACTGAGATAGCACTTCCCTCTTGCACTGCACCCTGGCAAAAACAGCTTACCAGAGTCAAGTGTTTCAAAAGCCACCATATACCAGAGACTGTACACACAGCTTAGAAGCGTGCCCAGCAGAGTTTAAACACTAGCAGCAAATGCTCTGAAGCCACAAAATACTCCCACACCTTCTTATCTTCCAACAGGAGGCTTTTACTTTCCAGTTACGATACATACATATATGCAGTACTCCAACGGAGTTTCAGCATTCCGCAGCATGCAAAGATATGCATCCAACATAGCCTCCAGCCACTCCATCAGACAATTGAGAGGGCACAGTTGGCTAGAACACGCCCCCCTACATTTCTGATGCAAGTCTAGCCAACTTTGCATGTTCCCATGTATGATGCAACCCTCTGCCCTGGTTACATATTACCATGTCTCAGCAAGGTTACATGGGATCACATCATTCACTGTCATTCCCAGGTGCAAACTTCAGTGTGCATCATATATATTTTATTTTGGATTACAGGTCATGTCCAACCTTTCCTCACAAGCCCAGCTATAATTCTTACCAGTTTGGACATCTTCTCACCGAACACAAAAACTGCAGCTAATTCTATGCATGTTTACATGTCCGAGTATAATGATGCTCCTGTCTGTAAAGCACAGTTTTCTTCCACACTACTGCTTTCTGACTTGGAAATCACAACTCCGTTCCTTACGGGGTACATTCTTACTTCCAATTACTTATAGTTAATAAAAGCAGTAGAAACTTGTGGGCAGGATTGAGAAACTCCTGTGACTACTTCCGTTTTTTTTAATTTAGCAGGGTTGCAATCTAAATTAATAGAGTTTTCTATAGAAAGGATGACAGTCAGATTTTTAACTACGTCCGCTTCTGCAGCAGCTTAGCCAATTGCTGGAGGTGAGGCTGGTTTATCAGGGACAGCCTGTTTTGATACAGGTCGCACATGCACATAAGAAAGGATCGAAAAGATTTTTTTTTCAACAAATGTGTGCTGCTTGAGCCTTGATGCTGCAGGCTGCTTCAAGGTAGCTGCTATAGACTCCAGGGTCTGCACACTAGAATATTTGAAAATATTCCCAAAAAGAAATGATTGGGGAAAAAAAGGTGTTTTTTGGGGGGTTTTTTAGAAACCCTGATGAGAAGAATCATGGACTGACAAGAATCTTCACAGTCTGGGAATTATTTTGCACAAAATTTGCATGTGATTGTTTGTTCTTTGGGTAACATCATTTTTTGTGTGAAAAGAATATTTCAATACAGAAATATTAATTCCTGCATAGAAAATGTTGTTTTCTGCACAGAAAAGAAAGGCTGTAATTGGAGATATATTCTCTATAAAATTCACACATGGTTAATTTGAAGAGAAAACAGCATTTTCTGTGCAGAAAACAGAACTTTCTGCACACGAGTTAATATTTCTGCCTTGAAAATTATGTTTTCTGCACAAAACAACCATGTGTGAATTTTGCACAGAGTAAAAACCAGATTGTAAATAACATCTGACAGCTGCATGATTTTTAGAAGATGTTCTTGCAGCAGGAAGAAAATTGATAAAATTACTCCTTGTTACCTTCAAAAAGAAACTTGGTGACCATTACATCCCTACTGGATGTGTTCCCTCTCTTATTGCCTGTCATAATGAATAGTGATGAACTGTTCTAGACTGGTCTTGTCTTTTGTGTTTTTTAACCAATTGCTCTTTTATGAGCAACTGGAAGTCTTGTTGAAAGTTGCACTTTATTCTCTTCTGTTAGTGATCCATGAACCAAATTTGTATTTTTGATACTTAGTGTGCTGTCCATTGATTGGAGTCTGCCAGGTATGTTAATAGGGACCAACAGAAAGGATGTGTAGTTTTCATCCTTTGCGTCTAGCTGCTGATTCTTGATCCACTGTGCTTAGTGCAGAAGATACGCTAAAGACCATTGTGGCTCTTAGGAAGGTAGTGTGAGCGGACTGGCTTTGTGACCTGATTTGTTCTGTTTTGCTGTGGGTAGATCCATAGATTTAATAGCCCAGATTTTGGCATTTGTGGCTTTCATGGAATGAGTATCATTTTGAGTTTTTGAGATGCACTGCTTGGTAGCAGAAAGTGAAGGCAACAAGGTGTTAATAGTGTTGCTTACACACTATGCAGTTCACTTCATTTGCCATTATAAAACACATGAGGCCATGAGCCTTTAAGTGTTTACGTGGGCGTATACCCATATTGACTAAGCTCTATCAGGCATTATCATTACAACTAACTTGGATGTATGGTCATCCACCAACTAGCACTGCTCACAACGTCATGCCGTAGCACTTCTTGGTGCCCGTACTGATAGGACCATCATCAACAGAGAGAGGCCATTTGATATCCAGTTGTACATGGAACAGTTCTCTTCTTCAACATGTTTCAGATGTAAGGATAGATATTGGGGGAGGGGTTGCTCTGAGATCCCATGGTGTAGGATGATAGGTAAATATTTTAATAAATAAGTATTCTGCAGCTGCAGTATTGAGAGAGAACGCACTTAGCTTAGCCAAGTTTTTTAACTTTAGATAAACATGGCATGAGGGATCTGGTCCATGAATATTTTTACGCAATAAACATTAGTTTTCAATATGGCAATTTCTGTACTGTTTCCTCTGTGATAAATTGACAAGGCTAGCTTACTGAGTTGCTTGAGCTGCGGTACCCAGTCATTAAAACCATAAGGGGAACATTCATTTTGTTTTGTTTTTAACTAGGCAGTGGAGCAAGATAATCAAATCATTCTGCATCTGAATCTTTTTAAAACATGCTATAGATCCTATCAACTAGATGTTTAACACCCTCCCCACAAAAATTGTTAAGCACTTTTACACATAAAAATGCTCTTTGTATCTAGAATTGGATCCAGTCTTATCTATGCTTAGAACAGACTCATTTAAAACCATGAGACCTATGTCAGTCATGATTACACTATTACCCTTTCGCACCTTACCTTTTCATGGTGCTGGGCTTGCGCGAGCAGCCTCCAGAGAGAGGCTCTTGCATCCAGGGTCCTTCAGCTCTGCACAAGCTTCCTGCTCACGCAAGAGCCCCACCTCTTCCTTTGCAGTGCAGCCTGGGACCTTCCCAGGCTGCACTGGACAGGAAGCACAACCAGCCCAGTTCCCGAGGCTCCACATGCAAGGTAAGCATGTGCGGGGCCCCAGAGCGATGCACCATTTTCGGCTTCAAGCCAAAAATGAAAAAAATGTGAGTGTGTCATGTGGACCACTCCTCACATGTGCGCGATGCTCGAGGGGCCCTTTCGCATCGAAAATGCCGTGTGAAAAGGGCCTACGTCTCACTGATATTAGTGGTTGCACCCAAAGCATGGATAAGTGTGAAGCCAGTGCAGGTTTAAGGGACCTCAGGGATCATCAACTGTAGCCCCACGAACAGAAGAAATCCACAACTTCAGCATCTCTGATAGATAGTCTTCCAAGGCTCTGCTTGGTAATTTCCAATGAAGTCAAGTCCATCATCTCTGGAGGTAGGCCATCTCACTGTCAAATAGCTCATATTAGACCCTCTGCTCTAAGTGACTGTCAGCAAATCTGAGAAGAGCTCAGTTTTAGTGACAGACTTTAAAGATACACATCACTTTAGGACAGCAATAATACCTTTTAGATGTTCTGGCTTAAAACTCCTGTTAGCCCCACTCAACGTGGACAGAAGTAAAAGACTGTGGGAACAGTAGTCAACCAAAGGCTAAAAGCTTCCTCAGCTCTGTCTTGCCATGTTTGCATGCATCATCAAAAGAATTTGAGGGGAGCCTGCCCACTATTCTCATTTCCTTTGGAAAATTGGTGTTCCCTTGCTGTCTAAGCATTAATGCAGGCCATTTTCACACTACACTGTTATAGTGCTATTATTTCACTTTCAGTATCCTGTGGAATTCTGGGGTTTGTAGTTTACGGAGGGCAAAGAGCTCTCTGGCTGAGAATTCTAAAGGCCCCTTCCTAAACTGCAAACTGCAGTTTGCGTAGGAATGTTGAAAGTGCAATAAATAGCACTATGATAGTGTAGTGCAGAAATGGCCTCAGTCTGAATCTTTTAAAAATGTGTTGCACTTCTCAGCGACAAGAAGAGTGCACCCTTATATTTTGGGGTGCTTTATCACAAAAATACTCCTTGCCATTCTTTCCAGTGCCTTAATACACATCCCCCCCCCCCCGCTTCAAGAATGAGGACATATTCAGAAATGGAAACTCCTGCCTGTCACCTTATCACTTCATTCTGGCAGTGTGGAAATTTAGCTTGTATGCATTGAACTGTCAGTCAGCTAGAGGGCTTGAGAACAGTTCCAAAGTAACCATAGTTGTGGTAGAAAGGTTTCATAGACCTTGCTTTTTTACCTTTACAGTGCCATGGTTGTTCTATAGGGAAATTGTATACAGAACTGAGAAACAAGCGTATACATGAACAGACTGATTCTTAGTATCTGCTGAGAGTCAGGACAGGTCTTGTGTACGTTCCCCCGTTCCCACAGCAAAGATCCCTTTCAGAACATCCTTCCCTCTGAATGCCAGTATTTATTGGTGAGTAGAATCATAATGAGTTAGGCTTGGTTTCCACTGAAATCAGTGGGACCTGGGTCATGGCCAGCTTGTTCTACTGATTTCAGTGACACCAAACTTATCTAACTTCATGCAAGCAATTTATGTTAGGTACTTTTTGTCCCCATCTTGCAAGAGAAATGCATAGTGACTTGAGACAACTACTGCTAAAAAAAATAACAGGCTCTTGTCAAGAGGCACCGCTGCTGAAGTTTCATTAAGCCTTCCTAAGCTTGCTACAAGTAAACTGGAGGAGCCATTTCTTATTTGAAAGTCCTTTGCTTGTCAATTGTCAAATAAAATTAAGGAACTTTGTGTGGTTTCATTGGAGAACAGGCAAGGGCAATAAAAATCTTGAACTGCTGTGAGAGAATTTTCAGTTTTCAGCGACTTCAGTATAATATTCAGGCTACCTAAGGCAGTACACAGTTACTGAGCAAGCTGTACTTATAAAATGTGGTTATTTGTACAGGTTAAGATATCAAATCAAATTGAATTCATGGTAAGGAAGAATCTACCTTGTAAGCCAACCAAATATATTTTTCTGTCTGAGACGAAGGATAAGTGGCAATTTACAATTACCTATTGATAGGTCAGTGTTCTCCGTCACACCTAAGAAAGGTGTTGGGCAGTCTTGAAAAGATCTGGCTTTGAAAAAGATCCACCGTTTTAGGAAATCATACTAATCAAACTATCCCAGAAATAAGCATTTCCAGTCCTCTCTACCCAGAATTTGACCAGCTACCTGTTGGAACGAAGGAGGAAAAGGTCACAAGCTTGTCACAGAGTATTCTGTGCAGATGTGACCTGGGTGAACCGTATAATGATCATTGTCTTTTTGAAGGCTGTCACAGTGAAAATCTTCAACTACTGGGAGTCATTTGTATGAGAGAGCATACAACTTCAGAAGGACCAGAGGTCTGCAAAAGATGTTGGAGATTGACTAGGTCTAGCTTCTTTTCTATCATCCAAACAATTGTGTCAGAAATGCAACCAACCCTTGGAACCAGAGCATGGAAATTACTTTTTAAAAATAATGAGTTACAGCTATAGTTTCAAAATCTAACAGATTGAGTTACATACTACTAGAATTAGGGTATTTTTAAGTCAATATTTACTTTTCCATTTATCAAGGAGAACTAAGATGGTTCCTTGTAATTATTATTAGTTGAATAATTACTTTTTTTTTTCTGAGTTATTAATTCCCTGAATCCTACCAGCTCTCAGCACCCACATCTGTGCATGAGACTTGTATGGAGGAAGGGTTTCCAGGGAATTATATTTCCATGTGTAACCCTTCCATGCTTTCTCACCACTCCTTCCATATTTTTTCTTTCCACTGAAAAATATTTTGGGGCGGGGGGGAGAGAGGAGAACCAGAATATCTCCAAAATGTCTTGATTTTAGCATTAGTTCAGATAGGCAAAGTGTGTTCACCTAGTTGTCATTGAACTGCAGCTCCCAGTCCTCAGCCTAGGCCATGCTGACAAGTCCTGAGATGGAAGTGGCAATGCAACAATGCTTGAAGGGCTGCAATTTGCTGAGCCCAGTGCTAGAAATTGCCCATCTGGGATACCCAAATTGCGGAAATGAGAAGGACAAATTACTTGAAAGTGGGTAAAATACTATGCCCAATCAGTTAAGGATGCCATAGCCTTGAGTTTGCAGACCCTGAGAGGGGAGTTGATGTCTGAGGCTCTTGGAGGTCTCTGGTTCATGGGATCACCATAATTCAAATTTGGCTTGGCAGTAGATAACAACAAACTATACCCAACTCTTCATCTTCCTTCCTCCACTTCAGTAAGAATATGCATGTCCTTTCTTGACCAAATCTATACTATCCCCTACAATTATAGTTTCACTTTCTGTTCCCTACTGTCACAGTCAGTTGATTTGCAGTCATGAACCATCAGCCCTGTCAGTTGATTTGCAGTCATGAACCATCAGTTCCATTTATCAATGTAGAACTGCAGTCATTTCCTCCATGGATTGCTTTCACTGCTCATTTCATTCCACCTTCTCCAAAGGTGTTTTTTTTTTTTTTAAATAGAACAAACTGTTCCAAAAATCAGAGCCATTCAGTTCTCTTGCTTTAGGGACGGTCTCCTCAGGCTATTGATGAACGTTCTGATTTGTCCTAGCCTTGTTATCACTTTGCTTTCCAAACAATGGTCTGTAAAGATTTCATCAGTAGTCCTCAGTGTTCTTGCCCTGCATGTCATGTGGCTGCTGAAATGGGATCTGCACCTGCTGTTAATATTCAGAGCGATTTCCCAGACCATCACAGAAGTTTCAGGCCTTCATTCTCTTCAGTCTTCTGGCAAAGCTAAATGCTTTGTTAAGGGTGACAGGTCTGTTGTAAAACACATGCTTTGCATACAGAAAGACTCGGGCCCTTTTCGCATTGCGTTTTTAAAGCGCATTAGGCACGCTCCCTCCCCCCTTCACAAGCCGCCATACCACATGATTTTCTGGTGAACCAGGTGCTATCACAGCCACAGATAGTGCTGATAGCGTGTTTTCTTATTTTCTCCTGAAAGGAGGCGAAAATAACCTCCCTTTCACGCATCGGTCACGCGACCAGAGGACCTGCAGAGCCGTCGTCCGGTGTGCTTCCGGGAAGGACCCTGGAGTGGGCGGGGTGTGGGCAGTCCCTGCTGCCTGTCTCTCATGCAGCAACTCCCAGGGGACCCTCTGCCCAGCAGCAGGCCGGTCTCTGCCCCCATTGCAGCAGGAAACACTGCACGACATGTCGCCATGAGAGGGCACCCTGGGGCTGCGTCGCCACTCACACTCGAAATGACAGCAGCCCCCGGGATCCAGCCAACTGTTTTTTTTTAAAAAAAAACACCCGGTGCTATCATTAGCACGTTAGCAACGTAGTATGAAACAGCCTGTTGGCAGGATCTGTCATGCTAACGTTAGCACGACAGTCGGTGAAACAATAAAAAAAAGAAAAACCACCGAACAATCAGGGGCAGTGGGGCGGGGACACGACGGGACCTGGGCGGGGACATGGCGGGACCTGGGCATGGCCCAGGATGCTGACATGCGGACAAGGCACTGGGCAGGACTGGTGCTCTCTCGCGAATGCCCTGCCGTGTGCGGACTGCAAGGGGCTCTCTACTGGGCCTCTTGTAATATTGGTAATATTGTGAGGGCTCGTCGCACTATCAAAGTAAGGTGCGAAAAGGGCCTCTATTTCAATCCCTGAGATCTCCAGCTAGAAGGACTTGGGAGAAAATAATGAGAAAAACAATGCCTACCTGAAACTTTGGAGAACTGTGTCCTGTCAGGGTGGACGATATCAGGCTAGATTAATCAACATTGCGAACTAATAGAAGGCAGCTTCCCACATAGTTTCTACTTCAGAAGCAATAACCAAGGATCCAAAGAACTGCTGAGTTAGAATTAAACTGGATGCTTCATAGAAGATACACAATTTCTTGCTTAAGCAAGGAAGGAGAAGGAGTTGGTTAAATCTTTTCCCATGAGCCACTTCCCTATTCTAAGTGGAACCCTAGCAATTTTTCTTGTAGGAGACAAGATACTGAGTTTACTTGATGTTTTTTTCACCTGGGAAAAACTGAACTTCAGTGGAAGGATTTTGATTGGGCAAGTGGCCTATAGGCATAAGACTGAGAACCATGTCTGCTTGTATTAAATATAAAGCCCCCAGCTGCCCCTGCCACTTCTGAGCTTGAAAAAGTAATTGTGTCAACTACAGCAGCCAGAATGCCTCACCCATGCATGGCCACTGACCATATTGGCTGGTGGATTCTGGAAGGTGTAGTCCATGGAATTACTTTTCCAAGGAACTAGACATGTATGCCATGAAGATCATTCCGTCATACAAAATTAAAAGGTTTGTGTTATGGTGATGAAGAGGGGTTGCCAGCTGCACTTGTGAGGGCATCCTTAAAATGATGTTCGGATAAGAGTACTGCTTCCTTGACCTTACCTTCATTAAAAAAAAAAAGTCTAGCCATCAGTTGTACATTGTTCCCATACCACTAAAATGGAGAACAATGAGAATAACATAGCCGATGTGAATGGATTACATTGATTTCAATGGCAATTAGGTTATGAAAAATGTTTGATGAATCTGGATACAAGCATATGAGTGCTGTGATTTATAGACTCACAATGATTAAAAGTCATATTTCAGATATTTCAGTCTGTCAAGCTGTCCTCACTTCCTCCTCCTCCCCCTCCCCCTCATCCCCTTTTTGGCTCATGGACTGTATTGGCCTTCCTTATTTTCAAGGGAAGCCCCACACATCAGTGTGTTGCTGTAATGCAGGGATGGGAGTCATATGTCCCTCCACATGTTGTCAGGCCACAGGCCTCATGATACCAAGCCAACACAGTGAATGGTAAAGAATGCTCAGAGTTGTAGTCTGAGAACGTTTGAAGGGCTACAGGATTCTCAACCCTACATACTCTCCAATTGTCCCAGTCCGTCAAGGACAATCCTGATTAATCCTCCATTGTCACACATTTTCAGTTGCTTTTAAAATGTTGAAGTTTCTCTTTCCTGCTACCCCAAAATGTGGGTGCCACAAAGGCCAACCCGCAATGTCACTACCTCCTTGCAAAGGTGGAGAATTAATTAGCTCAAAATCAGGAGGCTAATGAGAGAGGGACAACTTAGCGAGATCTTGCTACCAATGTTTGCAGGCTCACGCAGGAAAAGAACCAACCAAAGATTCAAAAGTAAGCTAAAAATGTGTTTTTATTGAGAGGAATTTATTCATGCATGCCTAAAGATACACACAATCAAACATTCACGCTAGAGCTAGCTGAAGGATAAAGGGAAGAAAAAAATTATGGATAGAGAGGCTGGTGGTTTGGGGGGGGGGATTTATAATTACCAGTCCAGAAGAGTGGTGAAGAATAGAAGTGTGTTTTGGCTAACGCAGGATCTAAGGACAATTCTCATGCAGGAGCCAGATGGACAGAGTGATAGGTAGACCTTTGAGAGACTGCCCTGGGCATCCTGAAATGAGGGGTGTTTTTACCCTGAAAATGGTCTGTGGCAGTGAAAGTTCCAAATGCAAGACAAAGGGAACCTGTTGTGGACAATGAGTCTTTCGCCTGTTAATGGGCTTAGTGCTTGTTTGACAAAAGACATGATGGGTGTTGTAATAGCTGTCTATTGTGGATGCTACAAGGAAAGAGGAAGGAGTCCAGGTGTACAAGGGATGAGTATCTGTCAATCAGTGTCCTAATGGGCTTCTCACAATGGCGTTCTCCAGGAAATTCCAGCTTCTGCTATTCTCTGGAACATCGGTGATTTACCTGATAACTGACCTAGGTTATACCAAGAGGGTGTTTTAGGCCAAGCTGCCTGTGGCCTCATGTTTACAGTCAGATTTCCCCCCTCACTCAGTTTGACCTCTCAGTCACCTCTCAGGCTTGAATTTGATATTAGTGCCAATTAAAGTGTGTTGCCAATTAAATATGATGCCAATTAGATATGGTGCCCATCTAAACCATACTGATATTGGGGACTCCCAAAGTGGGGCCTTACATTCCTCCTCCCATCACCCGCTTTGTCCTGGTGTACTTCTGTTGGTACAAACTGAGTTCAAAGTGTAAAAATAGTTTGCACTCAATTAATTCATCTGGGGGAAAGATAGGGAGAGTCAGTAGGCTCAAGCAAAAGAAAACTGCTGTAGTCTCTCCTAGCTTCTCTGTTTTAACTCATTGATAATAACCTTTGCCTTCTTGACCATACTCTGATATTGTTTGGTCACTCTCACCTTGCTTTTCATCCTTGAAATGTCGGAGAGCATGCCCCTTGTGTAGTCCAATCTGGTGAGTGGCTGTCGCTGAGAAAGTGTGCAGCCAATGAACCGGACGGAACGGCTGAAAGGCATTCCGAGCCACTGAGGACCCTTGAGTCTTTTGTGACAATGTTGGTCAAGGAGCATGCCTGCCAAAGGGTATTTCTTTGAGCAGATGGGCCTGAGGGTGTGCTGTTGCCAGTGCTATCTTGTAATTATAAGAGTTTTGGAAGAATCCTTTACCCCACTCCCACATTTATGGCATGTTTTCAACTTCCATCACAGTAATCAGAACATTAAGTGACATTTCTGATAAAACCAGGAGGGCTTTAGTTATTGGTAAGCCAGCTGGAGTGTTGAGTTTCTCACCACTGAGGAATGTGTTGATTTCCAAACCTACTGGCTTTTTTAGGATTATTTATTTATTTGTTTATTTTTAAAAATCTTGCCTTTTGTAGAAGGCAGGCAGAAGAACCCACCTACAGGCCTCTTGTTTACCACCCAAGGGCCGTCTGCCATGAAATACTAGTTAGGCATTCGGTGGGATTCCGTGTTTTGAAATAACAGCCAAGATGCATTTTGGTAATTTTTAAGCACAATTGCCACTGAGTTATTTTAGACAACTGAAACCTGTATCACATACTCTCTAACATTCCTCAGTTGAAAACTAGGACACATGTGGTGAAGAAAAATCAAGAGTGTTGTCATGATGGCAAAAATTACTAACGAGGAAGAATGCGTAAAGCAGAAAGTGCTGAAGCAGTTTGCTTTTGCCTGAGGCTCCTGAGAAGGGCAAGATTTCACCCTCTCTTCTCTTCTTCCCCCTGCTGAGTTAAGTACAAACTATTGTTGCACTTCGAACTGTTTGCAGTAACTGAAGCAAGCTAGCAAGGTGGGTAAAAGCAGGAGGTATACAGAGAAACTGGGACATTTTAAAGCATCTGAAAAGTGGAATGACAGAGAATTAATCAGGGCTGCTCCTGCCAAATTGGGATAGTTGGAGGGTATGATATCAGGAGTTGGTTGTCTCTTAGTAAAACTGCTTTGTAAATTTAATGTAAAAATTTAAATAATACTGATAAATGATCAGTTTCTAATTGTTTTTTTTTCTATGCAGATAGCGGGATAGACACACAAGAAGACATGATTTATTTAATTAATTTACTTTCCTTAATTTGTATCATGTCTTTCTTCTAAAAAGTAAAAATAAAATAGCGAAAACAATATATAGTACAAAAGTTTAAAAACATTGAGCAACCAATGCAATGAAAACGTTAATTTGATACAAGTAACAAAGTACTCAAAACGCAGTAAAAGATACAGCAGACCCGTTAAACGTCCTTCAGTCTCAACCAGTTAAAAGCTGAAGGTCTGATTTAAATTAAAAGAAAAATAAAATGGAAAGAGAGCAGAGAGGGGACCAACTGAGGCCCTTTCTGCGCCCTACCTTTTCGTGAAGTTGTCTGGCAGTGCCTCTGCCCAGAGGGGAGTGCAACAGGAGTGCTCCCCTCCACACCGGCTGGCTCCTTGCGGAAAGGAGCACAGTGGCCACGCCTCTTCCTTCCACAGTGCTGCCAGGTACTTTCCCAGGTTGTGCTGGGGCAGGAAGTGCCACCATTATGCTTCTGTGGCTTCTGAAGGACAGGTAAGTGCAGGATGGTGGCATGATCTTGTGTCATTGAGGAGGAAACCCCTTCAATGATTTAATCCATGATCATACCACCAGGGAACAGGAGAAGGACAGGACCGTGCCATCATGCAGAAGCATCATTGTGGTCCCATCCTTCTCCCATCATCATTGCAGGATGGAGAGGATACTGTGAAAAGTGCCCTAGTCTCTCTTGGGAGGGAATTCCATAGACTAAAGCCATCCACCAAGAAAGCTCTTTCTTGGGTCCTTACCAGATGAGCTTATGAGGATGGTAGCACTGTGAGAAAAGCCTTCTCCTTAAGACTTGATCAGCCTCATTTGGAAGATACAGGCTTTCATGTAGTCTGGACCTAAGAAATACAGGGCTTCATAAGTAGTATAAAGTAGTTTGAATTGTGTCCTGAAATAAACCAGTAGGCAGTGAAGCAATTTCAAGAAAGGATTTATATGCTCTCAAGAACCATTAACTTCAACTAAAACATACGTATGTATGCATAGATTGAGAATTTAAATTCCAAGTTCTAAAGGGTCCTGTCCAGTATGCTTCAGCTCTTCTCATAGTATAAAGAAAGAAAGAATGCCTAAGCATATCAAACTTTTGAGGCGTAGGGAAATAAATTTATAACACTGCATAAATCAGGTGTTCAATGGCCTTTAAATGAACGCATTGTTGAACTCAGTGGAACTAATGCACTGATATGGGTAATCCAAAGCCATATAATCTAAAATCAATAAAATTTGTTTAAAGGAGAACAACTGACTTGTTATTCTCGTGTCTTCCTGTGGGAAATAGATCTCAAAAAGACACTCTGGAGAACAGCATTTTAAATCCAAAGAAAGAATAAAGATGAGGTTTTCCTCTTCTCTGAAACCAAAAGGGACAAATGATACATTAAGGCTGCACTCCTAAAGACATGGACCTGGGAATAAATCCCATTGTATAGGATCAGACTGTTAAGTTGTAAAAGGAAGGCAAAGATTTTCTTATGAAAGCAGTTTATGGTACCTAGAGTAAGAGGTATGATCTTCTTTATGAAGTGAAGTGAAACAAATATAAACTCCGTTGTTGTTGAAACAGCGCTGAGAAGTGAATTATTGCATTAATGTACCTTACCTTTACTTCCTAATAGTAACAAGGGGAACACTGTTGGTTTTGCAAAAAGATTAAATGGCAATGGGTTTGGGGGGTGGGGGGAACCACCTAGCAGGGTTTTCACAGGTAATGTTATTTTTTCTAGTATTGTGACTTCTTAAAGATTAATGGGTTTTGTTTGATCTAAGCTCTCATAGGTAGCTGCTCATTTTATCAGTTGCATCTGATGAACTGGGCTGCTGTTCATACAAACTGAATAAAATATTTGTTAGTCTTTAAGGTGTCACAAGACTATTTGCTGGTATTGCTGTAAGAGACTTAACATGGATGCCACTCTGCAAAATATTTTAGTGGTTGTGGAGGGCTGGGTGGGGGATACTGCCTCTTACATTAAATGTGAGGTAATTGGAGGTTTCTCTCTCTTTTCTCATTTTCTTTCTCTCTCTATAATGTGACACAAGAAATATGCCTATTTGCCAACACTTCCTGACCAGGGGAAGGAATTGTTGGTATTATTGGACTTCAGTTCCCAGAGTGACAACTACTGGCCAAACTGCAAACCCCAGGATTCCATAGGATGTTGAAAGTGGAATCATAGCGCTATAACACTCTAGTGCAGAAATGGCCTGGGTCCCCTGAGGCCTGCAGTTCAGCAGCATATTGTGCTTCTTGAATTGAGAGCCACAGGGCTAGAGTTTGCATGGCTTAGCTGTGCTAGGAAGTAAGGCTGGCAGTTGGTTGCTTCTTGGCAGCACAGCACCCTTGTTTGAAAATGTAAAAACAGAGGAGAAAAAAAATCCTCTGGCCACTTTGTATAGAGAGATGTTACATTTTAGAAAAGGCCCTCCGAGTTCATTTGCACAGAGGATAGAAGTCTTCTAAGATTCTTGTTATGGGCTCTCTGTGTAGTTGCCTCTGTGTAGTTGCCTCTGAGGACTGTTCAGAAGTTTCACTTAGTGCAGAATAAGATGTCTCACTGCTGGGTGGTGGATTGGGCAAGCAGTTAATGCACATAACACAGATTCTGTTTGAACTAGCTATTCTGCACCTAAGTCAGAGTCCTCATAATTCAGTGTAAAGCCCCAAGCAGCTTCAGAGCACATACCTTCCAACATTTCACTGATGAAAACTGGGATGTGTGTGGTGAACAACATTAAGGTGTCTTCAGGATGGCAAAAAAGTTATTAACAAGGAAGAATGTGCAAGCTAGGAGAGGCTGCAGCGGTTTGCTTTGCCCTGATTTACTGGGAAGGGCAAGATTCTGCCCCTTCCTGTCTTTCTCTGATGCTGAGGTAACTGAGTACAGACTAGTTTTGCACCTTGTGCTCAGTTCGCAGCAACCACAGTAAGCTAAAGACAAAGGGGGAAAGTTGGAGAAGGAGAGAGAAACTGGAACATTTTAAAAGCAGCTGAGAAAGTGGAACAACAAGGGAGTAGTCTGGAGTGCCCCCACCAAGTCAGGACAGTTGGAGTGTTATCTGAAGGTCTGCCTGCTCCTATATACATATGTCAGTCCTTAAGATCAGCCATGGAGACCTAGCTCATTGAGTCCCCAGTAAGGTTCATCAGCTTGGTGGGCACCACCGTGAGAGCCTTCTTAGTCATGGCCCCATCATAAGGGAACTCCATTCTACAGAAAGCGACTCTGATTCCTTTGTCAGCTGGTCTGGGTGTTGGACTAGAATTCTGTGAGAACAGGGTTCAAATTCCTAGTGAGCCAGGGAAACCCAATGAGTGACTTTGGGTAAATTATACTCTCCTAGCCTAAGAGGAATAGCAGTGGCAAATCTCCTCTGAATAAATCTTGTCAAGAAAACCCAATGACAGAGTCTCCATAAGCTGAAGATGACTTGAAGACACATGACAAGAACATAGAGGATGATATACAATGATCTGTCATCATAGGCTTCTAGTTTCTAGTTCACGCCCAAGTTAAAATAGGAATGAAAGAGGAATGGCCTCCAAATTTCTTTTCTACTGCAACTCTCATGACTCCTCCCCATTGGCTGTGCTGGCCAGGACTGACAAGAGTTGCAACCTGTCAATATCTTGATATCTTGTTTCTTACTCCCAGTTAAACCAGCTCACACAGCAGTGGTATGACTAGGAATAGACAGACCATTCCATTTCCCATCTGTACCAGTTTCATTAGTGTTCAATTTTAAGTCCATTCCTTTTTAATGAATGTCTTTGGCAATTAATAAAAATGCAAAAGAAAATGATCTTTTAAATAGTATCCAGTTTCTCCTAAAATGCACATTCTTGTACACATTTTCCTCTAAAAGACACATTTTGTATGTATTTTTGTGCCACAGATTTTAGGAGGAGTACATTGAAAAGTGTAACTATGTCACAGTCACTGAATTAGCCTCTGAAATGCAAATTAGGTCACTTTGCATTCAAATGCTGACAAACCAAAAATTTCCGTCCCTACTTGTGGCTGTATTCTTTACTGAGAAGAAAACTGTAAGAAAAGGAATAACAACAACAGCCAGCAATGATTGCTTGTTTAGAAAAGGGATGGGCAATTATTGAGGATTCGGGTATGTATGCATTCAACACTCCCCTGAATCTATTGGGGAGCATTCTGCTCCTGCTGCATTACTGCAGCAGCAAATGTAACAATAAAATCTCCAGTTTTAAAATTGTAAACAAGCTACAAACAGGCTATGCAACTTGTTTTCAAAGACAATTTTGCTACCAGAACTCCTGGTTTAAAAGACTGCACAACTAAGGCCCTTTCGGCACAGCATTTTCTGTGCAAAAGGGCGCCTGTAGTGTCGTGCGATTGTGAGGAGTGATCTGCACAATGCACTCACAATCGTGCGACGCTCCAGGGGCTGTCAGGTGCTGATCGCACACGTCTTCATTTTTGGCTAGAAGCTGAACATGGTGTGCGATCTTGCATTGCTCCTGGGCTCCGTGTGCATTTATCTGGCATATGGAGCCTCCGGAGCTGCGCCGGTCGTGCTTCCTGCCCCAGCGCAGCCTGGGAAGCAAGAAAGAGACAGGGCTCTCGCACGAGCAGGCAGCTCGTGCAGAGCTGAAGGACCCCTGATGTGAGAGCCTCTCGGCAGAGGCTGCTCGCGTGATCCCCGCACCCCAGCGCCAGAAGAAGATAAGGTGCGGAAAGGGCCTAACTCTCCTAGACATGAAACCATTATGCAGCATAGAGTCTATGACATTTAAGCTCTGTGCATTTAACTCTTTCCTGTATTATGGCCATTTCTGTGAAACATTATTTTTTTAAAAAATCATTTTATTCAATTTCACATATAAAACAAACAATTGTTACTGTAATAGTACATGACATATTTTTGATCTTCCACACTGATCTAGAATTTATTTTCAGTACCTCTTAATACTTCTATCTCTATTTGTACCACATTTTAATGATGTTGTTACATGTCAGTTCTTGTATTTCAATCTCTTCATTGCAGTTCCATGACTTACTACTGTAGCTTTCTCATTTCAAATCCTGGTCATGAATTACTCATTTTCATTCAACATTACCCAGCTATTTTCCATTACTATCTGCCATTCCTTTTTAATCTCCTCTTCTGATTTCCCTTTTAATCTCTGTGACAAAATATCTACATTTCTGTTTTCTATAAATGTTCCCCACCATTGTTCTATAGTTGGTATCTGTTGAGTTTTCCAAAGCTTTGCGTACTCTGTCCTAGCTGTCGTTATCATATACAGAATTATTCTCCAATATTTATTAGTATCAGTACCATCAAATACATTTGTCATATTTAACAAGTAAAGTTCCGGTATTTTAACAAATTGTATTTTCAATAACTCACAAATTTTATTATGTACAATTATTTACAATTATGTACAATTATTATGTACAATTATGTCCAATATTTCTTAGCTCTGGGACATGTCCACCACATATGATATATTGTACCAACCTCTTTCTGACATTTCCAACAGAGTCCTGTACCAGTATTGTAAATCTTTTTCAACTTATTTGGTGTCATGTACCATCTATGAAACAGCTTGTAGTAGTTCTCTTTCAAATTCTGGGCAACTGTAAATTTTTGTCTCTTTTTCCAGCTTTCTTCCCAGAATTCTAATTGAATTGAATGTCCTATATTTTGAGCCCACAAAATCATTACTGACTTGATTGTTTCTTCTTGTCTTTCTTGTTGTAATATTTCTTGATATATATAAGATAGTAGATGAGGAGAATTCTCCAACAGTCATTTAATCATTCCTGTTGTCTCTTTTGGGTCTATTCCATAAGTCTTTAAATCCATTTGGAACCTTTCAGTTAGCTGCCTATATGGAAACCAACTTAATGTTATTCCTTCCGATTCCAATTTTTCTCTTGTTTTAATCTTGTAGTTATTTAAAGTTGACCTTTCCAATATGTCTTCATATCGAAGCCATTTGTCTGTTTCTGTCCATCTACCAAAGAAAGCTTCTTGAGGGGAAACCCATCTGGGAAGCTGCCTTATGTTCTTATTCTTATATTCTTCCCAAATTCTCAAAAGAGATTTCCTGATATAGTTATGAGTGAAGTCTTTATCAATTCTGGCTTTATCATAGAATATATAGGCATGCCAACCCATCCTCAAATTCGCGCCTTCCAATGCCAACATTCTTGTATCTTGTAAATCTACCCAATCCTTTATCCATGTAAAGGCTGCGGCTTTGTAATGTATCTGAAAGTCTGGTATTCCCATTCTACCTCTAGTCTGTTTCTGTGAAACATTTGAGAGGCTTAAATGACCCCACTCTTTGGGGTCCTTTAAAATGGTTGTGTTTCTCAGTTTCATGGTAGCTACTCACAGTTAGTTGTACAAAAATCCACAGTGGAAGAGAAAGAACTGGAGGAACTGAGAGGGTCCCTGTGCCGTTCTGTGTCAAGGGTTTCAATTTCTCACTTGAAGATGCATTGAAAATTACATTATTATGTCTCTCTTATTACAAAAGCAGCTTTACAGAAAACTCTAGACTGTCTCAAGCTTATAATGCTCTTATTGTATTTGTTTCAGTCCTCTGTTGCCTTCAAACTTCAATAAACTTTTTTTGAAAAGGAAATAGTTCTGGTGCAGCTGTAATGATGACTGCAGTGCCTTAATATATCTTTTTTTAAGAGAACAGATGAATGAAAAGGAGATAATCAGGCCTCAAAGCTCACAGTATGCATCTGTCAATCAGTGTCAAAAGAGAGTGAATAGAGAGATGACTCTTGGCTGTGCCTTTCTCATTCGATCAGACAAAAAAGAGTTCTTGATTAAATTTGCCTAAAGAGGTTTTGCTTCTAGTGCTTTTCTTGCCATGGGTATGTTTACAGATGCTCCAGAGGCAAGCAGAAAAGAACTAATTCCAATGTGTGTTTGTTTCATCTGAGTTCCTGAATGACTTAACTAGCTATTAGAAATGCATGGGAATGGTGAGGGAGAGGGCGGAATTGTAAAAAGCTTCATCAGAATAAAAAAAAAGTGGGAGAGGCTTTGGCTTTTGGTGATTGTTTAGGGATCATTAGAAAGGGGTGACAGATTTTCTGCTCTTAGAGTGATCCCTGGAAAACTAGGACCATTTCCACACTAGACCATTATAGTGCTATTATTCTACTTTCAACATCCAGTGGAATCCTGGGATTTGCAGTTTAGGGAGGGGCCTTAGGGCCCCTCCCTAAACTGCAAACCCCAGGATTCTATAGGATGTTGAAAGTGAAATAATAGCACTATAATGATCTAGTGCGGAAATGGCCTAGGCTTACTTATATAACATACAGGAAACATTGCTCTTGGGCCAGTGGGTTGCACTTCCCTTCTAAGGCACACAGCTTAATCTGATTGGCTGTGTAGTGTTTTGGTAGTTTTTTATGTCAATGGTTCTTAAACTTTTATTTACTAGGGACCTCCTGTAAATATACTTTGCTGCTTGGGACCCCCAAGACTTAAATCAAGATTTAAATATTTAAATTTGGATTAAAAAAATTAAAATATTTATTTAAATATTCACATATGCACAATACATTTATTTATTATACTTAATATTTATTATTATTTACTTATTATACGAGGCTTCTGGAGACAAGGATTCAAATCCCTGTTCAGACACTGGGCGACTGTGGGCATGTCACATTCTTTCAGCCTTAGAGGAAGGCAAAGGTAATTCCTCTCTGAACAAATCTTACAAAAAAAGAAAAAAAAATCCTGATAGTTTCACCTTAGGTTTGCCATAAGTAACAAGTGACATGAAGGCACACAACCGCAAAATGTTGCTGACAGAGGGAGGTTCTTTCTAGCCATCATGTCTCTCCACTTTGAAAACTGACTTGGCGGACTCTAAGGTGAACCTATCGTGGAGATTTTCTTGCCAATATTTGTTACTTTTGCCTTTCTCTGAGGCTGAGAGATGTGACTTGTCTTGAGATCATACAGTGATTCCCATGGCCAAGTGGAGATCCAAAGCACAGTCTCCAGAGTCATAGTATGGGCATGCACACACAGTTGCCACTGTGTCTCTTTGTTAGGAACGTGGCAGCAGGGAGTGTGGGCACTGGGGGACATGGCAACAGATACAGGTATGTGCCCAAACCGCTCCCACGTTTGCAAACAAGGCAGCAGATTCAGCACCTGTAACCCTCTTGGTGCCACATCCCTGTTGCTGCCACTGCTGTTGGTGTCCAGGAGTAGGGCTTTGCGGAACCCCTGTGAGAGGCCCACAGACCTCAGGTTAAGAACCACTGCTCTGTATGGTCCCTGATTGGCTGAAATTGCTCAATAGAAATGTACAGAAAAGTCAAAAGCTGCCAAAGCAGCAGAATAGTGGAGAATCAGTGGATGCAAAATGTTGGAAGGAGTCACAAGCAAAACATAGGACTAAGAGTTTTCTCAGGGCAGATTTGGATCTCATGAATATCATTCCTTTGGGGGCAAAATCCAAAGCTACAGTCTGTTTAGTTCTGTACTAGGGAGAAAACATTACTTATTGGACTATAATTCCATAATTCTCCATTAAGAATGAGCACCAACCATGGTGGCTAGAAATCCAAAGAAGTGGTCCAAAATGTTCCTGAAATGGCCATGTCTAAGAATTGTGTTAGCACAGTGGAAGTTCACCAACTGGCGGGAGCAACAGGTAGTACTGACTCTTGATTGTACTTGCTTTTCAACCAAACCTTATTTATACCTATCCACTGAATCAGTGACATAAATACCTTAATGCGCTCAGTCAAGGAGGTGAGGTGTGATGGTGATTGTGAAGGAGCACAGAGGCTTTTCTAAATGAACGAAGAAAACAAAGAAAGCTGCTCCTCAAAGTACTGTTCCAACCAAACTGAACCAGCTGAGAAAGTCCAGACGAGATGGCAGCTCCTTCATACTGCCTTTCCTTTCCTATTAGTCTTGTTTCACTAACAACTTGTTTTGTCTTAAAGGCTATATTCCAGGGCTTTCTAAATGTTGTGTCGTGACATGTTAGTGTGCTACCTGAAGAGTGTAGGTGTGTCACCTCCCTGGACCGAAGAACGAGCCCCCCACCTGAGCCTTGTAAATGTATGTTACATGTTATATATAAATCATATATTTTTAAAAAAGTAAGTGGAAGGTTTTTGTGAGATATGTTGTGTCTCTGTGCATTTCATTATTACAATTTATGTATGTGCCCAGATCTTTTGTAAGGAGTTAAGTTTAACTTCTGGTTTGCTAGTAAGACTGAATTACTGTGTTGTGAAATGAAGTGTGTCACCAAAATGAAAAGTTTGGAAAGCTCTGCTATATTCAGTCAATAAATTAGTCAAAAGAACCAGAGTGCTGACTTTCAGACTCTTTTGTTTTTATCCAATAGCAGCTGGCATTTCCCATCTATTGTGGGTAGAAAATTAAATGAAGCTCCTTGCTTGGCAATTTATTATATTCAACTTCGATGGTGGGAGGGGGGAATTACTTCCAATTTATAAAACAGTAAGTGAAAATTGACACCAAGGAAATCAAAACAATCCCTCTTTGAAACATGTTTTCTTTTAATCTCATTTTTGGCCCTCCTCATGTGTGTATGTGTGTGAGTGAGTGGCAGGGGGGAGAGAGAGAGATTGAGAAAGAGAACATATCAAAGATATTTCTGCATCTGAAGCCCCAGGAAGTGGCTTCGCAGGAAATTAAACTTGTGCTCCATCACAAGACTGTCTCATTACAGGCAGGCACATTTGATAACTGTTCCTCCAAATCACTGTCTATCTGGAGAGCAGCGAGCTCTGACTCACTTGGAATGCTGGAGCGAGGCTTTCCTGATCAGAGATTGGGGAATGCACATAATTATGTAATATTGTTTATGATTCAAGGATACCAAATATATTTCTGCTAAGAAAACAGATTACATCTTAGCCAAAATAGTCTGAAATGAAAATGGGAAAAACTTATCACTTTAATCTCCCTAAGCTTACATTTCCCCTTTGCATTAAATATTACTGTTAGCTTGGCAATTTCATTCCGTGCATGTCTACTCAGAGACACCACTGAGTTAATCGGAATCATAGCCAGATTAATGTGCATAGAGTTATACTACCAGGACGCATGATGCATACCCACACATCACATGCTGTATATATTCATTGTGTGTACAGAAGGTGGATTTTAATATATTTACAAAACAGGTGTAATTCTTAGGAAAGGAGATAGCATGCAACCTTAGGTAAGTCTTACAATGCATTTGTTCTTCACTTCCCATGGTATATAAACTCAGGCCCTTTTTGCACGGCATTTGCCATGCGAAATGGTGCCTGGAGCGTTGCACTATTGCGAGGAGCGGTCCACACGATGCACTCGCAATCGTGCGAGGCTCCAGGGGCTGGCAGGTGCTGATCGCGCACTGTTTCATTTTCGGCTTTGAGCCAAAAATGGTGCACGATCGCACATCGCTCCAGGACCTTGCACGCACTTTCCATGTGTGCGGAGCTCCAGAGCCACAGCACTCACACTTCCTGCCCCAGCGCAGCCTGGGAAAATCCCAGGCTGCACTGAGGAAGGAAGAGGAGGGGCTCTCACACGAGCAGGCAGCAGCTGTGGAGCTGAAGCAATGGGGACGCGAGAGCCTCTCGCAAGAGGCTGCTGGTGCGATCACCGCACCACAGCTCCGCAAAAAGTTGAGTTGCGGAAAGGGCCTCAGTTTGATCAATATTTTAAAAGTAAGGCTGATTATACTGCTACTGAGCCAGAATTTTTCACTGTCTTTGAAGAATATTTTTGGCAGCACTGACAAACACCCCCCTCTTCATTATTTTTTGGCAGTGCCTATGAAAATGTGCACCTGTTCATTTGCATTTCCTACTTATCTCTTTTCTCTCCACTTTCTTCTTTCTCTTCATTTATCCCAAGGAGGGCTAGCTCTGCTTTTGATGAATGAGGCACCTACTTACTTAAGGTTTAGAGGTCACTAAAATAGTCATTTAATTTATTGTTCTTATTATTCTTATTATTACAACAGCTATAAGGAGGGTATTCTTAGGATATTCTGTATCATATGCCAAAATAACTTGCCTAGATTTGAGTACTATAGAATTTGACCGGACTGAGGTTGCCATTTACTGCATTGACTCAAGGAGCAAAATGTCTTGGCCCATTTATTCAGATATCTGCAAGTGATATCCATAAAGGAATGGAGCAGAGGCTTGTTCAGTACAGTATCCTGTTTCCCATAGTGGCTGAACAGATATTGACCAGCCAGTTGCCTATGAAAAGCCTGTAAGCAGGATACAAGGACAACAGCCCTCTTCTCTTGTCTGCTTAACTGAAGGTGGCCTGCAGAGGCAAGCAGCTATTATGACTAGAAGCCATTGGTAGCCTTACCTTTCATGAATTTGTCTAGTGCTCTTAAACTGATCTAAGTTGGTGTTCTTCACCACATTCTGTAGAAGCAGCCCATAAAGGAATGGTCAAATCTGTCAGGGTCAATGCCATCTAGGTTCCGTTTTCCCTCTGGTAAGCTCTTTCTGGTGCATTTCCACATTAGCTTGTGAGCTATTTCACTTTTTCATACACATTTTTGTTCATTCCTTCCTGTGTCTATGTTTTTGGTACACATTTTTTGTGCACATTGATGAAAGCTTGTCTCTGAGTATTTTTGAAGTCCACACATCTCTGCTTTGAAATTTTTGCACGTTCTGGAACACTTTTTTTGTATTGTTTTGCAGATGTCTTTCCAAACTTGGCAATATGTGGGTTTTCAACATATTTTTTCCAACAAAAATAGTGTTTGGGTCTACATACATTTCCCTAACATACAAATGGAGTAATTCTTTATCCAGGTTATTTCTCATTCATCTCCAGAGATTGGAACCAAAGTATTGACATTAATTATGTTGAATTATCTTTTCCAAGAAGATTAAAGTACATTTTTCTTCAGTGAAATTTAATGTACTTTGGAGAACATTTGCCCAGAAGCAGCGTGGGGAATAGCACTTTTGTTTGCTGTATTGTTCCCCTGTGCACACACGTGCACACACGCTGCAGCTTCGCCAGAGTTTTTCACTCCATGGTGGCCAATGGCAGCTGCAATCAGCATGAGGCATGACTGAGAGCAACAAGAACAGGAGGGAGGGAGGGAGGGAGGGATGAGGAGGGAGTCTGCAGCACACTGCCTTATGCTACAGAAGCATGTGCAGGAAAGAAAGGCTTCAGAATGGCAATGGTGGGGACAGTGGATGGACAAAGAGATGAGAAGAGATGTGAAGAAAAAATGGTGTCGTGTTGCTTTCCTTGCTTTTAGTACACACTGTTCTTGCAGCCTCAGTTGCAGTTGCAGGGCTTTTCAGCAAGCTTTCTTGGGCAGTGCAGGTTGCTGTAGGTTGAACTTCAAAGGTGTCTTGGATAACTTCCTGCCTTCTTTTTCTTTCCCATCATGTTTCAGTTTTGCTGATGTTACCCTTTACAATTTGAGTCCAAACTATCTGAAAGACTGTCTCACCATATGAGTCTGCCTGAGTTTGAAGATCCTTGGGGAAAAGATTTTTCTCAATTGCACCATCACCACAAGTCCATCTGGTGTGGACGTGTGGGAGAGCCTTCCTGGTGGCTACTCCAATCTGTGGAATTCTCTTCCATAGGATACTGTGCTGGCTCCATCTTTGCCAGCAGGAAAAGTCTTTTAAAAATTTACCCATATTTGCTGGCATATAAGACTCACCCCATTTTCAAAGGTTATTTTGGGGGGGGGAATTAGTACTGGTGGGTGTTATACACTGGTGAGGCTTCCCCCACCTCCCTTCCCTTCCATTTTGCCTCAGTGGGAGTTCTCCCCACTGGGGCAAAATGCATAGCAAAGAGAGGAGCAGGTCTAAGGAAGCTTTGAGCAAGTGCTCCTTTTGCCCCCTAGATCTGCCTCTCCCTTTCCTATGCATTTTGCCTTGGCACGGATAAGTCAAGCCAAGGCAAAACAGAAGGGAAGGAGTGTGTCACCCCCTAAAACTCCTCCTCCCTTACCTAGGCATAGGCAAAATGTGTAGGAAGGGGAAGGGGAGGGCGGGGGGGAGAAAGCAGCAACTGTAGGAAGCTTTCCTAAATCCCCCCCCTTGCCTATGCATAGGCAAAATGCATAGGAAAGAGAGGGGAGGTCTAGGGGATGGAAAAAATGCTCATGTAAGGCTTCCCCCATTCCACCTTCCCTTTCGTTTTGCCTTGACGGTAGTTCTCTGCACCGGGACAAAATGCCAGTGTATAAGAAGCACCAGCGTATAAGAAGCACCCCATTTTCAAAGGTTTTTTTTGGGGGGGGAATGCATCTTATATGCCAGCAAATACGGTATTTATTTATACTGGCTTTTAGTGATTAACTAGTTGTTTCAGGAAGGTCTTTTAATGGCGTGCATGGTACACTTTTATTTTCATAGTAGTACTTTAAATGTTTTTAAAATGTTTTAAATTAATGGTTTTTTTAAAAGAAAAGATAGTTTGCTTGACTGTTTTTAGCAATTTTATTACAACAATTGTGCTTTAGTTTTACCTTATTTTTAAACTGTACTGCAAGCTGCTCAGTTCCCAGATGTGGAGAAAAGAAGAAGCTAAATAAAATGAATGAATTCAGCCTTTTGCTTCCCAATTGGTCACATAATCAATACTAACACATTAATCTCACATTTAGGATTTCCACAGGTATATTACTAAGAGTGGAGAGCAGGGTTGGATCACTGTGTTTGGGGTACTGGATGTTCTTTAATTGCTTACTGTGGGATTCTCCAATCTTCCTTCCACCAGCTGCGGTGGAACCACCACCATCAGTGTCATGAGCTGTGAGGGTTCTTCTCAGGCAGTCCCACTGCTATGGCCAAATATAGGGCTTCTGTCCTTTAACCTACCAAATAGGAAGACTTTTCCACAGTGCTCACTGCAGTTACCAAGAGTGGGGACTTTCCCTGATCCCTGCCTCTGCCACAATATAAGGGCTTCCTCCCATCCCACCTTTGTGACACCAACTGTGGGGACTCTCAAAATGTTCTCAAGGTACATACAAGGATTTATGCAACCTCTGTCTTCAATGAGCACCACCTCTCTATATTCAGTTCTGCCACTGCGGACACCTTGTCTGAATCCAAGCTCTCAGATAGATAGCATTTCCAGAGGCCAAAAGTGCATAAAACCAAAAGCAATTCTTCATTTATAAAAGTTAAACGTAACAGTGCAGATTAATTATTTATTGCATTTAAAGCATCAAACATGCTCTCTCATATTCCTCTCAGACTAACCCAGACCAACCATATGAAACCTCCAAACAAAAGTCTCTTCTGTCCTGTAACCCTTGTCTAATTCCTTGTCCAACAGAAACTCTTGTTTAGTTGAACTCCCACCTGTCATTCACCAGCCGTATGCAAATCTCCTCAAACATTTCACCAACCAGCATTCAACCCCACGTTCCATTCTCTCCTCATTCCCAACAGCTCCTTACCTTGTACTCTAATATAAATCTATAGATCAAGCCACATCTTCAAATACTGTCCATGACATCATACTTGTTGTTGTCTGCCTTGAAGTGGTTTTCAAGTTATGGCAACTCTAAGGCAAACTTATCACAGGGTTTTCATGGGAAGATATTTTCAGAGAGGGTTTGTCTTTACCTTCCTCTGAGGCCAAGAGTGTGTGACTTGGCCAGGGTCATCCAGTGGGTTCCATAACTGAACACGGATTTTAATTTTGGTCTCCAGTGCTGTAGTCCAGTGCTCAAAACACTACACCATGCTGGCTGCCAAGATCATACTTACCAAGGTGGGAAATGATAAGACTAGGCAACATAGTTGGGTACTAAAGAAAGATTTTATTAACTATTTAAATAGTTCACTTTGAACTTCAATGATCTGCAGGGGGAAGGAACCTAAAGTATGTTCTAGCTGGGACAGGGAGTCCCAATCTGACCTCCTTCTTAGCCAGCCCTGGAATGGGAAAGAAGAGGTATCTAGACATTTGGGAAAGCCTGCTGAAAAAAAGAAATCAGAAAAAAAAAGGAATCTATCCATAAGATTCTTTATCCTTCAAGTGGCCTTTTGGGCAATTTATTTGAGCAAAAACACATGTGGTTTTTCTGTGCAGAAAACATGGGTTCTGTACAGGAGACATTTTTTTTTTTGTATCAGAAACTAAGTTTTCTGCCTAGGAAACACTATATTTTGTATTGGAAATACTGTTTGCCACAAATAAAAAAAAAATGTATTTCTTCACAAAAGAAAAAACACCTGAAAGATTTTATGATGTGGAGAAAACTTCAGAGAAATCTATGCATTCTGAAGCACTGTCCTTGAGGCAGGCCCGGGACTTGCCCCTACCATGATGAGAAGGGGGGGTTGCGGTTTGTGGGCTCACCTTCCAGAAAAGGGCTGGCCAAAGTTTTAATCCACTCTCATGGGTTGGCTTTGGGGCCCAATACCTCGCTCAATGAGGGCTAGGGAAGAGGTCTGAAGCTGACCCTTGCCTTAACCTACACTTGCTGTTGACCCCCCCTTCTCAGGTCATAAGTTCAAGTGCATGGTTAAGTTTAAATTCAAGCCCAAGTTCAAGGTGAAGTTCACTTCCAGCTTTGTGTTAATTAGGCATACATTAATAAATTGCCCTAGTTTAACCCAAGCCCTGTGTGTGGTCTCTTCATTTCGTGGGTTGGGCAGCAAATACTTGCTGGGGAGGGGCAGACTTACTGGCAACCTCTGTTGTGGGGGTTGCAGGAGTTATAGTATAGTACTACAATTCCACTTTTACTGCCATGGCAGCAGCCTATTGGAATCCAGGTAGATTTGAGAGGAGCTCTCTGGCTGAAAATTCTAAATACCACTCCTCAGATTCCAAATCATTTTGTGGATTTATTCCAAAGGTCAGATTTACTTAACATGTAACAGGAACCTTGAAGTAAAGGAAGAACGGCGACCCATAACATTGGCAGCCACAATTCAGGTTTTGTAATTTTTATGATTTATCTTTATCTCATGTTGTTAAATCCAAAGGAGCAGTTTAGTAGAATATGCATTTTTCTTATCCATATGTGTGATTTTTAGCATTTGGCTTCTGCGAAACAAAAATACACCATCCAGGACTCATGGAATGAGATAGAACTCTGATATTTTTATATTTTAGGTAGTTTTAGAAGGGACGTTTCTTTTGGGGGACATTTCTGAACCTTTGTGGTCAACAGTTTGACTGTTGCTCTCTAGAAGATTACCACTGAAGGATGGGATGCTAACATACTTGTTCACTGCCCCTAATACTTTTCTTCTACAGAGTCTGCCAACAATTGGCTGAAGGACTTAATTAAGCTGAAATGGGGAATTAGGCATTCAGCTGTGTGCTGGTAATGAGTTTTTTTGGCTACTAAAGACCTTGCAAAAGACCTTAAAATAGCAAACCAAATGAAAACATTTGTGTGCAGACTTACTCAGCTTACTTGGTCCATTAGTGCAACCAATTCTTGATCAGCACGATGTTGCTTCTCCAGGCCTACTTTGTGAGCTGCATGTATGTTTGGCCTGAAAGCTGAGTATCCACATACCTCCTAAAAGAAGAAATATATCACCAGAAAGGATGGGAAGAGAAAACAGAGTGGCATCATGTTTGCATGTACTGATTTACATGTGTAGATGCAAAAATTATGACTCTAATATAAATAGAAATGCAACAAATCTCTCCACAGCCGAGAAGGTGCGAACCCTTCTGCTCAAAATGCTGTCCAGATTCCAACTTCTTATGGGCAGCCTCAAGGCCCCTGCTTACCAATCTGTCTTAACACTCTGGACAGTCTTTTCAAACTGGCAACATCTTCAAATAGAGAACTGGTTGAGCCCACCAATTATGTTTCATTCCCACTGCATTATTTTAGCCAACAGTGGAATTTCTGGATCAAGAGCTGAAAATCATGTCGTTGAGCTCTTTGCTAGTACTGACAGTGAACTGCATATATGGCAAGCAAACCAAGTGGCAGTAGCAGATAGATAGATACAGTAGAGTCTCAATTATCCGTCCTTCGGTCATCCGACATTCCGGATTATCCGACGTCGCGGCTGCTTGGGGGCATGACTGTAGGTATTTCCATACCCACAGACACGCCCCAGACATGTCCCCAAACATGGCGGCCACAACGGGCAAGGATAGCCCTCCGGATTATCCTACATTTTCGGCTATCCGACTATCAGCCTGCCCATTTATGTCAGATAATCGAGACTCTACTGTAGATAGATAGACAGACAGACAGACAGACAGACAGACAGACAGACAGACAGACAGATATAGAGAGGGAGGGAAGGAAAGAGATAAAAATGCTGACTAGCCAAGGATTTGCTACATGTTTGTCCACATCAGGGTCCCTGGAACTGTTTAAGATGGACAGCTCAAGATTGGTAGGCACTTCATTATTTAATCTTGTCTACTTGCAGAGAATGGCAGGAGGAGAGCAAATTACGTTTCCTGTCCATTATCTTCAAAACATCCTTACGTATGAAGATTCTAACAAGTAAAATGTATACTTAGAAGAATTCTCCATGTGTTCAGTGTGTCTTACTTCCAAGTAAAGGTGCCTAGGATAGATTGCAGGCAGCCTTTGTTGTTCCTGGAGGAGGGGCAGTAGCTGCCTTATTATTTTCTCAGTGCTGGATCATTTGTTATGCTTCCGATTGAGGAAGCTGAACTTTGGTGTCCTGAGAGTCTCTGGAGGATCAACTTTGCCAGATTGTTTTAGGGGGCTCAGGCCAACCAAACCTAGTCAGAGGCTTAAGTTCCCCATCCACCCCCATACTGGGGCCCACAGTCCATGTGCCTTAGGGACTGGCAGCATTCATTATGGAACCAGAAGAGAACACCCCTTTTAATTATGAGAAGTAAGAAAAGCTTGTTTGTGATGTTGGCGTTTGCACCATTTTGTGTACCTGCAGCTATTACAGTTTTATTTTTAGAGCCTTTGCAGAAGTAACATGTGGAAGAAGAATGATCAACCTTGCACAGAACTTCAGAATTAATGTGTTCTGAGTCCTTTAGATCCTAGCTGAGCTATGTATGGCCATCCAGATATTCAGGAATCCAACTCCTATCAGGTATAGCCAGCATAGACCGTGATGAGAGAAAGTGGGAGTGGTAGAAGAACAGCATCTGGAGGGCCACACATTTCCCATCTTTGTTTTTGGTAAACTGTGGTGATGCTTACAGTAAACACTTGTACATAGTATACAAACTACATACAGTAAATTTCACCTTCTATTTCTGTGGGACCTGCAATAAAATGTTACAGCGTGGTGTGTTATTTGAATGGTAAGTCAGCATTCCATTCCCATTGGGCATTCTTATTCCTCAATAGGATCTCAGGAGGGATTCCTTTTGTCTCTTTCACAGTTTTTTAACTCTAAAGCTTTTTTATATACCTGTAAACCTCAGGATTCCTTTGAGTTTGCAGATGTCTTCTTCTTGTGCACAGTTGGTGCCACTTGCGATATATTAATACAAGAATGTTTGGCTGAGAATGGTGTTCGTGTATGCAGACAGAATCTTTAACAAAATGTTGCAGTGCATTTTTCATTGTTCGTGTTAGCTGAGGCTGTGGATGTGAGGACTGCAAACACAGAAGTTAACTGCAGAGAGGAGTTGTTTCCACACATTAGCTTTTTCTCTTTGATTTTTGAACTCAAGCATGGAACTCAGTGGACAATGAGATTTTTGCATGTAATTAAGGTGCTTAGTTTGGCCTGGGAGAACATTTGAAGGGATGATTTAAATAATCCAGTTCTGGCTGCAGTATTTACATTGAACTATGTTACTATGTGTGACTGGCCCTTTCTTTTCCCAGACTGGCATGACAGTTCCCCAGTCTGATAATGCACCTTGTATTTACCACACAGTTCTACCTTCCCCTTTACAATACCACCTTTCTTTAAAAGGGTGAGGGTTTTCAATGTTTATTTAGAACCCATTAATACTTTCATGGTAGCATGCTTTCTGTGTTACTTAAAATACTGTATACAACTCTGTCGCGTCAGGATTTATGAAAATAAGCTGTAGCTTTTATTTAGATAACAATAAGAAAAAAGTATTAAAGTTCATATGCAGGTCAAAGTTAATGCATTTCTTCAGTGCTCTTTACTTGTATCTTTAGGCTTGCATAGAAAGCACAAGCATCATATAACAGCCTTTTGACTACACTTCCACCAAAGGCTCAACTCCCAATCTAGGTCACATTCTCTGACCAGACTTTCTATTAAGGTTGAATTACTCTTCTGCCTCTCACTAGATTCTACTGAGAATTAAACTTTTGCACACAGTCACCCTTCCTGGCTAACTGAGGGACTCTGCTCCAGAACTTCTTGCTAGGAATCTCACAGAAGGACTGAATGGACACTGATACTCAGCTTTATATAACTTTTCCACTCAGCCTCCAGCCCCTCCCACATCTATTGGGCTGGGTTTCTCGCCTGAGAAGCTATTCTGGTTGCCTGGCAACCTGCTTCCAGGCTGCTCTGCCACTTCAAATAGCCACACCCCTAGAACTTCATCACAGTGGGTACTGGAAGTTACTCTCTCAGCACCCGCAATAGGGGTGTGACAGAGAATAGCACTAGAGTTCTTGCACTGCACGTTCCTCTTTCAGCTCAACCTGCAACATGAAAATAAAACTGAGTGACAGCAAAACAACGTTGTGGTGAATTACTATCTCAGTTTCAATTCAGCCTCAAGTAGGCAGTCCCCCATCTTTGAACAGCATAGTAAGATACTTGCAAAGCAGTCTGAGCCTGAATTATAGCATTTGTTGTGAACTACAGTGCTTGATTATCATAGCTACTTTCCTCCATCTGAAAGCCCCATCCAACCTACAGTACAGAGACAGTGGGTTACAGTTGCTTTAAAATGTGCATTAGCAAAAATATTTTTAATGTTGCACAGTCATTAGAAAGTGAGTTTGAAAGAGCAGAGACTCCTTCCTATAGTGGGTTTGGGAGGAGCACTGTGATGGACACATTGGGGCCCACTCATGATCCAATTAAGATCTTAGATTTTTTTTCCATTGCTTATTATGACCAGCTTGCACATCTGCTCTCCTTCAGTGCATAGAAAACAACCTATGCAGACAATGAGATGGTTTCTCTCTATATTTTGTATCCATGTTTCTCTTCCTCTTATCTTCCTTTTCCAGGCACTTGATTCCCTTTCTCCTTGCACTCAGTTTTCACTCTTCCCTCCTCACCATCAAAAGTCAATCAACTTTCCATGGCCACTAAGTACGACCAATGCTCAGTGGGGAGGGGTCCAAGCCAGTTGGGATTTTCTCCCTAATATTATTTCATATTTCTGCAATACTCAGGTTCCCTTGAATCTGCCAACAACATACACAGTCTCTTTTGTATAATTGTTTTTCTTTTGGCTACATAAACATAGATATTCTTTCTTGAGAGTCAGTGGTATAAGGCCGTTTCCACTCTACACTGTTATAGTGCTATTATTCTGCTTTCAACATCCCTTGGAATTCTAGGGTTTGTAGTTTACTGAGGCCAAGGAGCTCTCTGGCTGAGAATTCTAAATGCCCCCCCCCCAAACTACATACCCCAGAATTCCACAGGATGTTGGAAGTGGCATAATAGCACTATAATAGTGTAGTGCAGAAATGGCCTAAGCATGTCTATCTGATACTCTTACTGTAGAAAAAAAGCAGGTTGGGAAGACAGTGGAAAATGAAAGGAGAAAAGTTTCATTGGATGGCCTCTTCCATTGTCTTTCAGTAAAATCCTTTTATATTCATCCTCTGTTGAAAGATAGAAGTGAGCATAACTGAATGAATATGTCCCCATGTTCTCCTATGCAGAGTAAACTTGGGTGAATGGGTGATATGTATTGTTTTTGCTATAGTTTTTTGTATACAATACAACTTTTAAGCCAAGCACAACCTGAAGAAAGAAAAAGAGTTTAGGAAAAAAAGATAGATTAAAAGGGAAAAAGATACAAGCCATTTCCCCACTACATTGTTATAGTGCTATTATTCCACTTTCAGCATCCTGTGGGATCCTGCGGTTTGCAGTCTAGGGAGGGGCATTTAGAATTCTCAGCTGGATAGCTCTTTGAGCTCAGGAAACTACAAATCCCAGAATTCCACAGGATGTTGAAAGTAGCACTGTAACAGTGTAATGCGGAAATGGCTTTTGATAAGAAGGAGAGGGAAAAGAAAAAGCAGGGAAAAAAATAAAGGTGATTTCCTGTCTTCTCTTCAGCAGTTATTAATGTATATAATCAATCTATACCTCTCCCATCTGTCACAATAATTCCTCACCCTCTTTTCTGTTACATATACCTACTAATATCTAAATCCAAACTTACAAAATTTTCAGTATATTTTCTACAGAAAATCAACAAAGGGTTAATACTCTTTACTATTACCCTGCCCCTAAATTAAGCTAAACAAATTAGCTCCTCTCATTACAATTTAACAGTTTTTAATCCTAATACAAAATGTCAAATATTAAATCTTTTCATCTTCATTAAAACAGTTTTCTCAATTTCCGTTTCTCCCTCTCTCTTTCCAGCTGTGTCTCTTCAAAAACAAAGTTCCACCTTACTATATTTTTCTCTTTTCTGTTTGAATTTTTTATCGCTGTTTCCAAAAGTTAACCCTCTTTCATGATCATGTCCCTTGCCATTGTCTAGCCCTCCAGCCCACATATAAATCAACCTTGATAGCATTTTAAACAGTTTCTCAAATTTAATGTAGCTCCCTCCCAGACCTTATTTTATAACAACATCCTTTTGAACATCAAGGAACAACATCCACAGCCCATTCATATTTTAAATGTAACCCCCCCCTTTATTTTTTGCCTAACCTCTGCAACTGCATAAATAGAACATTGCTGATGAAATTCTATGGGACCTAAGGAGGAAGCATCCTTCCATACAACACCCTCATACTAGTCTGATGTCTTTGTCCTCTTCTTTCTCTCCTTCCAGCAATCTAGCTAAGAATCGATTACTCTCAATACTTTTCTAGATCCCTCCCCCTTCCCCACTGATAACTTTATTGTAGTTTTCAGTATTCTTCCTTCCAACATCTCAGATGTCTTTCATGGAAAGACATCCGACTTTTCCTTGTTTTTGATGTTATTCCTTGATTTCTCTGGGATCACTTCTAACTCTCCGAAAAACATCTTGGTGTGGCTGCACATCACCATCTGTAATTTTCTGTCCGCTCTCCAGTATCTTCTTTTTCTCTGTGGGGAGAATCACCAGCCATAATTTGTCTCTGAGCTGGTGATGGTTGCTGCTGCAGCTTTCCCTTTCAAAGAGGTCAGTGGAAGGGTATCATCCCACCATCTTCTCACTGGAAGTCACTGCCATTAAGTTCAATGTATACCTCATGGATGGTAGTGATAATGACAATGATGATGATACTTTGGCACAACTCCATAATTAATATCACCTACTGAACCAAGCCTATGTATATTTAACTGAACTAAGTTCACATTCTTCCCTTCTCAGTCTAATCTGTGAGGGGGAACTTGTGATGCTCTGGGTGTTGATGGACCACATTTCCCATGATCCCTCTTCATTGGCTATGGTCGCTAGAGTTGAGAGGATTTGCTGTCTACCAACACTTAGGATTGCACTGTTGAAAGATTAAATAAGTTTTCAGGTACAAAAACCAGGGATGTCATGAGGATAAAGAATGAATGGCCTTCCAGTTGTTTTTGAGTGCAGCTCCCATCAGGCTTAGTCAACAGAGCAAGTGGTGAGAAGCTGTAGTCTAACAACATCTGGAGGGCCACATGTTTCCCATACTTTGTAAGCAGACCTTAAGTGTAAAAGGATAACTGTAAAGCTAATATGAAAAGCATAGTGGAAAGTTGGCAAAAGGAAGCAGCCTGCAGTGGTCATAGGTTCCTTGTGTTTTTTCAAGGAAGATGAGAGATAAACTAGAATTAGATCTGGTAGGAAATGGTGATTCAGCCAAAAATTAATGAAATTTACCCAACCATGCCAGAAGGAAAGAGATTTGTAATTCCCCCACCATTTATTTCACTAATTTATTTTTGCTTATTCATCAACGTGCGTGCAGGACTGGCTGAACTTTATGGGGTTTCATTCTTATCACACATGTAAATGACTGCCTATTAATTATCTGATCTTTCCTTTTAAGAAAACACAGTGTGGAGTATCTTTTATACCAGTGGTTCTCAACCTGTGGGTCCTCAGATGTTTGTGGACTTCAGCTCCCAAAAGCCCTGAGCATTGACCATAGTGGCTGGGGCTTCTGGGAGCTGAAGTCCATTAACATCTGGGGACCCACAGGTTGAGAACCACTGTTTTATACCTCTTGGACCGCTTTTGAAGGATGTTTGGGGCTTTGCAAGAGGAATGCATTTGTTTTACCATTTTGTCACAAAAACTGTTGAATCCAGACAACCTGTTTGATGCAAAATTTTTGTGGTCACTTTGAGCAAGCCATAATTGGTCTCAGAGGGGAGACAGGCAAAGAAAAGAGAACGTTTTAGGTCGAGAATTTTAAAAGGCAAAGGTTATTATGACTGTACTGCCCACTAGTTATGAAATAGAAAGTGAACAGTATATTTCACAGGAAAACCAATTGTATAATGAACTATTATGACCATAGGGCTTTTCAGTAGTTTTCTACCTTTCATGGACTAATGGGAGAGCAGGTTAACCTCTGTAATTTTTTCCATACTGCCATGGAAGCTGTTCCCAGAATAAAGGTGCTTAATAGGTTTTTCAAATGCATATCCTTTTACAAGCTCAGCGTCTGTATGGTCTATGTGTTGAGCGAATGAAGCACAATTTAGGATAATGGCCAGTTTTGATTCCATATATAAAGGAAAAATGGCAGCATTTAATTTTTTAAATTTTTTTAAACAAAACATAATTTTTTATTTGTTTTTCCAAAAAAAATATAATAATCCCATTTGTTGATATTTTCACAAATAAATTAATTAGACTATGTAAAATAAAAAAAGATGCACAAAATGGCTTGTGATAATATTCAGATCAGGCAGTATGTAAAAGGTAAATTCCTGATAGTAAAATGCTACGCATGTCTATTCAAAAGTATTCTCACTATCTCCAGGGGGGTTGTTCCATGGTAAGTGTGTTTAGGACCACAGTCTAAATAGGAAGAAGAGAATCTTTTATTTTTGCCTTCTCCTGCATTCATTTTTTTTTAAAAAAAGTTCTTTCCATCAAATTTGTAAAGACATTTGCAAGTTCTTTTAGAAAACAAACTGAATGAAATTCTCAATCATCTATATTCAGTAGGAACAGCTGTTCCTGGTATGGAGATGACCATGTTTTATTTGCTTGCTATGTAACTATTAAAGATGAGGAGCAACCTTAATTCTCACTCATCCTTAGTCTAAGTCAGTTCTCAGAGCCAAGATGCAGATGCATTGTCTGGGTATTCTTATATGTGCATATTGATTAGTTAATGTTCTAAGGATTTACTAAGACCATAATTATTTCACTTGAAAGAGTTAAGAGCAGACTAATATGCCATACAGTCATATAACTTACAACCTTTTTGTCTTAGAAGAAATATAACAGAATTTCTGCAGTATTCTTCAGTTCATGTGTATTTGAGGGGGTTTATTGTTCAGGTGAGCATTCATCATGAGAATGATCTTTGCAGTATTTGACAGGGAGTAGGTACATGATCTCATATGCTTTTAATAGTAATGTCTTTTGGCATAGCATTGTGTTAAAAGTGAAGGTACATGTTGTCAGAGAAATAGTGATATGAATGAATATTTCATGCCATTTTCTGAAGGGGAGGGGTTCAAAGAGCAAAACATGTGAAAATCCCCTTGGGAGGTAGTAGAGCTAACTCTTGCAATATAAGCCGTGTACATGCGTCCGGTTAATATATTTTGATTGAACAGGATGACACATCGATAGAAGGATGGATTAGTCAAAGTCAGACAAAATCACTGTCACAGCTGTGAGCTCTTTTAATGTCAAAGCAATTTTTGCAAGCATACCACACATGTCATTTGAAACAAATAATAATTGGCCTACTGAGCATTGCCAGGTGTGTTTCAGGATAGGTGTCCTGAACAGATTGGGGAACAGAACAAGGAGGCATGGAGGCACCAATGACAAGAAGAGAACTGAGCACTCCTGCATGCCCGTTCCCTCACCCATTCATCACCAGGGATGCAAGAGCCATGTTGGGAGGGAATGGGGAGGGGAGGAAGAGGTTGAGACAATTCAGATGATGTAGGTCTGAGGGTAAAAGATAGGAGGGTACACTTCATTTCTGAGCACATTCCCATTTCCTTCCGAATCTAAGCCACGATGAGCTAATTCTTCATCTTCTTCTTACTCTGCCCTCCCCACTAGTAAGCAACAACAGCAGCGGCTCTTTTCAGTATTTGGCAGATGCTGGAGGAGGTGGTTTTGGACAGAGTGCAGAGATCTGGAGCTTAGCATCTTCTGCCCTTTGTCCAAAAGACAAGTATAGATGGGCAGACATGACTGTTCCACCTACTTGATACAGGATCTTGGACACTGTCTGCAGTAGAGCTTTCCCAAGTATACCCAGTGTGGAGTCCTTCCTATATGGCTTTATTTCTTAAGGCATGTGTGATGTAAGCATTAAAGAACCAAACAGAAAGCTTTCTGAGCAGCTTATGGCAGTGCTTATTAGTTCTTATCACTTAAATTTACTGAAACCATAAATGTAAATATGAGGTATATTTTCTATTGTAATTATGCAATTAATCTGATCACTTTTTCCTCTTATTAAATGTGTGGTGCTCACAAGACTGACATTATTGACATGCGTGTGTAGGTCTGCACCTGTTTGTGTGTGTAAAATTCTGAACTTGATTTTCTAAGAAAACAGAATTTGCCAGTTAAATTGCAACATTTCTAAATACAATAAATTCTGAGCAAATTATGATTCCACTATGCTAGTAGTAGGAAAATCACACTGTAATATTTTACAAGTCTCCACAGACATAAATCAAATTATTTTCTGTGAGTTTTACTCTGAGGTAAGTATTTAAGAATCACAGTCTTCCGATATAAACTTTTAGAGTTCTATTCAGAACTAAGGCCAATCATGCAAGAATGTTTGGGGTTGCAGCCTTCAGGTAATATACCAAGCTTTAATATCATTGCATTTCTTATTTGGAGAAGGACAGTGTTTCCAGCAGGAACTGTGTAAATGTGTATCATTGTTCCGTGCTTATCTCATGCTGAAGAGAGAACAATCAGAAGCTGTACGAGAGGGAAAAAACAGAGAACACTACATACATTCTCTGTGCAGCTACTATGAAGCTGAGATCTTATTCTTCAAAAGTAGAATTTGAAGAGAAAATCCTGAATAAAGGCCTAGTTGTATTTAAGTCAGTGGTAGGCTGTCTTCAGGATTGTAGGATCTAGTTTGAGGCTGTTGTTTTTACTTGAACTGAGAAGTCAGCCAACCAGAGGCAAGTACAAAATATTATCCAAGGAAAGAAGCTGGATTGAAAATAGTGAGTCAGGAGTGGAGCTAATTTCCTAATGACATCCCATCCATGGTTCTTCATATATACTGTACAGAAAGACAAATCTGTGCTGTAGTTACTGCAGGTTAGGGATCCAACACCAAACTCTACAGTTGCCCAGGAGGGTGAGAAATATATATTTTACAGGCAAGGAACACTAAAGCTGAAAGAGAAGTGATAAATACAAGGTCAGCCATGGCAGAGAATTCTTTTTTTACTTGCAGTTTCCTGTTCAATTTTTAAGCTATTGGGAGTCAGAACATTTTGGAAATCTACCTTCTACCTGGCCCTGTTCTAGATGTTGAGAAACGGCTGCCACCCAGAATGCTCTGGGTTTAGAAGCTGTTGCTATTCAGGAGGTAAGTGAAATGAAAAATGTTTTTTGCCACTCTGAAGGAACAGTTCTTGCACATGTTGTCACAATCCTGTATTGTCATGTGGTTATCTTGCCTGTAGATTAAATCATTTCTTTGCAGCAGTAGTGTTCAAGAGCCTGGTGTTTTATAGAAAGGCGAGGGAGAATTAGTCTTCTATTTTTTGGCTTGGACAGGAAGGATACACTAGGTTTCCCTCTTAAAGAGCAAGCAGGGTTTTTCAGATCGTACAGTGAAGATTCTGTCTGCTTTCCTTGCCCTCTTTTCAGATGTGTATAGTCTAAGCTAATTCCCCAAGCCTCAGAGGTATCTCTCCCTTTTGCAGGAGTAGACTTGGATCAAAAATTATGGGCGTGACTGAAAGGATTTGTGTGAGGGTAATATTGCTAGACCATTCACCATGACAATTTAGCACATAAAATGGAGTGAGACAAAGTTGCAACTGTTAATTTTTAGAAACAAAGCAAAAGTGTAGTTCCCACACTGGGAAAATAGACAACCAACGCTTAGCGAAATAGCCAAGTTCCCAAGAGACTGTAAATGATGTTGATACTACATTTTGCTATTTTTATAACAGTTTTATCCCTTACTTTGCATGTGTGCTGAAGAAGGGCAGCTGATATGCACAAAAATATGTGTTCATGCCATTTCAGAAGACATATCCCACTGTGTTCAAGTTGCATATTGTGGATGATAAAGAATTGGTCTAGATTGAGTAAAGGTATTACTCTTCTTACACCTACCCAGGTGTAAATCTCATTGAATTGAGTCTGGATACATGGCCAGCTATTTAATTGATTATGTCTTCTGGAGAGATCCATTGAGAGATGCAAAAAGATAGACACTAACCAGGTTATGTTTGCTTCCAAATGTTCCTTTTTGTTAGGATTGCTTGTTTTTAGGTAGTTCAGGTTTGTTGTTCATCTTTTTTCTCTATGTGTTATCTCATGGATTTAAATTTATGTTTAATAAAAGTATTTTAAAAAAATGTCATGTGTGTATAGTGACTGTAACAACATAGATACATAGGATTCTATACCATGCAATCTCCTGTTAAATACCATTCATTGTCAGTTATGGGAAACAGACGTGGATGAGGGTTAAAGTAGATTATTATACCTTTAGACGTTTTTAGAAGAGATGTCCCTCAAGTGGTAAGAGATGTCTGTTTGTCATCGCTCACAACAGGTTTTGCCTATATATCTTTCTGATTAGTCATTGGAAGGTAAACACAGGTTAGTTTGCAAAGCTGATTGCTGAGACTCTTATCTCTAAGAAAATCCCATTGTAGAAGGGAAACAGGTTACTTGTTGAAACTATACATACTCCCTCTTCTTGTTTGACAATGTTTCAAAGCAAATACAGCCTTTTTTCTCATTTGCCATTGAAGTAGAACTTTGAAGCAGAATTACTTTCACTGAAGTATGTTACAGGACTGGAATTCTTGATTTTTTTTTCATGCAGTATTTATGTTGTATGTTTGTCTATGAGGCAATTAGGGATGGTGTAGACTGTATGAGGAAGAGGAGAGATAGTTGCTGATCCACTTGTTTTTATGCTATTCCAGCCTCTTGGTCCACACATTTTTGTTAGTATTGTCTTCTAATGTGGTTTCATTACAGGCTAGAATTTCTTTCCCATTTAAGAAATGGTGTTTAATTACAACTGCTACTCTAGAAGAGAGGCAGCTGAACACAGCAGACATTTTGCAGGGAAGGCCGTCTTCCTTGGTTGAGGGCGTTGGAGCACATCAGCGTGGATTGTTCCTTTCAGCTCCGCTATTTTCTGGTTCAGTGAAAGATGGAAGGCTGCAGTTTGGGAAATCATCCCAAAGACATAGCATCAGGGTTGTCTGTGGATATAAAACCAGCGATTTTAGTGAAGCTGTACAGTCTGATTGAATTTTCAAGACTTTTACAGCCAGAATGCAAGACCAATTAATTTCACACTTCTGCAGCAACTATATCATCATCATTTCGATTTGAGCAAGGCTCAATTAATGCTAATATATTTCATTAATGCAAAAATAAATTTCAGACTTTTGGTTTAGATTTTCCCCTGAGGCAACTGCATACATGTAGTCATTATCCTCCTCCCACATGTACATGTGATCTCTCTCACACACATGCACTTTTCCCTTTGATAAATCGCCATGTATGTCCTTGACACTTTGGCAATATTAACATTTTCTCTTCTAACACACACCAGGAAAATGAATAGTGACAAGTTCCCCAGCTCTAGCAACTGTATGCTGTTATGCCTAGCATGGCACAGTGGGTAGTATTCTAAATGCATCAATTTAAAAATGCGGAGTAGAGTGTTAATATTTTGTAAATCAGTGCTGTATCAGAAGCTTGGACTGTTGCTCTATATAAACTTAACTGGAATTAAGTTCTGTTGAAGGCGATGGGTCTCTTTCTATGTAGCCATGCAGCTCAATTTTTTTCCATAATTTTTTACATCTTTTTAAAACCACATAGTTTAAGGAAGTAAAACAAAAATGTGTCATTAAATAGTTCTGCATTGATCAAGAATTTGCTTTGTTGAAAAACTGCAAAAAGCAGAGGTGGTTTAATCAATTGAAAAAATATAATCTGTACATGATTTTAATGTGAATTCTGCTGAATTTACTACCTCACTGAGGTAGTAAATCTGTGTTTGGGCTGTACCAGTTGAGGCTACAGATGGCAGTTCACTTCACTGAATGCTATTTCTTACAAAAGGAAATATATTCACATAGAAAACTAGGTGTAAATAGGAATAGAAAGCATATTCAAAAATATTTGCATAAGAATCAAAAAGGTGTTTCTTGAGTGTCAAAGAACCCTGATAAGAAGAATCCTTGACTGATTAGAATCATCACAGTTTGGGACTTAGTCTGTGTGAAATTTGCACATGGTTGCTTTATCCAAAAAACAGGATTTTCTGTGCAGAAAATGGCATTTTCTGAAAATACATCAATGAAATGTATTTTCTCCTCAGAAAATCTTGTTTCCTGTGCAGAAAGTCATGGACTGCAAATATAGTCTTCAACAATTGTGTTGTCAGAAACTTTCTCTCAGCTAGAAGAAAACTGATAAAATTACTCATTGCTTCTTCCTTTGAGGAAAAAAAGTAATGAGGAATTACAACCCTAAATGGAAGAAGGCCTGGCTAATCCAGCATTGTCTCTCCATGGTGGCCCACTAGATGGCATGTTAACAAGGAGGCATGAGAGGAAAACAGCTTCTTAGTCTCACCCCTATCCAACTTGGATTCAGAACTATATTGCCTCTAGTGCTGGGAATAGCGCAAACATTAGTAGCTACTGATAGTCTTCTCTTCCATTAATATATCTAATCCCCTTGCAAGTTTAGTCTTCTCCTGGGCGTTTTAGTTTCATCTGAAGTGTAGAGTTGTTTGTTTGGGAGTATGGAAAAGCATTCAGCTTTATACATCACTTTCTCTGGTCCACAGTAGCTTAGACCATAAGCAGGGTTGGTATATTTGTGAAAATTAGGTCTTCTAGGTAGGAAAACCAGTTACTCCTTGATCAGAAGTGGGAGTAACACTGTTTACCAGGAGACGTTGTCATTCCTCCCCCCTGCCCCACACATGCTTCTCTCAGTAAATTGTGGAGATCAATATCAGTTGGATCCATGGTGTAAATTCAATTTGTATAATAGAACGGTTTTCTGGGGCAGTTAAGATGAGAGCCAGGAAACCCAAACATGTAGGAAACATAGCAATATTGTCGGTGATTACAGTAGTGACTCCCAAACTTGGGTCCCCATATGTTGTTGGACCGCATCTCCCAGATATTCCAGCCAGCAAGGCCAATGGCCTGAGCTGCCTTATGAGCTGTGGTACCCCAACTGCGGAATGCCCTCTTCTTGGAGGCCTGATCAGCACCAGCACTCAGCTCTTTTAGGCACCTTAGCTGTTCATCAAGGCCATCTGGCCACATTAATTCATCCAACATACCATTGTACATAGTTTTAAAAAACTTTTATATCTTTTAAATTGTTGAACGTGTTTTAATGCTATTTGTAAGCTGCCCTGAGATCTTTTGATATAGGGTGGGGGATAAATATTTTAATGATGATGGTGGTGGTCATGACAATGCTGATACTGGGAGCTATAGTCCAACAATATCTGTGGACCCAAGATTAGGAACCACAATCTAGAGGCTGGCTGTACCATTGACCTCAGACAAGAGGCTAAGCTAGTCTTCACTGATTTTCAGGGGGTCTTATTTTAGAGGGACATCTTCACTATTATGTCAGCTGATGCATTACAACAGGAAAGACAAAAGTATCTTTCAGGGAGGAGAAGGGAGGGGCAGCATTCCCCAAATGGCCGCAGTGTTTCTTTGGTGTTTTCTCTACCAGTGTTTACTATTTTTGCTGTACAACCCCCCCATTGTCTTTGCTTTTGCTTTTTATTCGGTTGAATTTATTTCATTGTGCATCTCTATTAGATGTTTCTCATGGGCCAGCCATCCCGAGACACCCTGCTGTGTTGTGGTGTGACCAGTGAAGGCATTTTCAACAATAAACAAGGTATTGTGTGCTACAGAAGAAACATTGACAATGGCAAGGCTCATATGGCTTGGACTTGTGTCAATGTTTTCTTCTCACCATATTGCATTGAGTACAGTGATACCAGGGTGGGGATGGGGGTAACAAATAAGAAAATGTTTTTGAGTGATAAATGAGATCAGGAATACCCAAGCAGGGTCCTCTCTAGCTGTGTGGTCATCAAGTCCACAAATTAGTATGTACAAAGGGAAACCAAGAATGGGATTGTGCTTGCTGCTCCTCACCTAAACCAAGATGGGAATTGTGTGGCTCATAATCTGTGTGTAGCCCTCAGGGACCCCATGTGGCCCTTGTTCTTCCAATCCCTCCAAAGCCTCTGAGGTGTGGTTTTGTACTTAAATACTATTATTGTTGGGGCTCTGGAGATCCAGGTGCAAGTCCCCACTGAGCCATGAAACTCACTTGAGGTATTTGGACCAGGCACCTTTCTTTCAGTTTAACCTACCTGTGGGGGAGGAGAAGAGCCAGTTATAGCACCTTGGGCTCATTGGAGGAAAGCAGGGCTGTATGTGAAACACAATTTCATTAGTACACTGCAGATTCTCTCTGTGTGACTTAACTTTCAGGGAATGTTCTTCCTTTCTCTCCTGCTACCTCTTCTCCTCCTCCATTCCTTGCACAAGCATGGGCTTTGGAGAATCAGGATGCTTGCTATAACACAAATGATTCCATCTATTGTTGCCTCAGTCACAATATTTCAGCACCATCTGTAATACTTAGCAGTATTTTTAGCAAGTAGAAGAGGCATTCTAGAAGATTACTCAAGGAGGAATGGTGGTTGGGCGGTGGTGACTGATCTCAGCATAGAGCTTCAGGAGCCGAGAGATTTGGGCAAGCAGCACTCTGCAATTTCTCTCTAGTATTGTGCTAAAAATGCTGACCAGAATCTTATGAAGGCATTTGCCCATTGGCATAGGCTTTGACAATATGCAATGTACTTTGTTCATTATAATGCATTATAACAAAGAACTAGCCAAGTACATAGCATGCATAAGAAATAAAATTTGAGGGGAAGAGGGAATCATCATCACCATCAGTGATGTAACTCCAGTAGATAGCTCCAATTTGTCTCTTGTTCACCCTGCAATCCAGTTTTTCTTGGCTGGAGGCCAGGAGAAGTCGAGGGAGAGGAACTTACAAGCATCCAGCTATCTTTCTATTTCTTCCTACAGTGGCAGGCGTCCAAAAGGATTAGGAGTCCTCTGGAACTCCCTGCAGATTGATGTCTTTGCTGTGCTATAGGGAGATAGTTGGAAGCTTGTCTGCCACTCACCTCCCACTCCCTGTCAGCTGGGAGGTCTTCATGTTGTTCATGTTGTGGGGGCTGCATCGAGAAAAGTGGTTGTGGGGCTTGTCGTTGTTTGTTCATTGTTGTGCAGTGAATAGACAATTCTAACCCTCACTACAACCAAGTCCAATTTAGGGCGTCTTAACTCACACATAGGTTGCCACTCATCATCTTTATTTATAGCCTTCCTTTTCCCTAAAGCTAGGACTGAAGGCAGCTTACAAAATTAAAACAAATACCACATAGTTAAAACATGCAAAAGGCCAACATTGGTTAAACTGTGGGCAAGGTTAAAAACAATTCAAAACATGCGATTAAAAATGATAAAAAACAGGTTTAAACAATACCATTTAAAACAGTTGCTAGGCTGGTGCTTGAGTGCTGTGAACTTAAACACAAAAGAAACAGTCACAAAGAATCATGCTCATAGGAACACAGAAGACTGCCTTATAAAAGGGTCAAGACATTGGTCATCAAATCCATTATTGCCAGTTCTTACTGGTTTATAAATTGCATGGATTGCTCAAAGGCAGATCATATATATGCAGGAGTAAATAAATCATCACTTGTATAATAGATTTGGCATGTAAGAAGAAAATATCTCAAAAGTTTTCTCACTGCTGATCAAGACTATAAGAATTTTCATGGATTTCTCAAAGATGTTTTGCATTTTGAGACTTTTTTTGTCAAAATTTATTCTTGCAATGTTTGGGGATTTTGTGCATTAAAAAAACCCACAAACATTTTTTGCTTAGAGCGCAGTGTATTTTGTGCAAAATCCACTCTTTCTATGCAGAAATGTGTTAGGTTTTTTTGTGTTAAAAAATAAAAACATTCTTTAAACAAAATGGAGTTCCTTAAATACGTAAGCTATATTTTTGCAAATAAGCCTTCAAAATGTGAAAAATTTCTTGGTGGCTGATCATTCTCTCAATGGGACATCTTGATGTATACTTTCTCAATAAAACCAGTAAAATCTGTAAGCATTCTTTACATCTCCATGCATTTGCTGCTGAGCTCTGTATCTCTGGCCAAGTCCAGGCTTCAGGGCTTTCTTCTTACCAGCTAAAAAGGCTTATGTGTTGATTGTTTTCCAAAATGAACAAAGCTCCAGTTAAAGCCAACAACACTTGGAATGAATAGTGTTCTGTAGTGTGTGTCCATCTATTAGTATTGAGCTGTTTAGAAATGGCATGGCTTTCAAATTGTTGTAGCAAAATTGTCTTGTTGTAACAATTATTGACTCTCTGTCTAAGGCAGATTGTTTTGTCATTATCACTCATCTTTTTCTAGCAGGAGTAAGGAACATTCAGCCCTCCAGAGGTTTGAGGCTGCAATGACAGTCCCTTAAGGCTGCACTAGCTGGCGTTTATAAAGATTGAAATTCATAACGTAATGTAACATAACATAACGTAACGTAACATAAAGTTTCTCTACCCCTGCTATAGAGGAAAGGCAGCACAGCCCACTTTCTAGCCATTCAGAATGAAATTTCATTGATTATATAGTATGATCTGTAGTTACAAATCTCAGCTCATTAGGATACTGTTGTAATAGCAGAATTCACAGGCTCGTGGTGGCAGGCCTTTACTTGCCTAAATACAGCCCACCAGCCTTAAGTAACTACTCGCCTTCAAAAAGACACTGAGCACTGATGGAAATACAGGGACAAGGCTGCTGAAAATTCAGGGCCTTTCCGCATTACACTGTTATGGTGCTGTTATTCCACTCTCAACATCAGATGGAATCCTAGGGTTTGCAGTTCAGGGAGGGGCCTTTAGAATTCTCAGCCAGAGAGCTCTTTGGCCTCAGTAAACTACAAATCCCAAAATTAAAGAGGATGTTGAAAGTGGAATAATAGCACTATAACAGTATAGGGCAGAAAGGCCCTCAGATACCAGCTCTGTCCCTCCATCCACTCTGGAATTAACATTACTCACAACATCAAGATGTTTTTACCTGTTCATCCTCCAATATGATGTGTGCCATCCTCTGTCAGCAATGCCCCTCTGCATTCCACATTGGACAAGCAAGACAGTGAATTGTTGTTGGGTACATTCAAGTCATTTCTGACTAGTGGCAAACCTAAGGCAACCCTATCACTGGGTTTTCTTGGCAGAATTTATTCAAAGGGATAGGTTGTTGTGGGTTTTCCAGGCTTTGAGGCTGTGTTCTATTAGTATTTTCTCCTGATGTTTCACCTGCATCTGTGGCTGGCATCTTTGGAGGATCTGGTGGCATGGAAGTGAGACAGAGTATATATACTTGTGTAGTCCCCGGGTGGGAGGGAGCAATTTGCATGTGTTACAGTTGGCCTGTGTGATGGCCTATTGTTAAATGGGATATCCCCCAAGGTGTATTGTTAGTCAGGGGGTATGCATGACAGTGCATTAAGTACATTAACAACCCATTGTATTGTTCCCTGTAGAGGGACCTCCAGAGTTTGGGTGGTGTTCATTGGCATATTTTTGAGTCTTGATTTTAGTGTTCTTCAGTACTGGTAGCCAAATCTTGTTTATTTTCCGAGTTTCTTCTTTCCTGTTGAAATTGTCCATGTGTTTATGGATTTCAATGGCCTCTCTGTGTAGTCTGACATAGTAGTTGTCAGAAAGGTCCAGAATTTCTGTGCTCTCAAAAAGCATTCTGTGTCCAGGTTGGTTTATAACATGTTCTGCTACTGCTGATTTTTCTGACTGGATTAGTCTGCAGTGTCTTTCATGTTCTTTGATTCGTGTTTGGATGCTGCATTTTGTAGTCCCTATGTAGACCTGCCCACAGCTGCAAGGTATGCGGTAAACTCCCGCAGAAGTTAGAGAATCTCTCTAACAGTCCTTTGCTGAACGTAGCATTTGTTGAATTTTCTTGGTTGGTCTGTAGATTGTTTGGAGGTTATGTTTCTTCATCATTTTCCCTATATGGTCAGTGACCCCTTTGATGTATGGTAAAAACACATTCACTTTGGTTGGCTGCTTATCTTTACTGCTCTGGTTTTTTCCAGGTCTTGAGGCTCTTCTGATGTCTGAACCGGAATAACCATTGGCCTGTAGTGCCCAGTTTAGATGATTCAGTTCGTTTTTCAGGAGGTGGGGTTCACAGATTCTTTTGCGTGGTCTACCAGGGTTTTGTTGTGCTCCTTTTTTGTCCTGGGTGATGGCTGGAGTTTGTGTAGGTTTTCTGTAAACTGTGTGGCTCAATTATTGGTTAGATTTGCGGATGACCAAGGCATCCAGAAATGGTAGTTTTCCTTCATTTTCTTTTTCCATGGTAAATTGGATGTTTGGGTAGATGTTGTTCAGATGGTCCAGAAACACGGTCAGTTCTTCTTCTCTGTGGCTCCAAATGGTGAAAGTCTCATCCACATAACGGAACCATATACTGGACTTTTTTGGTGTGGTTTCCAAGGCTTGCTTTTCAAAGTATTCCATGTAACAATTTGCTATCACGGGGCTAAGCGGGCTTCCTATGGCCCAACATCAGAAGAAAATACTAATAAAACACAGCCTCAAAGCCCGGAAAACCCACAATGACCTATGGATTCTGGCCATGAAAGCCTTCGACTTTACATATTCAAAGGGAGTTTGTCTTTGCCTGAGGCTGAGATACCATGACTTGCCCAGGGTCACCCAGGGAATTTCTGTGTGCCAGAGCATAAGTGGACATACATTTAACATTGGAAATGACAGCACCCCAAAAACAGCTGCAGAGCATTTGAGCATTTCATATACATTACGTTTCTGACCTACAAATACCTGTTCGAGCATAAACACACATGTGTACACACACACACTGACACAAAAGGAAGATTGGAAGGTGAAACAGCTGAATTGTGATACATGCACAAATTCCAATCCATTAGCTGAAGTATGAACAGACAATGGTTTCTTGGCACGCTCTGTATATTAAAATATGTGGGTTTACACAAGTTGTTGCTTTGCTTAGACATCTAACAGAACAATTCTCCTCAGACAATTTTCCTATTTCGAGGGAGGTTGGATAAGCAGATTTTATTGCTTGTTCATTTCAGGAGCAATAGACTAGCCACTTGACAAACCTGTATCATCTTTTACTACTCTTTAACTTCATACTTTACTTCACATCTATCTATTTTAGCCTGTCCCGCCCCCACCACTATGCAACTGTGCTTGAATACTTGTGGCTTTAACAACACCCTAGCAGTGCACCTGAAAAAGGGGAATGAAATCCACACAAACTCCTGCTGAAATAAATCAGCTAATCTCTACAATGCTGCTAGTTTTCTGCCCCATTCCTTTTGTTCATTCTTATTCTAAAAACATTCTAAAGCTATAGTTTCCATGTATGTTTGTATGCGTAATACCTGCTGTATACGTATATCCTTAAATACACATTAAGCTAATTTTTTTTCTGCAATTATATCCAAAATCCAAGTTGTTTTATGGTCAGCAGGGCTACTCCGTTTACAATCATAAGAACCTGTTTTTTCTTTGCACTTGTAAGAACAGAGACACCACTCACAAGAAGAACTTCAAAAAGTTTTGGAGTCACTAAAATACAAAAATGTGTGTACATTTTTAATCTTGCATTTTCACTTGACTCACTTTGTGCCCACAACTGAAACCAGCTTGTGCACCAAAGGTCAGGAAGTTGTGTGATCATAAACTGCTGCTGCACTAAATTTGTCAGGGTGTTCATTGGGGGAGGGACATGCTGTTTTAGAGAGCAGCAATTTACGACAAGATATAAGTGTCAGGAGTTCCTTTTCACAACAACAAATGAAAACTTTTGATGAGTTGTGATTTGCTACAAATCACTTTCTTCAAAGTGCCAGTCAACACTTTGAAGAGGCAAGCCTTTTCACTTCTGTTTGCACATACCCTGAAAGATCACCAAAACTTATACCACAGAGTATGAAAGGTGTGGACTCCTGTTTGAGCTTCAGATTGCCACCACTGTTCCTAGCAGGAAAGTGTACTAGCATTGATCAAAGCTGAAAATCTCAGCCAAATTGGTTTTTTTTTGTTCTGGTGTTTCCTGAAAAGAAGCAAGCTTCCTTTCAAAGGTGCTAGAACTGAAACTAATTCCCAGGAGAATCTTCATTTGAGATTTTGGCCATTTCCACATGGGCTTAAAGAAACGGTGCAGAGCGTCCTCCAGAGAGGACGTCTGCACCTGGGAGCGGACTAGAGCGGACCTACTTAGTATAGTTCCGCACCTCAGCCTGCTCCGGAACGACCCGAAGTGGTCATCCAGCATGCTTTTGAAAGACCACTTGAAACAGGTCTTTCAAAAGCATGGAGCGGGCCACTCCGTTCCCGCGCTCCAGTGCAGATTTGCAGGCTCACACCAGTGCGATCTGCCGGGGGTGGGCTTTAGGCTGGTGAGCTTCAGCGGTTGGTGGAGAGCCTCGACCAACTGGCAGCCGCCATTTTCGTCTCCAGAGCAGTGCGGAGCGGCAGCCATGGACTACTCCGGACCAGGCTGGACCCAAGCATGGAGTCAAGAAGTCCAGTAAGTACCGACATGGAGCGATTCCCTCACCCCGTGCGGAAATGGCCTTAGAAAGGCAGGGGAGGTGTTTTTCAGGCTTCATTTCTGTGAAAATTTCCATAGGAGAGAGTGACAGACACACCCAACTTCTGATCTTAGGGCATGTTTTATCAGATGCTCCATGCTTTTAGGGTTAGATTGTGATTTGGATAAAACTCATAATTACAGCTTTCTTCCTCTTTGTTCAGTGGTGGGGGAGGGAGAAGAGAGGTAGGGCGGAACCAGCCAACTACTAGCAAGCAAGATGATGATGATGATAATATAGGATCACAATTAAAATATATGGCACTGTGCACAAGTAAAGCAATAAAATAGACCTGTCAGTGGTATACAGTCTAATGAAAACAGAAAATAATAAAATAACCTTTGAACATTCATAAGTCAGAATCACTGCGATACATACAAACAGTGTTGTCATTCAGATGCTTTTGTCTGACTGCGCATGGGGAAGTAGTCTTTAACATTGTGCTGCATTGTTTAGATTTGTTGATTTTTTTAAAATGTATGCTTGCTTTGAATTATCATTAATTCTATTAGTAGTTTAATTACATTTTAACTTTTTTATGGTGTGAACATTTACCTGCATCTGCTTTATCTTTTGTACTTTGCCTCGGGTTTGAGGTCTGAGAAAAAGTTTGGATGCAAATAAATAAGAGATAAAGGCATAATAAGGGAGCCTTGATAGACACAGTCTTTATCAGACACTTAAAACAAGTAGTTCAGTACTTTCGTGGTGTGCAAACCTAAGCTTTTTGGCAAGGATTTGCCTCAAATATTGTTCCCTGATATTTGAGTAAACATTGCAGTTTAACAGAATGTGTTGCAGATGTTCCACTTCATCCTGAGCATGGTGGCTGTGCAGTATCTCAAATAAAGGTCTTTTCCCATGGCTTCCATCCAGACTGCAGATGACAACAGGTTATGCGGCACTCTGGTGAATACATTCCTCTCTTTAAAAATATAAGTATCTTTGAAATACATCGGTAAAACACAAGGAAAGCAGGTCTCTTTTTTTAATAGGTTGTGGCTATTTTGAAGCAGAGACACTGGTATTAAAGGCCCATGACCTTTCTTTTTGTCTGACTTTAGCAGAGACCTCCCTATGTCCCTTAGATGGATTTTTTTTTAAAAAAAAAACTTAACTGGGCTATTGGGGAAAGAACAGCCCTTTTCCATGAAGAGTTGCTCATTTTTGGCATGTATTGTCCTAAGAAAAGTTCCAGATTCACTAACAAGAATATTCAGCCAATAATTAAGCATTTTATATGGCACAGAATGAACAGGAATCATAGCTGGTTCACTTTGGCATAAACTAGCAAGAGCTAAAAAGAAAAGTCCTAGTATTAATCTCAAGAATTTTTGGGGGAACAAATTCCAATAGGTGTATATATCTTGCCAGTGGCCCAAACCTGTGCACTACATACAAGTTGTGGCACAGGGTTTTTATTTGTAAAACAGTGATGCTGGAGCAATCATACATCCACCTCTACTAATGTAGAAAAGCAGTAAAGCTGTGGAGGGTTCTAATGTCCTTCTTTTGAAGTTAGATATTCTGACAAACTGCCAGAATACTGGGGGAATCCCTCAGGCTCCCTCCCATCCCATTTCCGCATGTGCTTACAATAACTCATTTTGAAAGAGTGGGACCTTAGTTTTCTGCTGTTTGGGTTGACCATTTTCCCTTTTTCTACAAGAAAAAGACTGTAGAAAGATGATGTAACTCAGCCTACCCGAGAGACAGCAACACTACATTGCCGCCCAACCCACGAAATGAAGAGACCACACACAGGGCTTGGGTTGAACTAGGGCAATTTGTTAATATGCCTAATTAACATAAAGTTGGAAGTGAACTTGAACTTGTGCTTGAAATTTATACTTGACCATGAACTTTAACTTATGCCCTGAGAAGGGGGGTCAACAGTGTGGGGGAGCTAAGGAAAGGGTCAGCTCCCGACCTCTTCCCTAGCCCTTGAGCGAGATACTGGGCCCCAAAGCCAACCGCTGATTGTAGATTAAGACTTTGGCTGGCCCTTTTCTGGAAGGCGAGCCCACGAACCGAAACCCCCCCCGGCTCACTATAGTAGGGGCGAGTCCCGGGCCCTCCTCAAGGATAGCATTTATCCTACACCAAAGGGTGCCATAGGTACTCCCCAAAACCCCTTTGACCCCCCCATACCGGCCATGGATAAGGACAAGCATCTGCTTAACCTTTATCCCCCACTCCATTCAGGATAGCTTCAAGCCCCCATTGCAAATCCCGCAGAAAAATTTCATTGCCCTCGGATGACAAGTGTACCCCATCAGGCCTATACAGCTCAAGTTTATCGAAGACAATGTCACAGTGAGGAATATAGTAACCCAAGCCCTGTCTCAAAGCATTGCCAATTTCCCTGTTCGCCCGCCTACGAGCGAGTTCCAAGGGTCAAGGATCCCCTCCCCCCCCACACTTTTCTTTGAATCATTGTGGACCAAGCAATGCAGGTGCCAGGCCAAGTATTTAGAATAAGCCACATATCGTGAATGGCCTGTATGATCAAGGCCTTTCCCTTCAGAAGTCCAAGGCATTACCACCCAGGTGAATGACCAACACATCAGGTGGAGGCCCACAGTACTCCCCAAACAGCGTAGGCAACAAGCCATGCCAGTGAAGGCCTCTTTTGCCAAGCCATTGGAGCGAGGCTTGATCACCCAATCCCAAATGCGGGCCCAGATGGCCATCACGAGCCTGCCGCTCTGCCCAAAAGATGAAACTGTGACCACAGGTCAGCACTCGCTTCCTCCCAGCCGGGACAGGACGATCTGCAAGGAACCAGAAACATTAAGACAGGTGAATCGGCCTGACATAGCGCCGGTACGCCATGGACTTCCATCTGCTAATCCTCCGGATGTCGTCAGCATTCATGCCCATCAAAGCTGCAGTGGAAGCTGCGCCTATGCGAAATGAATGTGTCCCAAATTTGGTGCCCTGTAGGCCTAGATAGGACAAAGCCTTTTTTGTGATGGCCCAGAATTGGTTCCTAGTGAGTGGGGTTGTATCAGCATGACAAAACAGAGGCCCCGCATGTGTCCCCCAGCTGGCTATATAAGCTCTGAGCGCCCTGACAGGGCATAAGGCCGCATCAGAACGTTCCTGTAAAGTAATTACAGTGCCCCGCCTGGCCTGATCTGTCTTCATCCCCTTATGTGAAGGCATAAATGTAGCTTACCCCAGGTCAGGTCCCGGAACTCCAGGGCCCTGCCTGACCTGTCTCCTTTACTCTGAACAACCAACTCACTTACCCTTAATGCACCAAAAAATGCAGTGAGAGCTGCTGAGTGGAACTAAAGAGCCTCATATGCAGAAGAGCACAAGACTTCCCATGTGTCGCCCAGACCCTTCAGGATGCCAGGAGAAAGTGGTTGCCTGTCATCTTGGGCCATCCCTTTTTACCTGACCCACCCTTCGATAAATTTGCGTATCCTAAAATCGCTGGTGGGATCAGGGAAGCCTCGTGCCTTGAACCAAAAGGCCAAGGCAGACATGCAAGATCTAATGGATCGAGGAGAGAGGCTTGCTTGCTTTAGGGACAAGCAGAACTGCAAAATGTGGTCTACTGGGAGTGGTCATGTGTCCTGTAACCCTTTGGATTTCCGAAAACTACTGAAGTCCCTAACCGCCTTATTGTAGCTCTTTCTGGTGCTGGGCACAATTGACATACCTATCATCTGCTTTACCTCACCCCGCCAAGCTTCCACAGATCGGAGGGCATCGGTTCTGGGAGGACTGCAGCCTCTGGTGTCAGCTCTCTGAACGTTTCATCTGCATACGGGAGAGAGAGTCAGCCAAGGAATTATCCACCCCAGCAACGTGTACGGCTGTAAAGACTATGTTAAAACGGAGACATTGAAGCGTGAAAGCCCGCACCAAGCGCATGACGCGCTGTGACCTGGAAGAGAGAGAGTTAATCACTCTGACCATGGCCAGGTTGTCACACCAAAAGTGGACTGAGGCGTTTGCTGACTCACATGCCCAGATGTGAACTGCCACCAATATTGGAAAAAACTCCAAAAATGTAAGGTCAGCTGTGAGGCCTGCTTCCTGCCAACTCTAAGGCCATCTCTGTGCGCACTACCTGCCCCTGAAAAAGACACCAAAACCGATGGATCCTGCTGCATCAGATGATATTTTCAGTGCATCCTTGACCTTGATTTCATCCTGCCAAAAAGAGACCCCATTGAAATCAGCCAGGAACTCCTGCCACACTCCTAAATCCAATTTAATGTCTCTGGTGATCCTAATTCTGTGATGCGGTTTGGTGACACCCTTCATGGCATCGCACAGGTGCCTAAGAAATGCCCTGCCAGGTGCCACCACCCTGCAGGTAAAATTCAGATGTCCCACAGTCTCCTGAAATTCCCTAAGGGTCTCCTTGCACCTGCCCAAGAAGGAAGCCACCCTTGACCTGAGATCCTGAACCTTAGCTGGCCGCAATTTACAGGCTTGGTTGACTGTATCCAATTCAATACCCAGAAATGTAAGCTGCTGCGTGGGGCCCTCAGTTTTCTCATGTGCCAAGGACACGCCCAACTCCCCCATAAGAGATGTGAATTCTGCCAAGAAGAACGCGCACTGCCCAGAACCACTGCGTCCTACGAATAAGAAATCATCCAAATAATGCACAATGCCCCTAAGGCCTGATTTTCTCTTGATGGCCCATTCTAAAAAGGTGCTGAACGTCTCGAAAGCAGAACAAGACACTGAACATCCCATGGGGAGGGAGTGATCAACATAGAATTTACCCTCAAAGGCGAATCCCAAAAGTTCAACGTCAGATGGATGAACGGGTAGCAGGCGGAAGGCTGACTTGATATCAGATTTGGCCAGCTCACCCCCAACACCATGCCTGCACACCACCCGTACAGCTGCATCAAACGAAGTATACCTGACTGAACATAACTCAGCTGGAATGGCATCATTAACGGACTCACCCCTGGGGTAGGACAAATGGTGGATTAACCTGAATTCACCTGGGCCTTTCTTAGGGACAACTCCTAGTGGGGAAATTCTAACATTGGGAGTGGGAGGCTGGTCAAATGGGCCTAACACCCTGCCTTCAGCTACCTCCTTCCTAATTTTCTCCCTTACTACATGCGCTTTGCCTATCACTGATTTAAGGTTACTAGCCATAAAAAACTGCTGAGGTCCCACACTTGGGTTCCTGAAACCCAGAGTAAATCCCTCCCTCAGATATAGAGCTGCAGCCCGGTCTGGGTAAAAGCGGAGCCAAGCCAGTAGCCTCTCAACATTAATTGGACTGGGCCCCTTTGTGAAGTGGTGGCTGATTTCCTGGCCCCCGCTTGCCACCACCATCCTTGAGGCCTGTCCCTCCCCCTCTCCCATTGTTGCAGTTGCAAACGGAGTGAGAGCCCCAGCAGATCCCACATAAGTGTTTATATTTGCAGGGGCGATGGACACAAAACCCCTGCATCCCAAACTCCCAACAGAGCTGTATTTGCTGCTGCTCCTGCAAGCCTTGAGTGCGGGGAGGCCCTCCAGACTTATTGAACTGCTCCAGATGACCAGAGTGGGACCTCTCACTGAAAATGGGGCGAGCCAGGGTCAATGTCTGCATCCACAATTCAGTGATGATACTGTCCCATCGCAGGCTTGGCTGCTTCGCTGCCCTCATCCTAAACTTCTCATCGTAGTGCAGCCAACCAGTCCCTGAAAAATCTGTATGAGCTTTGAAAATCGTGTTCAAATATACCACCAGGGAGTGAGCCCTGGAAGGCTGGGCCTTAACAATCACATCCATGTAAATGAGATAACCTATAAACCAATTAGTCCATTTCCTGTCAATCCTGCGATTCTTCAATTTTCCCCTCTCGCCCGCGTCCAAATCCTCCTTCTCTTTCTTATCAAGCTCTTGATACAAAAGGGAGAATAGGTCCACATATTCTCCCTTCAGTATCCTTTCAATAGTGGCTGAGGTAAGGTGCTCATCCAATACCCCTGACTGCCCACCTGCCTCCTGCTCAAGACCTGCATCCTTGCTTGACTCTTGCGATACCAGAGCCCCCCCCCCCCCATGGATCCCGGGACCTCATGGTAATGCAATGCCCCCCCCGATGGCAGCTGAGAGGGTGACATGTGCTCCACAGGGGAAGAAGGTGAAGAAAAAAGCTCTGGGAAACCTGCTGGTGGAGCCCATACTGTATTCTTCGGCGGTGTAATGAAGTTCCAGGGCCATGCTACAGACGCAGTGCTTTCCTTATGGCCCATAGACTCACCCGGTGCTGCTCCTGCTGCTTCTGAATCTCCTGAGGGTCCGGCCTCCCAACAGACATGTTGTGATGAGGATGCTTGGTCCCACCTCTCTGAAGGCGATTCGTTCCGCTTCTCACCAGATCTCTCCTTCTCAATAGCATCTAGCTGTGCCAAAATCTGGTTAATAACACTCGCTGGCATTGAGACCATCTGCTCCTCCCTTCCTCTGCTCTGCCCCACAGGCTGCCGGCCCTCAATGGCCTGAAGTTTATCAAAAATGGCGGCCACCAAATTAGCTCCCCCATCCTCATCCGAAGATGAGGCCACCGACACTGGGGCAGCTAAGGCCTTGGACGGCTTGGGACTTTTGGCTGGCGTGGCCCCTTTGGCTATTGCGGCCCCTTTGGCCAGCATGGCCTTCTTGGAGGGCTGCTTGCCCTTGGATGCTGATGAAGCTTGCTTGGAGGCCATAAGCACTACTGGCAGATTTAAAAATCCTAAAAACTCCCTAGGCAAAACAAAGCAAAACCCCAACAAAATGATCACACTGCCTCAGCCCCCCCAAAGCCCACTGGACACTCTCTCACCCCAGGTGAAACAAACCTGCAGAAGAGTATAAAAGTTGGGGGGTAGGGAGAGCCACAACAACTGCCCCCCCAACTAGGTCCCCTGACGCCCTAGGGCTGTCTCCAACCTCCACCTCTGCCACTGCCTCTGCCCCTGCCGCCCCTCCCAGATGTAGGGGACCCACACCCACCCCGTCGCTGCAAAAAATCAGCCCGGGGAGGAGGAAAGAGGTGCAGCTGTGGGAAAAGTTTCCGATTAACTGGCGACCTATCACGGGGTTTTCTCGGGCTGAGAGTGTGTGTCCCACCCAAGTTAACCCAGTGAGTTTCCGCAGCCAAGTGGGGAATCGAACCCGGATCTCCAGGGTCGTAGTTCACTGCTCAAAATCCTACACCACGCCGGTTCTCCAAACAAGCGGGAGACAGCTAGTCCTGCCGGACAAAAGCCCCCACACACACTGACGAGGCAACTAAGAACCCCCTCCCCCGGCGAGGAAAAGTGAACAAGAGAAACACGCAACACAAAACCAAACCAAACTGGAACAAAACAAAAACCCTTGAACCTGGGCGGCTGCGGAGGCGACCTCCAGTCGTTCCCTCTGCTACCTGTAAACAAAGGCCTCCTGGCCGCACCACATGGCTGGCTTTTGGAGCCTGCAGCAGCGCCCACCGTCAGCCTCGCCAGGAAACCAAAAGGGTAGGGAGGGGCGGGGGGGAGCCTTAAAGGTATCTGCAAACCCCGCCCCTCCCCCCGGGACCAGAGATTACGTGTTCTCTTCCCATGGGGGCAGCAAAGGCCGTCCCCCCCTGCCACCCATGGTCATGTGGGGCAGTGGGAGACGAATTTCTGCATCGAAAAGAGTTAAGATATGCTCTTCCCCAGTGTTATTGGGAAAAGATTGCAAACCAGACAAACCGGACAATGACGTCATTTATGCACAGACTGAAAAACCATAAGGTTGATAAACTGGCCTATTGTGCCTCTCTTATAAAGTTCTTGGTATCTCAGATCTCTCCATGGTGTCCAAGTTCTAGGAAATGTATCAATATGTGATACTTGGGCTGGCATCCTGGTAATGAGTTATAATGGTCTAAGTACACAGCAGTGACATCCTCCTCAGGAGCCACCAAAGGACCCTGGGAGGCTCTGGAGAATGCCTGTCACAGTGTGTCCAGCTAAAGGAAAACGGCTGGATGTGTCTCTCCTGCTTCTCATGCTCTCTACTAACAGAGAAATGGCCATCTAGATGGGGCTGCTACACTGCAAAGGTGGGTTGGGGGGCTCGCACCAGGAGATTTATCATGAATAACTACTGTAGGTAGGCCTCTCAATGCAGGATCTCAGCTAGCTGCCTGCCACACAATACAATAAATGTTTGAAGTATATACCCCTCTGGTTTTCCACAATGATGTTTTCATGTAGCAAAGGTAGACGTTAGACCCATGAAATCAATATGGGGCCTGGAACCCTGTTAGGGATTTATATATGCATAAACAATATAACTACAGTGCTATGCAGTGAATCCTGTCCCTCCCTCTCCCAGTTCCCACTTACTGGGAAGCAGCTGCTGTTATCAGTGGGGAGCCATTCCCTTGTCTATTGGGAAGCAGCTGACTGTTAGTCCCATCCACTCCTGTGAGCATTCTCCAGTGTGAGAGGCAGAAAGAAGACCCTTGTCACAATTCTTCCTAATGCTAAAGATTGCAGTGGCTGCTTCTTGATAAGCCAAGATTGGGGGACTTTCAGGGTCCCTAAACTAGAAGCCTTGTTGAGATTGCAACTATGAAATAGCCATGAATGCATAACTCTAGGTTACACATTTGTAACTGCCTGACAGGATTCTGGCCACAATTTCTGCATACTTGCTTATGCACGTTTCTGAATAAGATGATGTAAAAAGCAACAGAGATCTATGGCAGTTGTTGCTGCTTGAAACTTGACCTCTTGATAAGCCAGTATTTTGTTCAGTAGCACGCAGGCTTCTAGCCTAGGTAAAAGATACCTGTCATATACTTTCAAGCAAATCCACCAAACTAATTGGTCTGTAGTTGGCTAGTAGTCATCCCTGGGCTTTAGCAAAAAATAATAGAGATCAATAGAGAGCCTTTCTGTTTTGCTGGTACCTTACCAGTTTTATCAGTTTAAATCAATAAAGAAGGAAGCCAGGTAGTAGTGCTTGTTATGAATTCCCCATTCATTAGACTGGCTTTGCTATGTGGAATTATAGAAAGAATGTGATATTTAGGCAGGATGGCAAATAGAGATGGCATGAGGTGAGGCAATATTGGGACTGTGAGATGGCTGTTTTTTCTGACAACACCACTAAACTTCACTGTTTAAAAATTCTTGGGCTCAGGTCTTTTCACATAGCACAAGCATGGCACTATGATTCCATCTTAACTGACACAGCTTCATCCTGTGGAACCCTGTGGTTTGTAATTTGATCAAAGACATCAGAAGAACTCTCTGGCTGAGAATTCCAAATAGCCTTCCCTAAACTGCAAACCCCAGGATTCCATAGGGTGTAAGCATAGTAGTTGAAAAAGAATAGCTTGTTCTCTACCACTCCAGAGACTAGAACAAGGAGCAATGGATTCAAGCTGCAGGAAAGGAGATTCCATTTGAACCTCAGGAAGAACTTCCTGATGGTCAGAGCTGTCCGGCAGTGGAATATGCTGCCTCGGAGTGTGGTGGAGTCTCCTTCTTTAGAGGTTTTTAAGCAGAGGCTGTATGGGCATCTGTTGGGAATGCTTTGATGGGTGTTCCTGCATAGCAGGGGGTTGGACTCGATGGCCTCTGGGGTCTCTTCCAACTCTACAATTCTATTATTCTATGAATCATAGTGCTACAATCATGTAGAGTGAAAGGGGCACTGATTTGTAAGGATCATGACCCCGGTTCTGACACTTTGCAGTTTTCTTGGTTGGGAGTACCTGCATGTTATGTTCATACAAACTGTGCCCCAAAAGCATGTAACAGGAAGTGAATCATTTTGCCTCACTCCTTCCAACATTATAGGACTCTTCTTTTGCATAAATCACACTTATCCTTCTGAAACATATTAGGTATATCATTCTAGGGAACTCTCTATGCTTTCTGTCATCCACAGGGTAAGAATATAGAGGGATGTTGGGAAGATACACACTTTCTTGTTTTTATCTATCCTCCAAATGCAAAGGCTGCTCTTGCACAACAATTTGTGGACCTAATCATCTGAAATTTGACAGCTTTGAAGAGGTGACGATGTCTGCACATTTCATCAAGTTATTTTAAAAATTACAATGTTATTGGCAGTGGAGTTTTTTTTCCTTAAAAAATATCAAATTCAATAGTACATAGCACTGTTACCACATTATAATAGCTTTACGCTTGTTTGTCTGCACTTTGGCAGGTGTACTCTTCTCCTAAGGGTGTGCCACTTTGTCTGCAAATTTCAGGCAAAAGTCTGACAAAGAAGGAAAAAGAAAAATTAAAGTGAAAGAGAGTCATGATTCTTTGGATTTCTAAGCATCACTTCTGTCCTTGAGTTGCAATAGGGTGGTTCTGAATCAGTCCAAGACAAAACAGGCCATTTTCAAAAGCACAAAACTGGTGTCCAGATCAAAGCTTTTATTTGGCATGCTTCTCTAGTTATTAGCCTAAAGATCAATTTGGGATTTTTTCTTTCTCTGAGATCTACAATGTCACCGTGATGAACATTTTGTTAGTTGCCCAGGAAAGAAGGTGACTCTTTTCAAATTCTGCACTTAGAAGATGCTTAACTCTTGGTGCCATCTCTTCTTTGTTGATGTTTTCTCTTATTATTAATTAGTTTTTCAGCCACATGATTTCCTCCTTAGGTGAAAGGTGTCATGCACAGACCTCTAGTAAATTCAATGTGGGCAAATCTGAGCAGCATTAAAAGTTGGACATTTAAATTTAAGTCTGAAATTAAAAATTAAATTTGGTAATGAACTGTGGGATACTATCCATGACGAGCCTGGAAGTAAAACCTTTTTGAAGTGATAAATTTGCCAGAGCAGCCAAATGTCTTTGAGCGATCATGCTTAACCCTTGCAGTCTCTTACTCTGCAACTGAACAATCTAAGTCCCTCAATGCAGGATGGGAGAAAGTATGGAGATTCAGATGTTGCTTGAATCCAGCTCTCAGCACCCCCAGCCAGTATGGCCAAAGGTTGGAAATTGTGGGGAGTAGTATTCTAATAACCTCAGGAAGGCTACGGGTTCCCCACTTCTGCATTATATACATGCAGTAAGTCATAGCTTATAGTGGTATGGAAGAAGTATGGTTCTTCAGGTGTTTTTGGACTGCACTGTCCATCAGCTCAAGCCAGCATTGTCAGTGGTGAGGGATGATTGACACCGCAGACAAAGGTGCCTGGAGGGCCCTGGCATTCTCTGTTCCTGGTTCAGGCCTAGCATTTTCTACATATCAAAACCCAGCGTTAAACAATGAAGAAGACACTGTTAGGAAGACAGTGGTGAGATGTTGTTATTTTTAGAGGTTAGAAAAACATACTTGAAAGATATAAAGCTGTGCAACTTTCTCTACCAAACTGGTAGGTTTTATCTTAAATATGTGTCAGCTTGTGTGGATACATAAACATAGCCCTGAATTTATGTGCTAGCATTTCTTTTCCTTCTTACTGTTATCTCAGCATGCAAACCTCATTCTCCTCGAAATTCTCAGAAATACAGAAAACTTATTTCACCTGCCAAGTAAATCACTCTGTTTCAGATTTAATAGTGAAACCTGTTGCCAAGTAAGATACACTGTAATTGAAAGCACTATATGAAGATAGTAGCATTATTACAGTAATTAAATGGTGAGTATATGTGACAGGTTTATAAAGTGCAGGAAAGAGTCCTTCGTTTTCAACTGGGTTATTTCCCCTGCTCCTGCTGTAAGCTAAATACTGTTTCCTGGAACATATAGAACTGGTACCATTTGCTTCTGCCTGGGTCTACTTAATTTGTTTACACATTGGACCAACATACAATTTCTTTTCACCCGCTATATTGAAATGACCTTCAGCTGAGCTGATGAGAAATGAGGTTGACTTCTGGATGCAATTTACTGCTTTTCTTTCTCTTTTCTTGCTTGTACATCGAATCTACACACAGTATGGTTCTTGCTAAACTGGTGTTCAATCCACACCATAATTTGCCTCACCATTTAGTCCCCTAGTAAACACTTTTGCTACTCAAGCTGTCCTTGGCCAACTGGGCCAGCATTCTGGATGCACGTGGCACAGTGAAGTTCTCAGGTGGGGCTTATTTATACAACTTCCAAAGAGAGAAACATGTTGTCAAACAAAGAGGGCACAGGTTGTCATAAAATGTGCTTACACTAATTTATATGTATAGACTCAAATTGGAAACAATATAATTTAAGGAACACAGTCTGCCTCAGCACAGTAGGACAACTGTGACCAGATGACTGATGTGCCTGGGCAGTCTGCTTTTCAGGTGCTAAGTACTGATGGGCAATTTGAAGGCCCTTCCATGCTCCTGCTTCATTTAAAGCTTTGTCTTCAAACTAGTCTTGGAGTAGGCTTACTAACACAGGCCTGTCCTCTGTCAGGTAAGATATATAGCTGCCTTAATCAGAACACTATTGGAGGGGGCAACAAAATGATGATGTTGCCCCACAATAAAAAATCTGCCCCACAAATGAAAATTTTCCTTCAGTCCCCAAATTTCTAGGACTGCAGTAACTTAAAACTTGAATGTTTTAGAAGCTGAGTGTTTAGAAATACAGTTTAGGCATCCAAAGAAAAAGGGCAGGCAAAGTAACCAAGGGAATGAAAACACAGTAAACATAAAAGATCTAGGTGTGAACAATTCTTGATGCCTCACTCTCTGCAATGCTAGAAATCTGAAGGAAAATTTCTTGCGGGGGACAGAATTTTTATTTGGGGGACAATGCCTTCATTTCCCTCCACCCTGTAGCTAACCCATCAGTTAGTCCTAAGCATCACTAAGCCTGGGTGTCTCTTGTTTTCCCTTTCCTCTTTTCCAGCTAAGTCCTGCAATCAACGTTTAGAATTGCCTGTTCCCCAGTTTTCCCTATCCATCTTTTAAATTAGTTCCCTATGCAGGGCTGCTGAGCAGTCACCTGAGTTTCCAGGATCTGGTACTGCATTTTGACTCCTAAAGCTATGGAACTTTACGTGAGCAGCCTCTTACTGATTTTCAGTCCAACTGTGGAACTGACAAGAACAGCAGGCAAAGGGATTAAAGTTGTTTCAAGGCCACAGGCAGATAAAGAAACTAGTGAGTTTGTCAGTATAAGGAGAAAGACACATCTCATTTCTCCCATAATTACTGGGAACTAGAACCAAAGTTGTATATGTTCCAAAGATATCAGTACTCTATTATTTACCTCAATTTTTTAAACCCTTTTTAAAAATGTAAATTAAGTGAAAAACATCAGTGAGAAACAACAGTCTGAAAAGATAACAGTAATATGGCAGGTAAAAAGCCAGGAAGGTTTACACCAAATCAGAGGTGGGTGCAAATGTTATTTGGTTTATTGTTGAGACCTTACAAAAATGGGTATATCCTGAAGCAGTATGTCAGTTGAAATGCAATTTTCCTTTGGTATTCATACTTTTCTGAATTTTGAAATTTAGTTCTCTTAAATGTGTTTGGTGTATGTGTTCATTAGTAAAATGAATTGCAGAAGAAGTGCAAATTGGGGAAAGCTTTTTTAAAAAGTATATTATATAGAAAATATGTTCAGAAAATTTTCACAAATTTTATAAAGGATCACATAAACAGGACTGAGCGGGAAAGAAAAGGTGAAGATGAAAAGACAGTTGAAATTGAAATTGACAGATGAAGCCATCTCTAAGTAAACTTCTGGTTTGAAAAGAGATATCTTCATGCATGTATGGAAGGCACTCTAAAAGAAGGCACTCTTGAATAATCAGAAAGATCAGTTTTTTGATGACTTGGAACTCTCTTCCTAAGCAAGGTTCCTTAGGAAGGGCGTTCATTAGGAAGGGCGTTCCAAGTCATCAAAAAACTGATCTTTCTGATTATTCAAGATATTGGCCAGATGCCTGTTGGGGAGTTACGATTACATAAACACCATAGTTATGGTGCTACAGAGTGAATCTGGTCACAGTTCCCCTAATCCCCACTTACCAAATAGCAGCCACTGCAATCAATGAGGATCTGTTCTCCTGTTGATCGGGAAGCAGCTGACATTCATAGCCCCTCCCATAGATGATGTCCAGTGCAACAGACAGGAGCAGGACCTCTGTTGCAACTCATGCTAGAGTTCACTTATGCAAGAGGGTGGGTGAAACCATCATCCAGCTGCTTCCCAGTTGACAAGGCTCCCACAGACCACAGCAGCTGCTTCCTGGTAAATGAAGACTGGGGAACTTTCACAGTTCCTGTGTATCTCCTAAATTAGGCGCTATGTAGGGATTGTGAATTTCAAACAGAAATGTGTAACTCCAGCTCACACATTCCTAACTGCCCAACAGAATTCTGGCCATCTTTTGTATAAATTGAATACAGTGCTAATAGTTCTCAATTTTACAGATGGGGGCTAGTTGGATGCAAGCAGCCGTTGTCTTTCTTTAGGCTCATCAGACATGGCTGATTTTTCAGTGTGTTCTTAAAACGAAGCTTTGAACATGGGGATTGGGTATCAAGTAAGGGAGGAAAAGTTCAACCTGTCTCTCTTAGCACTATTGCCCCAAAGCCCATTTTGTGTCCTGTCACAGGTACCTCTATGGGGTTTAATTTTTTTTAAAGGGAAAAAAAAGTGCAAGGAGAGCCAATCACTGATCTCTTCTATCTGTAAGTTTGGGGGCATTTTTTTAGAGGTCTGGGGAGGTGTTGATGGGAGCATGCGGCACAATTCCTTCCCTTGCCCTAAGATGTCATAGAGGGAAGTCTCCCTCAGCCCTGCTACCTGAGCTCCTTTATAACTGGAAACATCCACAATTAAACTTAATACCTTCTGCCTACAAAATATGTGATTTGCCACTGATTATGGTCTTTTCCTTTCCTCTCTTGGGGACGGATGTCAATAGCTCACTTTCCTTGTGTTTTTGTGGATCATCCCTCATTTGTATCCCATCCTTTCTTTGTAAAATGTTGCAAGACTTGGTGGGGTTTTTTCCCCTAGCATAGGAATGCATCCTCATTTCTTATCTGCATTTGTTTGTGTTCATGCATATTTTTAAGTATGTGTATTTTAACCATTCTCATTTTCAAAACTGTGCACATACCCCTTTGTGTGCTAAACATAGCTGAAGCCTGCAAATATGTGCGCTTCTGAGGCAAGGTGTGCTTCGTTTTACAGTGACTCTTGGGAGTTATAAAATGGGTAATTTCAGTAGGAATCTTGAAACACCAAAACTCTTTCCATCTCTATTGTTGGACTACAGCTCTCTTCATCCCTGACCATTTGCCATGCTAACAGAATGAGGGGAGGGGCAATATCCAACAGACTGGATCTACAGGCTAGATATACTATTCAACTTTGTTTCTTCCCCACCCCACGCTAAAATAAATCTCGTTGCAAAACTCTTCCTTTCAAATTCTTTATTGGAACCTAATAATCTGGATCTGTCCACAATCAGGGGCTCATTCAGTCCACATGCCTGTAACTCTGTGATTGTACATTAACTGTCATGGCAACATACTATGGAATCCCGGGATTTGCAGTTTAAAGAGGGCCTGAATTCTCATCCAGAGCATCTTCAGTGCTCAGGATTTCTCAATAAACAGCCTTGTGATACTTTAAAACTGTTCGTAAATCTGTAAAGGTCATTGTTTTTAACTCCACCCCCCCTCCACAATTATCCTCAGTCACCCTCCTGGAAATCTCCAAAAGTGATGATTTATCTTTTAAATTACTGTCATGGCTCTCTTTGCATTGACATTTTTTTAAAAAAATTCAAACCAGAAGTCATCTCCAAAATACTTTCAGCCTTTTCCCTCAAAAGGGGGCTTTTTTGGTAGGTTGTGAGATTCCTAGGAGCTCTCAGAACATTATTCTCAAGATCTGCTGAAGATGTCCACCACTGTCTTCAAGCCTAACTCATCCATTAAATTAATAAGTCTTCATGGATGAGAGTCCACTTCATCAGATACACGAAATATTTTCCTTTCTTGATTGTCCTTGTCATCCACTATTCCATGGTGTATGTTTTTAATAACATAGTGTATCTTAACACAGTGATTTTGTTTTCCCCTACAGGTTTTTCCACCATGTTTGGAAAGAAAAAGAAAAAGCTAGAAATTTCTGGCCCTTCGAATTTTGAACACAGGGTACACACTGGATTTGATCACAGAGAACAAAAGTTCACAGGACTACCTCAACAGTGGCATAGTTTACTTGCAGATACAGCAAATAGGCCAAAGCCTATGGTGGATCCTTCATGCATCACACCCATCCAGCTCGCTCCTATGAAGGTAGTGCTTGAGCTTTCAGCTCTATTTAACTTTTGGCTCTAGTTTCCCTTTTTCTCTGATTTGTGATCATGTCTCGTTTCTAACACTGTTAAAAATGTAATGTAAGAGAACTGTGAGGATGAGAAACCAATTTCATACAGGAGTAAAAGGTACTCCATAATTTTAAGGCAGGGGGCTGATGTACACCCCCCAAAACCCCCCCAGGCCTGCTCCCTACTGGCAGTGCAATGGCCGAAAACAATAGCACCCTGCACCTTTGTTTCAAAACAAGGCTTGTAGAAGAACCCACACCTTGTTGATTTGGATTAAAACTTCAGGTATATGCTGTCCTAGATGCCTTGTCTTAAGAAAAGGGCATTTCCACACTACAGTGCTATCATTCCACAGGAATTCTGGGGTTTGTAGTTTACTAAGGCCAAAGAGCTCTCTGGCTGAGAATTCTAAAGGCCACTCCCTAAACTGCAAACCCCAGGACTCCATAGGATGTTGGAAGTGGAATAATAGCACTATAACAGGGTAGGCAGAAATGGACACAGTGTGGATGTTGTTACTGTGGGAGCTAATTCAGTGATGGCAGTGACAAAAATGAGCAGGTACTTGGGTTGTTCACACACACACCCCATGTCCATAATTGGAGTATAATGTTCTCCACACCTCCATATGATCATTGGACATGGCCATACTGGTTGCGGAATTCTGGATCCATAAATGTAACTTTTCCAAGCTCTGCTCCCTCCTCCCTGTTGTGATGCTTTGCCTTCTGGAATGACCCCACTAATTCTCACTCCCCACAACTGCTACAATGTCTGCAGAATAATGTTAGCCAATGATGTAGTATAATTCCAAGGGGACGTGGGGAAAACAATGGCAGCAGAGCTGCTCTGCTGCCAGTGTTTCTGGTATCAGCAAAATCACTGGGAAAAGGGAAGAAGGTATCATCATTGATGTCTGGCAATCCTTTCACCTCAAATTTTAAGTTGTTTCCCTGCCTCTGTCCTAAAAGAGACTCCAAAATGCCTCTTCAGTTCACCAGCTGTGAATGCTGATGAAGGGGGGTGCATTTTCACTCAGCCTCAAATACATACTCAAATGGCTGAGTGGTAGCAACATTCCAGGAATTATATGAATTTCTTTTAGACAACCAAAATGATAATTTTAAAGCTCTACTTCTTTTTTTTTTTTAACAAAAAAGCCTAAAATAGATTGTCACATGCATAAAGCTGTTAGCACTACAGAGGAATCCTTTGGCACCTGTCAAGGCTATGCACAAACACTGAGGCAATTGCATGAGTACATCTGAGAGTATTTTTTCTACCACCATAAAATCTCTGTCTCTAAGCAGCATCCCATTATATGGGTTATAATGCTTGCCTTCACTGCAGAAATTAACACTGCTTGCCCTAAATCCTCAGACAGACTTATTTAGGTGGCACCAGCTGTAGCAATAATGACTAAATAGGAACAATATTTTAAAAACTGAGATGCTCCTGAAATACTGACTTATTTCTAGATATATTCCTTTAATATTATGCACTGTTGTATTCTTGAACGTCGGAGGCCTCCATTGGTAAATCTTAGAGTGATTGCAGGATATAGAAAGAGACCATCAGGGACCAGTGGAAAATGCCCTGTTGACAGCTTGCCACATGGTGTCTTATAACCACATGAGTGTCGTGCATGTGCTTCAACCATACTGTAAATCTAGCATTTCAACACAGCGTAGCTGCTTCCAAGAATGGGGAGTGTCATAATTCTTGGGTTACGGCATGGCTGGTTTGAAAATAAAACCAACCACTTTTCTATCCTGAAAACACCACGTAGTACTCTGACTACTGTTTTCAACCTATGATTGCTATGAGTCATCCAGAGGGTTACTCTGAGTGGTTTTGTAAGGAGATTAAAAGAGCACTTTCTGCAGTGGCTATTTTGTACAGTGGTCACTGGGGACTCGAGTGGATTTAATTAACTAATTTTTCAGTCTCTGGAATTGACCCAGAGATAATGTTTGAAAGGGAGGAAGTATTCATGCAGACACAGTTTACTGGATTTGATGAGGGGTTGGTTATATAGACCTTAAATTTACAGAAGGTCATTTATGGTCATTTATGGTTGGACCATTTAGCAATGAGTCAAATGCTAACAAATGGCTGACAAAGGCAGTAAAAAAAAAAAGACAAAATCTGGTTATGGGAAGCTTGCTGTCTGTGCTTCTGGTTGTATGTGCTGATAGGTGGAACATCATAGAATCCTAGATTCCTTAGTCAACTCACTAGTCCAGCCTAATTCTATTAGAACTATTAGATCTCTCCATCTCTCTCTCTCTCTCTGTTATATTGACAGATGGTTTGTTTCCAGACCTTGTTCAAGGTATTTCATGTTAACCTTTAAAGCTGTAAATGATTTAGGAGGTAGGTGCATTATGGATCTCCTGCTTCTGCACATTCCTCTCAGCATGCTGTGGTCATATAATCTGAGACACTACTTCAGATCCCCCAGAAATATGAAGCAAGGTGGGTGAGAAACTACAAGTTCCAGAGCAGGGATGGCTAAGCCACAACTTCCATTATTCTTCACCATGGGCTATTCTGGCTAGCAGTTATGGAAGCTGCTATAATATCTGGAGGGCTACACATTGCTCACCCCTGCTCTAGAGCCTTCTCTGTGGTTGTGCCCATAGGCATGTTTTGACATTGTGGACTGCTTTGCTGAGGAAGATTCTTCAGACCCCCACAGTGAACAGTTCTAAGTAGCACATAAGCAGTTGGCCATATAAGCAGATGTTTGATTAACAGGTTTAATGACCTGTTGAAATGTAGGAAGTTATCTCTTAGTGAATTAGATTATTGAAACTTACAGCCCAGTGTTTTTAACTCTGACTGGTACCCCTGGCTATCCAAGGTTTCAGGCAGGATTCTTTCCCATCTCTGCATATTCTCTATTGGTCTCCAGTAGCTAGTCTGACTCTGCTATGCTTCCAAAATCAAGGGTAGTTTGATGGTCAAACTCAAGCTCTAAAGATTTAAACTTACAGCCTCAGACTCAAAACTTCCTAGATTGAGATTGGGGCTACTTTAAGCCTGATATTCCTTAGCCCTTCTGCTGAACTGCTGCTCGTACAAATCACTGTCATCTGTGTTTCTTATTTGGCATTTTGTGTGAATAAGAGACATTTTATTTTTTTTTTATTTTATTTTTTTTGAGATATTGCTGCTAATTTTGGTCCATTGTCTTGATTCTGATCTTTGGGAAGTAGACTAGGTACCCATGTTTAAGTAAATAAACAAGGAGAAGAGAGGCAGTTAAACAAGCAAAAGTCCTACGTGGGTGGACTTGAAGTGAAGTTAGTCTGTTCTTGAGTGTGAATGACTGATTGTCAGCCAATCAAAAGCTTCCTTTCAGCTGACATTTTGGGAGTTCAGTTCATCAGAATTATTGTGAAACCAGCATGGCAGGCTTACTTCAAGACTTTATGTAGTTTTCCATACTTCCTTTACTTATTTCATCCTCATAGAAGAGAAACTAAAAATGTCGAAAGTTTTCTCCCTATTGGGTAAGATTACAAGACTATTTGCTCATTTTCTGGTGGTTTTCCACATTCTGGGGACTTTTTTTGAAAAAATTGTGAAAAGGCCATTTTGTGCAAAATAATTTTCAAAAATTCCAAATATAACATTGTTTGCACCCTCTCCCTCTCCCTCCTCTCTCTCTCTCTCTCTCTCTCTCTCTCTATATATATATATGTATATGTATATTTGTGTGTGTGTGTGTGTGTGTGCATGCATGTGCACATGTGCACTGCTGCTGTTTTAAAACAAGACATATGTGAGAGCATGCAGCTTGTTATAAAGCCAAATTGCGCTTGGGATCATGATCCATCCAACCTTCACTTTATTTATACCCCACCTTTCTCTCAGGCTGGGACTCAAGGCAGCTTACAAAAAGACAAAATACAATAAAACACATATAGTTAAAAACATGCAAAATCAAGTATAAAATAGTATCAAATAACAAGAGAATTAAAATGAATTAAAATCTTATCTTAAAACAGATTAAAAACAGTAGAGCACCATAAAAGCCATTTTTATTAAAATCAGTTTCCAAAAGCTTGGCTTAAAAAACAACACACATCCTTCCCTAAATACTTTTTTCTCTCCGAATAGTTTTTCATCACTGGGAAGCTTTGGAGACCGTGGGAGGGAGTATCAGGAATACACAAACAATAATGATCCCCTGTAGCAGAGGCTAACATGATGCATAAACAATCTTGTTGACTTCAGACTATCAGTGTCCCCTCCAGCAACAAGAAAACAGATAATTTCTCATGCCCTTTAGAAGCTCATTTCCTATGTATCAGTTTATCCTTTCAAATCAATATTCTTAACGGTTATTTTTAACAAGCCATTTCTGATAAAATATACTTCAAGCAGAAATCAGTGTGTACTGTTTTCCATTCTCACCCAATTGTTAGTAAGCTGCAGGGTTTAAAAACAATGGGGGTTTAAATAAATTCATGCGTACTTTGTAATTGAATTTCAGTCCTGCTTCCATTCTTTCTCTGCAGTTCTGAGTGAATACTGGCTATACGTTCTGTATAAACATGTAGAAAATTAAACAGAAAAGATTTATAATTCCATTTGCTAAGAGTTCTTTATTTGCTTTAAGTCCAAGCAAACTTCCCAAGCTTGTAACTGTTATTCATTTCCAAAAAGCAAACACTATTTAAGCTAAACTGCATTATTCACTTTTCCTGATCCTAAACATGTGCGGGTACATGCGCAGATACACACATGTATGTGCATGCATGCGCGCGCACACACACCTACATATATATATATACACATACATACATCCACAGCGTGTCCAAAAAACATATATGCACCTTTAACAGCTTATAATTCTGGAATTTTTTTTTGCATTTTTTTTAAATATATAAACCCTTAACAGGTTTAAAGATACCAAAAGTAGAAGAGTGTTGTAAAATTACAAGAGAAACATTAAGTGAGGTTTGCAGCTTTCTGCTTCAACAGTGCGAGCAGTGTATTGTTGCACAGGGATTTCTTTCTCTTTCTTTCTTTCTTTCTTTCTTTCTTTCTTTCTTTCTTTCTTACATTTGTAGGCTGCCTTTCTCCTGCAATAGTGCCCAAGGCAGCTTCCAACAGTAAATAAACACATCAAAAACAGTTAAAACAGTTAAAAACATTAAAAGCATATAAAATCATAAAAAAAGGTATTCACTTGGCATTTTGACAAATGACAATTTGAACACCTTACAGAAAATTGTAATTTAAGATGGAATTTGTAACTGATCAAATCATTATTGTGATATTTATTCCTCAATATAAATGTATTTACTTAGCCTTCATATAATCGCCCTAGCTACTATTAGCAGTTAAACAGTGTATACATTTCCTGGGCACACCCTGTACATACACACAGACACACACACAGAGTACCTCTGAAATTTTGTACTTCCAATGTAATACTTGGGGATGTAGAAGATCAATTGATTTCTTAGTACATCTTGACCATGGCCAGCATTACTACAAGTGAGGTGCAGCAGCACACCCAAGTATAGCACATTGCTGGTGACATAGAGTGGAGCTGGGAAGTAACTAGTTACAAACATGGACATAAATCTTCATATTTTTCATTCTTGCTTGTAAAGGCTAAACATTTCAATCTTTTCTTCCTGCTAGGTAAGACGATGAGAGTTTTGGTACATTTTTCAATGAGTTTTCACATTTGGGAAAATCTGTTTGTAATTTTTTTTTGCCTTGTCTTGCAGTTGAAAAATTAATAAAATTAATTTTTATAAGAAATATGAGAGGGGGGGTGGAGAAAGAAATACAACTGTGTACAAAATGCATTTTCTGTTGCTGCTCTGAGAAGGCAACCGAAGGCTCCCATATCAAGTGAGTCAGCGAGTCTGCTCTGGGTTTTAGTCTGGACTTTTAAAGGAGCTATTCACAGTGCTGAACCAACTTTGGGGTTTGAAGTCAACATCTTGGATCACTTTTGTAAAGTTTAAATTAAACGGCAGGGTGAATACAAGATCCCACTGAAGGGAAGAGACCATATGCCGTTGAAAGAAAAACATTCACTGTGTAAGAAAATTTTGTAAAGAAGATTTGCGATTTTCTCATCTTCAACAAGAATCGGTGTCTCAACATAACAAGATAAAAGACAGATGAACAATCAGAACTGTTGATCACCACAATTTTTTCACCTCTGTAAGAAATCAAAAGGCCAGTACTTTTTATATGGGGGAGAAGCTTCTTATAATTTTACCCAACAGGGAGCAAACTTTACACATTTTTCATTCTTATGTTCAAGAATAGAATCAGTGAAGATTTGCATTGCTGTCTTTGTGTCATTCAAACAACACATGTTATAGCAGAGCTGAGAAATACATAGCCCTTCAGATGTTGGTGAACAGCAGCTCCCATTGTCTCTCCTTTGGCTGGTACTGGACAGGGCTCATGAGGGTTGCTGTCCAGTAAGATCTGGAAGGCCACATGTTTTCAACCCTTGTGTTAAAGCATCGGCACACTGTCGCCTAGAACTAGATTGTGCATTCTAGGTGTTTTTTTTTCTGTTCCAGCTTTTTAGTTAGTTAAAAATCACAAATTACAAAAAAAGTATAATTAAAAATCACAAGATACAAAAGTTAGAATGATATTAAAGAATCAAAAAATTAAAACCACATTAAAACAAATACCTTTAAATACTGTCGCAAGCATGGTTGATAGGGACACAAGAGGAGGCCATCTTAGTGGCTGCCCCTCACCTCTAGAACTCCCTTCCCGGCGAGACCAGAATGACCCTCCCTCTTCATTGTCCTTCTCACAGCAGGCAGAGACCTTTTTATTCAGACAGGCTTTTAAAACAGAAAGCTTTTAAAGAACAGGCTGGAGGAGCTGTATTGTTTTAATTGTTGTTTTCAGGGGTCTTTTATCTTTTTGTATTGCCTTTTATACTTTTATTTTGGTGTAATTGCTTTAATGCTGAAAATAATTTAATTCTATTTTAATATTCACTTTTTTGAATGTTTTTAATTGTATAGTTCATTTAAATTGTGGGCTGGTTTAAGTCCCAATTTGGGAGGGAAATGGGATGATGGTGATTGTTGTTATTTAAACACATCTTCCCAGACCAGCACAACATTTACCAAGATCCAGCACACGTAAGACAGAAGTAACTAAGAGTCTCCTTAGCCAACACTGTTAAGGAAGCGAGGAAATCAAGTGTTGGAATGCTGATTTCAGGTGTGCCAGCATATCATGATCTGATCTATTAGAATTTTTGACTAATACAGTCAGTATTTGCAGTGGATAGGATTCAGTGGAAGAGGACAGAGCAGATCTTGACATTTTGCTGCTCTCTAGTGGTTATTTAGAATATTCCATAATATAGATAGACTCACGTTGTCCTATAAGAGATAGATTTGCTGTTTATATTGGCAAGGGGCAGAATTCTTTATCCCATGTTCTCTGCATCCTTGGCTATTCGAACATCACAGTCAAGAATTAAAGATTTCTCTGCTCTTTTCCATGCAGCATTATTTCTCGCAGGTGTGAAAGCGAAGAACTAGCATTGTTTTTGTTATGTACATTCAAGTCCACTCAAACTTATGGAAACCCTATCACAGCATTTCCTGGGCAAATTTAATATTCAGAGAAGGTTTGCCATGCCTTCCTATAAAGCTGAGAGAGTATGACTTTCTCAAGGGCACCCAGTTGCGTTCCATGGCTGAACAGCTGTTTGGATCCCGGTCCCCTAGAGTCCTTAAACCAAGACTTAAATCACTACACCATACTGTAGCTAGTTTAAGGGTATGCCAGATTTCTGAATAATCCTCCTTCCTTGAGCTTCCAAAGTGGGAGATGATGAGCTACAAATGCAGGTAAAATGTAGAGTATTTTAGATGGTTCAATTTTGAGGATAAGCTAGAATAGAAACCTGCCATACAGTAGGAAAATCCCATCTTTCCAGCTTAAAGTTAGTGAAACTAGATACAAATCCTCTCAGCTACACATAGGAAGTCAAAATGGAACTAACATGTTATTAGTCTTTGTTCATTTCTGGATGTGTGTATGTGTAACTTGAAAACAGTGACACAAAGGCTTGTATAACATTGGGATGGTTATTCCTAGGAACAAACAGTTGGAATAGTCATGGTACCTTATATATATAAAACAAAGCAGCAAAACACATACCCACACAACATCCAGCCACAGTCTTTAGTTAAGGTGCATAGTTCCCAAAGGCAGCCAAGTTATTTTGGCACGCGAGTCACAAAATCACTCCATTTCCCTCTCCATGGCAATAAAACCACAATTAATTATAAATCCAATACAGTGCAATTTGCAGCCCCATCCCTGAGCTCTAGAATCTATTGCCCATTGCCACTTTTTTTCTAATGGAGGGCCACCCTGCAGACAGCCAACCAAGGAATAATTTAGGTGCATAGAAATTCTAAATGCATTTAAGGGAATGGCTTTCCAATGCAGTGTTGGACAGTTCCATCTATGTGTTCCATTGTTTGTGGCGGTATCCCTCTTGAGTAGAAACTTTCCCATATGGTTGCTCTGAATGGGGATTCAGAGCTGATATGATTTTTAGACTGAAGCCAATATTTATTATTGTTATTTTTTATTTATTTTTCTATCCTGCCTTTCTCTCTAATGGGATCCAAGGTGAGTTACTCACGAATTAATAGCGATAGCAATAGTGTGTGTTTCTATACTGCTTATCAGCTAAGTGCTCTCTAAGTGGTTTACAATGTGTTGGCTAATTGCCCCCAACAAGCTGAGTACTCATTTTACCAACCTGTAGAAGGATAGAAGGCTCAGTCAACCTGGAGCCCAGCAAGATTGAACTCACAACCTTGTGGCTGCGGTACCAGCATTTAACCACTGCGCCACCAGGGCAGTGGTTAATAGTAACAATTTAAAAAAACAAAAAAACAGGAAAATTACTGTATTAAAACATCAGTGCTTTGAAATAACGTGAAGTCATTTTAAACCATGAGAAGAACAGTTAAACATGTAGTGCACATTCTCTGTTGAAGACTTTTCCACATAGCCATTTAATCACCAAGTGCTTGTTTGAATGAAAAGATCATTACCTGCAGCAGAAGGAGAGCAGGGAAGAGATCGGCCTAGTCTGCCATGGCAGGGAGTTCCATAGCCTGGAGCAGCCACTGAAAAGGCTGTCTCCAGTGTCCTTACTAAACGTGCCTCCTGAGGATCTTAAAACTCAGATGGCTTATATGGAGAGATAATGGCTTTTCAGATAGTCTGGATCTAATCCATATAGGGCTTTATAAGTCACACTGCATCATAGAATTCGTAGTCTCCAAATTGTGTGAACTCACTAAACTCAGTATTGTGTTTCCCTTATACAAGAAGTAATAGGTTGTAGCAAGTGTGGGAAGGAAATATCCTAAGTGTTTAAAGTAAAATGTGTCCTGCTATGCAGTGATATGCATTAAATGCCTTTAAGGTATTACATCTATATCCACAAAAGCAAATTGGAACCACAAATAGTTGATGCCAGGGGAAAGCTTTCCAGTTGCATTGTTGCTTTAGGCAGTGTTACACTGCATCATGAGATTTCGAGTATTCAAGCTGCATGGCTACAAAGACATTCCTATAGATACCCATTTTGTTCAGTGGCTCACTTTAGAAGAGGAGTTTTATTAAAGCATCTTTCCCTTTTTGTATGTTCCTGTCTTTGAAGCAATGGAAGAAAAGTTGGAGCAGGAAAAGAACATTTGTTTTCAACATGCTTAGAAATTTACTGAACTTAGGCAACACAACACTAGATTCACCTCAACAAAAATTAAGTGGCTGAAGTTCATTGACAGTGGTTGGATTTTTCAAGATACGTGTTCACTAAATTTAAGTGATGGTGTAGGGCAATATTCTCCTCTTCTCCTGGTTCTTAATCTGGAGGTACCAGCACAGAAATGGAAGAATTGTGCCTTGAGAGGGTGTGGTGCTCCTCTGAAACAAGGTGTGGGACCCTGTATACCTTTTTTTAGCAAAATGTCCATTGCTCCCTGCCAAATGTTGGATTTTATTTCCCCAAGCCAAAAGTGACTTTGTGGATATTTCCAGTGCCATCCAGAGGGGCTGATGCAGACCATGAGTGATGCTGGGGTTACAACAGAGCTTGACCACCTCTCTTCCAAGGCCCTTTCCATGTGAGGCTGGTGAATTGGTTCATGCTGTTTCTTACCGGATTTTCTGGGCTTGAAACAAGGCAGACTTTCCCTCATTTCCTTCTGTACAGCTACTGCGTATGTTCCATTCTGATTCGGAGGAGTGCGAGTTCATGAATCCACACTGCCTCCAACGTGGCCACTCCTGCTACTTCCCTCACCCCACTCTGTTGGCTGTTACTGGCCCCCCTTTTTTTGTTTTTGCATGGTTTAGTACGTCATTGTGTACGTGTGTAAGTCCATACTATCCCCTGGCCCCTCCCATGAGCCCTCCTCTGACCACCAATTCACATTGATGCGAGTGTATGTGTTTGCACCACTGTGAAAGTTCGAATTGGATCGATCTGGAAAATTGGAAAACTGATTTCTTCTGGTTTTCAAATAGTGTGCTTTACCACCACATGGGGGCGCATTTAGTCGGAATTACGTGTAGAACAAAGGTAAATAAACTGAACCTAGTCCGCTCCAAGGAGCAGAAGACCTCCGTGGTAAGATGCATTGGCCCGCTTTAATAACCACGTGTGGAAAGGGTCCAAGTTGTTGTTATTGTTGTAATATGCCTTTTTTTCCCCCAGTGTTGAAACTCAAAGTGACTTACAGGATTTTAAAACCAGAACAAAATATTTTTTATTTTTTAAAGAATTTATACAATTAAAACCGCTTTTAAAAATTTTTAAAAACGGATATAAAAATGGTTATAAAAACAACAAAACAACATACCAGTAAAAGCCCATTGCAGTCAGTGCCCAAAATCTCTTGAAATATAAAAGTGTTCACTTGCCAGCAGAAGGAAAACAAAGGAGAGGGCCATCCTAGCCTCTCTCAGGAGTTCCAAAGTCTAGAAGTAGCCACTGAGAAGATCCTGTCCCTTGTACACACCAAACATGCCTAGCAAGTTGGTGGGACTGGAAGTCACATTGTGCGTGTTGGAGATTAAAGCATTAAGTGTGGACTTACTGTATGGGCAATGGGTTTTAAAATACTGAATTTCAGTGAGTCTTCCTGCAATTGGGCATGACCATGTATTTTCTCTTGGATGAACTATTGGGAACTGCAACAGAGACTGGCCTACTCCACTCCATGCTATATGTATAATCACAGAACTGATGTTTCAAGTCTCTTAGAATGGTTCTAGTTCACCACCTAGTGGCAACAGATAACTCCAATAAATTGAGGTAAAATGAAGCAACTGCCTTGTAGCACTTTAAAAATTATAATAAGATTTTTGTGGCATAAGGTTCCACATGTTTGTTTTAGCGCAACATTATCAGAAGTAGTGTGTGTATGTGTGTGTGTGTATAAGCAAGGGGGTTGAAATGCATCTTGTTAATTTGTCTTTTTAAATTGTTCTACTGTCTTTAATGTTCTTTCTTACTGCTGTTATTGTATTTAATGTGAGGTTTGTTTAAAATATTTTGAGCAATGGAGCCAAAAGAATTTGCAATTGCAACAATTATTGTGTTTTATGGCCTTTGGGATCTGCTGTTTGTAAGACAAAATTCAGCATGTGTTATTCCTCATAAGGGAATAATCTGTCAGCATTATTTTGGAGTTTTGTCGAGTCCTTTTACCCTAACTAATTATAGGGCTACGATTGTCACTTTAACTGCCATGGCTGCATCCTGAGGAATCTTGGGATTGTTATTTAGTCAGAGTTACCAGAGGAACTTTCTGGCTGAGGCCTCTAAAAAACCCTTCCTAAACAGCCAGTCCCAGGACTCCATAGGATGCATCAATGGCAGCTCATAGTGGGAACAAAGTGTTATCATTATGTCGTGTAAAAGGGCCCTAGCCAACAGAGGTTGCTGAGTTTTGAGTGTTTAAGAATCTTTTTCTCCCGTGTTTGGAAAATACACTTGTGGGGATTGTAGCTGCCAGGATTCCGCAGCCAATGTGGCCACTGTAGCCAGTGGCTGGCTTCCTATTGAATTCAGTGGAGAGCACGGGGCTGATGTAATCCCATAGCCTGTTAGGAGGCACATCAGGTAAATGAGAGAGCCTAGTATTTTGCAGATCTGTTACCTCCACCCAACATACCAGTGAGGACCATGAACAGTCTTTGGACCCACCACTGACTAATGCAAATGTGAGCAAGCAAGAGAAATGCAACTAAGCAGGACACTGGTTTTTCTCTGTATAACTGTGTGGCAGGCTCTCATTGGATATTTTAGAAATGAGATGGGCAACAGCATTTGGTTCAGGGGCTGATTTTTGGCCTCTAGAGACATCTGAGGACTGCACAGCCTGCCAAAAATTCCACCCTCATCCCAAACCCCCAACATAACCAGATATGGCTGGACATCAACCTTGATTTGGGGGAAAAAATTGGTGTTAAATAGTGCAGCCCTCTCCCACAAATTATTTAAAAAGGTGAATTGCCCAGAAACAGGGAGGCCTGAGGAGTCCGGGGGCCAAGTATGGCCCCTCTCTTTAGAACATTACAGTCTAGACTTGCCTATACAGCCAGGCTGGGCAATTCCTGACCTCCAGGTGTTGCTGAGCTACAAATCCCATCAGGCCTAGCTAGCAGAGCCAGTGGTGAAGAATTACGGAAGATGCAGTTGAACAAGATCTGTACCTCCTTTAGTTGGCTACCCCACCACCTGTTCAAATCAGCATTGATTTAATTACATTTAATTTTGAACTTTACAAGTATTAAAATTTAATACTTTCCAAAGGGGCAGCTCTGTTAGTTTGATGTAGGAAAAACAATTGAGAATCCTGTGGCATATTAAAAAGCTAACCAATTTATTATAGCATGATCTTTTGGGAGAAGAGGCTAGATGCCACTTTGTCAGATGCAGGACAGTTTAACATGACAATATAAATGTTATTTAGTTTGTAACCAACATACACAATTAATTGGAAGCAATACCCAGTGGTCTCAATGGGACTTACATCTAGGTAGACATGCTGAGGATTCCACCTCAAAGTGCAGAACATAACAGTTATTTTGTCCTTAAGCAAAATTTCGACCACATCTATCAAGAAGAAGTAATGGTCTAGATCCAGAGAACTATGGGAGAAACATCCAAAGCTACGTGGAATCTTCACTCTTTGTTTTTTTCAAATAGTGGGCCATTGTGCTGCCACATAATATATTTTGGAAAGGCTCTTCGGTTTCAAAAGTAGTTTGATATGAGAATTGGAAGATGCTGCCCAAGAGAATGAGGACTAAAGTTTCTTCCCCAATGTGGTAATCTAAAACTTACCATGTAGTTCTTTGGTTGCAAGTTAATATGACTCTGTCAGGAATTAAATCAATATCTGTCTATAACCTATTCCAGATATCTTAGACATAGCTACCTAAGAGAACACTTGATTGAATATAATATTAGTTTTGAGTAAATGAGGATACAGAATTCTAGGGGGGGAAATCCTCCTTATTTTTTAAAGCAAATTTCAAGGACATTTCCTGAAATCCTGTTTTTGAAATATTGAAATGGGGAAGAAAAAACAAAACTTCAATTTGGATTTGAGGTGTTAGTTGAGCCACTCATGCAAATCTTTATTCATATAAGAAAAGATTATAGATTACAAAACACTATTTATTGTCAGCTCTCAGTACAGAACACAAGGTGGCAGCAGAAAGCATTTCACAAGTCAGCTGGTAAGACCTTTTTCTCCTTAAACATGCATTTAGAAGATTTTGCTAGGCCCTAGCATTTTCTTAGAGAAATCTGATTAATGGGGTTACTTTAAAACAGGATCATCCTATTAGCAGGAAAGGGAACTGTTTTCTCTGGTTGTAATCTGGGATTGCACCCACAGCATGGAACCTACAAGGTAGGAAGAAGTGATCAGATTTGGCTGTGTGTATGCGGCATGAAAAGACCATCCTCCTCTTCACTCAAACAGGGCTAGGAGTTTTCATGTTCCAGCTCAACTTGTGACAAAGTACATGTCCTATCTCCTGCCTACACCTTTGCCTTGAGGCTGGAGGAGGCAACAGAGGCAGGTCCTCTCAGTCTCTAGATCTGCATCATCTTCCACTCAGAAGAGTGGGGTTAGAAATCCCAGAATCCATAGTAGAAAATTTGCACCTCATACCTCATTTTTATCCAAGATTTTTGGAGTTGTTCTTCTTTCTCTTGGAAGACAGAGTCTGTAAGACACTGGTAACATTCTCACCCTCCTTCCTGCTGCATGGCATGTTTGGAGGGTATTTTAGGAAAGGAAGAGGCAGTGGAGGATGTCCAAATCAAGGCAAGGCAGCTTGTTCCAGGCAGGGAGCTCAGCCAGGCTGGGGTGGAGGCCAGTGGTGAGATTCAGCCAATCCAAACAGGACCGTGGACAGCACCAAGTGTAGCTCAGGTTGGATGCTAAAAAAAGTAGGGCCCAGAAGTAGTTTCCACAGTAATCAGGAAGTCATTGGGGTGTTAATAGATTGCAGCTTGGTATAGGTGTTTTGCCAGTAATATAACATGCATCTTAAGGGTTTGTCAAGTTCTGTAAATTGGTTCCAGTGTAATTGTGAGGATTGTGGCTTGGCCACAGTTTCTGAGGTAGAGTCCTTGGGATTCTAGAAGGATGGTCACTGGAACAGAATAGGGAGATGGTGGTGGGATGAACCAGGGGTTCTTCCTGGTTCAGGAACTTTGGGGAATCAGAATCACTTGGGGCTCTGGGAGATTCTCCCTTTGTCCTCCTTAGAGTCTATTCCTCATCCCCCTCTCCCATAGAGCGTTCAACCTTGGGGTCATGAAATGGACATGTGGATTGTGAAAGTTACTATCTTGTACTACAGCACACAAATTCCTGCAGCCAGCAAAAATACCTCGGGGATAGTGGAAGTTTTAGTTCCAAAATTTAGTTTTCCAGACTCTACCTGAGCAAGCCTCCCTGTTCAAATTATTGTAGCACCACTTCTTATTCCAGCCGAGATAGTCCCTGAGACTGCTAAGGCAGATTCCTTACAATGTGGCTGCATGGATAATGCAGGAAGGGAAACTACCTTCGTTCTTCCTGTCCCCATTCATGAGAAAGGGCCCTCACAACCGGTTAGTAGTCTAGAGCCTCCTGAGGTGGCTCAGAGGTCCTTTCCCATGGGGACAGGGAGTCCTGTTTCAGTTTTATGACCACAGCTATTCCAGGTTGTAGGGGAGCTCTCCCCACGTCAAACCTTTAAAATCAGAGAAGGTACCATAAATCTGACAGTAGATTCACTGTCCCTATAATGATGGATCCAGTGAGTGCTCCTGCAGCCTTCCCCCCGCCCATTATTATAAATATACAACATGAACTAGCCAGAGGCTTTGCCTTCTTTTTTCTCTTTGCTCTCCCCTTCCCAGCTTTCCTCTTTTGACTATCACATCTCTATAGAAGTTTAAAGCCAGCACTGGAAGACAAGACATTGCATCAGTGATAGGGGTTGGAAGGAGGGAGGCAAGAGGATGGCAAATTGCAGCAGATAGATGCTGCCATTCCACCCACACCCACCCCTGGTGATTATCTCAAATTGGATAGATCTAAACATCTGCATTTTGGAGTTGCGGCAACTAAGGCAGAAAGTTTGCGGCTTCTCAGTGCTACAGAAATAGTCAGTTTAACCCTGTGTCCCATCTCCTCCTCTTCTAATATAATACCACCCTTTGTGGCATCACATAGCGTGGAAACTTGTGAGACAGGTAAAAGGTTAGAGTCAGATATAGCATTCCTGAAAGAGTGAGTCACCCTTTTCCTCTGTGGCTAGCATCTTGTTAGTGATTTATTCATATCTCAGTGCAACTTACATATATGTACCTATCTTTTGGATGGGGCATGGAGGGCTATTCTCCTGCCTTTGCATGCTGTCCAAAAGCCGGCCATGCCTGGCAGCTGTAAAGCCCCAAGGAGGCTTCTGTTGCATCTTCTTCTGGAAGAAAGGGGAAAGGAAAGGAAATGATTCAGGTCAGTGGTTCTCAAACTATGGGGTGGGACCATGGAGAGATGCAATAATTGCTCAAGGGGGTGCAATAAATTTTTTGGATATTAATTTATCTCAGTCAGTCCTTGCTAACTCACTGGATGGTAGGGCGGGGGAAGGAGATGGTACAGGGGAGTTGGGGGTGGGGAGAAGAGAAACATAGGAAAAACGAGGAGTGGCAGAGGAGAGGAGGCTCTTCTCCATTGATTGTTCCACAGCCTGCTCCAGATTTCCTGTGCCAGTTCTGCAGTAATGGGGGATGACTATCCTTGTTTCCCCCTCCCTCCCTGCTGCATCACAAGCACACATACGAGACTAAAGGAAAGTTCCCTAAGTATGCTTCAAAGGGTAGCGATATTTGCCATCCTCTTGCCTCCCTCCTTCCAACCCCTATCACTTCCCACTTGCAAAGCTTCCCTCCTTCCATGATGATGTGAAGCAGACCATGCAATAACAGCCGCACTCGGGAACACAACCTCTGTTTGCCACCTCCCTGAAGGAGAAGGTGGAGGAAGCAGCGGGGAGATTGATATACAAGGGAGAAATAGTAGGGATCCCTTTATGGATATTTTTTTTGTGATCCCCTTTTTTGGGGAGCAGAGTTCTTGATTTCTGTGTACACCAGTCCATTTTTGGACAGTGCTTGTGATCCTCCACTTCTGGGGATTGTGTTTTAGGTGTGTGTATGTGTGTGTGTGTGTATATATGTATGTGTGTATCTATATATATATGTATGTATGTATATATGTATATATACACACATACATAAACACACACACACATATAGTATATCGAGTGGGGAGGGTGACATCTGCATGCTGATGTAAAGGGGGTCACAGGGGTAAAAAGTTTGAGAACCATTGATTCAGACCATGAAGACCTGGCTGCTTTGAGCTTCTGGGGAAAAGAAAATGCAAGTGTACTCCATTTGAGAGCACATTCCTATTTCTTCTCTCTAACTGAGCTGAAATTGGCTCCTTCTCTGTGGTCTGAATTACCTTTTTCCTCCCTCTGTTCCTCACTGGTAAGCAACAACAGCATCCTCTCCACTTCCAGCTTTACAGCTGCCAGGTTGTGGGAAGACATAGAATTGTGTGTGCAGAGCTACTGTAGGATCTCAGTCTCTGTGCTTCACTGAAGTTCATATGCTGTCTTCACCCCCACCCCCACAGTGTGTCCTTTAATATATGAAGGAGCTTGCAGCCACAGCTCAAAGGATGTTTTGAAGTGGGGTTGGGAATGAGAGAGCATGTATCCAGGCACTAAATTCTCCCCCACCCCACCCATACATATACACACACTTCCATCTGATGAGGGGAGAAATGAATTCAGAGTTTTCAATCTGATAGGAATGATTCTGCCTCAAGGTTTAAAAAGATCCTTGAAAGGGAGGAGAAACTGAGCTCACAAGACACATCTGCTCAAAAGTCAGGCTCTCCGCACATGCACAGGCATGCACGCACGCACGCACACTTTAAGCAAAAAGCTGAGGAGGAATGAGGGGGAGGGAGCCTAATTTCTCTTTGCCTCATTCCCAACATAGCCATCCTAGAGAAATGCAATACCCAACCCCATCACACTCCAAAACCAAATGGGGCTTTATTGAGTATTCCGGTCAAAAACTGGGAAAATCTGTAACAATTGCTTTCCACAAGGGAGCGTCTTTGAGCTATTCTGGTACCAAGACTATCCATATTATGTGTGTGAGTTTTCTCTCTTGAGCAACAGAGTTTGGGGGTCATATAAGGGCAAGAGACTGTTAGTTATGAACTTCATCTTTTTTATATTTCAGAGCATGGAAAAAGTTCATTCTTTAATTCTTTTAAATTCTTTAAGAAATAAATTGCCAACTTAATTCTTTAAATTACCAATGTGTTAGTTTTAGCCCCAAGTTTCCCTCATTAACAGTGAAGTGTGTGTGTGTGTGTGTGTGTGTGTGATTTATATCCCACGTTTTTTCCAATATGGGATCCAAAGTGATTCACACTCTGCTTCGGAACAAAATAGATAATCCAATCTGTGGTACAAAATGTTTTAAAAGCATTAAAGAACAATCCAATTAAAACACTAATTTTGAACAAATTGAAAACATATCACATGTTAAAAACAGCATACCCAATGCACATCCCTCTACTTTGACCAACTAAAGACTGTTTAAATAAATCTTTCCCTGCCTTCTGTTGCCATTCTTGCACATTCGGTGTGCAGTTCTGAAAAGGGGTTTCAAAGTCTCATATCTCATCTGGATACATTTAGCATTTCCTTTCAGATCTTCACATTCAACTCATGTTAGTCAGGAGTCACATCCTAATTTTAAGTGTGGTTTCACATACCTCCTTAACCACCCCAGGTTTCTGTGATGAGGAGCAGAATAAAAATCAAATAAAAATAATACATTTTGGATCCAGATAAACTCCCTAGGTTGATGGACCTGATTCTTAGAGCATGAGAGCATTTATTAATTGATTCATTAAACTGCTAATTCAGTAGATTTTCTTTCCTCCAACATGGATGAAGTACATAGAGTGCCTGATTATTGCTGAAGTTATTCCAAAATTTTAATACAAATTGACAGAATTTCTTGGGGGGTGGTGTTCTCTCCTTGCAAGATACTATGAGACAAAAGGCCTGTAGTAGTTGTGTTCATGGAAAATTGCCAAAGAATTTCCTTTTGGGGCTTTTTATCAGTGGTTTTGTTTTACTTTAATATACCCCTTGAACCAAATTTGATCTAGACCTAAGTTTATAAGGGCCTCCAGATCATTACAAGACCCCCGTGAGAAGAAGCATTAGGACTGGATGAAATGCATCACATGGCACTGTAGTAGCTTGTTGTTCTGAGATGCCTACCGCCTCATGGATTTTAGCAGCAAGATAAAGAAGAGTGAAAGATATAGAGAGGAAGTGGAAGGATGGGATGGAGGAACTGAGTGTGAGAGTGTGATTTGTTGGCTTAGCAGGAAGCCCTCATGCAGTCATGACCCTTTCAGCATGTCAGGCCCCTTAGAGTTGAAACCTGGTGTCTCCCGTTCAGCACATTGTTCTCTCTTCTATTCTCCTCTGTTAATTTTATAGATTTTATTTTCTGCTTTTGTTTATTATTGTATGAGGTGGCATGCCTGGGGTGGAGGTGAACACCCTTGTGGAAGATGCACATCCAAACTCACACAGCTTGATTGTCGTGATTGTCATGGAGTTTCATTTGGAAACACTTCTAGAAATTTCCTAGGGCAGAAATGAAAAAGCAGATGGCTTATATCACATTGCCAGTATTTCTATCTTTGCCTGCTTTAGTTAACTCGTGCCCTCACAATACAGCATCACACATATACAATTATGTAAGCTTCATCTCTGTGTGAAAGCTTTCCTCCCTTCAGCTCAAAGATTAGTAACATATTTCCATGTAAATATATTCCAAATGCATGCTTGTCTCTCTTTTAAATATCTTCAAGTATCTGCATATACACACAGACATCCTTTACATTGTTTGGAAGCCTGAATTCAGTAAAAATATATGATAGATATATTTAATACTTTCTTGTCACTAGCTTACTCATTCACTTTTTTACATTTATCCCTCAAAACAACTGTTTTTAAGCTACCTACCTTCAACTTTTAAAGACAGATATTTTGTTTAATGTTATTGTATTTAAAAAGGTCAAAAGAACTAAAAGGAATGTGGTTATAATGAACTGTTGCGCCTGTTGTTATGGCAACTGACTTTTAAAACTGCAGAGAAACCTGACAAATAATGCAGTACAAATTGTTCACTTTATTGTCTTGCAAATACCCATATTTTATCTTTTTCACTCTAATCATATACTTCTCTACTCAGAATTAAGAGCAATTTATTCACTGGGGATTATTCCCAAGTAAGAGGGAATAGGATCCCAGCTTTAGAAACTTGATGAATCTGGAACAATTCATATATTGTTTCAAATGTTTGTCTGCTCGTGTATTAGGAAGTAATGTAAAGGATACTCTCATTTTTCTCATCTTTGAGTTAGATCAAAACACCACCATTAAGAAAATGGTTAATATATTTCTCATTGGGGTACTTTTTGTCAAGAATTCATTTTGGTTTAGAAAACTACATATTTCATGCAAAAATACTCTTTTCTACACAAAACATTTTTTGTATAAAAAACATAAAAATCTTGATGAATCATTTCATCAAAAAAGTCCCCAAATGGGAAAAGTGATTGGGAAAAAAATACTTTAAAACTTTCCTAATCTCATGCAGCAGGGAGAAAACTGGTGAAATTATTCATTCCTGTATGTGGGAACCAAATATGCAATTTTTCCCCATCTTTTTGAAAGAAGAAAGATGCTGATACTTTTGAGAACTTCAATTTCAAACCTAGTATATGCTTAATAATTAACTTGCATACTAGTTATGACAGCCAGTGTGGAATGGTGCTTTGAGTGTTGCAGTAGGACTTCAGGGCACCAGAGTGCAATCTCTGTTTGGCCATGGAAACCCACTGGGCAAGTGTAAGTCTCAGAGGAAAGCAAAAGCAAAAGCTCTGCAAATCTTACCAAGGAAACCCTGTGATAAGTTCACCTTAGAGTTGGCATAAGTCGGAAACATCTTGAAGACACACAACAGCAATAACACTATACAGTTGGCCCTTCACATTCGCTAGAGTTAGGGTCACAGGACCCTTGTAAAAGTGGAAAAACCACAAATGTCAAAATGGGTGTATCTGTGGGAAGGGGGCTGAGGCATGATGGGGAATGGACACCCAGAGTTCAGACCAGGTCAGGGAAAGCAGAGATTAGAGAGGTAGGTCTGCATGGTGGACCTATGCTTCCTCTCTCTCACCCATTTCCTTCCCTGGGTATGTGGGACATCGTGAGAGGGTTTGTGGTGCTAAGAAATTGAGCTGTGAGCCATCTTTAGCTGACCAGACAGCAACTGGTCAAGGAGGAGGAGGACCATAGGTGGATTTTTAAAGGGTTACAAGGCCTAACTGGAGCTGTCAGGAGGGAAGGTTCCCCCAGAAAAGAAGCACCTGAGGTGGGAGGTAGGGGTTGAAGAAACTCGCAAATAAATCCATGAAAGTCAAACCCGCAAATGTGGAGGGCCAACTGTAGTTAGGTCTGTGGTGTTTAATTGATATATTTTCTAGATTAATCTATTTAAAATTTGTTACAGTACAATATCATGGCACTCAAAGGAGCCTCTTAGAGTTACAGGAGAATTGAGATCTCCCACTCTGAGGCTGAAAAAGACTTGTGGCCTTGGACTGGGAGATCCTCCACTCCCTATCTCTGTAGAAACCTCTGTAGAAATCACTGATATTGGAAGAAATGAGAACGAGAGAATGGTATAGGCCAGGAATCAGCAACTGCTTGGGAACCAAGGGCCAATTTTCCTCTGGGCCCATTCACACACAAACCCAGAGCAAGGCCAAATGCCTGTTTTCTTCTGCAGACCCTCTCAAAATATTGGCATTCTTAGAGAGTCTGCAAAGGAAAACTCAAGTTTTGAGGAATAGTATGGGGTTCAGGGGTGCTTTGCTGTATGGTGTGGGGGTGTTTTAGCATGTTTTCACACAGTTGGGGATGTTCTGCATAGTTTCGGGGCAAAAATTGTCCAAAAATCACATTGGAATTGTTTTCAAAAGAAGGAAGTGGGAAGACTTTGGGGACTGGTGGGGGTCTTTGAGAGCCACAGAAGTGGGGTTCAGGGGTACAATTCAGCCTGCGGGCTACATTCTTCCCACCCCAATATGGGTCTTGGATCTACAAGCTCCAGAGTGCTTTGGGTCAGTGTGGTACTGTAAACCTAGAGTGGGTTTGTATTATTTCTCTTACATGCCAAACAATGTACATGGCCTAATTAAAGCAGAAATAAAAACAGAAGAAAAACTCTAAATATGACCTTCAGCTGCCTTCTGCTCTTCTGCAAAAATTTGGTGAGGCTTTTGATGTGTCAAACACTCTAACCTTCAGAGTGCTCTAATCTTAGCCACAGGATTGCATTCTTTATCAGCCAAAAAAGATGTTTCTTTTTTTTTAATACAGATTTTATTGAAATAAAAAACAAAAAATAGACAAGAAGAACACAACAACTTAATAATAATAATAATAATAAAATTTATTTCTATCCCGCCTCTCCCAAATGGATCGAGGCGGCATTACAAAACATATAAATTAAAATATCAAAATGTAGCCCACCCTCCCCGCTCACCAACCCTACCATCCCCCCAACACACCAACAATTAAAACAAATTAAAATAAAATTAAAACTAAAAGTTAAAAACAAAACAATTAAAAACAATTAAAAACAAAGGGACAATTGATGAGAGGCAGTGGAACACTAGTCTGGGAAGGCCTGTCGGAAGAGAACAGTCTTGACTGCTTTTTTAAAGCAGTCAAGACTGGTAATGTGCCGGGTCTCCTCCGGCAGGCCATTCCATAACCTGGGAGCGACTGAAGAAAAGGTCTTCTGGGTAACCGCAGCCAACCTAGTTCTGATTGGCTGCAGTAGATTCCTCCCAGAGGACCTTAATGTACGGGGCGGATTATATGGGAGAAGGCGATCCCGCAAGTAGGCTGGCCCCAAGCCATGAAGGGCTTTAAAGGTAAAAACCAACACCTTGTACTGTGCCCGGAAACTAATAGGCAGCCAGTGTAAAGACTTCAATATAGGTGTTATGTGGTCAGTTTTAGATCTTCCAGTGACCAGCCTGGCTGCCATATTCTGAATTAATTGAAGTTTCCGGACTAAGCACATGGGTAGCCCTATGTAGAGCGCATTGCAGAAGTCAAGCCGTGAAGTTACCAGTGCATGTACCACTGTTTTTAGGTGTTCCAAGTCCAGGAAGGGGCGCAGCTGGCGTATCAGCCGAAGCTGATAGTATAAAAAACAAAAAAACAGTATAAAAAACAAAAAAAAACTAATCTAAACAACAAATATAGACGCATGACAAAACTATAAAAATATAAACTAAACTAAACAACTAGGATACACAATGCCTAACTAAAAAGAGGTTCCCACCCCTGTAGTAAGCAGTGAATAACAACCTAGTAGTACTCCTAGCTCATCTAACATACTATAACATATTGTTTTAAAATTAGCTGTTCAATCAAAAGTTAATTAAAATAGTAAAAATGTTAATACCCATAGTTTATTAGTGATACCTAAAATCTACTTATCACTTCTATCCTTAATAATAAGAATAATAAAAATATATTAGTAAAAAAAGAGATAGAAACAAAGATTATATGTATTCTTTACAATATTCAGTTGAAATCTAATTAATAGTACATAATAAAACTAATTACCTAAAAAACTGTAGCATCCTGGTCTCCATAATTATGAAACAAAACCGTGCCTTCTTAATGCCCACATGGGTACTTTGCACTGAACCTGTGGCGGGAAAGAACTCCCTCCACCCAGAACAGAGATACATTGCAGTAGCCAGAGTTGCATTGGACATTACATTTCCAGCATTTGGGACTGTGATTGCCTGGAAGTTGTAAAGGAAAACTTCTTCGATGGTCTTTTTTCCCAGCCATGATTCTCACAGAGTGGAGATTTGATATCATTGGATCTGCTCCAGATTTTAGTACAAACTTTAGAGAAGCTATCCAAGGTGCTACACCTATTTTGAGAATAAGATTCAGCACTTTGGATAACTCTTGTAATCTTTTGACTAAAACTGAGAATAGATTAACTGCTTCACTAATATTGGAGCTATTCAACTCCTCTATCCTTCAAGCTAAATTCTGTTCTGCCAGTGCTCCTCCTGGATTCTCCAGTCACGGCTCTTGCAACTGATGAGAAACAGAGAAAGAAGCACAAATGCCTCCTACACAGATTGGCAAAGTACTCTTAACCTTCAGTGAAAAATGGCAAAGGAAGGGGTTTTTTGCATTGGAAATAGACAGGTAGAAGGAGGGAATGAAGGCCAGGCTCATCTCTCTTATTTGAAAAAGCCACTGTATTACTACCATCCTGATAAACTTGCCCCCTTGAATGGGTGTATGGGGGAGTTGGGCTCAAGAGTGTTACCCTAAGAAGTGGGGACCTTTGAGGTCCACCTGTAATGCCAGTTTCTCCTTAAAATTTTGAGTAGTTATAGCTCTAAGGACTCCTGCGGAAACAGGGCAAGAGCAGGATCTTTGTGTGTACCAGTACCAACTGTACAGAGGATGCCGGTTAAAAGTTAAACAAAGTATTTTATTTGGAATTTTTTTAAAAAAAACTCATGCTACTTGCAAAAATCAAGCAAGAATTCAGTAAGAACATTGCTTGGTTTATCTCAATTCTGCTAATCCAGAGTGGCAGTTTTAGACATTAGGGCTCTTGTATGATCTGACACAAGAAAATCTTTTAAAAAGTAATGTCCTTCTTGTCTGGACTTTCAAAGTCATTTGCCAAGTGAGAGGCCCTGATGTATGCACCCATTTCTGAAGTAATGCAGGCAGACATGAGGTACAGACACTTTTCTGTGGTAGCAGCAAGGCAATGGAATATCATGTCAAAAGAAGTCTGCGTTACTCATGCTGCTGACCTGTATCCTTATTTTTTCATCAGGCATTGCTTTATTTAAAAAAAAAATTCTGATTTTTTTTAACATACAGTTGTAATTTCATTTGAGAAGTGACACTCTTTAATACATTGTTTTTACCTCATTCCCTACCTTGTCCCCTTGTATATTCTTTTTAAAGAAAGGCCAACATTTCCAAAATGCTGAAAATAAACAAAACTACTGGTGACAGAACTGAAAATCACTGTGTAAATATGAGTCAGGCATTCCTCTTTCACTTTCCACTAACTAGATCTGAGGTCCTGCATTGCCTTGGCCAGTGCTGGTCTATGTATTTGTTCCTTAAGGAAGGATCTGAAATTCTCAAATAGAGGGAACGGCAGGCTTCAGCTTGTCGGGGACAACCCAGAACTAGTACACAGACATTGTTCCAGCATTTTGTGCTTAGAACAGAAGGCTTCCCAGTATTCCACACTTTCAGAGCCCTAGCCAGACCAGAACTATGGACTATCAGCAGCACCTGAGAAATAGCTTACTCATGAAGAGTATCTTGCTCAGAAGTATTGCGCTTACTGATAAGGAACCCTCAGCTGGCCATTTCTGAACCTGCAACCTGATCAAGCCTCTACTCTTAGACCTGAACAGTATGTAAGAGTAGAGTACTACCTGGCTTCCACCTCTATTTTATAGCAGAGTTTACTCACATCTTGAGAGAAAGATTCAACTGCTGTTTTCCCCAGGGCTCCCTGGTCTGCATGAAGAATGACTCCCCCTCATTCAACATGAGTTGTTCCTCCATGGCATTTGGTTTAAGGAGTTCCAGGGCATTCTCCAGAGAGGACTGTTCCAGCAGGGCCATAAAGGGTGTGGATTTTTCCCGATTGTTATTTCTGAAGATGCATAATCCACCTCGGTTCTTTATACATAGACCAGTATCATCTTCAGCTGTTACATCAGCATCTCTCTTGTATTACACAAGCAATTACACAGTATCCAGAGCTTCCTTGTGCTAGCCGTTTCCCTATTTTACCTGTAATGCAGCAGCTTATAGGAATGTCTCTATTCCCTTTCCCATGATGGGAATGGCCACCAGAACACTCCCAGGATGACTTCTGTAATGGCTTAGGTGCTTCCAGTCACACACACACACCCCGCTGTGTCATTATCATTGTCTCCATCTGTATAAGTCAGTGGTTGCTGATAACTCTTGTGTCATTGGGGCAGTGAATCTGCTTTGAGTTTTGTATAGCTTTAAAGGAGCTTTCTGAGGTGCTATATCTATTTTGCAGATATGTTTCAACACCATGGATAGTTTTACAGCCTGGAATAAAAATGGATTCTCTGCGCTACTGACGGAGAAGCCAATAGTTGGCACTGGTCTAAGTATGCTGATGGAGCTTGATGCTTCACACTGGTGTTACACAGCCTTAACTATTAACAGGCTTTAAACATTATCCCTAAAGAGGTAAGCTGGAGTATAAGGAGAATGTGACTCTCTGGGTGTTTTTGGACTACAGTGTCCATCTTGCTGTATGACTGGCTATGCTAGCTGGGGTGACAGGGGTGTAGCAGGACAAAAGCACTATTCCTCATCCTCTCTGAAAAATATCTTTCTTTTTCTTTGAAAGAAACATTTTTCAGATAAACTAGTTAGATATACAGTTTGGGTCCAGCTGTTAAAAGAAATAGAGGGTTGTGTGTGTGTGCGCTCGCACATGTTCTTTTTCTGTTATCAGTATATTGTACTTAAATATGCAAAGCACTCTTGATTTTTTTCAAGGAAGAAAAGAAATACATCCTCAACAACATAAAATATAAAATTATTTATTTAATGCAAGATCTTCTTGGGGGCAAAGTGGTTAATTACTTACTTCATTATAGTCAACCTTAATACAGTAGTCTGAGAAGAGGAGCTGTTTTTCATCCCCTCCTTCTAATAGGGTAAGACAGCTGTTCTTACAGACAGATCCATTATAGCTTATCACTAGAGGACAGACCAGGAACATAACACCGTGAAATATGGCTGTTGTCACTGCTAGCCAGAACAAATGCTGGAAGTCTTCAGAAAGTAGTGGAAAGCAGAGGATATCTGCTCTTGGAGAAAAGTGGACTTTAACTCAAAGAGATTGGTTTTCATTGATTTTAATGTCTGACAGTCGCTATGACACAAAGGCGTACCATAACTCCCCACTGTCGTATTGATTTCTCTCGAATTTCACTCCATTTTTGCATTAATGTATGCAGTTTAACACTCGGTCAGATCCTGACACCTGATAACAAGTAGCAACTGAATTTTTGTGTGAATGTCTGGTTTCATTTTCAGGTTGCACAGAGATCCCTTGCGGGAGGGGGTCTCTATCTTCTGCCCCATTTTTAAAATGTATATATAATGCTTTTACAGGCACCTCATTCAATGACCATTGAATTTAACAAATTAAATAGATCTTTGCCCCTGAAGTGCACACAGAAGGCAGAAATTAATTTCCTTTAAGCAAATTGACTGGATAACATACTAAATTACTGGGTGATGTGTATGTACATGTGTGTGCATGAATGAGACAGAAAAGATGACCACGAATCACAGCTTCCTATGTTTTGAAGTTTACCTTTGAATATAGTAGCCAGTCCTTGGACAGTGACACTTTTGAACTAGATTTCATATAATCCCCAAGCTACCACACTGGCTGAGCGATTCTGGGAGCTGCAGTTTTGTTTCTGTTTTTTTCATCACTTTTCAAGACTCTAGAAGGAACACAGAAAGTTGACATTAACCAAGTTAGACTGTTGGTACATCTAATCCAGGACTGCTTTAAACTGACTGGCAGTGGGTGGCCAGGATATAAGCAATCTTTTCCCCCATAATTTGCCAAACTTTGTTGTCATTGTGTGCCTTCAAGTCATTTGCAACTCATAGCAACCCTAAGGCAAACCTATTATGGGGTTTTCTTGGCAAGATTTGTTCAAAGAGGATTTGCCTTTGCCTTCCTTTGAGGCTGAAAGAATGAGACCTACCCAATGAGTTTCCATGGCCAAGTAGTGATTCAGACCTGGGTCTCTGAAGCCCTAGTCCAATATTCAAACTATTAAACTATGCTGCCTCTCTTTTGCTAAACTTCACCCTTATTTATTTCACTGGAGGTATCAGAGACTGCATCTGAGATCTTCATGTGTTCCATAAATGAAAAGTTGCTGGTTTTGAGTACAGCTCCTAGAATCCTCTCTGGGTTTTTTTTTAAAAAATTGTATTCCAAAAAACAAAAACAAAAAACAACAACTTAGTTCTAAGTTCCACAACTTTTTAGCTGAACAAACCTGTTAAAATTATATTTTCTTATCATAGTTTGTACCTGTGAAAATTAGAAATAATGTCACTTGCTATTTTGCTGTAAGCAATATCCTTTTAAAGTAATCCACGTGGAGCAATGGTTACTTCTTTAATTTTAAGAAATAATGAGATGTAGGGTTTTGTGTGTGTGTGTGTGTGTGTGTGTTTAAATCGTTGCTATGTAAGCCATCTTGTAAAGATCTACTGAAAATGATGAGTAGTAGATTCAGGAGAGGTATCAGAAAGTTCATCTGCACAAAATGCATAGTTAACTTGATGAATGACACTCCAACAGTGTTCATACAGGATTGAGTTCATCTTCCCTATCCCTTTGAGTAGCTGGAAGAGAAATGAAGTGGGTGGATGTGTTGCCTTAACCCAAAAATGCCCAGCCACTCAGGTAGCAAGAGATGTGTCTTTGTAAAGAGGCCACTGTTTCTCAGAAGTCCTTTTACCCTTTAGAAGTCCATCCCAGAACAACAATGAAACTAGCTGGTCATCTATCTCAGACACTGAAGAATCAGTTGTTTGAATGACAGCTTTCAGAATGTCATATCCATGCTGGTTGAGGGATTCTGGGAACAGTTCAAAGGGCATTTGTCCAAGATCTGATCAGTCTTCTGAGCTGAACAAGAATTTTGGTGGCAAATCCTGATCAGCTGTGAAGCACATTTTCTCCTCTATTCCACAATGTTTCACTACCAGGAATAGTTTTGAACCAACTAATTGGCATGGTCAAATTTGGTCAGACAAGTATCTTAGGCACCCACAAAGGTATAGTAGTTATGCTAGTGGGCATGTTGAGGTACTGAAGACATGAATTCTCACTCACCCATCCTTCTTCTTGCTTATCCAGCTCAAGACGGTGGAAGAACAGAGTGGCCCATGGCCCTTGTAGTTTAGTGAAGGCCTTTTGAATTATCAGTTAAGACATTCATGAAAACAGCAGTGTCTCAGACTGAGACCTTTTCCGTGCGGCATTTGCCATGTGAAAGGGTGCCTGGAGTGTCGCGCCATTGGGAGGAGTGATCTGCACGATGCACTCACAGTTGCGCAACACTCCAGGGGCCAGCAGGTGCCAATCGCTCACCTTTTCATTTTAGGCTGGAAGCCGAAAATGATACACGATCGCACATTGCTGCCGGGCCCCGCACGCACTTACCTGGTGTGCGGAGCCTCCAGAGCCACGGCGGTCATGCTTCCTGCTGCAGCGCAGCCTGGGAAACTCCCAGGCTATGCTGTGGAAGGAAGAGGTGGGGCTCTCGCATGAGCAGGTAGCTTGTGCAGAGCTGAAGCAGCAGGGACACGAGAACCTCTTGCCAGAGGCTGCTCATGCGATCCCCACACCCCAGCACCGGAAAAAAGTAAGGTGTGGAAAGGGCCCGAGAGAGAGAGAAATTTGTCTTCAGAGCAACCACATGCCTGTTACAAAGAATCCTCTCTGTTCAAGCAAGCATCAGGAACTTGCAAGCATGAAGAATTCACAACACAGACAAAATAAGTGAGGCTGTAGAGCAAAGCTGGTGGGTGGGAGGGGAGAAGCATCCTCTTGGCTTTGAAGCGTGAACACAGGGAGAATATTAAATCACATTTGTCTCTGAGCCACACATTTGCACACGGGAAGTGGATGCCTCTTGGGAGCTTCCATCTCACATTAAGTCATAAAGCATTTTCAGTGCCAGTCATGTTATTTTCTGATAATTAAATATGAATGACACAGAAACAGCCTGTCAAAGAGAGACAAGTGCATAATAAAAAACATGCTTGTCACTGAATGGCTTCAAAGTCCAAAGGAAGCAGCTCCAAACACTTCTGCTTGACCTATTGTAATCAGTATCAATAACTACAAATAGCACCATGGGCTTATAATGGAAACTGAATCAGTACAAGTGCCAGGAGGAGGTCAGAGTTGCTTGCTGTTGGCCATACAAGCTGTGTAATCATCACATAAAGTGTCATGAAAGCACAGGTCCATGAAGACTCAGCAAGAAAGTGCGAGATAAGAAAATGGAAGAGTGACTGCTTTGGACTACAGCACCCATAAGCCCTGAGCCAGCGTGTCTCTTAGTAAGAGCTATTGGAAAACACAAGTGGGAGAATGGTGTTACATGAACATCTCAGTTGTGGACTTCCCAGGAGACACCTGGTTGGCTGCAGCAGGAAGAGAAGGCTGCACTAGATCAGCATTGGATCTGATACAGCAAAGTTATTGTTACACAAAGTTCTTAAAGAGTCAGAGTATTAAAGAGCTAGATGCTTAGCGTAAGCATCCAGGGTTTAGCTTAATTTTGTTTAAGCTAAACCTGGATGATTAGCTTAAGCAAAATCTAGCCAGAGGACAAAAGAAAAGCATTTAAATAAAAGAACAAACTCTTGCCAGCATAACTGGTGAGACATCCTGTATTCTTCTACATGCCATACAGTGGCATGTGTCCTGTTTTACAGAGTACGATCTTCAGGTTTGAGAGCTATCAGGGAGCAGCCTAGACAGAGAATGAGAATCTTGATGTCCTTGTTTCTAAAGCAAAGGCAGGGAACCTTGTGCCCTCTAAATGTTTTAGTCTACAGTCTGTTTCTGTCCTGACCAGCATGACCAGTGATCAGTGATGACAGGCGCTGTAATCTAAAGTATCTGAAAGGCCTGAGATTGCCTTCTCCTGCTCTAAACTGAGGTACCTTTTTAATGAAGTAGTTTATATGCCAAGTCTGTTCTGCTAATCCAATAATACCTGACTTTGAGTGACGTTAGCGCTCCAAAATCTCATGTAGAAATCTTCTAAGTCCTACTAACTGAGTTGCCTCTCAGGGTGGGGCTAGAAATGTAAACTTTCTGGAAATTTTGAACTTGCAATGATCAGATAGTGTAGATTGTCTTAAATAAAAATCTTCCTGTTATATAGATCTTAGAAATAATTTTGGTGAAGTAGATATATGAACACCTAATCTTAAATGTTTTATTCATCATACTAAAAGGAAATATGCTAAAATCCATTTTATTTTATTTTTTCCATTAAAAAGGGTTGGGAGGGAGAAGAAAAATCTATTTTTCTCCTATTTTTTTTCTTTTCTTTCTTTTTTTTTTTCTGGGCCTTCACATTCTTTTGGTGGGGAGCTTCCATATGTTGTCAGGCTTTGACCACTGGCCATGCTCATTGAGACTGGTGGAAGTTGGCGTCCATCAGCATCCCACTTTGTTTCCCACTTTGTTTTGAACAGAAATGGAAGGAGCCAAACTAAGATTTCTACCAGAACATTCTAAGTGACCTTTAAGGAGAAAATGGCATGCTGAAGCCATCCATAATGGAACAAAACCAGCAAAGTATCTTGTCACACCCTAAAAGGTTTTGTTTGATATACAGTAAATTTTATAGGCTGCAACCCACTTCATTAGTTACAAGTTCATGAAAGCCAATACCAGTTAAATCCTCTTAGTCTTTAAGATGTCACAAGACTCTTTTGCACTATCTTAACACCAGTGGACAAATATGTCTACTCCTACCTGCCCTGCCTCCTGCAAAAGTCATAACAGACCAGTGGCAGGATAATGGCTTGGAACCCAGAGAATCATGCTACCACTACTCTGATGTAGAAGTCTTCAGCATGTCATTATGTTAATTTACCCGTAGAACATTTAGTTAAGTACATTGGTTCTCTATTTGTCGACCACTGTTACAACACTTTAGTTTATATGACACACAGAAGTTTCATAAAAGTTATTAAGAATTCACTCTCCCTCATTGTCCAGAAAGTGTGACATGCTGTTATCTTTGTGTTTTACAGTTAACATAGCAATGAAAGGTATAGTCAAACAGTATTGTTATAATTTTAAGCTACAATTAGTTGTGTTTAAGTTCATTTCCAACAATACTACTGCCATTTTTATGTCCTAATACTTACCATAAATAGCAAATGTACTAATAGAACATTTGTGTGTGCATGTATGTGTTTGTGTGTGTGTATGTGTGTCCTCCTCTTTGAAAATGACTTTCTGTTATGGTGAGACTGTGGTTATTTGATGGAGTGATTGGTGGTACATAAGACAGGAGAGGCTGAGAACCACTCTAGTTTACTCCAAACTTCCTACATTGTAACTCTTTGAGAAGATAGAAGATTATTTTAGCTCAGCTTGGGATACCTTGGAATCCATACACAGCAGAAAGTCAAAGTATATTTTCTCCTTCCCTTTCGCCCTCCGTCCCTCTCCCTCCCAGTGCCTCAGTAGTGTTACCTTCAGTCACTTTTTTACCGAAGAATGAAATGTGCAGTAATAAGCAGCACATCATTTCCTATGCAACTATTTTCCACATAACAATGTGGAAATGAATCCAAACCAGTGAAGTGATTTCTTTTCATTCACTGGCATGCCAGCAAACTAGTTGTTAGCTCTACCTGGCAGTGGTTCAGAATAACATCAAATGGCAATTTATTATAATAGTCTATAGCAGTGTGTAGAGTTTAGAAGACTATGCAATAATACATCTTGAGGGGGAAATGACATTTTTCTCCTAAAATGGTATATTGATAGAAGGATGCGGCAGACGGTCAGTCTGTTCCTTGCAGTATTGTTGAAATTGTTCTGCTCAAGAGTTTTATCGCTGTGACATTAAATACAAGACAGTCTTTAATCAAAAGCTATCTTCTGTTCCCAGACCATCGTTAGAGGAAATAAACCTTGCAAGGATGCTTCAATCAATGGCTTGCTTGAAGAATTTGACAATATCTCTGTGACGCGATCCAACTCACTTCGGAAGGAGAGCCCTCCCACCCCACATCTAGGGCGTTCAAACCACATAGAAATCCACCAGCAGGAAAATGGCTACATCACATACTCTCAGTATTCAAGTGAATCAGACACTACTATGGATTTCCCCACTGATAAATACAGAGACAAAACTGCTCACGGGGAAGAATTGGACAGATACTCCAAGGGCAGCTGCGCTGCAAAACAAAATGGGCACGTGGTGAAAATGAAACCCAGTGAAATGTATTTTTCAGAAGCTAAGCCCCTGAAGTCGGATATCTCTAGGTTCTTGCCAGATTATCATGCTCACATGGAAACCAAAAGTAAACTGAATGAATATGGTGGTTTGAAGCTGGAATACCAGAGAGCAAGTGGTTCTTCTCTGGATTACAAAGAATCGTTTCATTACACTCCTTCTAGAACTTCCATTCACAGTCAGTGCTCAAGGGAGAGACTAGAGTATGGTGACAGCGACTGGGCCAAGGACGATTTTGACAAAAGACCCAAGTCATCCTATGTAAACCAGACCAGCCCTCAACCTGCCATGAGACAGAGGTCCAGGTCAGGTTCTGGTCTTCAAGAGCCAATCATGCCCTATGGAGCAAGTGCTTTTAAGTCCAATCAGCAAGGCCATTCGTATAGTTCATATACCTACCCTCGATTGTCAGAAACCACAGCAGGCATTCCAAAGGTAAATGTTTACAGGTCAACATTGTCAACATTATGGTCATTGCAATATTTGGAGTTAAACACATATTTTTCATTCTAGTTTATTCCCAGCAGATCAGTTCTAAAAGATGTTTGTTTCTGCTGTTAATATATATGCAAAAGACAATTATGAGGAAGACGTCTGTACAGTGTGCATTGAATCCAAATTTACAAAGATCTCAACTCAGAAACAAATATATAACCCAAAGCACAGTAATGCAAGGAGAGTGGCATTAAAAATGTATACAGAATGCATGTATAAGTGGAAAGTACTCACTAACGTATGCATGTTCATCAAAATTATGTAAAAATGCATTATTAGGAGAGTATTGCTTGTATAAAATGGAAATATTGGGCAAAATATATTATAAATATGTACATATAAGGAGAAATATGGAAGACAAAGGATAGGAATTTTTATGTAAACTTTTAAAAAGTCGCAATAATAGAGAAAATGAAGCAAGTTAATGGTTGAAAAATGCAAAACTGAGCAAAGCTGAAATTATCAGTTGTCATCCATCGTGAACAAAGAATACTTTCATACAAGTATTTAGATATGAATGAAAAGATCTCTCCTTTTAAAGCCATAGATAGAGACTTCATTGTAGCTTTACACCAGCTTTCTTCCAAATTTTAAGTCAAAATATATTAAAACAAGGGCTTTTTCCAGAATGGTCCTGGAAATAGATAGGGCTATATGATTTGAAGATAGTTTAGGATCAATAGGAATCATTGGAGATATGTGAAACTGTCCTTATATTTCTGGAGAATTTTCCATTTTCCTGCCTGCCCGTTCTTTCAAGTACCAATCAGATATGTGCTGTGGTTAATCCACACTCACATATTAATGCCTTATGCCCTCCCTCCACTGGGAAGTGTAACAAAGAATGGATATAACCTTCATTGTTTTCTGTGGGAAGCGCATTTAGATTTGTGCATCGCATAATGATCCTTGAACTTTCAATCAATTTTCAGAAGAGTTTCCACATCCAGTAGTCTCTTGTACCATCTAAGTGTCTTGTACAAGCAACTGTGCAGTTATTTCTTTTCCTGACAGGAAGTAAATTGGAGGTAGTTGAAGGAACATGGCTGAAGATAATCATCAGTACCAAGGAACTCCAAAATTGTCTAATTATTGTGAGGCCTCTTCATTATACTAAGTGCACAAGTACCATCTAAAATGGCAGCCAGATGCTTAACTTTCAGTAGCATTTAGCTGTGTCTAATATGTCATGTTGGTGTCCCACTCTATATTAGCTGTAGCCAGTGATATAGAACAGAGAAGGAAAATGTACATTGTCTTCAGTGTAAGTACAGTACAGTACAGAAGGAGAATAAAATGGACTGCTGGTTTGGGCAGTACTGAAACATTTAATATAACAACTAGCTAAGCCTGTAGATCAGAGGCCCATTGGCCAATGGTAAGGGGATGTAGGAGTTGTCATCTACAAAATCTGGAGGGCTTGAAGTTCCCCATAGAAACTAAATAACTTACTCTGAGAGGGAGAAAAAAACTACCATGGCTTTCATAAGGCATTATTCAAAGCCTTCTTCCATGAGAAGGATTTGAGTAGATAATAAAAAAATGTAATCTTCTCAAAATTACTTGTCATATTTTGGCATAATGTTTAAATGCTTCTGATTCATCCACTTGCCACAACCAATCCTTCCTGAAATTTCCTTCAGAGTAGCGCACTGCATTTAAAAAGTGGAGGTCTCCCTGGAGAGATATAGCAATGTTTTTCTTGTCATTCAGTTAAGAATATATTCTGTTGTTTCCCTTGACTTTTTAAATTAAGGTTTATTTGGGTTCATCTGCAGAAATAAAAATCCAAACTCTGTTCCCTTATCTGAAAAGCTACCCCTGCACTTTTAAGTAGGATCACCAGCATTCAGGAACATCCAATAATTCGACAAATTTGTACATCTAGAATTAATCTTTTTCTTCACCGGGAACCTGAACATACATAGAAATAGGACATCCTAAATGTTCAACATGCTGTCATTGTATATATTATGGTCATAATCTTGATTTGATCTCTTCAGTTGAGTAGGTATGGCTATAACTATGCAAGCATCTTTCATTTCATTTGGTCTGAGAAACCAGCCTTAATGCCATTAGCTACAGAACAATGCCTTGAATTCAGATAGGTTTATATCTGGTTTCTCTCACCCTTTGAGCACTGTAGGATGGTAACACTTGGGGTGAGTAATTTTTGGATCTGAGATTTAGGAGAATTACTCATTCTGGATGGGATTGCACTCTCCTTGATTAGAACAGTTTGGAGGTGGCCTTGGGTCCACCATTGTCATCAGAGGCACAAGGTTACTTTAATGCTTAGAAGTTACCTCCTACCAGTGTAGTCTGACACACCAACTGCACCTGTTCCTGAACAAAAATAGCCCCATCCTCTGTGATCCATACATCTGCAGTCTTGAGAGCGGATTATTGTAATGGGGCCTGTGTGGACCTGTCTTTTAAATTGGTCTGAAAACTGCTTCTGGTACAGAATGTAGAAGCTCAGATATTGATTCGAGTGCCTTACCACATATGTACCACATCTGTGCGAAATTATTTATTTATTTATTTACTTACTTATATTATATCCCTCCTTTCTCCCTTATGGGCGTTGCACTGACTGCTACTCTGCTATCAAGATAGTTTTATGATATTGGACAAAACTATACAACAGGGGTATAGAGAATACTGACAGAATTCTCATCCTCAAACAAAAGCATTGTTTGCTGCATAAATACAAGGTTTTTTTGCAATGTATCTTTGTGCAACAAACAATGCTTTCGTGTAGAAAGCTGTATTTTGTGCAGAATTTGCAGTGTTTTACAAAATTTGTAAAAAGCACTGTTTTCACACAAATGAAATTTTCACAAAAAGCACAAAAATGCAAAAGAAATTAGACAAAAGTCTTATGCAGCAATGAGAAAGCTTTTGAAATTCATTATTTGTGTATGTGAGGGGGAAAAAATAGACAAAGATTTGTATCCCTAGTACAACTAACTTATGACCAGGTTACCCCAAGGAGCTTCTCCACTTGTGCTAACCAGCTGTGCCAGTATGATTGTCTGAAGAGACACTATTGCCCACATTTTGAACTACAGAAGCCTACTTTTAAAGTGACCAGTAATATGGAGAAAGGCATTCTCTGTGGTGACTCCATGTGCAATCTCTCCACTACATCTGTCCTCAGTCCTGATGTGTCTTAAGTGGATATTGGAAACATCTCTTTTCACCATGCCATTCTGTCATCCATCAACTCTTTGATGTAAGAGCAACAACAGCAGAAACAGCAACAGTCATAGCAGAGGTGATGGTGATTGAGTGGTATTGCAACCTTTCTTTGGATATTGTTCAAAGGCAAGCAGTGTAGAAATTAGGAATGGAAAGAGTACTTAAAAATGTTGAGAAAATGGTTGAAAAACATGTTTTTTGAGTATTGAGAAACCTTTTTGAGAAGAATCTTGGACCGATAAAAATCTTTACAGTTTGGAACTTACTTATGCAAAATTTGCATGCAGATGTTTTGTGCAGAAAGCAGCATTTTCTGCTGTGCAGAAAAACATTATTTCCTGTACAAAAAATGCTGTTTCCTCTGCAGAAAATGCTTTAATTGGAGATTTAGTTTGTGCAAAATGTGCACATGGTTGATTTGCTTACAAAACAAAAATTTTTGCACACTAAACGTTTTATGTTTAGGATATATTTCTGCAATGTGCGAACCAAAAACATGCACATTTTGCACAGAGTAAGTCCCAAATAGCAAATAAGCTTTGAAAACTTTGTGGTTTTCAAAGACTTTCGCACAGCCATAATAAAATTTTGAAGTCTACTTTTTGCTTCATTCAAAGAAGAAACGTAGTGAATAATTAAAATTCCTAGTAGAATTAATTAATTTATTAAGAGATTTGGTATATGTACCTGAGAATGTAAGAGACACCCTAGCACGTTGAAGTTCTCTCTAGTACGTTGTTTCCTTTCTAGTGGTGACCAGCCAGACATCTTCGAGAACCCACAGTCAGTGTGTGAAGATAGAAACTGTCCCCTACTTTGCCCTCTCCCGTAATCTGGCATTCAGAAATAAACTGCCTCATTGACAGCTACTACTTCTATTTGAATGTTACAGCCAGCAGCCCTTGAAATCGTTAGTCAGATTCTTCCCCATGAATTTGTCTAATCCCCTTTTAAAGCTATCCAAGCCAAGAGCCGTTACTGCTTCCTGCAACACCAAATCCCCTGAATTCATTGTGCTTTGTGTGAAGTAGTAGTGCCATGCTTTGTTCACTCCCAGCCTGTTCCATATTTCAGTTTAGCCTGGAATGAAGCACAGCAGTGCAGCTACGTAACTGTTTCATCACAGACCAGACTGTAGTCCACAACACCCACTCCATTGCCCATTCATCATTTCCATGTATTGAAAGAGCCCTGTGAATCAGTTAGAGAACAGTAAGAGAGACCTTCATTATATTTCACTGCACATTATGGCTCTAAGAGGGAATGAGATGTCTGTTATTTCTTGTTTCCCTTTGAGGGGTGCAGGATAGGTGCTGTTTTGATAAGTTTTCATTTGCTGGTTAAACTGCATTTCAGGATCAGTGCCATTCTTTCCATTTGAATCCATGATTCCGTTTCTGCTGCAGGAATCTTGCTCACACCTAGTTCGTTTCTGAGGTCTACCAGATTATTGATACTGTCATTGCCATATTTCTTTCCCTACCAGTCTTTAAAAAAAAAAAAAAAAAAAGTAATGGAGGGGGGAAATTGAAGGGATTTTAAAAGGCATTTGGGATATCCATTCTGTAGCCACCAACAGTGCAGCCTTGTGCATGTCTGTGTAAAAGTAAATCCTGCTGAATTCAGTGAAACTTACTCCCAAGCAAATATATATAGGATTGCACCCTAAATCTCCTTTTGTGCCGAAGGCAAAATGTCTGCCTAGGAGTTACATGGAGAGAAGGCAGTACAGCTGCCTCTGTGGCAGCATGTTCCGTTTCACTGCTGTGCTTTTGATGGATTTCTTGTCGGAACGTAATCTGTTCTGTTGACCTAGTCCTGGGAATCGAAATCCCCTCCCCCCAACACAGATATACTTCTTCTCTCCTAGAATGACTTCCTTTGGAAGGGTTAATTTATATAGATTAATTAACTCTTCCAAGAAAATCAGTCCAAATTTGTCTAAATCTAAAAGGGAGGTGACGGAACACAAAAGAGCAAAGGGAGAAATATACAGTGAAACAGTACCCACTGCGTGCTGTGTATCAGATTTTGTGTTGCTATAAATATCTATATTTGGATCTTATTAGCATGCAGGTTTGCTTTACGTTTTTGCTTGTTTTTGTTTTTGTTTTTTGTTATGTATGTCAGAGAATGGAGCATCTGGAGTATGATGTGTTTGCAAAATGTTTGCATGAGTACTTTTTTCTGTTGTTTTTACAGAAGGTTGTTTTGTGTTGTCTTAAACTTGTCATTGTAGTCTATCATATAAAGTTATATATGTATGAATATACATATGTGCTGATACTCATTAAAGAAAATTTCAGATCATTGACATGAGAAGGCAATTAACCTATATCTAACATCTAAGCTAACCATATATTTATCAAAGCAAATTCCATAGAGGGAAGGGAATTACCATCAAATTGTTTCTCAGTACCTTTACTGATTCTTGTCAAGAATGTTCTTATATAGAGATCCTATGGTAGAGCCATTATTTTAAAATGGCAGCTTAATAGAAATGTTTGCTATCATAATCCTCATGATCTGGAGGAAAGAGCACAGGTAACTGCTATAACTTTTCATGCAGTTTTGGAAAAAAGTCATAGAGAAAAATAAGAATGAAGCTCTTAGGAGATGTTCAGAGCTGGGTAAAGAAATGCATATATAACCAGCTGCTATGGGATCAAAGCTCACATCAGCTTTAACCAGCATAGCCAGTGGTGAGGAATACTGGGAACTTCATTCTAGCAATACATGGGGAGTATTGTCCACTCCTAGTCAAAGTTCACATGATGGAGCAAGAACCAAGCAAGTCTAGGCTTAGCCATTTTATGGATGGGAAGCCATCTGGGAGTAGGAATGTGAAAGTCTTGAATCAGGCAGCAAGACTTTCTGTTTTCTTCCTACACTAAAATTCACATGATGCTTCCACATTTTTCATAAACTGCACATTCATGTCCACCATTTACTTAATTCATAAAATGTTTCCCCAATAACTAAAGGGTGTTTCTCCATACTTTTTCAGTTATGTGCATTTTAGTTATTCTTATTGTAACATAGCACATTGTTTTGCCCAGTAAGACTTACCAATGCCCAGTGCTCAAGGTGAGATGCATTTTTTTTCTTACAACATGTCTCAGGAGGTATGAAAATGCTATTTCTCTCAAGACTGTCAAGTCTCACAACATTTCTTCCTACTTCTATTTCAGTGCATTGACCTACATGCACATGGAAAGTAGCATCTGTAGTAACCTTACCTTTTTTAAGACTATAGCTCCCAAAAAAATCCAGCCTGAATGACCATTACTCACCCTGGCTGGGAGATTCTGGGAGCTGTAATCCAAATAGTAATATTCCCAAGCTCTAGGCAGGTGGTATATGTAACAGCTTCTTTGCAACAGTTTATACATTTAATGCTACTGTTGGAACAAGAGGAGTCATGCAGTCTGATGGTATATACATAACTAAATTAATAATATGACATTTTAGCCCTGGCCTATCAGTACTAGAGAGGTGCACATGCAATACAGGCTTAGTTATAACCCCAGAATGTGGTTCTTTTGGTTCCTTTCATTTTTTTGATTTTAAGCCTCTTGTTGTCATAGCAATAGCATGTGTATTTCTATACCAATTATCAGCTCAGTGCTCTTTAAGTGGTTTACAATGTTGTAAGCTAATTGCCTCCGACAAGCTGGGTACTCATTTTACTGACCTGCAGAAGGATGGAAGGCTGAGTCAACCTGAAGCCCGGCAGGATTGAACTCACAACCTTGTGGCTGCAGTACCAGCATTTAACCAGTGTGCCACCAGGGCTCTTGTCATGGTGTCAGGAAGAACTTAGAAATAGACATTTCCTACAGATCAGAAAACAGAGCAGGCCTTTCTTTGATCAAGAGGCAGAGAGATCAATAAGCAGAAACTTGTCCCTCCGGCCATGGCGAATGATGGATGCTGTTACCTTTCTGTGTTAATTAGTTTTTGATGATATACTCAGCAATGTGTTAGCAACAGGCTGTGGGTATGAAACAAACTAAATCTCACCAGCCTGGTGCCCTCCAATAGCTGTGGACTTCTCTTCCTCCAAGCCCAGTCAACATAGCCAATGATCAGGAATGATGAAATTTGTAGTCCAAAGTATATGGAACACACCGTATCCGGGAACACTGATATAAAGCCTTGATCACATCCATGAAAATGTTATGTGTTCTAGTCACCCTTACAATTAAACCTGAAAGTGAGAAATTTGAAGACATAAGAATAGTCAGAGGAGTAGTCATCTGTGTTCTTAATTTCCATTAACCATCGGCCTTCCACGGTTATTACAATGTGGGTAAAATCCCTGGAGAATTTGGCCTTCCTCTCTCTCTCCGTTTTTAATTTGGTTAGGAATACTGTGCTTTTCCTTGGCAGATTGAGCTATTTCATAGACAGATACATTTTTTTTTATTTGTATTCATGCATACATCTTGGGAAACCTGCTATCCTAAGAGATTATTAGTGAATAGTCAGCATTTTGGTGGAGCTTTTAAAAATGTTCAGATTAAAAAAAGAGAGGGAAATTTACAGTTCTACATTTCAGAAATGCCTTTTGAGAACCAGTGAAACCATCTTTTCAATAACACTTCCAAAGAGGTGAAAAGACAAGGGAGTATGCCAAATGCAGGAGGTTGCCAAATCCTAGTCTGATTTTCTACATTGAATCCGTCTTCCTCCACTGAGTAGACCTGAGATGCACAAATGCTCCTTCACCATGCATCTGCCTACAGTGACAAATTGATGCTGCAGCAGTCTTTCTCCTGTTCCCTCGTCTGCCCGCCACTGCCGTCCCCATGCAATCTTAGCATAAAATGGTCAAATGATGTTCCACTGAAGAATTCAATTTCACAGTTCAGTTGGGTCCTTGATTACACTGCCAAATTCAGATTAATGTGCATTTAACTAACATGGATCAGGGAACTTCTGGCTCACAGCCAGTGATGAAACTAGCAACTGAGAGCTGTGTCAAGCTTTCTGCTCTGTCCACTCCTGTGCTCCACCACTGAAATTGATTGATTAAATAAATTCACTGCTATAATTAGTTGTAATTGTGCTACATCGTGAGCCTTGTGTCTAAGCCCCCACCCACCTTGAAGATGTTACCCACGTACCTCAAGCTCATTTGCTTTGAACAAAGATGAAAATTATTCCTTTTTCAGAGAATGGATTATAGTGGGTTTAAAAAAGAAAAGAGAAGAAAAGAACATTTGCACCACATAGGTATATTTCAGATATAAAGGGCCAGAAGAATATTTGTGAATGTTAAGAATGAATGGATAAACAGCTTTACAAGATTCCTTTTAAAGGAAGTAGATGCATAAAATGCTCCAGTCTGAATTCTGAGTGCTCAAATCATGCGAAACTTGATTGTTCAAGTTTTCTTTCAGGGACCAGCACTGATATAATGTCCTCCAAGCATTATTCTGATTCCGGGTGAATAAGGAGAATTCATTTGTTACACTACAGTTAATTATTATTTAAATATAATAATCCAGGACAAAGGTTCAGTACTCTCATTTTCTAAAATAGAACTCCTCCTCAAACCTCAGAGGCTAAAATTCTGTTTTTATGTCATGTGGTAACATTGTCTCCTGAATGAGTTCTCAATGTGATCCTCTCCAGTATATTTCTTGTTATGGCTCCACTTGAGCTGTGTATATCTGATGAGTATACAGATAAATCTACACACATGCATGCGCACACACACCCACACACACATTTGTAAAAATGTAAAGGCAAATGGGGAAATATTTCATCCAAACATGGTATTATCAGTGTCAGTGGGATAGGATCTAGCAGTTGGATATTTTCTTTAAAGTTCTGAGTGAAATCAGGAACAAATTTACCACCCCACTGGCATCAGAGACACCAGATTCCAGGGATGACAGATCAAATCTAGCATTGAATTAACAGAAATTTGTTTTGAAAACCATAACCAAATTCACTGTCCTTCCACACTAAACTTCATTTCTGGTCATCCCAAGCATTCTTTCCTTATAACTAGGAAATTCACCTGGTATTCTCCAAGTTGTTAATGATAGTTTCACTTATGGTTTGAAAGAAAAAAATATTTGACTGGTAGCACTACAAACTTTAAAAGTATTTCTTCACACCAAGTTCTTGGCAAAAGGACCCAAAATAGCACCACCACCACCACACACACACACACACACACACACACCTCTTTATTTAAGAACTGGGGAAAAAAATGTTCAGGATGTCAGCCTAAGCACTGTTATCTGAAGATGTCAGAATGGCTTACAATAGAATCAGTGTAAGCAATAAATTATAGCAATACTTTTGAAAGACTCAAATAAAGTAAACCATTTATCATTTAAAAATGCTGCCTGCTGTTCACTATTGCAGTTACAGATTCATAACCTAGAGTTACAGATCTGTAAGTGATCTGTATTCAGTTAATACAGATCAGTTGCATAAATGCCACCCCAGCCCACCTTAAGAGCCAGCCACCAGACTGAACAAAGGCCATCCATTTAGCTTCTGATTGACATGCGAGGAAGATGACATTTCCAACCTCCTCCCACCAGTGAGTGAGGGTGTTACAGTCAGAAGCACTAGTCCTGGCACAAGTCCTTGTCACAGCCTGGCTCGCTAGAGGGAGGAATTGTAAACATCTTCCTTCTAGTGGCCCAGTTAGAAGCTGAATAGACCTCTTTCACCCAATCTGTCATCTAGCTCTTAAGGTGGGCCTGAGGGGTTGGGCCAGGGACATTACTTAGTTAAGCAGTCTAAGTAGTGAATTTATGATTCTGGTGCAGACAACATAAAACTAATTCAAACAATTTAAAATAATCCCAATCACAACACATGCGCAACCCAAATAAAATCATTTAGGCCTGAAGACTTTAATGAAAAGCCATGTTTTGACTTGGTGCACAAGTGTTATCAGCACTAATCAGGCCTCCAAAAGGAGGGTATTCCAGAGAGAAATCCCTCTCCCATGTCTTCCCACAATATATTGTCCTGCTAGTGGGACAGAAATAGACCCCTCCAACAGACCTCAGTTCTCAAGTAGGCAAACCTAGAGGGAGTTGCTTCCTCAAGCATTAAGGTCCCATACCAAATATAAAGTTTGTTTAAAATCAATTCATATACTTGCATTTAGGAGGGAAAAAAATCCAGAAATTTAAAGGATTTGATGGATCAGGATTCTCAACAAGATTTTTTGCCTCCCCAGACTGTAAATCCTGACATTCCATAGGATGAAAGGCTCATATGACTTGCATGCTTTGGAACTGCAGTGAGAGTTATTATAGCAGACATTGCAGCCTACGATAGCAGGCATTATAGTAGTTCACCAGCAAAGGCTGAAGAACTGATTGCTTAAAACTTGAAGGAAAAAAACAAACATTTCAAGTCTATTTTTCATCATGTGTTGGAAAAAGAAATTCTGTATTCAGCGTTGGGGCATTTGGTAGCGATCTAAGGCCCAGCACATTTATGTTTTGCTGTCTGGGTTGTCAAGTCCCAAAGGTTAATCAGATGGCAAATTTTACATCCTCCAATTAAACCTTTCACTATGCTGTCATATGTGTTTCTGTTCAGAGGTAAGACTGAATAAATTCTCTCAGGCTTATCTCCAGGTAAGCACATATCACACACCAGCATCTAAGGCTGATTTATTAACATATATTGTTAATAGATCAACCTTAGATGCTGATAAGTGATACAATAGAAATGGCCAGAGTGTTTTCATCTTCTCATCCTTTCCATACTCAGTAAAGCAAGCAAAGTGAAAACTCGAAAGAAGGGAGGTAATGCTACTGTCCAAAGATTGTTGCATGGTGGCTCCAAGAAGCCCTACCAATATAGTCAGGACAAGAGGAGTTGCAGTCCAACATTGGCACAGGTGAACTGGCTATCGGAGTATATCCTGCAGTTTGAAGAATATATCTTGTAAGGCATCTCTGACTTCATGTGATAAGAGAATCACACATTTTGGAAAACCAAGACATCTGCAGTGAACTACAGATTAAAGCCTTATTTGATCAGTGAGGACTAGCTCTCTGTACCTCTCCAAAGATTCAGGCAAGAACTTGTCCTGCATCATCCTTTTAACTAGACATGTCAAGATTTGGGTCTAGGCTCTCATACATGCAAAGCATTTGCTCTGTCCCCTCCTTTTCTCAGTAAGTAGTTGCTTGGAGCCTCTCTCCATTTTTGCAACCAGAGGGCCAGAGTGAGGCTGTGGTTAAAGTATTGGACTACAACTGGAGAGATCCAAGTTCACCGAACCATGAAGCTGACAGGATGAACATGGGCCTGTCTACCTCTCTCAGTCCAATCTGGCTCATAGGATTGTTGTGATAAAAAAAGAGGAAGGAAGAAAGGTAATATAAAAATGTAATAAATGAATAAATAGATTTTAGGCACTGTCTTGGGGAGTCATCCCTGGTGTTTATGTCCGCAAGTGCCGGTTGTGTCTCTTCTAACTCCCAAGCTATGATATTAGCCCTAATTGAGAGAAATTGCCAAGAAACATTTCTGTTAATGGGTCTGTGATCTTCCCGACTAAAACAAATGATGTCAAATAGCCAGCATGAGGGTCTCAAAATTTTATCTAGTAGGATGAGGGTGGAGAACAGTGAAGCTGTCCAGATGATATTGGGCCGCAGTTTACCATAATCTCTCCCCATTGGCTATGTTTGCCTGGCATGCCGGAGGGCCACACATTGTCCATCCCTGTAGTTAGGATGTCTGTCGTTTTCCATTGGTATGGTGATCCAACATGCTAAAAGAGCAAACATACAACTCTCTCTCTGCCTCTCTCCGTTATTTGGCAGGGAAAGCATGCCATGTCTATGACACCATGCTTACTTATTGTCTTGCCTTTCTCCACAGTTGGATTACGACCGAGCACAGATGGTAGTAAGTCCACCACTGTCTGGATCAGACACTTACCCTCGAGGGCCAACAAAGCTACCTCAGAGCCAGAGCAAAGCCAGCTATTCAGGTGGCGGCTACCAGTACCCAACCGTCTATCACAAATTCTCTCACTACCACCACCAGCCTTCTCTGCCGCCCAGTTCTCATTATGTCTCCACAGCTTCTTATCCCAGCTCCCCAAGCATCACCTCAGGTGCTTATCCCCCACCCAGCTGGGGCTCTTCCTCAGACCAACAGCCCTCCCGGGTCTCTCATGAGCAGTTCCGAGCTGCCCTGCAGCTGGTGGTGAGCCCTGGGGACCCTCGGGAGTACTTGGACAACTTCATCAAAATAGGGGAAGGCTCCACTGGTATCGTTTGTATTGCCACAGAGAAACACACAGGGAAGCAAGTTGCTGTGAAGAAGATGGACCTCAGGAAACAGCAGAGGCGAGAACTGCTCTTCAATGAGGTAAGGGCCACTCTGGGACCAGTATGATGGGGTGTGTTTCTGTGTGCACTTCCACCCTATTAGCTATAACTATAGACTTAAGTATGCCATTGAATTGTGTAATTAAAGGGACATTTTAAAATCTGTTTATATGTTGTAAATTCAGCCTTCATGTTCCAAATTGTCAGATGACTGTAACTGAAGTGGTTAAACTGTATTTACAGCCTACCAATGAGCTCAAGGCATCCTACATGGCTCTTTACTTCTTTGTTTTATCTTCATAAAAACCCCATGAGGTAGGACAAGATGAGAAAGAGCGAGAGGTTTAATTTCACTGTATGAGTTCAGAGAGGATTTGAACCTTGATGCCTCCTCCTCAATTCTCAGTTCAACATTTTAGTCACCAAGGGAGGGGGGACCCATGTGCTGCCATTCTGGGTAGAAGTACCCCCTCCTGCTCAAACTACAGGCTATAACTGCTTGACCACATGGCTCTCAACTTACCCAGATTAAAAGTTGCTCACTTAGCTGCAAAGTTAGCTGTGTAATCAGTGGCCAGCCACTCTCTCTTGCTCTCAGCTAATTAACTTCACAAGATTGTTGAAACAGGCCATTTCCGCACTAGACTGTTATAGCGCTATTATTCCGCTTTCAACATCCTACGGAAACCCCAGGATTCCATAGGATGTTGAAAGTGGAATAATAGTGCTATAACAGTCTAGTGCGGAAATGGCTACAGTGAAATTGAAAGGAGGAACAGCATAGACTACATAATACAAATATCCTTAAAATATCTGAACAGCACTTATATACATATTTTAATTTTTTAAAGCATATTTAAGTATATATTGTAACGCACAGAATATTATACAGTTTGGAATCCATTCATTCATCTTTGAATTGGTTCACATCCTCTGCTCACTGAGCCACCTAAACTTGGCATCTGTGGTTATTAACAGTCTAATAACAGTTTAAGTTCCTTAACTACTTGGCCACCATACCTTGTATGTCAATAACATTCCTATTAAAAAGGCAAGAAAACTTCAAATTACCTGAAATTCAAACTGATTTAGATCTAGATCTTGTTGGCATTCTTAAAGAATGAAAGGTTAATGTTTGCTATTGTTCTTAGGCAGCCAAGTGTGTGAATTTGATTCATGATTTCAAAGAGGATCATTTTTTTAAAACCCTAATTGTCACAAAAGGATTATTTCTTTGCCAAGCTCAGAATAACAGGCACCAAACCTGATTAGCACAGACGAAGGTTCTTAATCTTCACACAGTGTCAGACAGTGTTTTCTTCTACAGTTAAGGCGGTGGGAAATGAGAGAGAGAGAGAGAGAGAGTAATGGTTTGGCCATCTGGGGTATGTTGTAGAGTTCCTCTTATATATTACAGTATTTTATTTTAAATACTTATACTTTCTGTCCAGGTAGTCTCTTCCCCTGAGTACTTCCATAAAACAATACTGTTGTTGTTGTTGACTGTGTGCCTTCAAGTTGTTTCCAACTTATGGTGACCCTAAGGCAAGTCTATCATGGGGTTTCTGGGCCTGAATGTGTGTGACGTCCACAAGGTCAGCCAGTGGGTTTTCATGGCTGAGTGGGGAATTGGGCTCTAAGATTCTGCACCATGCTGGCTCTCGTAGGTGCAATTAAAATGAGGCAAATCAATAATTTTACAAACTCACAACAGTATAAAATCTGGGAGTCCATTGTGAAACAAAAGAAAATCCAATATTCAAGACCTTCCAGTGAGATTTCAAAAGAGAGGTTGGAGAAAGCTTGACAAATCTCCTCAGGCTGGGAATGTTGCAGTCCTGTGCCTCTTCTTCCTTCTTCTCCCTTTAAACCTGCTGATTTCCTCTTCTGCTTCCTGAGTAAAGGCAACCATTGTTTGTATGACTTCTGAGCTGATGCAGTTCAGAGGTGCAGTTAGTGCTAAACATAGTTAAGAGCTAATAAATCCACTGTAGTTCCCAATTGCTGGGAACTTGTGCTTAGATGAAAATTGTGCTTAATAGCAAACATCAGGAGCTACTGTGGTGCAGTGGTTTGAGCTTTCGATTATAACTCTGGAGACCAGGGTTCAAATCCCTAATCAGCCATGGAAACCCACTAGGTGATCCTAGGCAAGTGACACTCTCTTACGCTCAGAGTGAGGCAGAGGCAGCCCCACCCCCGAACAAAACTTGCCAAGGAAAACCCATGATAGGTTCACCTTAGGGTCACCATAAGGCACACAACACCAAGCAACCATTATTTCTTCAGTTTGGACAAATCACAGCAAATATAAGAACTGTGAACCCACGACCTCCAACTGTCCCAGTTTGTCTGGAGAGCTGCAGTTAGTCCTCTGCCACCATACTTTCTCGGCTGCTTTTAAAACGTCTTTGTTTCTCTTTCCTCCCACTTTCCCTGTTTATTCTTGAATTACTCCAATTGCCGCAAACTGAGTTTAAAGTGCAAAAGTTGTATTCACTCAATTAACTCAGGAGGAGGGAGGTGAGAGGAGAGGAGGGGTGGAGTCTTGCCCATCCTGGTAGGTTTGGACAAAAGCAAACTGCTGCAGCCTCTCCTAGCTTTGGAAAGCATTATCCTGTGCTGTGTGACTCCAAATTGTTTCTTGAGATAAGGTAAAAAAACAAAAATAGACACATTCTGACAGTTAAAAGAGGCTTTCTGCTTATTTTGAATTAAAGGACTCCTAAATTTTGTATTAGATGCTCTCTCAGGCCCTTTCTGCACAATGTCACTGTCTTGTTTCTGCCACAAGATGGCAGCGGCCAGCGTCTCACTGCCATCCTGTCACAGAGTGTCATGGTTGCACAGTTTTCACAAAACAGAAACAATCCATTTCATGTCTGTGATCGCGCGGCGCTCCCGTCACTTCTGGCCATGCGGAAGCACATTGGTGATGCTTCCTTATGTAGCGCAGCCATGGAAAAAGCCCGTCTGTGCTGTGGAAGGAAGATGTGGCACCACTGCATTCTCTTCTACATGGACTGAGAGGGTGCAGAGGGGAGCGTTGCTGACACGCTCCCTCCTGGATCCAGGACTACAGCGAGACGACGTGGAAGAGCGTCGTTGTGTGGAAATGGCCGCAGTCTCTTTCACAGACACAGCGATTTCCCCCATCTCTAGTTTACCTAAGATAGGATCAACATTTCAGAAAGCATTCCTGATTTGAATTATTTTTTCTCCTTAGTTCAGTTCTGATTTGCTTGTTTTTAAGATTTGTATAAACCTTATATTTAAGGCTTAGTTTTACTGGTTTTCTTCTCTCCACCTCCCTTCCTTTTGATTTACCAATCCTCTGTGTGTTCCCAGGCTGCATAATGCCACAGGAAAGAAATTATAACTTGTAGAGGTTGAACGTTGGGAGATAATTTTCTGTCTACTTACTTTGAGGAGTGTTTTTCCTCTGCAGAATAATGTTCCATATATGTTAACAATGTAGTCATACACATATCTACTCCTATCTCCTTGTGAATAAATGTGTATAGGAGTGCCTAAGTGAAGCATTTTAAAAGGCCATTGGAATGCATGTTTTTTTTTAATGATAATGATTTTTTTCCAATTATATGTTAAGCAATTACATTCCATTTCTCTTGTAAAGCTAAAATTATTCCACATTACCCATACCAACCCCACAATTTTTATTCTGTAAACCACCCTATGAAGTAAGTTTCTCTGAGAAGCTACAGTTGGCTCAAGTTGATTATATGAGCATTGTGTTATGGGGAAGCTTGTGTTTGACCTGATCTATAAGCACGTTAGGCGGGGGGGTGGGCCTAAATACAGAGTTAATACTGTGGCTCTAAGAGAAAGCTGTAATTCTAAGCAGGTTTGATAAAGGCATTTTGATTTAAAAATAATGTGTTATTTGGATTATATTTATTATTAACCATGCTGTGCACATTTATGTACATATACAGAGTGTTGTATTTGTTGACCAGAATTATTTTCTATCTTTCTGTCTGTCTGTCTGTATTTATTTATTTATTATTTAAGGCTTTCCTAAACTCAGTATATAAATTCCATGGTGTCTCCAGTTAAACAAGGTTTTTTTTCTTCTACTTTAACGTTCACTCTCTTGATCCCTGGCCACATGCTTTTGACCACACTCTGATGTTGCTTGTCCACATGTCCCACATTTCCTCTTGAAATGTGGGAGGGTACATGAACCAGGAAACAAAGCAGGAGAAAGGCAAATTGGGGCGAGGGGAAGGCATACAAGCAGGACATCTTTCTGCCTGGGGCCAAAAAGAAATGGTGCATTTTCCGTTAAGCTTTAATGGCAGTGTCCAGTGCTGCTTTGGTCCTGGGAAAGCAACTTCCGAGAGCCCAGTTATGAGTATTAGTAGATCCTCCTTTCTCCTACAGCTCCCCATGAGTGCTAAAAAACCTGTTCTGAAGCCTGGCAAACTTTCTGGAAACAGATTTGAGAACTACAGGAAGCTGCAGTGGAGAAGAGCAGAATATCCCAACACAACCACTAGTGTCGTAACACATTTAGGCCACAAAAGCCAGATGGACCGAAAGCTGAACTTTCCTTTAACACTCACAGTGAGAGAGCTGTCTCCACCAGATCTGAGGGAAGCAGATTCATTTGAGGGTTTGTTTCTCTTTCAACAAAGAATAGCCAGCGGCTGCCCTTCCAGTATTTGCCACCTAAAGTTGTATCACAATTTTCTTTCCTGGAGATATATTTGGGGATTTGTGCAATATTGTGGAGAAAAAAACACACACATCATTTTGCACAATAAAATTATGTATGTTTTGTTGTGAAAACAGTGTGGGTTTTCTGCAGAAAAAAATGCAAGTTCTGCAGAAATCTCCACACAAACAACCCATATATATTTCTCCGTGGAATAATATCACAAGGTACCTTGGCCTGTGTAGATACTGGGTGAAAACTGAACAAAATTCTCATCTCTGTATTTTTGTTCCCTGATGCTTCCATCCAGGCAGGACCCCACCCTTTTTTTTTTAATGTAAGAAACAACTAATGAGAAATAATCTTTCCATTCATGGCCTGAGGTGAAAGATGTCATTCCCTTCCTGTTCCTTGTACTCACAACAGCTGGACTAGCAATTCAGTTGTACTCCAATGCTGGTGATGGCATAAAGCCGCCCCCCGCAAGACACCAGAAGGCAACAGGACACCTCTAGGAGCCAGGATGTGGCTGGGGGGCACAGTTGACATGTCCAGGAGAAACAAGTGGGAAGCTGTACCTGCTTACCTCGTGATCTACTGTTTGAAGAAATTATCTCACTCTGCCTAATGGAAGAGGCTACCCTAGTCACACTTTTTCCATCCTTGCTCCGTACCTCTAACCATTGTAGAAAAAGAGATTGCAGCAGTGTTCCTCCCACCTGTAAGGCAGTTGCACCTGGCCCAAATTCCCATTCTTCCTGTTGGCTCCTGGGAGAGGAATCCTTTGCCCTGTCCTAGCTCCAGTCCTCCACATTACAAGTCACTTGTTAAAATGAGTGGGAAGTAGTCCATCTTAATTTCTGGTGTGGGTCTTCTTTGACCACACTTATGCTCTGGTTTCACCCAAGGATCTAACAAGTGCTTTCTTTCAGTTTAGGCATATTATGTCAGTAATTCACAATGGAATACAAATTAGGTATGGGTGGTGTATCTGTATAAACTGTCACGCGCTGACACAAAAAGAGAAAGAATCTATAATTTTTTGATTTATTTATGACATTTGTTTCATCTTGCAGGTCGTAATAATGAGAGACTACCATCACGAAAATGTGGTCGACATGTACAACAGTTACCTTGTGGGGGATGAGCTGTGGGTTGTGATGGAGTTTCTGGAAGGTGGCGCTTTGACGGATATTGTGACTCATACAAGGTAAATGTGGTTAGTGTACAATGGACATCTTTGCAGACAAATGACTCCTTCGAGTAATCCAATCATTTGCAGATTTAATGGCAGCTCAGCTTTCCAAGTTCTTTCCAGCTGTGGGTTGCTGGAATAGACTTCATCTCTCTTATGGGAATGAACAGAACATCTGTACAGAGAGTGCCAGGGATGCATTCAAGTGCCTACACAACTCTGGATTAAGGCAAAGGTGATGAACTGGTGGGAAGGAAAAGAGAAGGGATTAATTATAATGTCATTCTGTTATAAGTAGAACAAAGGAAGAACAGGTGGAGGAGTGAGTGTGAATCCTCTACTGCTAATTCCTGGTAATTCCCTGCTCTGTTTCTATGGTAACCTGTGAAATTACTAAACTTAGTTTGTCATACAATTGCCAGTGTCTAGGAGACAGTGAAGCAGGGATGCCTGTTTATCTGCCAGGTAATATACCCAAAGTGAGTATGTTCTTGTGCTGATGCTGACATCTGATATTTATTATACAAGAGCCAGCCAGGCTCTTGCAGACATGACTAAAGAACATTGCATCAATTTACACTAAAAAAAACACATCAACAAGCAAGATTATTAATTAGAATAATAAGAATAACAGAACAACTAGAAACCAACAGATGATAAAATTATAAAACTCCATCAGTTATACTAGACAATACAATTAAAACTTAACTCTTCAGTAAGACTAAGAACAGTTAACTTTTTCAAGTCTTTTTAGGCCCAATATACTTTCCATTTGGATAAAAAAAATTATATGTTTACATATCTGTAGGTGGGTGCATAAGCTACTTCTTGTATTTACTTCTATACAAACTGAAATACTTGGGGAGAGTGGTTTTTGGGACTGCAGCCGTGCTGGCTGGAGGATTCTCGATGCAGTAGCCCAAAAAATAACTTTTCCTGAGCCCTGATAAAACATGTGGCTTAAATGCAAGTTTCAAGTGCAAAAGTATGCATTGGGATTCAGCATCCATCGGCACTACAATACCCTTAAAGAGACAAGCATTCCCATTCACAGTTAGCACAGGTCATGGTGCATGTGCTAGCCCCCTACAATCATACAAATCATCTTGTGAGACAGTTTTCTCCTTGCATGCACAGTAGAACAGCAAAGAAAGCCCCAGTACCTTTCAGTTCCAATAGCTGTAGGTGCTGAAAGTAGAGAAATAGAAAGAACTATGTATAAACATCTGAGCACCTATAAGGCAACAAAGGTAGAGGCTGCTAGTTTGGGTGCTCTGGTGTATTTCCTCTTTGTTTTTTGACATGCTGTCCCAGTGACTTTCAAGTAGGAGTGGGAAGTATGTGGCTCTCCAGGTGTCGTTGGACTACAGATCCCATTTTCTCAAAGACGATGTTGCCAGTGTAGCTAATGGTGGGGAAAGTTGGAAACTGCAGTTCAATAGCATCTTGTAGGCCATATGATCCTACTCCTGCTTTAGATTTAGATCTTGTACTCTTAGGGCCTTTCCACACTAGACTGTTACAGTGCTATTATTCCATTTCAACATCCTATGGAATTCTGGGGTTTGCAGTTTAGGGAGGGGCATTTACAATTCTCAGCCAGAGAGCTCTTGGGCCTCAGTAAACTACAAACCCCAGAATTCCACAGGATGTTGAAAGCAGACGAATAGCACTAGTGCAGAAAGGCCTTCAGCTATATGCAGGCATGCCTTTGCTCTTGTGGCCTCCAGGCTTTATGCTGACATATGCTCTTTGCCTGTTTCAGACTCATGTTTCTGCCCTTATGTAGACATAACCTGAAACATTTAAAATTTTAAATTGGGAAAGCATGGGGGTTTTGAGCATCCTTTAAATATGTTCTGGTTTAGAATGTAAAGCTGAATATAATATAAATACATACCTGTCACAATTCCTTGTGGCAGCTTCACACACTGGTAGGAAAGGGGCAGAAACATCCTCCTCTTGCCTCCGATCATCAATAGAACAGACCTCTATGTCTTGGAACAGCTGTTGCCCAGTAAAGTAGGTTGTGGGGGGACTTTAATCCAGGAGATGTTACTTTATTATGCATGCATAACTTGTAGGTGATGTAGAGTATGGGCTTATATTTCTCCAGCTATTAGCACTTCACATCCATTGGCAAGTATTCTCTTTAAAAGACTTACAAGAATTCTGTCTTGCATTTCTCTCAACTCCCAGCCTGTGGAAGAAGTCTGTTTAACTTATAAGTTTTCAAATTGAATTTTGTACATTCATTCATTCTAAAATAGGTCATTATCTCATTTATTTTGTGACTTTTCATCATGGAATCATGGCTATTTTTAAGAACTGCTTCAGCCCACATACTAAAAATTCTCACCACTTTCATTAAGCGCTGTTTTCTGAAACGCTAGTCACGGTGCCAAATATTTTGACAGGCATTTAATTGCAAACAGATGCTTCCAGAAAACTCTTTCTTAAATGCTGTCATTAGGGTTGTATTCATTAGAATCACACTTTAATCATCATTCAAGCATTTTATGACCTTCTCTTTTAAGACTTTCCCGAAATATTTGCAGCGTTTACGTAAAAAGTGTAAGGTGCAAGAAGAGGGAACACTGATGACACTGGAAGGGTTGGCCTGTCAATGGGGCACAAAGATGCTACGCTGTACCTGAATCAGGAGATGCCGGATGTCTTCGTCTGCTCATACATGTGTCATGCTGTTTTATTTTACTTTATTTTATAGTTACATGTATATTAAGCCTTTCTCCAAGCAACTCAAGATGGCAGACACAGTCATACATTTGTTTCTGTGACAACATCCCTCTGAGGAAGGGAGGTTGAGAGTTAGTGATTGGCCTAAGGTCAGCCAGTGAGTATTATGGCCAAGTGGGGACTTCTCTCCACTTCTTGCCCGCTAGCTCTCACAGCACCAGGGATGGAAATTGAGCAGTCCTCCACGTATTATTGCCTTCAGCTCCCAATGACCCTAGCCAGTAAAGGCAAGGGTGAAAGTTCAGCAGTGCCTAAGGTCCACATAATTTCCACCTCTGCACTGCACCATGCTTAATCTCCTCTCTGTTCCCAGCCTCATTGACTTCATAGGACGTTCTCTTATACTGAGTCAGATCGCTAGCCCACAGTGCCCACTATCATCTACATAGGTTGGTAGTGGCTCTCCAGGGTTTTCCAGAGGGGTCTAGCCCTACCTGGAGAGGCCAAGGATTCAAAGAGGTGTCCGTTTAGGTTCTTCCACTGAGCTACACCCCCTCTACCATCTTCAGGATTCCTTGCCATCATTGCCACAGTAGATCTGTCTTCTTGGTGGTGTCACAGTTACTTAGCTCAATCCACTTGTAAGCTTCTGGAGTGGGGCATGAGATGTTCACTGTCAAAATAGTTGAGCAGAATGGGCAGAAAACAGGCTTACTTGGTTTGAGGGACTTATGTCAGCACTAGCACATTTGCACGCAGGCGGCCACAAATTCAGTGTCTGGCATTTCTAGTTATATGGTAGCAGGTGATGGTCAAGGCCTCTGTCTGAAGGACAACCTGCCAGTCAGAATAGACAATACTGAGCTAGAGTGATGCAATGTAAGGGACCTTTCTACATCCAAATGTAGCCTGGAGTAAGAAGCACAGACCAGTCTCAGCATAAACAGGCAGCAGTGAGGTTCTTCCAGTTTGCAATGGGCCAACCATTACAGATATCTACTAGAGACTGCAATTTTATCTTCTTTCATACTGTGTTGTTGTTATTTTGTTATTGGTGATGAGGCCCTCAAAGAGGAGAGTAAAGTGATTCATTGGTTTTTATGCTGATTCTTCAGTTTAGGTGAACCTAAACTGTAAAAAAGGGATTGAGGGACAAACTAGATTTGCAGAAGTACAAAAAACCTTGGGGAGTGGACTATAAATAAGAAGGGAAATCATAACCAACCCAGTGAGAACTGAGAATGCTCAGTGAACATGAAACACTGGCCGACTGCTGGGAAGACTATTCATGAAAAATGAAGGGAAGGTAGGAAAAAGCACCCACAGTGTCATTGCTACATTGTCTTTAGCCTAAATTCAATCATTAATCCTGATTAGAGCGAACTTATTGAATCACTGGGAACTTAGTAAACCATCACTTATGTAAGTTCCAGTGGGCCTACTCTCTACTTGAAATGAACAATGAGGTTTAGGCTTTTATCTTTTTTTCCCCTAAATATTCAGACAAATATGCATTTGAATCCAATGCATAAATAACTGTGGGCACTTTCATAAAATATCCCTGAAGGGAGTTGGGTGAATAGAATCAAGCTGCACTATTATGTGATATTATGTGACATATTTGCAAATCGTAGCATATTCTTCTGAAACAGTGGTTGGTATCTTGTTGGTGAATTACGATGGCATAAGGTGGCCATACAAAGCACAAGTCGATTGTTAATGGGATCAGAATTCTCTACTGATTGTGTTCTCAACCACAGCCCTCAAACATGACATTTTTCTGGTTCACAGAGAGTAGGAGGAGCATCAGACAATAATCCAGTTATTTTCCTATAGCTCAGGGGATTTCTTGTCCCCCACCCCACCAGCATCAAAGATATTTTTTGCTACAGATATTTCTTTTTCTCCAAAATGGTGACATTTCCCCCCACCAAAAAAATCATAGAACTTTTCAAACTTTCCCCTGCAAATGCTCTCCAGGAATTTGGGGGGGGATGCATTTCTACCACATTTTGTCCCCACCAGTCATTTTTTGGCCAAGAGATGCCTCTTTGAAGCAGGAAGTAAACAAGCATGCGTGCTTCCTTTTTTAAAAAAAAAAAAAAAGATGTCTCCTGATCCTAAAATGTCCCGGAAAAACCCCAAAACATTGTGAGAATGCCCTCATCTCACCTAGAAGATGTTTAGAAGCAAAAAAAAAAAAAAAAAAACAAGGAAAAAAAGATTTGTAGCAAGTGTGAGGGGCATGTGGGCTTCATAGGTTTCCTAGGGACCTAATGCCTTCCTTTCCTTAGCTGCTCACCCCTTCTGTAGGTGGACACAGAGCAAGGATGCCAGAGGTTCCTGCAAATGCCTGTCACTGTGCATCCAGGTATAGCTGGATGTTTACCTTTGCTCCTTCCACTCTCCACTGGCCATAGCTATGTGTTACCCTGTTTGCTTAGGACTCCACCAATCTGTTTGTGATACAAGGGCTTCCTTTAAAAGGATTCCCAAAAGCTATCAAAATTGTCTCTTGTGGGGAAAAATTAGCTCAGCACTGCTTTAGACATGCAAAGAGGACAGGGTAATTAAGGGATCATAAACCCAAATGTATACCAGGTCCGGTCCAGTCAAAATCACACCAGTTGTTCAAATTAGGTATTTTATTAACATAAATGTAAAAATCCCTACAATCAATTAGCTACACTCACTACAACAAATATGAAAAGTAAAGTTCTTACAATCACTCAGCTTCACACCCTACAATCAAACAGAGAAGACTATAAAGTTAGCAAGAGATGAAAATTAAGAAAGAGAGAGAGAGACAGAAAGGATTTGATGACATACGATACCAAAACCAGAAGTCTTCAGCTGGGAGAGAAAATGATCTCAGCAACTCCAGTAAAGGCTGAGGGGAGTCCATTGTATTGTAAATTTAAGCTGGTTACCATCTCCATTGTTTTTGCAGTTCTAAGAGAACTTCTCACTTTAGCTCTTAAAACTCAAACTGCATCATCCTTTAAAATCCAAACAGAACTCCAAAATAAACTCCGAAGAAAAACTCCAAAATAAACTTCAAAAAGAACTCCAAAGAAATGAGGAGCTGTGTCTAGATATATATACTGTGGACCATGTCTGGAGAAGCCAAATGTCCCATTTTTTTGTTAAGATGGATTATTTCCCTTTTTAGTTCAAAGGAAATTCAAAGAAAATACAACCAAAACATCCTTGTTGTATCCTGTAAGATAGTATCTCTCTCCGGAGATGCAAACCTTAGGTGTCAGATTCCGGCCTGCTTTGCATTGTTTATTTCCTCTCAGAGAGTAATGGTCTTGATGGCTGCAGAAACTCCTTCCAAGTTGCCTGTTGAGCCAAAATTGCCAGATCACTCCAGGATGTAAAACAGAAGACAGAGATCTCCTGTTTACATGGTCCTTCCGGTATCTCTCCATGGCTCACCTATATTTTATATAAAATAATTAGGATTCTCAGGACATGGCTTTTGGGCCTGTCATGGGTTAACATATGTCTCATAATTACATCTAATTCTAAAATCTTTTGTAATTGCTACGGGTTGAGGTGTGTTTCCAGCCATAACGATGCTGCAAAAGTTGTTTTCTTATGCTACTTTCTTGATTCTAGAATGAATGAAGAACAGATAGCTACCGTTTGTCTCTCTGTACTAAGAGCATTATCGTACCTTCACAACCAAGGAGTTATACACCGGGATATAAAGAGTGACTCAATACTCCTTACAAGTGATGGACGGGTAAGCATTTGCTCTTTCTTCTGATATGGAGGGGTGCTTGTTCATTTATTGTTGTTATAGCATCATTTTCATGGAAATAGCTAACATGCCTCCAAAGTGTTGGGAAAACATGGGATTGCACCTACACATACCCATTGTACAAGCTGAAAAAAGTCTTTGCATGTACAGAGGGGGGATATTTCTTTACACTGTCAGCTTCCTGCTCCAGTGGGCCACTCGCTTTTTTCACACAGGGGCGGCTGCTGATGATGCTGGGAAGAGGGAGCTGAAAATAACGAGTCCCCTGATTTTTCAAAGCCAGAAGTAAATTTCCAGCCTTTCCTGATTTTAATTGTGTGAGAGATTTTGGCAGCCCCAGAGAATCCCAGAGGCAGAAAACAATTCCCCCATCTGTCTCAGTTACCCACTCCAACCAACATCAAAAAGAAAAGCATATTGTTTCCATCTTTATGAATGTTCTTTGGCTTTTTGTTTGTATGAGTGTGCTGCTAAAAAGATATCTGATCACCTCTTTGAAGATATGCGTACAATGCCTCATTATGCTTATTACTCCTGTGCTTATTATCTACATGCACATTTTGTCAGTAGAGGTTGCATAATCATCTTATTTTTCTCTCTTTTGAAAAATCTTTAGAAAGCATCTTTTATATACTCGGAAAGGCAATAGATATGCTTACGCCTCTTGTATTCTACATAAAAGGGATGGATCTGGCACCCAAAATATGCATTGCTTCATCTATTCTTCATGACATATAAAAGAAGCTTTTGCCATGGTTGGACCTGTTTTATAAATAGTAACCATTAGTTCTGTTCTCCTACACACCTCACTCCTAGATGGAGTGGAGGATTGGGAGAAATGGGTGAGAAATCCTTGATTAAAAGTAACGGCTGCACCTTTGCCAAAACAATCCAGACAATGAGAATGCCTATCACCACAATGCCATAATTTATGGGGCTTTCTGATTAGCGTCTTCCTGATGAACAGCTTCCTTTTCTATATCCCAAACTGCCGCCTGACATGATAAATGAGCTGTTTGTCCGATATGTGTTGCCTTTTCTATTTCTGCCCTGAAAACCCAGGACTCAAGGTTCAGTCACCACCAGCTCTTGATGACTCTGTGCAGGGCATCACAGGCGGACTTATCATGATGTACAAGAGCGTTCTGCAAATTGCATTCTGTGAGGGATCGATAAAGAATACCTCCTTGTTTTGCATAAAGGATATGGGTGCCCCACTCGAAAATTCAAGCAAGCCACTGCACACATATAACATCTATTATACTTAGAGCCATATAAAAAACAAGGCTGAAAAAACACAAAACTGCAGAAAATTCTCTCACACATTGTTAGACACACAATTACTTCTAGGATAGACACAAAGCTCTGCTGGGTTGTGCAATCCGCAAGGCTCTTATGGACTCAGATCCCAGTTCCTGATTTACCGTCTGCTCTCCTACATTCTGTATATCTGCATAGATATGTATATTCAAAATGTTGTTGGAGACGTTTCCCTCAAGATCTGTTTGTCTTAATCACTTATTTTCTAAAGATCTTTCAGTTTTATTCAGCAAGGATTGTCAGATTCAGGATATCCTTCACTCTATTCTCTCCCTCCTTCTCTGTTGCTGCCCTCTGCATTCTCCTACTTTCTCTCAATCACTAAAATTGAATTATGCATTCTCCTACCTGCATTTAAGGTCAGTCTGCCACTTCCCTTATTCTCATCTTTTCCTGTCTCTTCCATCTCCCATTCCTTGAATCTCTGTCAATCTCTTTTTAATATATCTCCATAGTTGTTTTTCAAACCTTCCTTAAGCTAGCAACATACTTAAAATTCTGATTTTCTTTCTACTCCAGATAGCTATTATCCCCCCCCACACACACACACATTTCCTTACACCTCCATAACAGCTGACATTAGACCCCTGATTCTTTTCCTGGGGCCCTTTTAGACACTCACTACAATTCTGCATTAACAGTCAGAGGCCCTTTCCACACGAGGTTAAAAACACGGTGTAGCACGACCTCGACTGGAGGTCGTCCACACCTTAGAGTGTGCATGGCCGGTTTAAAATTTGAGGTTCCACACCTCAAACCGTCCTGGCGCAGCCGCAAGGGGTGGTTCCGCGTGTTTTTAAAAACCACATTTCATGTGGTCTTTATTAAACACGAGCGCTCTACCCTGTCGCAGCACCCCATGTAGATTTTCAGGCGCGCACAAGCGGTGCCTGCAGAGCTGCTGGGAGGCGGGCTTCCAGCTGGCGAGTTTCTCCGGTTGGCGGAGAGCCTCCGGGAGCCAGAAGCTGCCATTTTGGGTGCTGCTGGAAGCCGCCAGACGCCACTGGAGTCTGGAGCGGCAAACGCACGCTGCTCCTCACGGCAACGGAGTTACCCGGATTCAGGTAAGCTCCGTTTCTGCGTGCGCTGCCCCGTTTCTCCACCCACGTGTGAAAAGGGCCATAGTTTCATCCTAAGAAATCTAGTGATCTGCAGTTGGGGGGGGGAGCATTTAGAACTCTCAGCTTCTCTTATGCCTCTGATCAAACTACAAACCCAAGGATTCCATAGGATACAGCCAGAGCAGTTAAAGTAGAATCATAGGCTATTTCTACACCATAGCTTCTTCTGTTGTCCTCCTGTCGCAGTCCCAGTGGTGCCTTTCCTGGGAGGGGAGCACACTGTGAATGCTCCCCTCAGCACCTGGCCAGCTCCCTGGCAGAAGGGAGCACAAGCAACAAGCACCTTCCTTCTACAGTGCAGGCAACCTCTCTGGCCCTTCCACATGGCTAGCAGTGATGGAAGCATCGCACAGTCTGGGGTGCTTAATGGATTTTTTCCGTTAAACCAGTATCCCATTATTGTGATGAGCAGTGATATGCTGGCTGCAGGATCACAATGGTGTCGTGTGAAAGCACAACTCACAGACCAGTGCCAGAGTGTTCCCATCGTGTGACACTGATGCCATGAAGAAATGGCCATATTGTTGTAATTTTGTAGTGTCAATGGACTCTTGGTCAATTCCAAGATGACATTGACTCTTCTACTATGCTATTTATTTGATCTTATATTGATTAGTAGTATTTAACTCCCACCTTTCCTCCAGCATTCTCAGAGAAATGTACGTGGCTCCCCTTCCTACTACAGTGAGGTGGGCCCAGCTGAGAAAGCCTGGCCCAAGTTCAGCACTCTAATCACTACATCATATGGGTTTCCATTACATTTGCTCTCCCTGAGGCATCTCCTTGTCTGCAGAAGAATGAGTGGATTCTCCAAGTCACAGGAAGAGTTGTCAACAACTGGCATTGGCTTATCTGGGCAGTTAAAAGGGCCCTTGCACCCTGGCCGACCCTACTGTTAACCCCTCCCTGCCACCAGTAATACTGATTTCCAGCCCAGTTTTGTAAGCATCATCATGTGACTAGGTGCTTGTTGTTCTTAACTGCTATCATGTTGATTTCAACTTATGGCAACCCTGTGAATGAGAGAGCTCCAAGATACCCTATCATCAACAGCCCTGCTCAGGCCTTGCAGACTCAGAGCCATGGCTTCCTTGATTGAGTCTGCCCATCTGTAATGCGGTTCTCCACTTTTCCTGCTGGCTTCTACCTTACAAGCATCATTGTCTTTTCTAGTGAGTTATTTCTTTTCATGATATGTCCAAAGTACAACAATCTCACTTTAGTCATCTTGGCTTCTAGGAAAAATTCAGACTTGATTTGCTCAAATATCCATATATTTGTCTTTTCAGTAGTTCAGGCTATCCATAGAATTCTTATCTTATCTTTCAGATAAGGTGATTTTCTTCCTGTCAGCTTTCTTCGCTGTCTTGTTTTCACAACCAAACAGAAATTAGAAATACGATGTCATGGATCATGCTAACTATAGTTTTACTAATATATCAGGATTTTGCCTAGTTCCTTCATAGCTGCCCTTCCAAGTTCTACTCTTCTTCTGCAGTATCCACACTAATTAGTGACTCAGCCAAGGTATGCGAAATCTTGAACTATTTCAGTATCTTCATCATCTGCTTCATCTTCTAGAGTGATAAAATGTAGCCCTGCCTGCCCCTCTTGCCTGATGGTGGCCTCCTGTCTTGAGTACAAGTTATGCATCAAGATAATCAAATGTTGTGGCACATATTTTCTTTAAGAGCAAGCCATAGTTTTTCATGGTCTACACAGTCAAAGGCTTTTCTATCATCTACAAAGCACAGGCTGATTTTCTTCTGAAATTCTTTGGTGCTCTCCTTTATGCAACATATGTTTGCAGTAAGATCTGTAGTGCCTCTTCCTTTCCTAAAACCAGTTTGGACGTCTAGCATTTCTTGGTCCAGGTATGGTGATAATCTTTGTTGTAGAATTTTAAGCATTGCTTTGCTTCCATGGGAGATTAATGCAATGATCCTGTAGTTACTGCAATTCCTGGTGTCCCCTTTTATTTCTCATATTTGTGGAAGAGGTTTATTGTTTTTCTTTTACTTTTTTTTTGTCATTTTCTACTTCTGTGCATTGATTATTATAGTAATTCTCTTTGTACCTGTTCACAAGTTGCTGAACAGTTGCATGCAAAGTTCTGACCTTATTTCTGTCCCCTTTTACTTTTTCCTCTCAGCTATCCTTAACTTTTTTTTTATTTTAAGTAAAATGATATTACAAATTAACAGAATTAAAAATTAACACAAAAATAAATAAATAAAAAATACACATCAGCACCCAATACCAAACACAATGCATATTGATACTATCCAACACTAATCTATCATTAATCAAACACAAAAACAACAAAAAATACACATAGCTAAGAATCAGTTCCCGCGCTTATTACAAACAACTCTTCAGATATTGATTATACTTAACCTTCCTTTAAAAAATTACATTTCATCCATGTAGTATATTGTTATTCTTATATCTTCAACACTTTAATAATATTATGTAATTCTACAAAACTAATAATGATATAATTTATAATATTATCAAATCCTTGCCTAAATAGTCCTTATTTAACAATATTACATATTGTTAGATCTTCTGACATTAATCTTCTATTTTATATTCTAACTCTAAAATTAATTGAACATTATTTAATCATAATCACCTTAAATCTCTAATAAAACACTAAAACACTTTGACCAAAAATAGTAACAATCAAAAATAATCTAATATTACATAATATGCTATATAAAACTCATGCTCTCTCTCTCTCTATATATATATATAGCATGCTATATCATGCTATATAAAACTATATAAAACTCATGCTATATAAAACTAAATGATATTATTGTTTTAATATCTTAAAAGCCTATTATAATCAATTCACCCTATGTTTCTTTTAAATAGTCAATCAAAGATTTCTCTTCGAATAAGAAATTCTCATTCATTTGATCCTTTAATCTAATTGTTAATTTATCCATTTCTGCTATTTCTGCCTAGCCTTAACTGCTTGAAGAGTTTCATCGGTCATCCATTGAGGCTCTTCTTCTTCTTCTTCTTCTTTTTGGTTGCAGATAATGTCTTTTCATTCTTCCCTGTCAATATTCCTGGCTTCAGTCCAGAGTTTTTCTGTCTCCTGGTAAATTTAGTTTAATAGTGCAAATCTATTTTTCACATTATCGTTAAATGTTCTTCAAGTTGTATTTTGGCACAATGGTTAGTTTAGTGTTCTTTAGCTTTAATATAATTTTTGATATTAGCAGTTCATGGTCTCTGTCACAGTCTGCTCCTGGTCTTGTTTTTGCAGAGTAAATAGAGTTTCTCCATCTTCTGCTTCTGATTATGTAGTCTATTTGATTCCTGTATTGGCCATCAGGTGACGTCCATGTATACAGTTGCCTCTTTGGTTGCTTGAAGAATGTGTTTGCGACAAACAAATTGTTGGCCTCACAAGATTCAATCGGTCACTCTCCTGCTTGATTTCTTGACCCTAGGCCAAATTTTTCTACAATCTTTGATTCTTTCCTGTTTCCCAGTTTTGCATTTCAATCGCCTATGATTAACAAGCAGTCCTGTTTTGATGTATGATCAAATTCTAGCTCAGAATCTTCTGGTTTCTTCCTCTTTTGCTTCTGTAGATGGAACATAAACTTGGATTATAGTTATATTTGTTGGTTTTCCCTGAAGTCTTATTGGTATGATTTGGTCAGGGCTTTGCATTATATCCTTTGCCTGCTTTTTCTACAGCTGTCCTCGCTATTAATACCATCCCATTTCTGTTTAGATTTTCGTTTCCTGAGTATAACATGGTGTAATTTTCTGATACAAAATGTCCCATTTCTGTCCACTTTAGGTTAATCACCCTAAACATTGCAATGTTTATATGTTTCATTTCTTGTTTTATAATGTCTAGCTTTCCTTGATTCATGCTTCTCATATTTCATGTCCTCAAACTTTCCTTTCTCCTCTGAACATGTCAACAGCTGACTATCCTTTCAGCTTCACTCTAGTTGCATCATTAGGCACAGAGCTACTCATAGTTATTCCTCTGCTGTTCCCCAATAGCTTGTTGAGTGCCTTTCAGTTGGGAGTCTCATCTTCTGGCACTATCTCATCTTTCATTTTGGATTGTCTCATCACAGGATTTTCATGTTAGAGACATTCAAATGTTTACCATGCCTCCTTCTATGCTTTACTAACAAGTTTTAGCTATGGTGTCACAGCTGTTGTCTCTGAGAGATCCTCTGCCTGTGTCACCCCTGTATATATGCAGTAGTGCTGCTGCCCAGTAGTTGTTTGGCACATTTAGGCCAGCTCCTCAACAAAAGTCTGTCTGACTTGGGAGACCCTACCAGCAGCACTACTAGCAACAGTGTAGCTTCTTGCCTCATAGGAGCATGCAAACCCACCACCATGGAAAGGTAGTTCCATGCTGAGTGACTAGGTATAACTTGATTTTGATTGAGGAGATGTTACTTTGAGGCATTTTGGATACTAAAAAAGCCCACTCGTCCCAGGCTGCTTGGATAATTGCTGCCAGCTATATCCACAGGACTCACTATCAAAAGAGGGGGATACCCAGGGTCATATGCACAGGGTCCCCTCAAACTCAGAACTGAGCAGCCTGGCTTGGTTTCAATAACCATTCTGAGTGTTCCTGTCTTCTCCACTTCCTACCTTCTACTGATAGTAGAGGACGGAGTCTTTTAGCAGCACAGTTTAGTGTACCAATAGTTCACATTTCCCCCTGTTATTATCGATCCTCCCTCCCTTTCTTTCTTTCTTTCTTTCTTTCTTATCCTGCCATTCTCTCAACATGGAACCTAGGGTGGCTTACAAGGTTAAAACAAAATAGTGCTATAAACTTGAAGGATAAAAAAAGTTTAAACACAATTAAATGTTAAAATGCCATTAATTTTAAGAAATATAAGATCATTTGAAAACTTAACAATAAAGATAAAAACACAGACCATGCCCCCTTAAAAAAAGACTCCCCACAACCAATTAATCATCAAATGCTTGTTTAAATAAAAAGGTCTTTATCTGTTGGCAAGAGGAGTGCGTGGGGGGCAGCCTAGCACACCATGGGAGGGAGTTGCACAGCCTGGGAGCAGCCAGTGAGAAGGCCCACTCGTATGTCTGCACTCAACGGCCCTTCGATAATGGTGGGAACCAAGAGAAACCCTCCTCAAGGATCTTAAGATTTAGGCTCATATAGGCAGATAGGGTGTTTCAGATAGTCTTGATTTAACCCATGTAGAGGGTATTTAGAGACACTGTATTGAAAATACAAATACTTCGTCTTCCTGTGCTGACATTCTGCTATTTAAATCCTGCTTTTTGCTTTAATAATCACCTCCTCGCTGCTGGAATAGACTTTTCAGTGCATTTGAATTCTGTATACCTGGACCTCTTCAATTTGATTGGTATTAAAAGAGTAGTATTACATTTTTAAAACCCACACCTCTGCAGTTCAATTAGTACTGCAAGGGGTGTATTGATTTGTATTTCTCTTAACAATAGAGTTCTAGCAGATGTCTTTCTAGGCATGTGTACTCAGAAGTACAATTTGCAAAGGTCAATATCACACAATAAGGCAGGGTACGCAGAAAAAGTGCAGTCACCATGAGCCATGATTCAGTCCCCATTCACCAAGAGCAGAGGCAATCTGAGGATGCTGATTCAGAGAAAATTAGTGGGACATAAGCCTTGAGTGATTTCACAGGGACTTGAGTTGATGCCAGTTTAATGTTAGTCATCAGCCTGAAAGGATGGAAGGTACGAAGAGTGAATTTTACACTGTAGGAAAGTGGAAGTGGTGAGCTTCTCTTTCCATCTTACAGAACAAAACAGGATGCCCCTGAAGCACTTTTGCTTTTCTTGGATGCTTTTGAAAAGAAGAGCTGCATACCTATCCAAAACTTATACTTTTGATGGCTACAACTCCCAGAATCCTCCAGCCAGCAATATTTGAGGAGTTGTTGTCCAAAAAGCACCTTTCCTGAGCTCTTCAGATATCACATAATGCAATGTTGCTCCATTTTGAATAGAGAATTATTATAAATAATTGGGGCGGGGGGTGGTAAGAGAGATCCATGAGGCCCTCAGTGTATTTTCATGTGATCTTCAAAATCATCTTGCTCTTCCAAACCTGTGGACTTACTTTTGATCTCTTGAGCATTATTGTGCGGATCACCTTTAGTGTGTATGAGACAGAAACAGTATCTAAAAGAGGTATAGAAGAGAGAGATTCAGTGGTAGAAAAGTTTCTACAAGAGCATAGAAGATACATTTTTTTGGAACTACAGCTCCTAGAATCCCCTAACTGTTAAGGCAAAGAGCCATATTTTGAGAGGATTCTGAGAGTTGCAATTTAAAAATAAAAACTTTCCTAAGTTCTTCCAGAAAATACTGTGCAGTGCTGCAAACTCCTCCCTCTTTGGTCTCTAGTGCTGCCCACCATCAGCTCCAAGCCCTGGTTGACATTTCCAACCAATCAGCAGTCTTTCAGAGGAAACAGATTCTCCAGCTTTGATTCCACATTCAGTATTATGGAAATTTGCTAAATGTCTATATTTAACATTCACTGTCCACTTGGTTGTTTTTCTGATGGGTCTTGACTGTTGTTTAGATAAAATTGTCAGATTTTGGATTCTGTGCCCAAGTTTCAAAAGATGTTCCAAAAAGAAAATCACTGGTTGGGACTCCATACTGGATGGCACCAGAAGTGATTTCTAGACTCCCCTATGGAACCGAGGTAAGTAAGTCAAACTAGGGGCTTGCTCCATCCACCAAATTATTAGGGATGTAACTTTTTATTTTATTCTTGCACAAGAGAATGAAAAAAAATTAAACATTATTTTCCCACTGTATCAGATTATGATGATTTTAACTCATCTTTTATGACTTAATGTTGGGGACTTGTGTGCAGATTTTAACTTTTCACCACTGTACAATTTTCTTCCAGTTCAGTGTTCTAGCCAAAGGCTGTGGCTGATCCCTTAGAAGTATACAAAAGCATATGAATGATTCAAAATACACAAAGAAATAGTTCTAGGTAACGTTACAGACAATAATATGAATGAATTTCAAAATTGCCAGGAACAAACTAGAGTTAATACTGTGTCTTCAAAACAATTTGTGGCCATGTTACCTAATTCTCTGTTTCAAATCTTTTTTGCAGCCAAACTAAAAAGTGTCACAAAGCTGTTGGTGTTACTCTAGAGAAATAGAACTGATTCTGCAAAAGCACTCCCAATTCTTTGAATCAACAGGGAATTCAAAATGTCTCTGTCTGGATGGATTATGCTAGAGTGAACATGTCTTCCATCTGACAGTGGCCACAAATATATAATCTGTTTTCAGATGGCACTTTATAATAGCATCCTTCAAGAGCTGTGATTGTCATAACTTGAAATTGCAGTTTGATGAAAGAACTTCTTAGGGCCAGTGGTGTAATTTTAATCAAATAATTGGCTTTAAAATGTTCTCCTTTCACATGAGAAAACCATGGAGAGAATAGAGAGCTCTTGATAAATTGTAGGTCCCTTCTAGAATCTAGCCAGGATAGCCAGAATTGTATCTTGTCCATAGCCAAAACAGAGTTCAGTTGAGGGGAGTAGTAGCTATGTAGAAGCCTTTGGAAAACTGGTTTCCCGTGTCAGTTCCTCATCATATCCATGAAATACAATACCAGAAGATGTTCATTTGATAGAGTAACAATTTATTTAAAATAAATTAACTGAGCAGAGTCTATTCTTGACCTCTTTGATGGCCAGACAGGTTCTGGCCATTTCCACGCTACACTTATAGTGCTATTATTCCACTTTCAACAGTCTGTGGAATGCTAGGGTTTATAGTTTACTGAGGCCAAAGAGCTCTCTGGTTGAACTGCAAACCCCAGGATTCCATAGGATGTTAAAAGTGGTATAATAGCACTATAACAGCTTAGTGCAGAAATAGCCTCTGTGTGCAACAAGGGTACAGTTGTTCCAGATGAGAGAGGGCAAAGTTTTTGGAAGAATTTATTCTGTAGTTTTCAGTGCTTTGAGCAAATAACCCACAAAATGTATTTTGTACAGAAACCTTCTATTTTCCTGGGGAAAAGAGTATTCTATGCAAATTATAACATTATTGCTCAAAAACCAATGGCTGAAATTCAGTATCCTAGAGTTATAGATCTGTAACTGATTTGTATTCACAAAGCTTACATACATATGATTGTACCATTGTTGCCACAATCAAAAAAGGCCCCCAGTTCTGCTTTACCTTGCAACAACCACTGCAGGCAATGGAGCTCTGTCCTCCTGTCATTTGGGCCCCAGCAGACTGATGTTTCCACCCACCCACCCCTCCCACCAGTGATCTCTGGTGTAAGGAGAAATTGCAACAGGGATCCTGCTTCTGGTTGTCACACTGGAGATTGCTGATGGAAAGAGGTGCAAACATCAATCTTCTGTACCCCAATCAACAGGGAAACAGACCTCCCTCTCTTGCAGCAGCTGATGCCTGGTAAAGAACTATTGGAAGGATCAGACCAGAAGGTGATACATAATTAACTTTTTTTCCCCCTCAAACAATCAACTAAGTAGCTGATCTAGAATCTCAGCCCATGTTTTTTTCTCCTATTTCTTCTACTGGTTTGTTTGACCAGTTTTTGAACTCTGTGAGGATTAGAAAATGTGGAAGCATTCTGTGCTTCTCTAAATTTTTGATGTATGTATTTTCGATGTATTTTCGATATATTAAAAGAAGTTTCTCATTTCAAATATTTATTCAAATCATTTTTTACCTCACCCTTCGAACCAAAAAGCTCTCAGAGCAGCTTATTTAAGATAAAATAAATAAGTAAATAAGTAAATAAGTAAGAAAGAACAATAGACAGAAGAGAGTCTAAAAGGTGTGACACAAGAAGAAAAGGTCATGAAGAGGTAGCAAAAGTTAGCAAACTGAGGTGTCAATTCTTAAACAGCAGTTCGACTGGAATAGAAACAATTCACAGAGATGAGGGGCCCGATTCAGTTGTTATGTCAGTCAGCTGATGGAATAGCTCCCTTTCCTTTCTGTCTCATGGACTGGTTGTTCCTGAGTGACAGCTGCAGGAGGGTAGCTTTCAGCAAAGTGGATTGAGCGGCACTACTTCCTGTCTATCCATCTGCTAATAGGGAACTTTTGGTCCCATGATGGACCTTTAATCATGATGATGATGATGGTGATGATGATGATGATGTTGATGTTGTCATCTACCTCTTGACAAATTCCAAAACATAGTTCAAAAATATCAAGCACATTTGATTCTTCCCATAAAGAAAGTTTCAAGTGACTTTGGGCTTTCTGCACTTTGGGTGGGAAACGGGGCAGCCCGTTACTCACGGGACTGGCACGCTCCCCCGACGATCCACGACACTCCGGAGCAGCGCGCGCCTGTGCTACATACTCTCTAGAGACGAAAATGGAGGCTTCCAGTTGGCGGAAGCTCTCCACCAACCGGAGAAGCTCGCCAGCCGGAAGCCTGCCCCCGGAAGATCTGCAGGCTCACACTGGCGCAAGCCTGCAAATCTACACTTAGGGCAGCGATGGACTGGGGCGCGCCGGGCTATTGAAAGTCCTCTTTTAATCGGTCTTTCAATAGCACGGGGAACCACCAGTTCTGGGTGTTCCAGAGCGGGCTGAAGTCCGGACAAACATTAAGTATCCGGACCCAGTTCGCCCCCAAGTGTAAACATCCTCACTGGAGGACGCGCCATCCCATTTTCAATATAAAATGTGGAAAAGGCCTGAGTGATGCTTTGCAGAAATTTCAGTGTTCTGTGAGGATCATGCAAAGATTGTTTTGTTGTTCAAGTCATTTCCAACCAAGGCAAACAAATAATGGGGTTTTCTTAGCAAGATTTGTTCAGAACAAAGTTGTCATTGCCTTCTTCTAAGACTGAGAGAGGGTGGCTTTTCTAAGGTCACACAGCAGGTTTCCTTGGCTGAGTGGGGATATGAACACTGGTCTACTGGAATCCTAGCCCAACATACAAACCACAACACTAGGGATGTAAATCTTTATTAATTCATTCTCTTATGGAAGAACAAGTCATTTTAAAAGTTCTTTCCTTGTAAGCTATTATGAAAAATTCTGCACATTTTTCAATGATGTTTCAGTGACCTTGGGGGGAAAAAACTTGTTTGAGTAAAAAAAAAAAACCTTAGCTTTCTACAAAAACATTTTTTTTTTCCACAGAAAAGAGTAGACTTTTCACCAAAATACAGGTCATAGTTCTGTTGGTGTCTTACACATGCAGAAGTTAAACCCTGGAGCTGGATTGGCATTTTTATCCAATATAGAATGGTTGTATTCAGTTCACGGCTGCAGAAGCAGATTTGCACATACAGTGCAAATACAGTGCCCAGTCCTTAGCATTGTGCATTTTGCTCATTGCACTGATGTGCTCATGTGTCTTGTAAGTGGATGCAAATTATGCATTGATGCACATTCAGTTGTACATTCAGTGGTATGATGTTAAGATTTACTAACAAAGTAGTGTTATGCAAGTACTGTGAATGTAAAGTTGCATTCTATCTCTTCAGCATACGATCTCAGCTACACCATTACCTGCATGAAAATGTTGTTATAGCTATTGCACAAACCCCATTTTTCCCCCTCAAATGATTTTTCTACAGAAATATCCTATGAACAACCTCAGAGTGGTTACTTGGTACCCAAACACCCTTTCTCATCATTGAATGAAAATATGTGATCATTGTCTACATCCCTAAGAAATCTTCATGCCTGGGATGTTTCTATGTTTAGTAGGTAGGGTTGTAGTACAAAAGGAAATGTCTTTTGGTGCTTTTCTTAAAAAAAAGTAATAAATTTAAACCATATGTAAGCACATGTTGCCCTTTCTCCCTTTTCTGCTAAAAAATTCCACCTCATTAGGATTTTCAACACATTAGTAGAATTTACTGTTCAATGCATATCCACAGGAATGTGTCCCAAGACTATTGGGCAAAGATGGGAAGGGAAGGTCACATTAAAGAGGAAAGAAAATCTGAATATGTAACTGTGCATACTCTGTTCTTCAGAGAACTGGGAGGACTATAAAATGTCTCCAGACTCAGAAATCTTCTGCTGTAGCAATGAGTATGTCTGACACAGTTCCTACTTCCCCTTAACACTTCCTTCCTTCACTTCTTTCTTTCTTTCTTTCTTTCTTTCTTTCTTTCTTTCTTTCTTTCTTTCTTTCTTTCTTTCGCATTTATATCCTACCCTTCAGACAAAAAAAAAAAAAGAGCAGTTTATAAGTTCTTCAATTTGACTGTTTCCTGCCTATAGGCTTAAAAAGACACAAAGCACAAGGAAAATGAGATATACATTTGAAAATGGGAGAAAGTGGGAGGGGATTAAGTCCAGCAGATGATGGGTGCTGTTCTGTCCCTCTGAGGCCACATCATTGGCAGTTCGTATGGATGCAGGGCCTCCTACCAGCCACTGGGACCATTCTGTTCAGATTTATTTTATACATGTGCATTTTACCTTGTTAAGTACGTGGGCAGCTTCAAACAGCCTGAAATACACTCCATGAAATATAGTGGGACTTCGTATGAAAAGGAGCGTCGCATTTCTATGACTATCAAGTTGAAACTATAGAATAAATCACAGTTCAGTGCATGCTACAGCTTAAGATTTTCTTGCTGTAGAAATGTGGATGTGCGGTGTGTAAAAGAATACACACAGACATGCGTAGAATTTCTATAATTACTATACTCCATCAAAAGAAAAGCGGCTACCAGAATACAAGAAGGATCCTACTATCTACTCTTTGTACCATGACTATGTGAGCATAGCTTGTAGTAGTAGCAGGGCAGCAGCAACAGTTAAAAAAAACCCAAAAACTGTAGATGCAGTGGGACAAAGAAAAGACAGGCAGTTTTGCAAGCCAGAGCACTTTTAGCTCCAAGGACTTCCAAGAAGGCCACTACTAAAGAAATAAGCAGCTTGGAGTCAGCAGCAACTTTTCCAGACATAGTCTACCAAGAACCTTTCTGTCTTTGTGCTGCTATGCAGCTGAGGTAAAAGTGCACCGTGCTAACATCACAGTACTGCACCAACATAGATCGTACATGACCACAATTGTATTTTCCAAAAGTGTCCCAGAATATTGTTGGACTGCATCTCTCAGAAGTACTTACCAGCATGTCCACTAGTCATGGCTTCTGAGTGTCTAGTCCAGCCATACCAAGTTTCAGAGCTTATACTCTGGATCATTTGTGCTATTTGTCAATCTCCTTGTCAGCTTTAGCAGTAATTCTTTCCAAAGGGACATATGGGAACAGTGAGGCTTGAGTTCTTGTTTTTGCTATGAACAGGAAGCAAATATAGCTGAACCAATCATATCCTGTAACATTGCTTGTTGCTTGAGATAGGTAACCCAGGCAAGATTTCCACAGATGCCAGTCTTCCATGTTAGCTGTTGCCACAAAAAATGTGACCAGGTCTCTGTGAAGCCAGTGATTTGCAAACATAGGGAAAATCGGTAAGAGAGCAAGCTGATTGTCAAAAACATGTAAATAGCTACTAAACAAAAATTTTATGTGAGCCATAGTGCCTATATGAAACATAAACAATTTTACAAAGTACAGTCCAGTGTGTGAAAGCTACTCAGGCTAGCCATAATTTACAATAGGTAAGCAAACCATGTGTGTGATGGAAAGCATGTGCTGAGATAATCTAATTCTCTCTGTCACCATCACTTAAACTAAACATGTAGACTCCTGCCCCATGTTGTCAGATCCTCATGAGAGGTGTCCACCAAGTAAGCCATCAGAGGTTTTCAGAAATGAATGGCACTCTAAGAATGATACATCTGTAGAAAGTGAACTGCATACAAGCCTTTTTTACATCGTAATACATGGATGTGTATTGCAGGTGGATATCTGGTCCCTTGGCATCATGGTAATAGAAATGATAGATGGAGAGCCACCGTATTTCAATGAGCCACCTCTCCAGGCCATGCGCAGAATCCGAGATAATTTGCCACCAAGAGTGAAAGATCTACATAAGGTAAGATAGTTGATTTTCTTATGATTTCTTGTGTTGGAGTATAGGCATCTCTGGACTGAACACATGAGTAAATTAGATGTGCAGCTGTGTCTTTGCCACTCTTTCCTAACTTGGTGTGCTCTTCCAAAAGTCTTGGACAGCCTCAGCCAGCATGGACAGAGATACTGGGTGTTGTAGTCTGAGTCATCTGCAAGGTATATCAGGTTGAGGAAAGTTATTTTAGGCCATGATTTAACAACTTAGGGTTATGACAATATTCTCCACCAGTCAAATCTTACTTTCCTGCCAGATTGTCATGTCTGTATTTTGCATCTTAACAGGACTTAATCTGTCGATACATCTAAATGGCGCAGGCAATATCTCAAAGTACCAAAATCAGCCATGAAGTCTAAGCCTCCGTGCATAAGCCCTTGGTTAAGTATTACAGTCACATGTAGACATTCAACAGGGTCAGGGTGGGCCCAGAGGCCAATAAAAATACAGAGCTCTTGTTCCTCCACTGTGCACAGGAGAGAGATCACAGGAAAGTACTGCCTGAACCTTCAAGAATTACTACCTGAACCTTCAAGAATTAAGGATGCTTAGACCAGTTGATTCACTTAACTAGGGCCCTTTCTGCACCTTACCTTTTTCTGGTGCCGGCATGCGGGGATCACGCGAGCAGCCTCCGTCCCTGCTGCTTCAGCTCCTCATGAGTTGCCTGCTCATGCGAGACCCCGCCTCTTCCTTCTGCAGTGCAGCCTGGGAGTTTCCCAGGCTGTGCTGGGGCAGGAAGCACAACCGGCGCAGCTCCGGTCAGGTAAGTGCGTGCAGGGCCCGAGAGCAATGCACGATCGTGCACCATTTTCAGCTTATAGCCAAAACTGAAAAGGTGCATGATCGGTGCCTGCTGGCCCCTGGAGCATCACACAATTGTGAGTGCATCACGTGGATCACTCCTCACAATCACATGACTCTCCAGGCGTCCTTTCGCATGGAAAATGCCATGCGAAAAGGGCCTAAGTTTTAAATTATAGCCTCAGTCTGTAGCAGGGGTAGAGAACATGACATCAACAGGTGTGGACACATCTCTAACATTATTTCACTCCACACTGACTGGGAAGGCCAGCAGCATACAAGGGAGTCTCCCTACACTCAGAAGCAGTACCTACCCAGGGCTCTTTGCAATCCAAATGGAGAACCTCCAGCTTAAACACAGCTGCCAGAAGTTCTCCTCTCTAAAGCATCCATTATTTATGGTCTGAGCAGAAAGAGACCAAACAGGTGGATTCCAGTCTGTCATCAGTCTTGTTCAGTAGTTTCTAGAGAAGTGAATGTGTAGCATCTGATTTCATGTAAGCCATGCAGAACAGGAGAGAAATGTCAGCTTTGTGCAGTTGAATCACGTAGTTGATTCTGACTCAAGTTCCCAGTTAACTTACCTGGGCCAGGAGAAAAAAGAAGGTGGAGACCATGACTCTAGCTCCTTGACAGACCATTACAGTCCCACCTTCTCTTCAGAGCAACTGGATGCAAGCTCTGTGGGAACATATACAATGTATTTCCTGTGGTGGGTACCCACACTATGAAATTACAGTGGTTAGACAACATTTTAATTGTCCTGGTACCATCCTACAGAATCTTGGGATTTGTGATTTGATGTATACTTCGAATTTTCAGCTGGAGAGCTCTGGTCCATTACCTTGACCACAGCACCAGTCATGGCAGTTGAAGTGATTCCATGTAACATAGATATGCCCGTTGATAGCAGCATACGAACATGTAAGATGTACCACTGACAAATTTGTTTGCATGTGGGTGAGTGTGGGCTGTTGCAGAAGGAGTTACTATACTTCCTTCCACAAGCACCTATGCCACATAACTGTGGTTCAGACTTGCATATGTAAGGCATTCTATGAGTGGCTGCCTTGGAAACTGTTCAGAAAGCTTGATTTGTCCAAACTGTTGTAGCCAGGTGTAGACTGATGCAGGTTATAGAGATCGTATGACCCCCTTGCGGAAAGAGCTCCACTGGCTGGTGCTCCATTTCCAGGCAGAATTCAGAATTCAGGCAGATGACTGTTAAAAGTCGTACACAGCTTGGGTCAAAACTGTATTGCCGTATTTGAGCTTGTCCAAGCTCTAAGGTCTGAAGGAAGAGGTTTTCTCTCAATCCCACCGCCATCACAGGCATGCCTGGTGAGCACATGGAAAAAACTTTCTCCATGGAATAACTTAGCATTTTAAAAATAGAATTTAGATTTAATTGTGTTTTAACTTTTATACTGGAAGCTTTTTTTTTAATCGTATTATGTTTTTTAAAAGAATGTACACTGCCATGGATCCCATATTGGGAGACGGGTGGAATATTAAATCAATAAATAGTCGCCAACACAATTCTAGCCCTAGTGTCTAGGTTACAATCTCCAATCCCACCTGAAGGTTTGAACTTCCCTCTTCTCACTTTCTTACCGTCATTCTGCTACAAGAGTGACAGAAGCCCCATATCCAGCTTTTTAACATTTTGCACTATTGCTACACACTGTTAGTATTTGGTACCAGTCCTATGACTTGCTGCCTTAAAATACTGTTTTGGTTTTTCCAGGTCTCATCGGTCCTCCGTGGCTTTTTAGACCTGATGCTGGTGAGGGAACCATCACAGAGAGGAACTGCCCAAGAACTTTTGAGACACCCATTTCTCAAGCTGGCTGGGCCTCCTTCCTGCATAGTGCCTCTCATGAGGCAGTACAGGCATCATTGAATTCTGCGGTTTATTAATTTATTTATTTATGATTCTGAGGGGAACCTTGCACGGCAGTAATGGCTGCTGGGAAAGGAGAAAGCACTGGGAGAGCACAACAACAGAGCAATGTACCACTGTTGCTATGGCTCAGCAGTGCTATAAAGAGGCTTCTCTGGAGTTTATGAAGATTTTTTTTTTCTTTTTGGTTTGAAAACCAGACATGTTGACAGCTAATATTCCTGCGTGGGCTGCACCTTCCCCAGTCAGTTGCTGTTTTTAGTCTGTTAGCTCTCAAAGAAGGAGGATGTTTCTTCAAGTCCCACTTGGGAGAGAGAATGAAGAAGAAAATCTGTAGCACAAACCAGATGGAACACCAGAATTTTATTTAAAAAGCAGAGCAAAATAACACTTCTACTTCAGAAGAACACTTTTTTTCCTGACAAAATCTAAAAAGCAAAACGAGAAGAAGCACTTTTTAATCTTAGCTGTAGCAATGTGGCGTATTTTGAAACAAATTTGTAATTTTCTGTACATTGCTTTTGATAATTTCGAGTACTTTGATGTCATAGTGATAGTGAGGATAGAGGTGATCAGTGTAACTTTAGCGAGCATTTGAGCAAGGTCTTTCCTACTTTTTTATCCCTTTTGAAGAGAAAGGAAAGTGAATGAACAGACACATGCATACACGCAAATACACATACACACACACACACACACACACTAGCAGTTCTGAATGTTGATAAAAATTTCTCATCTGTGCCAGTCAAATGTACATTTTTTTTTGCAAGCATTCAAGTTGCTGAGCAATGCCATATCCTTTTTTTTTCCTACTGAAACAATGTTTATGGGGCTTTGCTATTGTCCTGAAGTGATATGTACCTTGAAAAATACTCAGGTACTTATGCCAAGGGCTCTTTCACATAACCTTTATTTCTCATATGAAGATGGAAAGCTATTGCATGGTGGTAACAGGTGGTCAGGTACTACAGATAAAGGCACAGTGAAATCTTGCTGGTCAAGAAGTAAGCTAGCCTTTGTATAGCTACAAATACCACTCATTGCATACATCAGCCCCGAGCATTATAAGCAGTGGCTGCAGTTGAATAACAGGTTGAATGAAGGTTTTCCTATTGAGATCCATGTGACATTGGTCAAAATCTGTCAGAGTCTGCAATCCAGCTGTGGGAATGGGAGAAGGCAAAGTGGATGAGTTTTGGAAAATTGACAAATGTCAATAGCCCTGATATTATCCTAGATTTAGTATAGGTCCATATGACTCTTGTTCACCAAAGCCTCCCAAAAGCCATGAGTCGTGGCCTGCTGAAGGCTCAGCACAAGTTCCACCTGTCTTGGCTTGTGGACATAAGAGGTAACAAAGACCACAGCAAATGAAGGCCCTTTCTGCACGTTACTGGATTCTGGTGGTGTCCCATGGGGATCCCGGTAGAGCCTCTCCAGGGAGAGGAGCGCGGCAGGAGCACTCCCCTCCGCACTCACTGCCTGCAGGAATGAAGGAGGTGCGATGGCCATGCCTCTTCCTTCTGCAGCACAGCTGGGCACTGTCCCAGGCTGTGCTGGGGCAAGAGGCATGGCCATCATGCATCCTGACCCTCCTCATCTCAGGTAAGTGCAGGAGGGTGGTGCGATTACCAGTCATTGACAGGAAGGATCCATCAATGATTTGCGGCATGATTGCACCACCTGGGAATGGAAGAACCATGGGACACAGGTGACATCATGCATAAGTGTCAGCCACCCATCTTTCTCCCATCCCTAGTGTGGAACAACAATGTCTTGCAGAAAGAGCCCTCAGAATCTCTGCTGCTGGCCATGCTGGCTGGGTGATTCTTGGAGCTGTAGTCCAAGAAAGTAACACTCCTGACTCTGCTTGCAAACCACACAATGCAGAGCAAGTGAGCTATGTTCCATTTGGTGAGTCACATGCAAATTGTCCAGATCCGTACTACCCTTGAACCACAGCAGTGTTGGGTCACAAAAGTAAACAAAGGCCTCTGGTTTCATCCCCACGCAGCCACCTCTTCCACGTGAGTCTATGAGTTTCAGTTTCACAGTATTGTTTCTTACATGATCTACAGTGGTTGCGGCCCAGCTTGTCCACAGGAGGAAGGCATCATGATTGTCCTCAGCTGGCAATACAGACGCATTTTTGTTTCAGTCTATGCGAACCCTAGTGCCCTAACATTACAGCTTCATTATTTATTTTCTTGCTTTGGAAGTCAAAGACAGAGTCAAGACATCCAGGCAGCCAGTGGGCATTTTCCATGTTTAAATCACAGTGTTGTAAGATTATGTTGATGTGTTTGCCATAAAGGGAGATCCTCTCTAAACCTCTTTGGAATGTTAATTCAGCAGTGACTACTACAACCAATTTTGTGTTGCTTGTTGGCTAGATTTGCATGTTTACCATAGGCCTATAGAGATTTGCCTTTATAAGTGCTTCATAATTATTTCAATGATGGGGAGATTTATTTATTAATATTTTTTAATTATGCATACTATGAAAGCCATGTATTTTCCAACCTTTTTTTTTTTTTTTGGTTATTATGACTTCACTTGAAAAAAAATCTCTGATCCTAAATTGAACATATCTGGTTAGATCAAATTGCATTGTGGATTTTTTTTCTCCTTCATGAATAAGTTGGTAATTTCCTATTGTAATAAAAAGCAAAGCAAAAGATGACTGTTGATGCCAGAGAGGTTTACCAGTTGTAATTAAGAAAGTTTTTTACAAATCTCAATCCTACATCTCCTCAATGTAGGATAAACATCCATATCTGGACCTATGCTATGCTAAGTCATATATCCTCCCTCTGATTTACTGAAAAGCCTGTGAAACCACGCCACATAACCATTCCTTGCTTTGAGGCAAGCAGGCAGTCTCACAGAAGCATCTGGCTACCTCTCCACAGCTGGATGTAAAATGATCGCTGCAGTGCCGAGACCCCTCAGAGGGCCCTGGCAGATCTCAGTGCTGATGTCATCATTTTGCATCTGGCTATGGGGATGTTGCCAGATGCTTCTCTCAGCCTGCCTGCCTGCTTGCTGCAAAGCACAAAATGGCCTTTAGGGGCTTTTCAGTAAGTCAGGGTATGGGCTCTGTGAAGAGGAGCAGCCTCCACAGTGCCCAAAAAAGAACATCCATCTGCCTAAGGAGAAGTTGTGTGTGTGAATGTCCGTAACAGAATTCTAGCCATTGTGATTTTAAAAAAATGAAATCCAAAAAACATAAATGAACACAAACATGCACCAGGAAGTTAAGCATCTTCACTTTCCATATCGAACACTGATGCAAAATATGTGTGTTTAACCAGAATTAAGACCTATTATATTCAGAGGCTCTTCCTTCTCAACAGACATCCTTAGAATTCTGCTGTTAATGATATTGGTTATTATTAAGGTCATGGAAAAACACATGCAGTGCTATGCAGGAGTGTTCACCTCTCTCTATTTTCCACATTTTAGCATGTTGCAACCTGAAATTGAAATGGATTTAATTGTCATTGTTACTGTTTAGTATACACAAACAGTACTCTAATGTACACTGTGAAGATGCAGAATATTTGGATTCCAAATAAAACCACAGTTTCTGGGATTCCTAATTACATTCACTGGTAAATGATGCAAAAATAGCATTCTGACAAAAGGGTCTATTAGGTCCATAGAGATGCCCCAAGTGATAGAGAGGAGCAGCCATATAATTCTTGTCTTCAGACTTCTGCTCCTTGGCTTTAGCTGTATCAAATGTAACTTATGTAATTAGTTATGGAAGTCTGCCACTTTGTAACAGAAGATAATACTGAAGGCTTTGTACACCTGCTAATCAATGCATGTCAAACAGGAAGTACGTCCTCTTCAGTGCACCTCCCCATTACTATACATACAAGATTAGAGGTGTCTAGATTCAAGAACTTGGAGCAATGTCTGACAAACTGACACATAGCTTATATTATTACTATAAATTAATGCTTTGATGTTAGGAACCACTGAAACAGGATATGAACCTCATGACCAAACAATAGCAGCAAACAATTCGGTTAGGCTATGTCAGATTTCAGACTTTGCAGGATCTAACTGGTTGATTGATTGACTTATTGATTTTTACGGAAAGCCCAAGATCAACCAACAGGAAATGAGTGCAATAGACATATGCCTATGATTAAATAATTCTGAGCCAAATAATTAATTTTGAACAGAAGAACTGAATTTTCTGTTCTTAAAAATGAAATGTAGTAGTAGAGTTCCACAAGTGGAACTCTTCTACAGCTCTGTGCTCACCACCTCCAGGGCTCATGGTTTTGCTATGATAAGCCTCCTTCCAAACAGCATGGAGGTGGGGCTTGGAGAAGCTTCTAGCTAGGCACTGTAGCCATGCACAGACTAATGACATCTTCCATCAGGATCCACTAATGTGCAGATGCTTTTTCAATCCACCCTCCTTCAGTGGGCACAGAGTGGATATTCAAGGAATTATCACAGCAAAACCATGAATCTGGGGCGGAGGGGCTTTGATAATTTCAGAGGGATATAGAGAATGATTTTAAAAATGGTATACGCAGGTGTGGGTCAGACTTACACTTGGATATGTCATTAATAGGATGGTGACACTGGTTACCATGACTTTTCTTTATTTCAGCAGTGTAATAGGAAGAGGACATTCTGTTGCTATGGTGACAGAACTAGAATTCATAAAATCTTCCTCTTATGGTACCAATCACTCAAAAAGATCTACTATTAACCCCAAATCTACCTTCTGCTCTGCTTATCTTCTACTTCTGTGTGATATACTTGTGCTTTTTCTATATCTGTACATAGGACCCATTATCAGAGAAATCCAAGACCAGCTGTACTGTATCATCCCTTCCTTTTTCTTCATTGCTGCCAGCTCACTCTCCTGAACTTCTCAGACTTTTCTTTCTTGACCATCTGATGTCATTTGCATGGTCTCTAAGCAACAAATGTGTCCTGATTCTGGCAGGAGATGAGATAGTAAATTAGTGTTATGGACATCCCATGGTGCTGCTGCACTTGAAGCTCTGACTTGCTAGGGATGGAAAAATATTTGAGATGTAGATATAGATATAGATATAGATATATAAAAAATAGCTGAAAAATGTGTCTCTCAAGTTCTGGGAAGCCCTGACAAGAAGAATCCTGGACTGACAATCTTCACAGTTTGAAACTTATTTTGCACAAAGTTTGCATGCTCTTGTGTACATAAAACAACATTTTTGTGCAGAAAATGTTGTTTCTGTGCCAAAAAAAAAGTATGTGAATTTTGCAATGAATAAGTCCCAAGCTGTAAAGAGTCTTCAAAAATTGCACAGTTTTCAAAGACTTTCGTGCAGTGGAAAGAAAACTATGGAAATTATCTTACTTTATGAGACTATAATTCCTAGAATCTCCAGCATGGGTGATTGCAATTCTGGCTGAGGGATTCTGAGTGTTACTATCTCCAAAAGTAATTTTTCCAGTGTTTGTTCCAAATGACCCAAATGCCAAGGATAGATGCTGCTTTAACTGAAGAATCAAAAGCATCTTCTGCATTTTTATAGATCAGGTGGGCAACTCTGAGGATATAGGGATTATTCCTCCCATGGGCCCATCGTGGGCTGCACCAGGCCTAAAATAGTTTTTTTAAAAATTATACTTCTAAAATCCTGGTTTTGTGTTGTTTGTTTGAGTGGGAGAGCTGAGGACCCTGCACACAATTTTGTAGCAAAAGTGCCACTCCTGAAGGCTTCCAGAAATGGGAAATAACCTTTCTTCCACATTTCTTTCTTTCTTTCTTTCTTTCTTTCTTTCTTTCTTTCTTTCTTTCTTTCTTTCTTTCTTTCTTCCTTTCTTGTTTGTTCATTTGTTTTTTGGCAGGAGGACTCAGGAGAGCCGGAACCTTAAATTGGCTTTGGGACTGCACATGACCCACAGCCCACACGATGCCCACCTCCTTGCTAGAAATGAAACCAAATCTTTGGTTTGGGACTGATCATTTTATGGAATGTCACTTCATTCATTCATTCACTTATGTAAGGTGGACACAAACTGAGTCACATAATCGTTCAAATGTCAAAACTAACTGAGTACTGCACCTAACACTCAGAGCTGTTACTCATGCCCATCAGGAACATGGCTTCTTAAAAACTTTAGCTTATCCAAATCTTCACTTAATTCTCCCTCAGTTGAAGCCATAGGCTGGCATCCTGTTCAGTATTTAAAGATGTTATCAGGCAGACCTACAGCATCGTAAATATGTGAATCCACGTTTACATTTGTTGCACCAATGCAATGCATAAGAGTGTTCTCCAAAACTCCCAATAGAAGCCAAACAGCAGCATAGAAATTTCTGAGGAGGAGGAGCAAGGAAGCAGGGTGGTGCATGAGAAATCATCCAGCCATCTTCTGACAGTGAGTCACTTTGTGACAAGCAGTTGTGACAGGATCCCAAAGAGGGCCTTCCAGATGCCTGTCAAAAAACATTGCGCTGCTGGAAGATGGCTGGATGTTTTATCATTCATCTTCTTTCTCCCCAGCACCTGAGAAATAACAGTGCTGATGGTGCTATCTGGGTTCTAGGTGGTGTTTGGGGTGTCACATCAGGAGATGTAGCCATGATGACAAAGTTCCATTGTAGCTACATGTCCTCAAGCAGAATCTCAGCCATTATGTCTGGCTCTTGATAGGCTACCTCAGATTCCAGTTAAGATGCAGCAAACCATCTCCAGCATATTCTTTCAGGTGAAGTTGCTGATGAAAAGCTGAATACATCCCACAAAATGGAGTGAGTAGGTAACAATATCAAACTCCTCTGGTTTATCTGTTCCATACTCATAGCTGGCCAGTTAGGTAGTCCTCAGCAAAGGGATGGTTGCAGGCAGAACCCCAGATCCCTTGACCTTGCTGCTTTACATCTCTGCTCTTACTGCTATTCTTTTGGCCCCCTCCAATCAAGTGAGAAGATGCAGGAGCAAAAGAAGTAACAGTTTTGCTTACCTTCCCCTTCCTTCTAGGCTCAGGGCAAGCACATGGGGAAGCAAGATAAGGAGGCATCTTCCTTGTTTGGAAAAGGAGCTACAAAGAATACCTTGCACAAGCTTACATCCCACTGAGAAAACCTGGAGCTAACACAGATTAGATCCTTGAATTCAGGTCCAGGTTTTGGGGTTACCCAGGCAGCAGTGTCAGCTCAAGACATTTCACTGTCTCAACCAGATACAGAGTGGGATACTATCAGTGGCAGAAGTGTGGCTTATGTACATGTATGTCTGTTTTTGGATAGAGCACAGAAGGTCATTCTGTAGCTTCTTGTGTTCTGTCCAAAATATAACACACACATACACACACGAAAAAGCTGCCAAGCATTGGAAGAGGCTGCAGCTTCAAATGCTGCTTGATGGCAGGGAGAGCAGGGAGCAGGGGCAATTCAGAATGTGGAGATGGGTTTAATCCTGTCTCCAAGAGGTAGTTGCACTCCACCCATAAATATATCTTCACTCCCTGCCCCAAGTCAAGACTAGCTGCTTCTTCACTATTAGAATTGCCTATCCTCTCCATCCCTTCCCCACCGAGAAGCAGCAGTAACCCCTTCTGGACCTATCAGCTGATGGTATGGGGAAGAACAAAGAACTGTGCAGGCAAAGCATTATGTCCCACCTTCTTGGTAGAGAATCTTGAACAGAGAGGCCAGCTCCACTAGCAGATCAATCTTACTTAAATATAGGGAACCTCATACGTCTATGGGAAGTAGGATAGTTTAGAGCCTACTGAACAAGTTGTGTGGCAAATACAGTCTTCTCAGGACCAGAAATGGCTCAGAAGGACAATCTAGGAAGATGAATTTTCACTTATTGTCTGAAGTATTTGCCTTATTCTCTCTAATGATAGAGCAAGATCTGCAAGACAGACTGCCCTCAGTGGGTCTCCACCCAATACATGTGCAGGCAGGGAGACCAACTGTCCGTGACAACTGGTGACTTCCCTGTTAGTGAGCTGCTGAATCTGCTCGAAGTTTTCATTGAAACTTTAAAGAGCCAACCAACCTTCTGAACCCTATCCCTAAAATTGGTTCTGCGACTGAGACTGCTCTCTTAAAGCTAGGATTCACTTCCCCTGTGACATGAGACCCACCAGCTGTCACTGTTGCTTGCATACTCAGTTACAAGACAGCTGCAAGCACTGGGCTTGCTGACGTCTTCAACCCAACTGCCTTAATGAAGTTGTTCTGAATGAACTTAGATGAAGCCAGGCAGGGTTGCCATAATTAAAGCAGCTGCGTAAGAGAATTCAGGTTTATGGCCCTGAGCCCTGATGTACATGCTGTTGAGGAACTACTATTACCGGAGAACCAAGTACCTGTAGCAGAGATAGTGGAAGACAGACCAGGCTGTTCAACTGAACCTCACCAATGACACTGCCTTAATTAGCTGGCAATTTTGCACTTTTCTCAGCTGGGCTGAAAACTAAGGGCCTTTCCACACTACACTGTTATAGTGCTCTTATTCCACTTCCAACATTGTGTGGAATTCTGGGGTTTGTAGTTTACTGAGGCCAAAGAGCCCTCTGGCTGAGAATTTTCAATGCCTTTCCCTAAACTGCAAACCCCAGGATTCCACAGGATGTTGGAATTGGAATAAGAGCACTATAACAATGTAGTGCTGAAAGGCCCTAAACCCCTGCTGGCCACTGTCATGGACAGCCAGAAGGCTAGTTGAAGGAGCAGCAGCTGCAATCATGGTGGCAGTGATGGGGAAGAAGGAAAAAGAGAAAGAGGAGGAGGTAATGGGCCTGAGAGGAACAGCGGTGAGATCCTCTGGGACTAGTACCCCTAACTCTGGCTGAAGCATGCTGTGTGCCAAATTCTTAAAAAGAGCTTGGCGGGGGGGGGGAGCTTGTTTTTTTTTTTCAAACAAATCATACTTCCCGACATACCCAAGCCAGAACTACCAGTGACCATGCTGGCTGGGAAAATCTGGGAGTAGTAATCCAAAATATTACTTTTCGAAGTTCTGATTTTAGCATTCCCTGTAATGTTATGATCACTAATGTGAAGGGAGGTCCCAGCAAGATGACTGAGCTTTGGGAAAGTAGCTTGCCTTCAGTCACAGGGAGAGCAGCAGGTAGAAATGCCATCTGGAAGTGTTTCTAGCATATGAAGGGTCTAACGCTGCTCAAATGGAAAGAGGGAAGAAAGGAACAACAGTAAAAGTGACACCTAGGCCTCAATCCAGTTTCTATAAGATCCTCAGATCTACAAGCTTGGTCTCAAGTCTCAGGAACTGAACTCTTTCCTCCAGTCCTCAGGACAAGGAGAAGGAATTTCTGAGTAAGAGTTTTGTCTTGAAAAGTGTGTTCATATATACTTTCCCTCATTTGCCAATCTTTGTGTTTTTTATTTGAATGCCATATTACCTGCAGCTGTTGATGTAGCTTAATGCATTATACTCAAGGCCATCAGCAGGACCTACTCCCTGTGACATCACAAAGGTGGAGGGCCTGAAATGTTTGGACCTCAGCAAGTCTAGATTTGGCAGCTCTAAATTGCTAATTCCAGGTAGAGCAGACCCACTGAAATAATGTTTACTTACCAAATTGCCATGGATTTATCGGCCTAATCCAGTTGGTTGTAGGTCCTAGACTGTACCACAGAAGTAGCTGAAGGATCATCAATCTTTAAAAGAAAAGAACTGAAGGTACTTAAATTGTTCAGAAGATATATCTTTGATTTGAGATTTGGTTGAATCAAAGATACATCTGATTCAAAGATTCAAAGATGAATCAGAGAAACATCAACTGAAGTAATTTATCAAATTTCCCTCTGATTAAGCGATGGGACAAGAAAAATTCTTAGTTGCATATGTATATTTAGATGAGTCTGGTATGTGAGTACTATGACTATAGATGTGGAAGGTTAAGGAGTGCATGTTATGTTTTTAGTGGTTTATTTGAATGGCACACTGCTTATGCATATTTATGTACACATTGTGTGAAGATATTACAATAGGATCAGCTCTTGCCAATCTCAGACACTGTAATATAGCAAGCTTATTCGGGCGATGAAATCAATCATTTTCATGATGAATATTAGGCATGGTGTGTGTGAATTGTCATTGGGCAGGAGGGGTCCTAGAGATAAATTTATCAGGGGTCCAGGAAGGCATTAATGGAGGATGATAGAATAGATCACACTATATGGATGAGAAAGTGAAGGAGCCACTGATGTTGTGGTCTACATTAATAGACCTTGGCTCCTATATGGTTCAGTGTAGTGAAGTAGTTCTGCATGCAGACCTATGCTACAGCTGGCCATTCACCCAGGGCTTACTGTAGACCCACTGCACTCCAAATCTCAGAGCCATGCCATGCCTGGTGGAGAGTAGAGGAAAGACGACTGGAAAAGCATCTGACTATGTCCCCATAGCCAGACACAAAATGACTACATCATCTGTTGAGGTCAACTGGGGTCTTCCAGAGATCGCAGAAGATGAGGTAATCATTTTGCATCTGGCTATGGGTATTTGCCTGCTCTCCACCAGGCATGGGGTCCTTGCAACTACTCTAGGGTAAGTTGGCGGCTTTGGTCAGGGCAGAGGGAGAAAGGGAATACCAACCTTGCATCATCCATAACAGGCATAAAGCTGTTTTATGCCTGCATTTGCCACTAACAGAATGCCAGTCCCCATGCATCACTTGTGGGGACATGAAGACAAAGCTGGCATTTGGGTGGACTTGTCTCAAGGTCTGGCCCTTATGTTTATTTCCATTATGTGGAGTGCTTTTGCTAGCACATAGCTGTTTTAGGCAGAGTTTGGAAATACTACATCTGAGAACTTACATCATCAGACATAACTATGATGACACAGGCCCCCAGAAACCTATCTTTTCAGCTAGACAGCACCCCAGCCAAAGGGTTTCTGAGGCACTGGAAATTAAAGCACTGGAGAATGATGTCTTCAGTGCTCTGTCTGCCACAGGACACATGGACAACAGGCAACTGGAGACACCCCTTGGGGTCCTGCCACAAGTACTTGTCTCAGTTCACCTGATGACTGGGAAAGCACAGCAGACATCATTTCCCAGCATCCTGATCTGCAGCACCCCAGAAACCCTACAATTGGACATTGTCTGGCATAAGAAGTAGGTTTTGGTGATCCCATTTGGTCACTAATGACCATAAAAGGGAATCACAAAAGTTAATAAGATCATCAGTTTGGCACCAATACAAAACAGTCACAAATATGTCACCCAAAGTTAGGTGTTTATAACTATGCAGTAAGATTCCAGTCAATATTTATATCCCATCTTTCCTCCACTATGCTCAAGATGATGTACATGGCTCTTCTCCACTCCACTTTATTTTCACAACAACTGTGTGAGGTAGGTCAGGATGAGAGAGTGAGCAACTGGCCAGAGATCATTCAGTGAGATTCCTAGTCCCATGTGAGTTTGAAGTCAATTGTCCTAAGAGCCATTCCAACACTCTAAGCAGTACATCTAGAGGCAGGAAAAACCGAGTCTCACCTTGGTTGCATTTCTTCCTATCTACCCCTTGTTCACATCAAGTTGTAAGACTTTGCTTTTTGTTTTGTTTTGTTTTTTGGTGCATGAAAAGTTGTTTGCATTTTCCATAAAGTATGTCTTTATTTTCACATTTTCTCCCTAATGTATGCACTCTTGTACACATGTACCTGTATCCAAACTACAGTAGACCTAATATATCAATGTTATTTACAGAAATTTTGATATACCAAGCAACCACTAATGCCGTGGGCCTTCTCTAGTTGGGACTGATGGTAGGATTGAGACCATTTTGACCCCATTGGCCAAAACCATGCTTGTGAAAATATCTAACTATATGCATTTTTATCCATACATAGGCTTAAAATGCAAGATTGCATGTGGACAAACCACATTGTTAGGTTTTCAAATGTGCAGCTTTCAGAGGCAAGGCACACTTTCAACCACAGCAGATCTCAGGAGGTATGAAATGAGTTATTTGGGTTGGAATGTCAAAGCCACTAAAATGCTTTCCAGTCTTTACTTACACCACACTGGCTGTTTGTGCAGAGGCTCATCTGGACAGCACTGAATTTGGTAGATGCTCCCCAAGGATAAGACTGAAGATCCCCCAGAGACATTGTACACATATGAGGCAACAGAAGTCTGTTGACCTGCATCAGGGCCAGCTCAAAAATATCCTTCTGGCTGCAGGCATCACCCCTTCAATATGCTCTTTTAGAGAATTCTCCAACATTTTTATTTGCATCTCATTATTTGTACAGAAGCAGAGGTCAATTCTGAGTGGCTACATATGCCAACAAAATATTTTGTGTACATTTTAAAAATACTATGCATTAAGCAACATATTTTAGGATTGATTGGCTTTTTCCCCATACATATATTTACACATATATATTTATAACACCTGAAGGTATCTGCATAGTAATATGAACATTTTCTCTTTGCTGTCTTATGAAACCATCATGTAGCAGTAGGCATTTTCTTTTTCAATCACACTACATGCAAAGTGCCTGGCCCAGAAGCATTTCTCACTTCACAATAGCATGATGCTCCTTATGATTCAAGTAGAAACAGCCCTAATGGTGTTCTGGTGCTAAAGCATTCCCAAAAAGCAAAAGCAAAAGAAAGAAGCATTTTTTCTTCAAGCTAAAACCAGAGAACCTTATTTTTCCCCTGATTGAAAGAGTATTTAAGTAGAGATGCCATGGAGCCTGGTGGCTTCCACATCCATGGAGTGGAGAATCTATCCCACGCTTTAGTCCAAACATCAAAGGCACACTCCTAGATGCTGGACCCTATTTCTAAATGGGTTCAACATTTTGAAGGGCTCCTTTAAAGTTCAGAGTTAAATCTGGGCAAGTTTGCTGGCCCACCAATATGGTAGCCACTATCCACCAGTCTTCCGATGAGCTGCAGTGGATCAGAGAGGATTTGATGCATGGTGAGCAGGACCTGGGACCCTTTCACACTACACAGTTTGAGCACTATGATTCCACCATTTGGAGTTTAGGGAGGAGTGTTCAGAATTCTCATCCAGAAAGCTCTTTTGGTGCCTCTGACCAAACTACATATCTCAGATTTCACAGGATGTAGCAAAAGCAATTAATGCAAAGTCAGAGTGCTATATGTATAGAGTCTGAAAGGACCCCAGGCTGGAAGGTATTTCTCAGTTGCATTATTCCTTGGGATCCAGAGCTGAGCCAAGACATAGTTGTTGTGCACTTTATGGTGACCCTAACCTATCAGGGGGTTTTCTTGGCAAGATTTGTTCAGAAGGGGTTTGCCTTTGCCTTCTTCTGAGGCTGTGACTTGCCCAGTGTCATCCAGTGGGTTTCCATGACTGAAGATTTGTACCCTGGTTTACAGAGGCATGGTCTAATACTCAAACCGCTACTTCACATTGGCTCTCTTAAGACATAGTACTGAGGGCAAAATGTAGTGTTATATACAGAGGTCAGTCTGGCATGAGTCTGAACTGTGTGACAGTACAGCATACTCCCCACACCTAAGGACAACAGACAAGACTATGGAGCGCAGGGCAGGCTGTGTGTCTCCTCTCACATCTTGTTCCTGTGTCACAGCATCTGTTTGAGCGGAGAGAGACCCATTTTTTCCCCCAGTGCCCTCTGGCAGGCTTCACTGCTACATCTAGTACATCAGCCATTTTTGCTGGTTTTGTTCTGCTTTGGGAGCTGGTGGGGGCTTGGTTGAAGGAGGAAAAACTGAATTTTGCAACAGCTTTGAGATATTGGAGAAGTATTAAAAAGACTCATTTTTAAAAAATTTTGGGGGCATGGGAGAGGCTTCAAGGGGGCTTCAAGGGCCACAGTCCAAAGTTGATTCATCCCTGTGGTTGGGCCTATTTGGATAATGTGTGTTATGGGAGAAGTCCTCAATTTCTTGTTCCCACTCCTCCATTGTTTCAGTTCAAATATATTTGTAGCTTTGGGAATGTAGGTTCATGTGCTGGATCCAGAGCAGCCCTGGTGGTAATGGAAAGAGTTGTTCTATCCAAGAAGCTATAGTGCAGTAGAGGCCTCCAGCTCATGGAAAGAGTATAACTGATTTTTGGCCATTCTTTTTTCCCTCTGTAACCTTGCTCCTGTACTGTTCTGCAGTGGTAGCTGCTAGTTTCCATGCCAGAGGTGTAGTGTCTCCAGCTTTTCATTTAAGCTGTAAAGAAGTTGTCCAAGGTGCTGAACTCTATGCTCCAAATAAGTTTAGCATCTCAGAGACCACCTCTGAAATTCAGAACCAGGGTTCAAATCCCCACTCATTCATGGAAACCCACTGGGTGACTTTGGGCAAGGCATATTCTCTCAACCTCAGAGGAAAGCAATGGTAAACTCCCTCTGAACCCATATTGCCAAGAAAATCCCTGATAGGTTCACATTAGGATCACCACAAGTCAGAAACAATTTGAAGACATACAACAACAAAGATGCTGCATGAGGAAAAAAAGGAAATTAGCAATAGTAATTTCCTTTATCACCATGAACCAAACTCTCGTCTTTCAAATGCTGATAGACTCCAACTTCTGTCAGTTGCAGCCACCATGAAATAAGGGTTAAGAATGATGGAAGGTGTAGTGCAATAACATCTGGAAGGCCACAGGTTTCCCATTCCTGCTAATTAGCAGCAGTAGCAAAAGCAGTGGCAAGTAAATATTTTTTGTGAGCAAAATAAACAATTTATCCCCACTTTCTTCCCGAAGTAAATGAATGGGAGTTTCACAAATGAAATAAAGTTGGCTTCAGTGTCAATGTTTCTTTGGGGAAGAAAAGCCCCCTCTCTGATAAGCATTGGCTTTCAAGAAATGGCTGCTTCTCCATCCCATCCCACCCCACCTTACCCCATCCCACCCCACCTTACCCCATCCCATCCCATCCCACCCCACCCATCCCTTGCCCTCTCCATTTGGTCATTGTACAGTCAATCATTCCTTGACCTCTATAAAAGAGGTGCTTTTGTTTCCACAGACTGGTTACTTTGTCAGCTATCCCATATGTTTATATTCAGATCTGTCCCGTGGAATCTGGACTTGGTTTGCTGTCATTTTGAGATGGATATGGTAAATGCCGAGGGTTATCACAATCACCAGTCCCAAGATCAAGCCCAGCACAAGAGGAAGGGTTTCTTCTAATTGCTCTCTTTCATCAACTGGACATTTATGTTCTGCAATATTTAAAAGAAAGGAGGAGGATTATTTTCCATATAGGTAAACATAAAACACTTTTTAAAAAATGCTGAGAATGGGTATCCCCCAAAGAATAAGTAATATACATGCTAAACACAAACACCCAAAATTATTCTCACAACAGTCCTGTGAGATTGATTGGGTTGTGTTTCATCCATGTTCATCCTGTGAGCTTCATACTACATGGAAACTTTAATCTCAGTCTCACTAGTATAAACCCAATCCATTACACTGCTGATAGAGGAAGTGTAACACTCCCCATTCCCTAAAAGTTGTTAGATTGCAATTCCAAGCATCCCATTGGCCATTCTGGCTAGGGCTAAAGAGAACTGTTGTCCTAGAACATCTGAACAGCCAAACTGTCTCTATTCCTGCACCAGACTGGCACAGTAAAAAGGCAACAAGAAGGAAAACTTGAATGTAATGTGTCATTTCTGTATATTTGAAAGCCCTGGAAATGAAATACACATAGGGAGCATATGTAAAAGATCAAAAGTATGCATTGAACCCAGTGTCCACAATAGATTCAGCTCAACACCTTGGATAGCTCATCCAAAGTCAGGGATAAAACCTGGTACAGATTCACTGGCCCACTGACGTGGGAGCTATCAACCAGCTTTCGCCTTAGGGACAATCAAGATCTGCTTTTAGGGAAGAAATTTAAGGCAGATAGTTAAACAAACATCTTAAGTCAGACCATCTTCACCACTGATTGGCTTGACCAAATGGAAAAAAGGAATGGCAAATTTTTTCCTTTCCTTCTTTTGGAAAGAGATCACCTTTTCAGTTGGAGTCAGAAACAAAGAGAAACATCATTCAGTGTACTGAACAAGGTCCACATTTTTCTAAAACTTATTCAAAAGCCTTTCTTGTGGAAATGAATGTAACAGAAATAACTAACTGGAGGTACTGGAAGGAACTGGCCTGAGATCTGTTGAGGTGAATCCTAGCCAGAATGTATTCTTACCTTACCTCTTAGGCCTTCTGAAGCCATCCCTCCTCTTGTGTCCCACAGCTCTCAGCTGATGAGTCAAATGAGACCCAAAGGCTATCCATAATCTGCTCACAAGAACCAAAGGCTTGTACAGGAAAGTCCAATCACTAAGATGTCCCAGAGTGCTCACCTACTCATATCTCTTCTTCACTAAACTCATACATACCAAATGTAGCTGACTTAACCAATCACTTTAGCTACTCTAATTAACCTCAGTAACTAGATCTCCTTACCTAACCATGCAGAACTTGGGGGACGGGGGACTCAACAGCGAGGCCAGTTGGTTGCTGAGAGGGGGAAAAAAATCTACTTGGCTGCACAAATAGCTACCAATGAATGGGAAGCTGCAGGAAGAGGAAGGAGGACTTTTGAGAAGCAGGGAAGTTATACATACCACCCTGTCATCAGTGTGATGTGCGGGCTGATACACAAGGCCATATCATGGCCCTGCCTTTCTTCTGGATTGTTTGAAAATTCTCCTTACCTGGAGCCTACTGGTACAGATGGGGAGATGTCTTCAGAACAGTTTTGTATTTCCATAACCAGGAAATAGATTACATGTAAACTGGGTGCTTAATAAAGTTCAGAACAACATAGTCCAAGCTGATCAGTGAACAGTACCTCACCTTGGCCCAGAATGCCCCCTGTTTCACAGCCTAATGTAACAGCTGTGTTCTCAGATCATCTACTTAGTATGCTTAACTAAGTAGCATCTCCCAGGCCAGTCCCCTCAGAAAGTCCTTCTTTATTGGCAGGAGCCACTGCGAATGATGGAAGTCTGTTCTCTTGTCAATCAAGGAGCAGCATACTGTCATTTCTAATCACCTCTCTCCAGCAATCCCCAGTGTGACAATCAGAAGCAGAATCTTCCTTACACATGAGAGTGTTGGCTGGGATGGAAATGTCAGTATGCTGTGCCCCCATAGAGAAGAGAACAATCTTCTGTTGCTCACAGTGGCTGCTGCCTGTAAAGCAAGATTGGGAGGCTTTTACAATCAAGGTTAATAGTACCACAATCAAGAATACATAGGGACCATGAATTTGAACATGAATCAATTATGGATGCATAATTCTAGTGTGATTGCAAATTTCTGCCAACATCTAGAAAGGATCTGTTGTTTTCACTACCAAAAGAAGTCTTGGCAAGACCTTCAGTTGCAGCCAGTTCGAGCTCAGTAAAGATATCCGGTACCTCTTGTGAAACATTTTCCCCCTGGCTGCACAGTGGTGGCCAGACAGTGCTGAGAATCCCCACAGTTCACTAGCAACCCAAGGTGATGTTTTGGAGCTTCATCATAATGAATTTGCTCAGAAGACAATGAAAACATCCGTACACAAGTCAATGGACTGGTTCAGTGTTCCAAACTTGAAAAAAAAGTCCATTTATTCAAGTGAAATAATTTCTTTTCAGCCCACAAAAATGAAGAATCCCCAGATCCCTAAGAGTGAAAACCTATGAGACCATGATTTAACTGAAATATATGATAAAGTTCACCCAAATGAATCAACAAATGAGTAGCCAGGATGAAGAAGAGTACTTGCCATCCAAAAGAAAGACACAAGCAAACTAAACCATTATTTCAGGGACTCCATTGTGTCTGTAATAAATTAGTGCTAATGTGATAAGGTCAAGCACCATCACCCAACGCCGTGGCATTGTGTAAAAATGTGGCATTGAACAAACCAGTAACAGCCACGCTTAAAGGATGTCAACCATCATCAAGCCAGCTACAGCACAACCAACCTTAGAGACCTTTAATCCAAGATTTGACTGGCTATTATTCCACATAGATACTATATGAACTTCAACTGGCCTTCACTTTCTGGCCATGTGGATTTCTTATTCCTGCCTATTAGATCACCAGGCTATTCATTTCCTGCAAGAGTCTTCTTTGTGACTTGTTTTCTCCCCTCCCCTTCCTCTGGCCAATTCTCTCTTCCAGTCTTTTTCTAATTCTGCTCTCTCCTTAAGCTCGTTCCTTCTTTCATAAGCTCCTCCCGGCTTGCTTGGATCTCCCTCTCTGGATACTGGCTTTACTAGCACAACACTATACTATATATAACAGCTTCAAATGGTCTTATAACAGAAGCCCACACATCACTGTGTAGTTGGTCTACAAAATCTCCCACAAAATGGTAATATACCTTATTTGATGTAGTCACATTTTTTTCCGGTAGGTGACTGGGCAACAAAACGGGGAAAGCTGTTACATGTAAAGTGAGGAGCAAGGAGATAAGTATTTCTAATGCTGATTATACTAGAGGTGGAAATTAGGCAGCCTTTCAGATATTGTCCAACTGCAAATCCCAGCAGTCCTAAACAGCACTGGCACTGGTAAGGAAGTTTAGGTATTTCAGTCTAGTAACTTCAAGGCCACATGCTTTTCATTTCTGGCATAAATACTGAGGAGGCCCAAATTAATTATGAACAAACCAGAAAGAGATCTTGAGATTATGATGGAAATTCCAGTGCCTTCATCTACAGCACATGACAGGAATGAAAAGGACAGATTCTGTGCTAGGAATGACTGGAAACGAAGTGAAAATAAAAGGAGCCAGTGTTTGCAGCATTTTATATTGATCTGTGCTGCAATGTCATTTGGAACATTGTGCATAGGTCCATCTGTCTTGTCTTAGAGAAGACAATTTAGAGCAGTTGTAATCATAAAAAGTAACTTTTGAGCTCTGGTCAAACAAGGGAGAGTTGTTTGCCTTCATGCCCTGCATCTGGGATTTGCCAAAGCAATTGGCTTGGTCAAAGAGTGTTGCTCTACCTGCTCTACTCCAGCTCCCTGCCCAGGACTCCACACTTTCTACAGAATCTCTAAACCTTCAGGGGCTTCTAGGCAGTATAGAAGTGAGTGGATAAAATTCATGGAAATCTGATGCCCTGACCCATGGAAACAAGAGGTGTTTTCCACAAAAATTGGATCCTTGTTTGGGACTAAAAATGACAGTTTCAACTTGAATGACATCAGGATACATGGTAGATTACAACTGACAAGTGTAAGAGAGAGAAACACGTCTGAATCTGGTAGCTGACTTGAAAGTAGGGGCGTAAATCTTTGTGTTCCTCACCTTTGCAATCAAGAATGAATAATTCCTTCACTATTCTCCCCACAGAACAAATATGTGAATTTTTTTTGCTTGCTCTTCAAGCACTATTAGCACTTTGGGGCATCTTTCAGATATGAGTTTTGTAGAGAAATAAAAATGATTTCCCTATGCATAAAACATATTTTCTATGAGATATACATTGATCTCTGGGCAGAAAACATATTTCCTGAGCAAAAAGTATGCTCTCTACATGTAGGAAAGCAATGGGTAGCTCTGCATGAATGACAATCAACAGGATTTCTCAACCATTGAGAAACCTTGTCTTCATTGAAAAATGAATATTAAAAAAAGATACACAAGTATTCTTTCCATACCTACTTTCAGTGTTGTGCTTTGGTCTTTAGTTTGGAGGAATGTAAGGAATTTCCAGTTCCCAAAGTCTTCCTAGCAAAATTCTTAATCGGGAACATTTCAGGAGTTCAACATTGGGGAATGGAGGAAGAACAGGAAATGAATTCTCCTCAGTCACCCCACCTATCTTATTTTTGTGTGTGTACATGTGCCCACACATAAATACTGCTTTTTGTCTCTAGAATCCTGATTGAAGACAAATGTTCAGTTAAATCTTAACTCTGCAAAAGCAACCATTGCAATTCACTGTCGAAAAAGAATATCTCAGATCTCAGCATAAAAAACCTATCTAGAAAGCAGCATCCAATCTTCCCTTCATCCTCCACCATCAAGTGCAATTAACTTGTGGCTAAGAGTACTCAAGTTGGGAGCTTATGTCTGCTTTCCACCATTATTCACCACTGCAATGTGTGTACAATTTCAGTTGTGCAAAAGGGCTATTGACAGAGCCATATTACAGTTGTGGTCCTGTATGGCTCAGTGCAGTGCAGTAGTTCTACATGCAGGCCTACACTAGCCCAAGCCTTATGCCACCCCCTGCACTTACTGTATGGTCTCTGAAGCTCCCTCCTACATCCATTCTATGACTCTTGGTGAGCAAGAAAGATCTGAAAAGCATCTGTGTCCCCATAGCCAGACAAAAACTGATTACATCAGCAATGAACACTGCTGCAATCATATTGCATCCAGCTACAGTCATGTAGCCAGAAGCTTCTCTGACCCTGGCTGCCCTTCAAGAAGCATGGAATAGCATGCAGGGGGACTTCAAGAGCTCTATGGTAATAAGAGAGGGAGGGAAATTGGGTACTGCAGAGAGACAAAGGGAATACCAATCTCTGCTGTGCCAAAAACAAAGGACATACACAAGCGTATGGGAAACTTGCACATGTGTATTGCAACTAGCAGGATGCCAGCCACAGCTTGAGGTATAGAGATTTCATTAATGCAAAACTAGCAAACTGAAGTGAGAAAAGCTGCTGTGAAATGAAAACTGAGGGAAACTGCAAGGAAACTGCAATGCACAGTCTCAAAATTCAGCAAGTTAAGGAAGGAAGGAAGGAAGGAACAATGAAACATGAGAATGGAATGCAGATAACTTGCTTCTTCTGAGCAGGAGGGAAAGTATTATCTGTCTGTGACTGTGGACCTTGTTTGAAAAACTAGATTGTGTTCTTTACCCACGTCAATTTTCCACTGAAGCCACTTGCTTTCCTGGTCAGAAGCCATTGCTTTCTTCTAGATTATGCCCAAACATTTCCCAGCATCCCATAGGTCCTTACCTTCACTGAAGACAAAATCAGAGCTGATGTCAAAGGGCTGAAGGCGCACCTCTGACAGTAAGAGAAGTATTGATTTTTGGTGCTCATTGGAGGGCAAGGTGATGGTCTGCTGAGCTTGACATTCGTAAGACTTCCCAGCTGGGGTAACTAAAGCTGAAAGATGACGCGTGGTGACTGTGTGCTTCCCAGCTGCCGAAAGGACAAAAACATCAATCAGTGAGTACAACTAGGTACTATTTTCACATGTCAGAGTATTTTTCCTAATATTGGGGGAGGCAATCAAATGTCTAATCAAGTGTAAACCTCATCAAGTGCAGTGGAATTCACTCTCAAGTTGGTGTCTAAGAATGCAACCTGAATGAATCAACCTTAATTTACTGGGAATAAAATGAAAGTATTATGTGAGCACTGCAGATCTTGATCAACATCACTGCACCAGTTCTGAAGCTACTGCAGTCAAGAGGAGAGGGAAATAACATTCACAGCCTCCTCCCACATTGGTTCTGGTTCATTTCCATGCTTGGAATGCAGTTAACATTGCTGCTGGAATGACTGTCGGCTTTTACGTATGTGGAGTAGTGAATCTATTCTGGACCAGACTTTAAAAGGGCTATCAGAGATATTGAATCCTGTCCCCAAATTAGTTTCAGCACCTTGGATAGCTTCTTTAAAACTGAAACTAAAAAGAGACCAGATTTGCCACCCCATAGACAAGGGAAAAACCAGTTGTCACTAAGATGGAGTCCAACAAACAACTAGTAAGGACAAAGGGACCTAAATATTATTTTGTAGCCACCTTAATCACTCCAGGCTCGGTGAAGTGAATGTTTAATATAAAGAACCAAAATAAAATAGAAACATCTCACTATGGCAAAGCTCTTGGCAGAAGATGCCATAAATCAGTGATGGACAGCATGTGGCCCTCCAGCAATTCTAAAACTGAAGCTCCCACCATCTCTAGCCAGCATAGCCAATGGTGAGGGATTATGAGAGCTGTACTCTAACAACATCCAAGGAGCCACATGCTTCACATCAGTGCCTTTTGTCTTACCATAACAAAACCTTGCCCCTCGCCCCCAATAGTTGATTCCTTCACCAAGAAGAGATAGGAGGTTTGATAAGGATGGCGGAATACCAAGGAGACTATGCAAAAGAAAAGGGACAAGGATATTGGGACACAAAATCCATGGAAGGAGTGAGTCAATGCATAATGTTTGTCATGTTTCTTCTGTACAACAATGAAAGAGAAAGGTGGGCATCAAATCAAATCTTTAACCATTGTCTTTAGTCAAATTTGATTGCAGCCAAAGCGTTGTTGCTGGTCATACAAATTTAATGACCATAAGACCATGCTGATTGTCCTCAGAGCAAAAATGAGAGTGATGACAGGATCTCCTCTTCCTCCACTTAGTAGTGTGTCAGCTTCATTTCCTGTACACATTCATCTTCCCCAACTCAAGCCCAATGGCCTATCAAAGTATTGGACAACAGCTCCAAATGTGTCCAGGTGGCAGAATGAACACATCTGGATCACCAGGTTGAGAGAAATGGATTTACATCATAGTGAAGGAAACATGAAGAATTGTCCTGGTTTTCTGGAGGCTGCTGGTGGTGGTGGTGGTGGTGTTCCTTCAAGTTGTTTCCAAGTTATGGTGATTCTATCACGGGGTCTTCTGGGGATGAGCATATGTGACACACCCAATGTCACTCAGTGAGTTTCTATGTCCAAGTGGGGAATTGAACTCCAGTCTCCAGGATTGTAGTACAATGCTCAAACCACTGTACCACACTGGTTCTCTTTTTCAGCGGGGAAGGAATACAGAAAATTTATCAGGTTTTCAATTACAGTGCAAATGTTTTTCTTATTAATTGTAATTCTTATATGTATGGATTTTTTAAAAAAAATGTAAGAAATATTTGCACAAGGAGTTGAAAGCACTTAGAGGAATTCTGGGCACAGAGTCTCACACTTTGTCAAATTACTTATAAAATGACAAGGGTTATGAATGGTCACAAATGTGATCCCTGTTTTCACCATTATTTTATAGCATAATGGTGCTGTTGTGGATTTTCACAGCATGCACATCTCCCTGTATAATTAATACGTGTCTGACTTCCCACTGGGTTTCTATAACACTGTTCACAGTTCAAAAACCCATGTATTGTTACAGCAACAATGATTATCATGCAAAAAATAACCCCTCACAACTATCACACAGAAATGCGGCCTATGCAGTACAGAATGCTAGTGGTTCAAAATGGTTTTCTGTCTCTGTATTCAGCTCTTTAAAAGGAACACATCTGACATTTTTAATTTCATCCCCTAACAAATCATACAAAGTGTGGTTGCCAGTTGCTCCATGTTGCTTGAGGATTGTTTTATTTGTATCCTGCAAAGGACAGGGCTTCTGTCTGTTTTCTGGTGGTGTAGAAGAAAGAATTTCAGGAAGACCTGCAGCATTTTAGCCTCAAACACACTCGTGGGAGGGGAGGGCAGAATAAGAGCATTATCCCCTCAATAAGAATTCTGCCCCTCCCATGAAATTTTCCTTTTCTCCCAGAATTCTAGCACTGTGGTGATTTAAAACTGCATTGAGCCTTTAGCAATTCAGTTCAGGTTTTCAAAGAAAAGGGGACAGGAAAAGTTACCAAGGACATGCCAACACAGCAAACAGGAGGTGTAAATTATTTTCACTGTATCACTCTCTGCAATGCTAGAAATTTGGAGACAGGAGGAAAATTTCATGGAGAGGGGAGAATTCTCCTTTGGAGGGGCATATACTCCTTCATTCCCCATGTCCTTACATATTTTGTAAGATAGGCTAGGCTGAGAAAAAGACCTAAAACTATTCTATAAATGTTGCAGCTGAAGCACAATGTGAACCTGGGATTCCCACCAACAAAGCCAACATTTTAGCCACTGTCACTGTTGCAAGGACCCTCCCTCCCCCACACACACACTGCCGTATCAAACTATAGCAAAGGTGCATTATAAATCAATAATTGGAGTTGGACATGATGCTGAATGAAACCTATTAAGACTTGTACAAATCCTTAATTTAAGTAAGTTCAATGCTATGAAAACCTGCATATGTGATACTTAATAGTAGTAGCAGCAGGAAGAGCAGCAGCAGCAGCAACAACAACAAAATGCAGGTTTGCAAAAATAGGTATGACATCTCAATGTGCAGGTGTGAAAAGTCAGAAAGAAAGAAATGGCACCTGATTATCATTTCTTACCATTGGCTAAGCTGGCTGGGCTGCTGGCAACTGAAAACCAAAAACATCTGGAGGACTGCTTGATTCCCACCCCAGCTTCAGCTTTTGCTAACCTAATGCCCTCCAAATATGATGGATTACAATTTCCATCATCCCTAGCCAGACTAGTAATTCATGTTGTGGATGGCTGGCAAAGCACTGTTTGTATGCCCCACTCAAAGAGTTTCTCTGGGTTGAATGCTAAGGACTGCATCCTTTGCCCATTTATTTGAGTGTAAGCCCCATTGAACCTACTGGCACTATTGTCTGGGTAGATATAATGGAATTGGACTGAAAGTCTTTAACTTAACAAGTGAAGATGCATTCCTAATGTACAGAAAGGGTTTTTGCTGCATCAAACATGGCTAAGTTATGTTTCCTCATATGGGAACAACAGATCCCACTGAGCTGAAAGCAAAGAGGACTGGTGTGTTTGAAACCATTGCTAAAAATCATAATTTTCCTACATTTATTTTAATATGAAAATGACTTTCTCCATATGTTGTACTCAGAACAGCGATAGCTAAAATTCAGGGTTAAAGGCTGCAAATGTTAGAAATCACTGTCAGAAAATATTCAGTGGTTTGTTTGTTTTTTTAATTGTAAGGACTGTATATGCCCTTAACTTTTGCATGTCTCAGTGCACAACTGGAAAAATAACAAACAGTCGCCAAACGTCCTGCACTGCAGATACACATAGTTACAATCATAGGCACCAAGAAAATAGATATTTCAAAGGATGATGGTGAGACAGGAAAGAATGAAACAGAATCATGTTTATTGTGCATTTTCAATGGCGGCTACCACAACAAAGCAACATTATCTTCACTATCATTTTCAGTATCATCACCACCATCTTTATTTTAGGATATTTGGATGGTGTTAAGAATTTTTAGCATCACCATTTTGGTGAAGATAAAATTAAGGTTCCTGCATTGCATTTTTTTGAAATGATAACAACTTTACAATATCAGCCTCAATATGTATGCAAAGAAAATGGAAACAAATTCTGTTAGCTACATTTTGAGGAGTAAAAATTTCACATAGATTTAGAAGCCAAAATCTCTGTATTTAAATAGAGCATTTGGCAACCCCGGTGCATGACTTACAGTTAAAGGAGACCTATAATTTTTCCTTCCATTTAGGTAGCAGAGGATTCAAAACTAAGTTTAATTAAATCGTTTACTAATGGATATCAATTTTAATTTCTGAGACTGTTAAATGAGTATTTTCAAATGCTGCTGTAGTCTTGGGGGCTGCTCTAGTAGTGAACAGAAAAGAAATAGGGAGGAATGAATTTTCTTCAGACACTAGCATTTTTGGTCGTCTGCAGTTTTGCCCACCCCTTTAATACTGCGGGAAGAGAGCTTTGTTGTGGCTTCGTTTAAGTTTCCAGTGTAAATTCTTCAGAAATAGTGGTAGACAGTCCTGCCTTAAATGCTCAGCCTAATCCCACACATATTTACTTAGAAGTCCTGCTGAGTCCAGTTTGAACTTACTCTCTGGAAATCTCACAGAATTTTAGACTCCCCCCCCCCACAAAAAAATGTTGGGAGCGAGGCGTTTTTGCCTTTCCTTTCTGGAGATTTAGAAGTGATCCCCGGACACAAAATAAATTTTAAATCCGAAAATCAAAGCTTTAGGCTGACAGCCTTGAACTGCTCCATCTTAAAAAGCCCCAGTTTAAAAGTATGCCCCTCTTAGACATTGGGGGAGAGCTGGAGTTGGGATCGGGGCACTTGTAACTGAGAGCTGCTGGAACGCAGCAGAGAGAGAGGTCAGCCGTCGGAGGGACTTCGGCAGGCGACTCTGTGTACTGCCGCAGTCTGGCAGCGTGGAATGGAATGGCCCCTAAAAATCTTCCTGGATCGGTGCAAGAGGTAAACAGAAACCAGGGGGATCCCAGAGGGATGAGATCGGATCGGGGAGGAGGGCGTTCGGAGGAAGCGAAGACCGTTGGGCAAGAACAGAGATGGGCGAATTTAACCGCAGTGCGGTCTTGGGGGCTGGCCACGGGCATATCTGGGGCCATTTCCGCACTAGCCTGTTACAGGGCTATTATTCCACTTTCAACATCCTGTGGAATCCTGGGGTGTGCAGTTTAGGGAGGCGCCTTTGGAATTCTCAGCCAGAGAGCTCTTTGGTTTCAGGAATTACAAACCCCAGGATTCCACAGGATATTGAAAGCGGAATAATAGGACTACAAGAGTGTAGTGAGGAAATGGTCTGGGAGGAGGATGGAGCAGGCCTAGAAAAGAGACAGACTTGCCCTGGAGGGGAAATGTGAGGGGAGACAAAGAAAGGGAGCGGGGTGGAACCTGAATCCACAAGCCCGATGAAGAATCCGGATTCCCCTTCTCCCCAGCTAACTCTGAAGTTGCCAGCGGACCTTGCCTGACGGCAACCAACATTGCACCTCCTTTTAATTTTGTTGCCTATTTCATTCCTCGCTTCCACCTACCCTCGCTCGCTCCGACTAAATCCAGGATCTTCGCTAGCTCCCTTTCTAGGCTGAAGCCAAAGCGAGCCTCCGCCGATCCTCCACCTGCCACTTTTTCCTCCCCGGCCTCTGGTTAACCAAGGAGGGCACTTACGGTTGACGGCGCCCTGGAAGTAGGTGCGCTCCGAGCTGTCGTAGGCGAACTGGACCTTGTTCATTTTCCACCAGGCTTCGGGACCTGCGCTGGTGTTGCGACTCTCCTGCCAGTTCGGAGAATTGGGGGGGGGAGAGCGGGCCAGAAAAAGATGAATAAGTCGGAGACTGAGTAAGGGAGGCTTCCCTGTTTGCCCCCTCCCCGGCTCCTGCTCACCTCCTTTTGGCCAAGGGAAAACAGGAGCCCTCTGTTTGGAGTACTCAACGCTCTCCCTTCTGGCCTGCTAGTTTCTCGGATATGAAACGAACGGGGAACCAAGGCATAAAAGACGCTCTTGGAGAACTCTGATGGCCGAGGAGCCACCGACTTTGTTCAAGTCACTACCGACTTACGGGACCCTAAGGAGATCCTATGACGGGGTTTTTTTTCTGAGGCTGAGAGTATGTGACGCGTCCGAGGTCACCCAGCGGGTCTCTATGGCTGATCTGGGAATCGAACCCTGGACTCCAAAGTCATGGCCCATCGCTCAAACCACTAGACCACCTTGGCTGTCCGTTTAAAAGATAAATCAGAACATGCAATTCTGATCCGTTGGCGTCGTGTTCTAAACTTCTTCCTCTCTCATTTGCTATGGCCTCTTCCCTTCTTTTTAAACATTCATTCATTCATTCATTCACTCATTCATTCATTCATTCTTCTCTTCTTTAGAAAGCTCTGCGGAGCGGCGACCGGCGCCCTCCTTCTCCTCCCTTTACCTTGACGAAGTACAGGCGGAGGGTGTAGGCTTTGTCCATCCAGGACAGGTGGAGCTCGGATTCGTTGGCGCCGCACTTCCCCCGCTCTTCGGCTCCCCGAGAAAGCGGGATGTAAGCTTGCTCGGTGATCGTCTGGAGGAGGCACACAAGGCAAAACGCCGCAAGCTCAAGCGTCAGCCCTCCACCAGACATATGTACATATACATAAACATTAAATTAAGGATTATGGGCGATTGAATTCTTTCCTGAAGAATACGAGAGGAAAATGTGGCCTTCTGCACTCCTTCCTTCTCTCCCCGTGGTGCGCCATGAGAACATCCAAGAGAGAAAGGGAAAATAGGCCATTTCCGCACTAGTCTGTTATAGTCCTGTTATTCCACTTTCAACATCCTATGGAATCCCTGGGGTGTGCAGTTTAGGGAGGAACCTTAGGCCTACTACCATCACCACTGACCACCGCCTCAGGCGGTACAAACCTCAGGATTCCATAGGCTGTTGAAAATGGAATAATAACACTATAACCATCTAGTGCGGTAATGGCCGTAGATCTGTGCGCCCTAGGACCACAGTTTCTCCACGCCTCCCGCTAAGCAGAAAAGGACGGGATTTTACAGTGCCGCCTGGGGCAAAATGATGACCCCTCTTAAGTGTCTGCCACCCGCCATGGGCACCCACGTACAAGGCGTTCCTTTTTCCCTCTCATAATGCGAGCGGAAGTAAACTCTGGGGCTCTTTAGCCGACCATCAAAGCAAAGGATGGATACAGCCAGCAACAAAGAGAGCTGGCAAACCTGTCAGTGGTGATGGGAGTAGGACAACGGGGAGAGGGTGACCTCTGCATGTGTGTTTAGGGTGGGGAGGTTTAGGCTCCGCTGTAGAACTCTGCACTCAGGTCAGTTTTCACTACCTACAAATCCGAGCTGGATCGTTTACTTCTTCGCTATTTCCGCACCAGACTTTTATAGGGCTATTATTCCACCTTCATCATCCCATGGAATGAATGTTGAAAGCCCCCTCCCTAAACTGCAAACCACAGGATTGCATAGGATGTTGAAAGTGGAATAATAGCAGTATAACAGTTTGGTGCGGAAATGGCCTTGATTTCCTCGGCGTGCGGCGCCGTGCTGGCGAGGACTCAGAGAAAAAGAAGTTTCATTTCCTTAGCAACACGCAAGAACTAAGGAGAACCGCATTTGGGATCGCGTACGAGATTTTCCCTATTCTCCCTCACCTCCGCTCGGCCCCATCTCACTGTCTGCCACTGGGGCGCACACAAGCATTAATTTGAAGTAAACAGCCTTTCTAGAAATACTAAACCCGAAGATTGAAGACAAATCTCCTTTAGGAGAGGATTAAATAGATCCAAGCGGAGTGGGGGAGAAAAAGCCAAAGGGTCTTACATCCACATAATTGCTGGCCGACACTTCATAGGGGACGACCAACTTGGCAGCAAATTCCGCCATCAGACAGGTCGTGCCATTCTCGCGAACGACAAAAATCCCCTTTTCGGGGTCAGGAGAGAGCCCGGAGAGGTTTTCCACTTCTTGCTCTGCCGCGCTGCCAGGTAGTGCGTCTAGTGGGGAGAATAAGAGGGAGGGAGGATCAGTTTCCAATTTTTTTAAGGTTCAGTCGCATGGGAGCTGATCTGAAAAGGGAGTTTCTGCCTCCCCGGGACCAGAAGTTATTGTTACCAGTCTAAGCGACATGGGTTGATCTCAGTCTGCTTGTGTGTGCGTGCGTGCGTGCGCACAACTTCATGTCGCCCATGGACGTAGGACAACCCCATGAATTTCATAGGTTTTTTTTTTTCTTAAGGCGAGCAACACTCGGAGATGGCTTTCCATTGCCTTTCTTTGAAACATAGCCCACAGCACCTGGTATTCCTTGATCGTCCCCACTCCAACTACCGACCAGGGCTGACCCTGCTTAGCTTCCAAGATCAAAGGAGATCTGGTGCTTTCCGGGTATAAAACCGAAAGCGTTAATTTCATTCACACACATATACCGGGTAAGTTATAGTGCAGTCGCTTTTGCGGCTTATTTTCTCCTGTTTTTCAGAAGAGCTGATGTAAGGAGGGATAACAGACGAGAGACTTACTGGGTGGGGAGAAAGTGGCGCTGGGATAATTCGGGAGAGGGGGAGGAAGGAAACCTGCCCTAGCTGGTAAGGATCCACTACTCACAGAAAAATAGAAGGAGCTTCCAGAGTCCCAGCGTGGGTAACATCGTGGTCGCGCGCCTCCTGAGAGCCACGCTTCCGAAGCGGAGTCCTGGATCGACGAAGCCCAGAGGTGAGGGGGCTTCCTGGAAGCGTGCTGGAGGATGCGTCTCGTTGCCAGCTCCCTTTCCCTTCCAGCCGCTGAGGACGAGCTCCGACCACTTTCCCGAGCGGGCGCCGCAGGAGCGGCCCCCCGAAGAAGGGGCGGGAGGCGGGGTGTCCGGTGGAAGCGCCGGCGGGAGCTGTCCGAGTGCTGAGCGGCGGCCGCCGCGGCCGTCCTCGCTGCGCGGGGTCGCTTTCTCTCCAAGGGGCAGCCGGGGAGCTGTCCAAGGTCCCCGTCCCACCCCGAGATTCAGGAGGGCTGCGCCAAAGCTTCCGCCTTAAACCCGGCCCTTAACCAGAGCGGGCGTCGTGTATTCCCGCCCTACCCAGCAAAAAGCGCGCGCGCACGCACACACAGGATCGTTCCCTTCACGGGACGGAATAGACTGCCTTGCCAAAATCCAGCCGCATTTTCTTTTCTCGCACATCTTACCTCCGGAAGACAGCTCTTTTTTTTCTTTTTTTTTTTAACCTGGGAAAAACAGAAGTTTAAAGTACTTTCCCCATCTGAGATGCTCAGAATGGGGAAAGGTAGACTCCACATACACACACACACACACACAATGTAAATGCTGCTTCTTGATTGCTGTGACGGAAATCGGGAGCAGACACTAGTAAATTCAAAGATCCTCCCGTCTATAGAGGGGTCCGGCCTTCAGCTAAGCATAATTTTTGTAGACAGAAGAAGACTGTTGCTGTAGGTCGAAAAATTGGTGGGTTTGTCTTAGCCTGTAAAGTGCCCGCATGCCGTCTTTCCTTGAATCAGAATTGTGAAGTTGCTGCAGCTTTTTGTAACACCTGGCTATGCCATACATGCGAAGCAGATATTTTAGCAAAGATGTGCACAGGAGGGGGCTGTTTCTAATGTCACCAAGCAGCGTAAGATGTTCCCCCTTCTCACGTGCACGCACACACACACACACACAGATGTGCACTCTCACACGCACACACACACACACACACACACACACAGGCATGCACCACTGAAGGTATGATTACTCCTCCTTATTGTTAACTCCTCAGTATGAGTACATAGATAATAATTGGCACTTATGGATGTAATCTGAGGCAGCAGTCCCCACTTTCTTTTCCTGCGTTATAAAACACCACCGAAAACACACACCACATTTTTAACAGTGTAGTGCTAAATGTTTTTCCCCAGAAGTAAGCCCCAATGACTTCAGTGAGATTTCCCCCATGACTGCATCTTTTTCTATCTCTGATCCAAGTATAATTAATCAGAGCTTCTCTATGCACATTTTTTTTTGCGGAGGGGGGCATTACATAATTACAATCATCTACTGAGCCATTTTACTTACAATATGAGCAACATTCGGCTGATCCCCATTTGGTTTGTCACCATATCACCAACAAATACTTGTCAGAAAATGAAAGATGAAGACAAACCACATAATGGAAGACTGCAAAATAAGCCTAGCATCTTGCTCTGTAGAGTGGCTACAATGGGAAATAATTTTTTTCAGCCCTCAGATGGCAGATGATGGCTAGCTGTCCTGAGAAACATAATTCAGGACACCCTTATGCCCCAGTTCTCTCACCCTATGCAAAGTAAATTCCTAGGAGCTCCTAGAACTCATTTCATGGACTATGTCTAGGAGTGTTCCTACTACAATTATACTCACATCATTTGAGGCTTCAAGTACTGCTACGAAGACATTTATATCACAGACATACAAGTGGATTTCAAAAAATTTATTTCAGTGTAAGTGGAGTTTAAATATTAGTGTTTAATTTAAAGAGAAAATGTAGCACATGTCACTCCAATCTCCATAAAAACAGTTCTCTAAGGCTGCCATTCCTATGCTCACTTATCTAACAGTGAGCTCTTTTGAAAACAGGACTTACTTCTGAGTAGCTGAGTGCAGGATAAGGACATAGCGTTACAATCATACACACATTTTACTAGGAATAACCACCACTTAACTAGAGAGTACTTATTTCTCTGTAGCTAGAATAGGACTGTAAAATATCACAATAATACACAACATCCCTTAATATTCAGTAATATACACTAATGCACTATACAATCAACAGGATTGTACTTCACAGTTATGCTACAACGTATCGTTCAGCCTCATGGACAAAGTGGGCAGATCCTTCATGTACCACATTTACCATTAAACAATAGTAATTTAAGACTAAAAGTGTCCCCACACACTAAAAAAAATACTAGAGAAATCACACAGATTTTTTTTTAAAAAAATTCAAACACTAAATATTGTTAAAATATATAGATTTAAAGTCTAAAATACACGTTCAGATTTGGGAAATCAAAATTATGCTTTTGGGGAGCAAAACAACCAGATTTTTATTTGAGCTAAGCTTCTGCATAGATTATTCAGCTGTCCTTCTGCAGACAACCATTCTGTTGGGACTGTGGTCTGCTGCTGCAGTGCACAGCTGCAGAAGAGCAGAAGAGCAACCCACTCAAATTACATGGATTTTCAGGCTCATTGATCCCTTCCCTAAAAGTGTATTGCATGGGAATTAGTTACCACAGTAACAAAAGAGACCAATTAACAATTAATTCATTCCTTCTGCAGCTTATAATCATCTCAAATCTTTGATAGACCTATCTTTTCCTGGTAGTATGGGAAACCTGTACATTGAAAGAAAGATGGGACCAACTACATCAGATTTTTACATCCAGTTGTTACTCCCAGCTAGAGCAGACTAACTGAATCAGTGGGGTTTTTCCAAATGTTGACTTAGCATCCAGCTGTTAAATCAGTGGGTCTGCTAGAACTGGGACTAGCAAACAGATCCGTACCGCTGAATCCAGTTTCTGAATCAATTTTTGAAATTGTTTCAAGGAAATCTAGAAAAAGAGCAAAACATCACATTGCGTGGAATAGCCCCCCCCCAATTTTTCTTGGCTTCTGTATGCAAAGTAACTAGCAAAATCATTTTAACGCGTTACTCAAAAACTGAGAGAAGAAAAAAAAAAGTGCAATAATTATGCATGGAGGATTTCCCACAAATTAAGGTGAGTAATTTAATAGAGGTACATTAAGCACAAGCTTGTAGACCAAAATGCTCAAATCAGTACAGCTTAAGGAAGAAAGAGAGAAACTTCCTAATGATTGCAGTGTGCTCAATCAGAGGTCCACCTTAATCATTAATGACTGCATGCTTCAGAGGGGAAGGGCACAGCAGTTTGAGTTGATACGCTTAAAACCATGCCAATTTGTACGTCAAATGGGGCAGAAGAAAATTAAGCATGGAGAACCACATCTGAGCACCACTGGCTTTCATACACAGCAATGTGGCTAAACAGAACAAGGGCAGCCATTACTGTAACATTTAACAGTGAACAAGCCTTAAACTTTCTGCTTTTCTGTACAGAGTCCGCTGATTCAGGCAAATTTCATCCACTGAAGGAAAAAAGGGACAAACCTAAGCAACAGCCTAGTCAACATATAATGCCAAGAAAATGTTAAAGAAAGTTCGAGTGTTCAGAGTTTTTCACATACTGTGGCCAAGAGCCCACATCATTTCATCGTTAATATCTGTTGGTGAGGTTACATTATGCAACCCTTATAAAGAACACTGTACAAACAAAGTGCAACATATATGTGTCATGGCCAATGGACATAGCTGGCAATCTACTGTGAAACTGCAATGTTTAACAAGCAGAGACGCTGTGAAAAAGCAATGTGCATTCACACCCTACCCTGCATACTTCAATGTGCTACAACATATGCAGTCGTTCTACATGCACAATTCTGGTTATGCTGCTTTAACCTGGATGTAATCTTTGTGCATTTCCAAGAAAGATTTCGCTGCATGTGTAGCACAATGTATGGCTGTGTAATTCACTAAAAGGGTGCCAATCATTGTGTGCTCAGGTCACAATCACTACGCTTCTAAAGTGATTTTAAAGTCAGTGCTATGATTAATCAAATTTCTATGCTATACTTCTTCAAGTGAGTTATTTTATTTTACCTACTTATTTTATTAAGACATTTATATTCTGCCATGTATTACGGAATCTCAGGTGGTGTACAAATGAAATCCGTATAAACAGATTAAAACAATTCAAAACAATAAAATACTTTAAGCAGACTAAAAATATATGTTTGTGTGTTTGTGTGTCAAGGTTCAAACATGCCCCAAAGCCCAAACATTTGAGTGAAGCACTGAGGCCACAAATGTCATTTCTAAAAGGAAAAAAGTTGGCTTTACCTCAATCCCATTGTCTGTATACCCACTGCAGCCAAACAACAGAGATGGAAAGATCTCTAAGGATCCATTTTCTTGAATCTCCCTGAAGCCCACCTTCATTTTAATCCTTTTCTTGTTTTGTATCTGGTTATGAGAGGTTTTGATTTTCCTTTCCCCCATGGAAATTTGTGAAATTTTAAAATGAACTTTTCCAAACGTGCTTTGAAAATGTTAATGCACTTTACCCATTAACTCGGAAACAAGTTTGTGCACATTTTCTAAAGATGCATATATTTGGGGTGTGCACTTACAAACATATAATTCCAAAAGAAAAAGGAAAAATCAAGTATTCAGAGTTTCCTCCTGAAGATGGGAAACTCAAAGATGTGTGTATGCTTTCATTGTTAGTCTTGCAGACCACAAACAGAATAATTTCATAAAGTATTCTTGTTAAGGTTAATTTCTGTAACATCCCTAGATTTAAGGCCATTTAGGATGAAATGATGCAAGGTCACCGAGTTTCATCTCGGAAAGAAAGATTTGAACTTGTCTCCCTTAGTCCAGTACCCTGAAAATAGCATTGTACTGGCTGACCTATTTTAAATCCATATACTGAAACAGATTAGCTTAGGCAAAGCAATGCAATCTGTTCTGTTTAAGAACAGATTTAGGCCATTTCTGCCCTACACTGTTATAGAGGTATTATTCCACTTTCAACATCCTGTGCAATCCTGAGGTTTGTAGTTTCCTGAGGCCCAAGAGCTCTCTGGCTGCGAATTCTAAATGCCCCTCCCTAAACTGCAAATCCCAGCAATCCACAGCAGGTTGAAAGTGCAATAATAGCACTCTAACATTCTAGTGTGGAAATGGCCTTGCACTCCAATGCCCACAGCAGGCTGTCTTAAGTGCAGTTCCAAGGGAGTGGAGTCTTTGGGCCTTATTACTCCAGGATACCATAGGATGTTGAAAGCAGGGAATATGAGGAGGGGAGGGAGGAAGTGGCCTTAGTCTTATGATGGACCTAAGTAATATTTTGAAGACCCGCTGAGTCTTAGACAAAAAAATTGCCCCTTTGATACCTGTCTCATAATAAAATAATGATACAACAGTCATGATTAAAGAAACAGTCAAACCAGCCTCTATAAACACTTCTGGAAAGACGTTGTTTCATCCAAATGACCTAGGATACTTTTGGGCTACATAGAAATAGTTAAAGCTAAAAGTTATCTACAGCGTACATCATAGATGGGGAGGGGGGAATCCCACAATGCAGTAAAAGTTTAAGAAAAGATACCCTTGTTCACATTGTTGTTTAATTTCTTGAGATTTAGTGGGGAAACAATGCAAATATTAAAAGTGAAGGTTTTAAACAGGCAAAGTAGCCAAAGCCTAAGGTTAAGAATAGCATCACAGGTATGTTTCAACTTCACGAAAACTGTTCCAGTTCATTGTGCTAAGGCCATTTTAAAATGTGGACCTCTTCCTGTTCATGGTGTCGCAGCATATAATCTTCTTTTCTTTCCCCCCACCATTGTTATTTCAAGCAGATGCTTTAGTACAGATAGTATGATTCCCTGCCAGTATCTAATTCCATCAAAGGAAGAAACAGACCTATAAAACAAGGCATTTTATTGCTGTACTTGGTGCAAAGAATAGAGGTTCTGAAGTCAGCTGCTGATAGATCAGTAGACATTTTCCTTAAGAAAAGCAGTTGTGTACTGCATCAATTAGAAGCAAGCACTCAAATGGGTCACCTTAGGAGGCCAGAAGAACTGGGTTGTTGTCACACATAAGACCTGATAACTGGAAAATGAGAAAAAAGCCTTGTACAAACTCCCACATTGCTTGGGGAAAAAACACTCAATAAACATATTTTCACACACTGTGCAAGTTGCATGGAATGAAATCACGTATGTGTTAGTGTATATACTATGGGAGATACCCATGCCTTGGAACAAAGGTGGCAAAATATTTTTCAATCTAATTGATTTCATGATAGATCCAGATGAAAAAAAAGTCACATCAGTGAATATCAGTCTTAACAGAATGACTATTCAGATTTCACAGCATGGCCTGGAATAGGATCCTCTCAATGACCTGGAAGAGACCTTCTGCTTTTCTTCACCTGAAACTATCAGTTCTTAATACCTCGTAATTCATGCTTTCCTTTTCTTCTTCTTCTTTTTTAAAAAATATTATTAAAAGTTTCCATCTACACTGAAAGAATTTGCTACTGACCACATAATGACCAAATCTGTCATAATTCACCCTCTGGATTTGGAAGATTCAGACACAAATTTGGAGTTTCAGCAATGCCAGGAATGTGCAAGTCCTGCTATCAGTGATCTGAGTCAGAGGTACCTGGGCAGAAGAGTCTGAAGATAAGGTCCAGCCATTTACTGAAAGAAGAAGAATGGCAAGTTATGATGCTCCCACCAGCTCTTAAGTAGGAGGCGCTGATTAATTAAGCACCTGCTGCCTTGAGAGACCTGGCTATAAATCTCCACCAGTTTGCTGAAGGCTTTGTGGCTTACAACCATCCATCTTGGTGACTGGTAGTACTCTTTGGCATTTCATGTTTCAGGGACCTCGGACTGGCTACTGTACACTACTCTACTTTACTCCTTGGTGGCTTTGTTTATTGGGACTTCTGACTCGCTGTGCAAATTCTGGACTCTCTGATGACCAATCTCTTGCTTCTCCCTTCATCCTGCTGGCTAACCTCTGACTGACCTGGATCAGCTTAATTTCCTGACAGCTCTTGCATTCCAACCAGCTGCTTCCTTGGAAACTTTCTGACTGGAGCATAGGTCAAAATCTCCCACCATTTTTTCGCTGCTGAACTGCTGGAAATGCTGCAGGAAAGGGCAACCAGCAGGATCAAGAGGTGAAACACTGGGGTCTGCTTACCATTGGGGTAAAGGTAAGTGAGATGGGAAATCAAGATCTCCTTCTCTGGAGATCTTTAGACTGAGGTTAGATCACAGTCATCTCTAAGGAGTCCTTTTAACTGGACTAGATGGCACTTGTGATCCCTAGGATTCTGTGATCACCCCCCCCCCCAGCCATTTCCTGGTCTGTGGAAGGGGGAAGAGCAGATAATCCAACTGTCATTCTATAGTTGGATGCAGCATCTGCAAGGAGCTCCAGAGGTGCCTGGAGGTCCCTACAGATGTTTGTTTCTGTGTGTCCAGTTATAGAAAAATTGCTAGATGCTTGTCCAATACATCATCTCCCTCACTCCCCATCAACCAAGGAATGGTGAGCTTCCACTGAGAAAGAGTGGTTGTGGGGAGTTGGATGAGGAAGTATCAGAGATATGTCTCGTAGCTCTGTTTCCTGATGGTAGGATCTTGGCAAATATCTAAACACAAGAACAAAAAACAGGAAAATGGCTAGAGATCAAATGGCTAGAGATCAAACTTGAGAATGGGATGAACCAGTAGTTTTCAACTTTCAGACCATGACTTTTCTTTAACTCAGAGTTTGTACATGAAAACCACTTTTTTTTTTACTGTGTCTTTTTGCACCTCTTTGTCTTTTCCTTTTTTCCATGCACCCTCCCTTTGTTTTCTTTTGTGTTTCCAGGATCTTCAAACAAAACTCTTTTAGAAAACAAAAGAATATGGCAGTTTTATCTGTGGTGTAACAGACATGGGTTAGATCTCAACTCACTTTGGGATCCTGACCACCAGCTGAAGACCAATGGAATAAAAATAATCAGATGGGAAGGGATGAGCTGATAGGAGTACTATTTTGAAGAGAAGAGGGACAGTACCCCTTTAAGCCTCACAGATCATCTATAATCAATCACAAAGGGTGATCTATGTCATATTTAGGGATTCAGATATTTAGGAATTCTACTCCCCCAAACTCCCATCAACATGATTAATCGTCAAGAGATTCCAAGAACTGAAACTCAAAAAATCTGCAGGAACAAGGAGTACCACTGAGCTACGTTTCTAAATTGCTCTTCTACATGCTGTTATACACACACTGGTCACAGGGATAAATCACCCCTTTTGTAAAAAAGAGGAAGAAGAAGAGGAGTAAGAAGAAGAGGAAAAGGAAGAAGAGGAAGAAGGAGGAAGAAGTAGTAGTAGTAAAGCTGATCAGTGCTATCAGAATTTCTTTCAGGCAGTGATGCTCAACTTTGGTCTTCCAAATGTTTGAGACTTCAGCTCCCAGATTTCCTCTGCACTGCCTCTATTGGCTTCTGGGAGTTGAAGTCCAAACCATCTGGATCAACAAATGTTGAGAACTAATGCTATAAGGGATTTTGAGGTATATGCACAGATAAAGCAGCTACAGCCAATGCGGCGGCGGCAGCGGCGGTGGCGGAGGAGAAGGAGGAGGAGGAGGAATGTAGGCATGCATGCACATGTTCTGGATGTACTCCAAAGGTAATTGGAAGAATCATTTAAGCAAACTTCTCTCAAGGAGAGGAGAAATTCTTGAATAGTTTTTTGCAATGAGGTTAACCATTGGCATTAGCAAAGGCACAGCTACCCACCTATATTGATTAATTTAGTTGATGCTTTTCTGCATACTGTTGCAGGATCAATTATCTTGGCAGCCTGACCATCATTTTGCCTTCACCAGGACACCTTACACCATGTTTGAAGGAGCTGTAGGCAAGAAATATGTTGCCTGACACCATTAAAATCAATTGTTACAATTTTTTGTAATATTGTGTAATATTACAGAATTATTACATTATTATTACAAGATTATTACAAAATTACATGTAATATTACTTGTAATTACTTGTAATATTACACAATTATAACATTATTATTACAAGATTATTACAAAATTCTGCAAAGTGGGTTACTTTTGTGTGTGTGTGTGTGTGTGTGTGTTTGGTGTCAGGGGATAACATGTAAGATATTTTCTCAGGATAAAAAATGTGTTCTGAAAAATTTCATCTCAGCTGTAGACTGCATAGCCGCAGAGGATTCTTGTGCTAATATGCACCACCTCTTACCCAGGAAAATCACAGGTCAGGCCTCTCAAAGTACTACCTAACCTGCTGGCTTTGTCAGTCAATATTAATTTGTTGCTTTATTCATTTTAGGAATGTGGATCAGTCACCTACGATTGCACAGATGGCTTGTTCAACAGCAACCTGTCTCACTGTAAACATTGCAAAATGTTCTTGGTTTTTTGTTTTTGTTTTTTGTTATCTCTAACTCTGTAAACTAAGGTACATTACAATTTTAGTACCTTCTTGAATCTCACACATTAAAATATTACACGCACAAGTGTAGTTTTTTGTCTGAACTGATTCATCTCTGAGAGGCAGTAAGTTGCCAGCTATGATATTCAGAATAGCTACTTATTTGCCAAATAGGATCCATGGAAGGAAAGAAAAACCTGACTTCTTCTCCCAGCTGCTGAAAGCAGCAGTTGAAAGAAGGGTTATTGGTTTCTATGGACTGAAAGCTAGCTGTGATTTACAATGCAATTTCCAAACTTGATGGGGTGGAACTGAAGTCTCCAGGCCTTATCACACTGTGAAGATGGGGAAGAGAATGGACTTCCACACTCACAATGCCTCACTTTCACACAGGACAAAGCAATTTTCAAGATTCCTAGCAAGTAGTGTCCGTAAGTTTGATCTTACCATTTATGAGCACTGCTGAACTCGATTATAGTAATATGAAATATCAGGGGGTTAATATGGAAGTCTTTACTCCAGAGGAGAGGGAGAGAGAAGCAAAAGCACCAAGTAGATAAGAAAGGAACAAAGGTTTCTGAGGGAAACATTGCTTTGATAACAAGTATAGGACTTGTGTGGGATTTCTGTTGGCAAAAAGTGGGGTGGCTCTGGGGCAAATGAGGATGATATGCCTTTGTTATCACCCAATTTCTTTTCCCTGCATCACCCCAATTAGTAGGATCCCTGCCAGGAACTGAATCCACACACACAAATAGTACAGTGCATGAACACTATTTATTTGGAGTGAGGTACATTGTACAAGACGTTAATGCGGGGACTACCGTTCAAAAGGAAATACAAGAGCTTAAGATTCCCCAGCGTTCCCTCCCCTTTGCCTAGAGACCTTGAAGCCGCGAGAGCCAAGCCGCGCTTATCAGCACATTCCTAGCACGTGTTTATCTAACAGTGGCTGGTACCTAGGCTTCTCTGGTTACAAGCAAGCTGTTACTTATGCTGGACTACATATCCCATCAGTTAATATGGAAGGCATCCCGACATCCTCCAACACTTGTTTTAGTGTTGTAGAAGGACAGCTATACGGAAAAGAGGGAGGAAAAAACCTCTTTCAGCCTACCCAGTTACATGTGCCTACATCTAGATCAAAATCACTAGCTTTATTCAGTGATGTCCAGAGAAAGCTAGAATTGTCAACCTGGCTTTGAAAAGAAACAAGCAGACAAGCCACAGCAGTACAATTTCCCTTGTTCTGCCACTTGGGAAATCTCATCCCCCACCCCATCGACTCTAATGTTTAGATTACAAAGTTAAATAGTACATAGGAGTTAGTCACAGGTGCGTATAGCAACTTAGCCACAAGTTTTTACTTTTTTCAGATTTCATTTTGTTTAATTTGTAGACTAGCTGCTACTGCACAAAAATCTTCATTTCAGCTAGTTTTTTTGTTTTCTATATATGACAGTATTTATAGCTAGTGTATATACCTGGTGTTGCCTGGGATTTTATTTTCTCATAGGTAATACTTGTTAGAAATACCTTAGGAATTACCTTACCTTACCTTACCTTAGGAATTAGATGTGGTTGAAAAACACAGATTTCAGATCCTGTGTCTCTAATTCCCCAATCTGTCTTGTCCAGTTCCTGTCTACAAGTTTCCCCCATATTCCCCAATGCAATCTGTATTCAGAGTTATTAACACACAGAGGTTGAGTTTCTGAGGGAAATACACTGCCCTCCTCCTTGCTGCTAGGCCCCATCACCATAGCAACTGCCCTGCGCTCTCTGGCTGAGAATTCTAAAGGCCCCTCCCAGAACTGCCAACCCCAGGATTCTATAGAATCTTCACAGTCAGCCAATCATATGAGCTCTTCTCATTTCACACAGCCAATCATATCTTGACACAGACAGACAAACTCACTCACAAACTTTGACTTTAATATAGTAGACTAGCATATTTACCCAGAATTGCCTGGGATTTTATTTTCCTCTTAAGAACTCACCCAACTGTCTTCTCCATTTCCTGTAACTTTGCTCCATATTTCCCAATGCAGTCTGTATTCAGAGTTATTTACATACACAGTTTGGGTTCCTTAGGGAGTACACTGTCTTCCTCCTCACAGCTAGGCCTTGTGTCCATAGCAACCGGCCTATTTCTGTACCTGTAACTTTTCCCCATAGTCCCCAATCCAATCTGTGTTGGCTGGTGACATTGATGTAGTTTTTTTTTTTGGCTTTCTGTTGAATTTGTACAATGGCTGTACATTTTTCTGGAAGCATTTTTTGTTTTGAATTTCAACTTTAAGATTCCCCACATATGCAACCCATGCAATCTACTGTGTGAGGCAAGGAGGCCTTGTAACTATGGCCATTTCTGCCCTACGCTGTCATAGGGCTATATTCCACTTTCAACATCCTGGGGAATTCTGGATTTTGTTGTTTGCTGAGGCCAAAGACCTCTCTGGCTGAGAATTCTAAATGCTCCTCCTTAAACTACAAATCCCAGGATTCCATAGGATGTTGGAAGTGGAATAATAGCACTATGTTTTAGTGTGGAAATGGGCTATGTTGTGTATGTCATTTTAATTTCTCTCACAAATGCCTCCCATCTGTTTTCTGGCATCCTCCTTGATGGTAGGCCTCATCTCCATAGCAACCGGCCTGAGGCTCAAGAGTTCTTGGCTGAGAATTCTATAGCCCCCTCCCTAAACCACCAACCCCAGATTCAATGGAATCTTCACAGCCAGCCAATCATATGAGGTCTTCTCGCCTCACTCAGCCAATCGTATGAGGTCTTCGCCTGCCTGACGCAGACAAACAGGCAAACTCACAGACAGACAAACGTTGACTTTTACATAGTAGATTGATATGGTCTCCCCTTCCATTTGTTATGTTGTACAAATACACAGGCCTGATCAGAATTACTGAATGTCATGATCGAAATGTATCGGATCGAAATGAAGAGTGCCCAATGGTTTTGTGCCTGTCAACTGTTTCTATTGCCTAACCAGTATTTCAGATTACTCTATATTTTGCTCTAGAACTCACATTCCTGAAATAATTTTGACCCAATGTGGTATCTAGGCTGAAACTAATATTCCAAACAGGCCGATCATCAGTTGTTGTTTTTTTTAAGTGATGCTTTTGGAATATTTTGCGTTGAACTTGATGTGAAACACATGTAAAAAATTGTAAGTGATATGATTCAAGGTTATATATTCAAGTTATTTCATAAAATTTTTAGCAAAATCATCAAAAATCCAGGCAATACCAGGTCACTTTCCTAATACTATATAAAAATGTGAAATGCAAAGGTTGTACCAAACAAACTGAAACGTTTAAAAATGAGGGAGCAAGTTTTTCATAAATATCTAAAACTTTTGCACTGCTCAGTTGAACTGTAAAATCTTCAGGGTTTCTCAGAGCTTTATTTGCTGAAGTATATAGCACTATTTTAGACAACATCAAGAGCTTTGGGACTATATTTAAGAGACCAACGTTAACATTGCTCCTGAATGGCAACAATAAAAAGATTACCTGCATTGAAAAAAAAAAAAAAAAAAAAATCAGTTTAAATCTAACTTGATCTTAAACTGTGAACCCAATATGGCTTCAGTGCAATGCACCTCAAAGACTCCTCCTGCCTAATCATCCTACTATAATTATCTTCTTGAAATTTAGATGAGTAAAAGTTCATTGTGACCGACACCACGGATCTCCTTCCCATTAGAGACCTCACTAAATACATGGCTGAACACTTTTGTGATACCGGTTGTCAACCAACAGAGAACACGCTTCGATAGCCAACATCTTCACGTGGGATATGGGACCCTCCTGGTTAGAAGCTGGGTTCTCTGTCTGAGTGGACATAGAGTTGAATCTTGCTCCAGACAGCTCATATGAAGTATTCTGAGATCTTCTTTTGGACTCAGAGGCAAGTCGGAGAACAATGGGGACATTTCAGTACTCCTTTAACATTACGTAAAGAAATACTCAAAGGTTATGCATTGAAAGTTCAGAATGGTTTTTAAAAACTCAGCGGACATACATCCTTGGGGGTATGTCTCCATTACACACATACATAACACTCACGTGCTGGATAGCATTACACAGGGTCATAGTGGACTTTGTAGATCCACCACAACTTAGGGTATTATTTTATGAGCAAGAAGCTCATAAAGCTTGGACATTTACTGAGTAACTCTGTAAGGCCTGTCTCCCTTAAACAGTGTGTTGGATTCTGCTAATTGTTGTGCTGGGGTGTGTGTGTGTGTGTGTGTGTGTCTAATTATACAAGTTTTAATATGGTTTTATTTATTTATTTTGATCGTTTGATCTTGTTTTAACTTTTGTATCCTGTCCATTTTTAACAATGCGTTAATCTGCTCTGAGTTCTGGACTGGGAAAAAGGCAGGATAGAAATAACAAATAAATACATACATAATAAAAACAAATACAACAATGACTGATACTTAAAGTGTAGAAGTTGATAGGGCCAGTGGAACTCTTCAAAGCATTCGTATTTTTTTCTTTCAGCTAGGTTTCAAGCAGTTCAGAAGCAAGTGGTTATTTAAATTACATAATAAAGAGATTTATTCATTGCAAGACGATTCAAGGAAAAGAATGACTCAGATTGCATAATACAACAGCTCTCAGAATGTAATTAATCATCTAGATGGGACGGCATCTGAATTTGGCATTCATGTAGCACAGTAATACTGGATGAAAAGGAGAAAAAACAGATAATAACTCTGAACACTCTGCCTGTGATGTTGGTAGTTTGGGAATGCTGATAAGAGGAAAACACTTTATTCATGAGATGGTCTGGACCCAGGAGGCAATCTTTAGAAGGGGGTACGCAGAAACTTTCTAAATCCCCTTTCACTGTCAGCCGAATAAATCTTGCTCCAGAATGCCCCTGGAGTCTGGGGGCCCTGCTGAATGGGTTGGGCTGCAGTGAGCGGTTCTGAGAGGAATCGGGAAATAATAGATGCTTGCTGATGATGAGTTACTGCTAGTGGAGGCATGATACTGGTGAATATAAACGCAGGCCTTGTTTTGTATTATATTTAAAGGTGACATTGATCAGGTTCAGTGAGTTTTTCCACTGAAACTACAAAACAACAAAGGCTCTAACCAGAGGTGTTACAGCTGTAAGCTAGTAAGAAGTAACAGCTTAAAATCATATCCCTGGATAGACTACCATAAGCAGATGAAGCCAATCAGTACAGATACTCAACAGAGTACTTTGATCAAATTTTATCATAGGTGGTTTTACAACGACATAAATCAAATAATTTCAACCTTTGGGGCCAGGTTGTCAGTTTGTTTTATCTGGAAATCTGAAAAGTAATCTCTTGGAACTGTTACATAATCATCTCTTTATTTAATGTCGTTTATAGGAATACGTAGAATCAATTTGTACAAGCATATACAACAACATGATTGATAGTGAATGCTACTGTAATCAGTTGTCTGATTTGTTCTAAACTACCAGCTTCCCATGGTCTCTTTTACATTGGTAGTGTGGACAACTTCAAGTACGTGGCTGTCATGCATGCTTCTGCATTGTTAACTACAGCAGGCCTGGAGAACATGCAAATTAATACTGTAGCAAATTGATTACCTAACAGACATAAAAAGGGTTATTCCTGATACGAAAGTCTGAAAATCTGCATAAATATATTGTGTAAAATTAAATTAACATATTTTCCTTTTCAACTAGAACTTGAAGTAGTAAGAATGTCCACATAATTCATATACACATTATACATATATATATATTTACGTTTTGTTAATTAATCAAATATTTTGTATAATACATTGACTCTGTCTTTATTTACCAGCAAGAGAACGACTGTACGGTCATACAGTATTCCATGAAATCAAAATTTGTGTTTTGTACCACATGCAAATAGAATTTTGTTGACTACTGCTGCCAATGTTGCCACAGAAATGTGATTTTCTACTATATCGTGATTGCATGTGTATAAATACTTTACATTTTCACAGTTACAAACTCCCTCCCTCCCCCAACAACTATTTAACAAATTTTAAGTTACAATGAGCTGTAGTATTTGGGACTGGTAACAAGTGGATCGAAATGAAACATTGCCCAGTATGTAAACATTTTTTAAAGTGCCCAAAACACATTTATTTATTTATTTATTTTAATCAAAATAAGTAGATTTGGCACAAGGATAATATTTTGCCACTGGGCAACCTTTTCAGCAGCATTTTGCAAACGTCAGTTTCAGTACAGAGAAATTGATACAGCTCATGCTGGTGGTATATTCTGAACAATGAACTAACTGGCAGAGCTTTTATACTTCATACTTGCTACAGATTTAGAGGTGATGGTTTCCCAACACTGCATATATGAATTGCATTCTCAGTGCTTCATGTGCCTGTCCATAAGTAGCCAAAATGGCACAATCCATTCACAAGATGGAGGCATCAGCAGGCCTGAGGGGAACTTAGCCTTTGCAGAAAGTACAAAAACATCATTAGGAAAACAACAACCGTGAAAGGAGGAGCTGGGCAGGTCTGGTTGGTGCCAGCCAACCACAGCTTAGGGAATGCTGTGAAGGGGGCCTATAGGGGGGAAAGGGTACAAAACAGAGGCTTGTCTCTGACAGAAGGCAAATAGGGAAAAGATGGCCTAGGGCAGGGAAGAGCTGTAAAAGAGATAGGAGAGCCAGCCTGGGGAAGAACTGAAGAGGGTTTCGGGAAGCTATGAATGATTAAATAATTCAGGGGTTAATGTTTTATCTAAGTATGTATTAATAATTTTCCTCTTGTTTATTCTTTTTTACAACTGTGTCTGGCTGTTCCTGTTAAGTTTTGATAGAAAGTGCTTACCACAGTGAACCCACTGAACAACACATTCACTGGAATCCCCCTAAGGCCCAAGTACTCGATCCAGTGAGGTATCTTGAGGGGAAGAGGGGTAAGATAAGTGGCAGGAGTCCAAGGGGGGTGGAACTGTGGGATCAGCCTGGAGAGAGGCTCTGTCATACCAATCAACAAAACAAAATGAAGCGACTATCAGCCAAAGTAGTCCAATGAAAACTGAACATACCCAGTAGTAATGAAATGCTGATCAGACTGTTGGGGAGGAGCAGAAAACTGTGCTTAGAGAGAGGGAAGGGAATGGAGTGAGGTGAGTGAAATGCTGCACAGAAAACACTCCACACTGCATGAAATTGTTTCAGGACCCATTTGTTGAATTTTAATGAAATCTGCAAAGTTGTCCTCAAGGCTAAAAAAAACACACAAAAAGGACAGGCCAAACTTGATTTCCTCTTTAAAAGACAGTAAGTGGTGGTGTCAAATTTATTACAAGCTACTTGAATAAAAGGGGGGGGCTCATATGTCCCTCATCAAAGGCTCCTGTGCCAGGCTGCCAAGTTGTTCTTGGAAATCGCAGGACAATTGACTGGCTCTCCAAAGCCAAGGCAAACCATAATATAAAATATCAATTGCAAGTTAGGAATGAACAAGTGCAAACTATTCAAGAATGTAAAGAGTGCTGCTGTATTAGACTGGGATTGCTCCTGCAACCTGGATAAAGACAAACACCTCATTGAAAAGGAAGCATTTTTTTTTCTGAGCTGGGCAGGATTTTAAAACAAAACACTTCTTCTTCTTCATTGTCTTTTTGTTGCTGTTGTTGTTGAAAACCATGGTCTATTGTGGCAAGAATAAAATAAAACAAAAATAAAGTACAGTACTTCAAATGTTACAAAAAATATTCCAAGCTCTTTGTCAGTGATTTGCAGCTACACTCAACACTAAGTGGAAGGGAGATGACCTTCCATTCCTCAATGAGTTAGCTTTAGAAGTACAAAAACATTGCTGATTTTCAGACTTCACTTTGCCTGTTATAGCTTTACACCACTGTTGCTGGCCTGCGGTCCATCTCTGCTTCGAGCTTCACCATCTGTTGCATCTCCTTTGCCTGAAAACCAGGACAATAATAATATTAATAAGATTGAAGATGGGGGAAAGAGGGAGAGAGAGAGAGAAGGAGAAACTATACATCTGAAACTACCATTTTAAGATGAGATTTCTAGTGGAAGAGAGGTGTTTTTGCAAGAGAAATAAATCTACAGACCTCTCTCCAGCACGCAGGGGAAAAGAAGAGATTCCTTCTCTGTATAATAACTCTATACATGCTCACTGAAGGCGTTGTGCATGCAAAAAGCTACAGAATAAATCAGGAATAAATTCTTTATTTTCATGCACACTAGAGCAATTCAGTTCTCCCACTAAGCAACTGGAAATATAAAAGTTTGAAACAAGCACTCCTATTATATCTCTCTCTGGAAATGATTGGATCAGCCTCCCCACCCCCTAGAATCTCAAGTCAGATGTTAATGGGAAAAAAATCATAAGTGAAAAAATGGAAGCGTAACGCATGGATTGATAAATAAAGTGTTTTCAAATGATGACCTATATCTTTATTTCAACAATGCGAATGCTCCGAATAAAATAAAGGTATCTACCTTCTCCCTCCAATTGTACATATGTGGCTGCAGCACTGCTTCTGGGACAGTTTGAAAATCTATGTTCCTAGAATATTTTCTGGGGATTACTTCCACCGCATTTTCAAATTAACTTATGTAACCATAATGTTCAGAAATCCAAATATAAAGCCAGGTTCACGGTGGGAAATATGCTGGAGGGACCCATTTGCAGGGGAGAAGTGGTGGATGGGGGAAGCCTTAAGTCATATTTTTATACCTGTTCTCCCCTTCTAATCCACCCTATGGCAATTTGCCCTCCCCTCTGCCTCCCATTTAAAGCCAGAGCAGAAAACAATGGGGAGAGTCACTTGCAGGGGAAGGAGAGTGAAGTGATGATCACTTTCCCTGCTTCCAGAGGATGACTCCACTGTATAAAGGCCTACCCACGTACATTTGCATATCTTGGCAAATTGGTTTGCATTTACAAAGATAACATGTATTTTGCCCTAAAAGAAAGCTTTTATTGTTTTCAACAGAACACAGGAACAACTATGTACAGTATGCTACTGCATTACTATAATTGTACTAAAATTAACTAACAATTTGGCTTCATTTACCTAGGAAGATTGCCAAGGAATTATAAACACTAGTCCTTCCTTCTTTACTAAGCTCTTAAATTAATTATGGAAGATTTTCTTTATTTCTTTTTAGAATATGTCTTTGGCCTGAAACAATATCACCTAAACCATTTTGTTTATCTTTCTCAGTGTTACACTGTATTCAAAGTGCATTTTGAATGCTATTACGATTGCTTTTTTAATGTAAGCAAGACTTCCCATGAGTTTCATCAGTAGATGGTGTACAGTCTGGAGTTGCCTAGATTGGCAAACAAACTTCCATAAGTCATAACCTTTGGCTGTCTTATGAACTGAATCTTGTCTCCCTTCAAAATTCTTCTCTGGTTCAGATTGTTATACAAGATTCTGTGAAGGCACGGTTGGCACTCAAACATCCAAAATGAAAACCAGTTGGCTTTGTTGGTGCATGCACATAAGTTCTTTATCTGATACCCCTTTGGTCTCAACAAAACTCTTGTTGATTGCTACAAGCCAACGGGAGCAGGATTTACAAAACAATACCAGGCTGCATGAATTTGGAAATTGTCTAGCTATGCTCAGTCTGTATTGACTGAAACTTCAAATGCCCATGGTGTACCAAACTAGATCTTTTTTAAAAAATTTATTATTATTATTTGTATTTACATCACAAGACCAAGCCATATTATGTATTATGTAATAATAAACAAAACAAAATTCTTTACACTTAGATCTTTAAGGGAAAACATGTATGTGCACAGCACATCAATCAACATATGTAAACACTGTGAGCTGATATGGAAGAGTATTCCACGAAAGCTCATAAATAGTGAGCTGATTTCAAGTCAAGGGAAAGGGAGCTCATCCATCACTGGTTATATCTACAAGATGTGTCTCAGTGATACATTATTTAGTTCAGAAGGAAAGCACACTGAACAGGAAAACTTGCTCAGTGTAGATCAATCCTACCTTGCGTTTGAGAGACTGCATGACAGGATTTCAAAAGCTGTTTGCACAAAAATAATAATGTCAAACTTGAGTAATACAACAAGGAGGCAAGCAAAATAAATGAAAAGAGAGAGTGATGAGAGTGACAAACAGATGCAAGGAAAAATAAAAGTTATGCATGTTTATAACACTTAATGGCTATTCTGTTCTTTTAGCTGTATCTCTCCAATTTTTTTTCTGCCATTTTCTACAGAACAATGGTATATACACATCTACTCAGAAGCAAGAACTGAGTTTAGTGGATCTTATTCCTAAGTGAGTGTATCACACTGTTAGAGGGTTACACAGGCAGAGAGAGGTTACTATTTAATGACAATTCAATGAAGTCGAATTAAAAGAGCCAAAATGAATTTTAAAATGATCAAGCTAGCCACACAGTTCTCTCTATATGAAACACTTCTTAATAAAGTAGAGAATCTACTTCCAAATAAATTTCATAAGTGCACAAAAAATAATAGAAACCCATGAAATCTCATCTCTCTTAAAACTAACTGCCTAAGGGCCAACCAGGACATAATGCTACATCAAATTAGCCAAAGTGAGACCTGTGCACTTCCTATTCTAGTGCAAACCAAAGGGGAAGACTGAGAGCTCTTCGTTATGTCAGAACTCAATGAACCATTGTTCAGTGAAACCATGATTGGTTCAACAAGCCACAAAGTTCATTTTTTTATGGTTTTCCACTACATTTCAACTGATTTTTCTACAGCTGAAACCTTGTTGTATTTACATTTCTTGGATACTAGCCTACTAAAATCCTCTGGATTAATATGATTAATTTTTATTGAGCCAAGGGTTAGCTTTTGTTGCTCCTTTGTAATATTTTCTTTTGTTTTGAATTCTCTTATAAACCACCTGGGAGAAAGACTACAGTGAAATTCAAGTCCTAAGACACCACTTAGGGCTCAACAAAAGCAGAGTATGTGCAAGTGGGCACTTCCTTTTGATTTCCAGGAGCGTCCTGGAAGCTGTTTTTGGAGATGAGAGACGTTCCATCATCCAGCCTACATTTGGACAGAAACTTTACAAAGCTTTTCTCATGTAGATTGTCCTTTCTTTATATTCTATTAAAAATGAAAACTGTACAGCTGGAACTCTCAGGCTGAGGTGGGCTTTTGAGACTGGTTTGCACTTGACCTTGGCATGCAAAGAAGCATCTAGTCTGCATCTCAAGCTCACATGACTGCAGCTTCATTCCCCATGAATTCAAAAGAAGCAGGCACAGGTATGTTACTTGCTCTTGCAATCTCCCACATGATAGACTGGTGTGTGAAGTTCACTTTATAAGCTCATTGATGGCCATGCTAGAATTAGCAAATTTGACTAATCTGAGTAATATAAATTTTCAGGCTTTCAGATAGTTATCTGAATATAATTCAGGTTCCTGCGTGTCTTGTATCTACATACTGGTCTCTGTGCATGGCAAAAACACAAAAACATTTGAGTAGGTCAGGATGAAAGTCTGAATAGTAAAATTCTATGCCAGCCCTAAAATTTGCTAAAATGAACAGGGTTCATATGCCCTTTCAGCAATGGCATGAACCACTTCTAGTTTTTCTGTATGCTGTACTGAAGCACTTGCTTAAAAAATAAACAAGTTACTCCGTATTTGCTGGCTTGCTTCAGACAAAGGGTAGGACTCATGTTGCCCTCAAGATGTTTCTGGACTGAAACTTTAGGCACTCTTCCCCATTGACTATTTTGGCTAGGCCTGCTGAGAGTTGCAGTTCGACATCTGGAGGGCCATATGATTCCCAAGTGTAGAAAATAACATTTTAAAAACTAAAATAATCTAATCTAACCCAAGACTATGGAATATATAGCCCTCCAGATGTTGTTAGACTATATATCTCACCATCCCTGACCACTGGCATGCTGGTTGTGACTACTATGAGTTGAAATTCAATAACAGAGCTTCTGCCACACCTTGATATAACTAATTGGAAAAATATCACTTATGTATACAGACCCATTTAATAGCCTATCACATGATTACCTGCTCATTTTGCTTCTCCAGAATTTCTAGATGCTCAAGCTGAACTTTCTTCAGCTGATCCATTTCCTTGGACTGCTTCATTGCCAGCTACAAGCAAAACCAGATAAATGCAAATATGAAACACAAAATTCTCATAGTGGTTATGTGGGCTGTAAAAACAAATGCAAATCTCCCAAAACATTGCTTCTGAGAGAATTCTTCATGCCCTGCAGAGCAAAATGAAGGATTCAGATCTCTAAATCCTTGCATTTAAAAGGGATTTTTTTTTTATTTACAGTAAATAACATCTGCAGAGCATTGTGCTCTATAAGAGAACCAGACTCTCTGGCATGAGGAACTTAACAGCACCAAGATGTGGGCCTGTCCATATGGCTCTCCTGTAAAGCCTGAATTGTAAAGCCTGACTGCTGTGTTGAAGTGATACTATTCTGATGGCACACAAATTCTTGGGACAGCTCAAAGAGGGCATAAATTGTGTTTACACATGTGCATGCCTCTATAAACACACTGTCTGTTTACTGTGTGTCTGTGTGTGCAAAACTTTGTGTGCATGCATACATGTACACACAGGTCAGACATACTTTAAAAAATTCAAGGTAGTATATCTGAATTGCTTAAATATGTTTTTTGTACTATAACCTGGCCAAATAGAAAGGCTAAATTGTAGCAGGTACTTTTATGTTCCTCAAAAAGCACTCACAAAAAGAAGACAAAGAGATGGGGAAAACAGTGGTCATGAATAGCCACAAAGGAATATGAAATAGGCATGATCCCTTCACAGTAGAAAGAGAGATTCTGAGATCATAGGAGTCTCTTTCTGCAACAAAAAGATCAAGATTTCTTACAAAGGTTTTAGGAAAATGCTCCAAAAGTGGCTATAAACAGCTGAAGTAGCTTGGGATGGAATCCAATTAAGATCACAACCCTATACATACTTTTCTCATACTACCCCAGAGGACTGGATGGAGCTTACCTGCTGAGTAGCCATGCTTAGGACTGCATTGTAACTTCTTCATGACTGAAACCAGTGGTATGTAAATAAATCAAACCTAAACGTCTGCATCAGTTTCAACAGAAACAGAGACTAAATTTGAGTAGATTCAACTCGTTCATATGTCTCTCATTGGAAATCACAATTTGTTTTGTTGCACAATTTATTTTTATTTTAAGAGCTGTTTTCCATCCATTCTATTTTCCTTCCTGGTCACACACTTCAGCACAATCAGTATAACTAACCCTCAACAAATAAGTGAGACTTTCACAAGGGTGTGATTTATTTTTTTTGTACAGTCAGACTCTTCGACAAGTATGATTGCTGAAGAAATACACTGATACCGATGATACCTAAGACACTGAACCACCTACCCGCTTTCTTTCCTCCAAAAACTTCTTTGTGTTGCTGCTGTTCAGTTCTCTGACACGCCTAAGGAAAAAAAAGACATTTCTGACACTGTAGTATATACTTATTTTTAAAAAATGTCAACAAAAAGGTAGGTTAGAATATAATGATTCTGCTAGTTTTATATTTGGCTGTCGTGTATAGCAGAAGTAGGAGGGAAAAAATATTCAAAAACACTGGATCAATAGATGAAAAAGGGGTTGTAGGAACGTTGGGAAATCCCAATAAGGAGAATTCCTCCATGACAAGAATTTTTGCAGTTGGAGATTTTTCTGTGCCAAAATCCTCCACATGACATAATATGACAATGCTGCACAGAAAATGGTGGTGGTGGTAGGGTTAACACAAAAACCCATGTGTATGTGTGTTTGGTAGGGAACAAGTCTCAATCCTCAAAAACTGCCATTTTTTGATGATTTTCTCACAACGGGAAGAAAAACAGCAAAACTATTCAATGTTACATAGAGCAACAAAATTTACTAGAATTTACATTCCTAACCAGGAATGGGCAAAATGTGACCCTCCAGATGTTGTTGATCTGCAACTCCCATCAGCCCTGGTCAGCATAGCCAATGGTGAGGAATGCTGGGAACTGTACTCCATCAACGTCCAAAAGGCTACATTTGCATGGCCCCAGTACGTACAAATAACAATCATAGAGTACTAGTCCTTGTACAGCAAAAATGACATCACCCACGTCCAAGAGGAAGGTATTAGCAGGCTTGGGGTAAGTCCAATGTCTGCAGAATATTTTTTGTTTAAATGTTAGGGTAGAAAACAGCCCATTTCCCACAAAACAACTCAACAGCCACTTAGAAGACTAAAGACTGGATGAGGGAGGAAAGTGCAGGGAATGGAATAGAGTGGCTAGAATGCCAAAGAAGGAGCACGCAACAATGCAAATGTTTGTGGTAATGTGTGTTCCACTTGCACTAACTACTCATCTTTGTTATTAAAAGCAGCAGGAGTATTCCAAGTTCAGTTTTCTGATCACTTTGTTCCTTAGGGCCACTGAAACAGTATTCACAGAAATGACCACAATGAAGCTCCTACACTTTGTGCAGCACTCAAGGCAGTTTTAGTTGAGATTCAGTGTGCTTGCCATTTTTTAAAATAAAGCAGAGTTCAGTGAGTAGATTGTTGGACCAGAACAAGGTATATGGTCATTTTAAATCCTTGCTCAGACACTCGTTGACCTTGAGCTACTCACTATTTCAGCCTAAAACCACTCACAAGGTGGTTGTGAGGGTGAAATAGGAAAAGAACTATGGCCTACATCCAATTGTTGGCTCCAGCTACAGTAAAGCCATTCAATCAATGAGATTTATGCAAGACTCATTCAAGAACTGAGTCAGTGGATCGCAATCAGATTGTCAACTGGATTTAGGCTTGTATGTAAACAACTCTGGAGTCTTTAGGAAATATAAGGTTTAAAATGTAGCAACTAGCAAACCAAACAAATGGCATTTGCAGAATCTTTGTGAGACTAAAATGCCACTCTAAGTCTCTTGAAAGAATGATGGCAATTTGAAAATAATAAAATAAACACAACGGTTTTGGTTTGTGGCCTTAAATAAATTAAGGTTCTTTCAGACTTTCAGAAGATAATTATCTGCAAAACAGTAACTTCTCACAGGGCAAACTCAATAAAAGAGTAAGGGCATCTTGTTGATGCATATATTTACTTAACTGGGCTGGATGTCCCTGTTTTCTTTCAGTGACTGCTAAATAATCACTGTTAAGATCATCTATCTCTTCTTGATATCTTTTAAATTTCAGTCCTCCATTGTCACCCAGCATACATACACATCTAGTTATCAAGTGGAGCTCCAGTCCAAGTACTTGAGGAACTGGCAACATCCATAAAAGCATGTACCAAATAAAAGTTATCTTTAAGAGGCTAGCAGGTAGTATAAAAATCATATGGCCTGTGGACCCCATGCAGCATTTGGTGCATGCATGTCGGTGTGCTGAGTTCCCCACCGCAGACCTCTATTGTCTCCACTAGACCTCATATTCAAATAATGTATTTTTCTTTTACTTAAAAATGTAATTTTGTACTTTAGTATTATTTAGTGACTAGAATCTTTGTTGGTTGTGCTGACTACCACAATTGACTCCTCAGAGAAGCTGTTTCCCAACACAGGAACCTAAAGGGAAAAAAAAACCCTCAGAGAATACAGATGGTATTCAACTTTACTCATTTTCTCATTGCCTGTTATCAGGCTTCTTCCATCAATCAATTTGTCCTAAGTTTCTCCAGCATCTTTGTCTGTAATCATTAACTACTATCATTCTGATAATGTTAACGCCTTTGAATATTTGTGAGAGAGCCATTTTGTCATATATTTGCCTGCAACTCCACTGGAAACTAACATTTCCAGATCAGCAATCCAAAATTAAAAGTCTAGAAAAAGCCCATCACTTTAATCACATAGGAATTAGGGGTATGTAAAGAAACAACTCCACTTTGGGGATTTCCCTGATCTGCACTAATTGATAAGGTCGTGAAACAGATGTACTTGGAATTTAAATATTTTAACACTTCAGAATTTCAGCTCATTCTGTATAATAGGAAAAATTCATACAAAGTGAGTATAGAAAAACAGATATATTTTAAAAATTCATACATATAGACTTGTGAGAGAGAAGGTGGATTGGGCTAAACAGTGCATGAAGTTTGGAAAAATTGAACACAAAACTCTAAGTATGTTCAGATATATGCCAGAAAAAAAGTTATGGAACTTTTTCCCCCTACAATAATTATCCATACAGAACCAACAATGGAATGAAATATTTACCTCTCTCTTTCGGCTTTGTTTTTGATAGACTTGTCTTGACTTATGGCTTTACTGTTTTCCATTGAAATTTTTGCTTGGTTGGCACGCATTTCTTTGTTTTCCCTAAAAAAAAAATGCAAGAAAAAAAATTATGAAGCTGAATTTCAACCATAAGAATCAGGTCTGAGGAGTTTGGAAATAATGTGTTGGGGCACACTTGGCAGCAGTGCACAGGGCCAGAATTCAATGTGTATCAGAAGATGATTCCCTCTTTCTTTCTGCCATCACCTTGACAGCCCCTCTCCAACTGCCTCTTTTGCCCATCGTTCTCCAGCAGTTGCCTGTGGTAGGAAGGACTGTTTTTGCCATTTCAACTGAATGTTTCCCAAAGAGATCTGAATCACTGGGCCTTTCTGCACTACTCTGTTATAGCGCTATTAGTCCACTTTCAAGACCCCATGGAATCCTGGGGTCTGTAGGTTAGGGAGGGGCATTTAGAATTCTCAGCCAGAGAGCTCTTTGGGCTCTCAGAATTCCACAGGACGTTGAAAGTGGAATAATAGCACCATAACAGTGTAAGACCATAACAGCCCTCAGTCATATATAATTGTACACACTGAAGTCAGTGGGACTTACTTCTGAGTAGACATGCATGGGGCTGCATAGTCAGAATAGTTTATTGGTACATTCTTGCATCTGGCCACAAGGAAAACATCAGCAATAGCAAAACTTACAATATTTCTCTCCAGGAAACCCTTTGTCATAGTAAAGTGGTGTTAAAGAATGATCTGCTTGCATGAAAGATTTGGTAGCAGCCTTGCTTCTCAGAAAGGGGACGTTTATAATTTCAGACACACTGAAGCAGTTGTAGATACATGTGCACTGAAATCACTGAAGATTCAGACAAGAGCTATCTGTTCATTCACAATGTGATCATCTCATCACAAAAAAATCTTGTTTTCTCCCTGAAAAGAATGACAGCTACTGCCTTCATTCATCTGACAAATATTTCATTCCATGATTCAAGGTAGTTATCAAAAAAGGAAAGTTACCTATATTCAATGAATTAAGACGTAATGAATCAAAAAGTTTACATCTGAGGAGGCATGCACAGGACAGTATTGTTATGATTTTTTTTATCTGAATAATATCAGGTATGAAAAACTACACCAAGGCAGTAACTTATCATCAGACAGAAAAACCACTAATTGGCTATCAGTAATGTAAGATTTTAATTCTTTATCCTGGCTCTCCAGAACTGTTTAGGGGAAACAGAGGTATGTCCCATTATGAGTGTAATGCATGCCTGTTAGGTGGGCTATCTTGAATGCCATAAAAATTTAACAATACTCAAGGAGATTAACCTTTGAATTCTTGTGTGTTTACAGATGACTGGGTAGAGACGTAGGGTTCCTCAACAGCTGAGGATGTCTACCTAACTGGATAAGTTGCTAAGTTATATTGTTTAAGATTAGGGATGGGCCAACTGAATCCATGAATCCTCAAATCCTGGGGAAGGATTCGTGATTTGCGAATCCAAATCCCTGTGCCAAAATAGGCAAACCGAATCTTTTGAATCTGCCAACCAAATAGTTTGATGGAGACCAGGATGCCTGAGAACCTGGCAGACCTGGATGCTCGTAAACCTGGGAGACCAGACACACAAGGGGAGATGGCAAGCAGGTGAGTTTTTTCCTTGGAGTAACAATGGCCTTTGCTAACAATTTCAGAAAGTACATCTGGGCTTGTATTCTAAGATATTTAAATTAAACATTTCATATTTAAGTACAGCACTTAACTGGAAGTTACAGGCTTGAGATTTCAAGGACAGCTGAAAGATTCCTTGGCATAGCTCCCTTGCAAAGCTCTTTCATACACAATTCTGGGGTGTGGAGTTTTACAAGGTGTCAGAGCTTTCTCTGCCAAAGTGTGCTGCTGCATCATCAAACTACAAACCCCAGGATGCCAGAAGGAGCTATGCAAAAAAAATCCAGTTTTGACCTGGATAATCTCTCTACTGTAGTATGTGGCCTTGTTTACACAGGCAGGAAAATGTGGGATCAACCCACATTTTCCTGCCAGTATAGAAGGGGCCTTCATGTCATTTTCAATCTGGGGAGATCCTGAGACAAAACTATGACAATTGTCCTGGTCAGATTTCTTCAGAGGGAGGTTTGCCTTTGCCTAGGCTTTTGCTGAGGCTGACAGAGTATATCTTGCCCAAGATAACCCTTCTTTCCCTTGCTTTTTAAACCCTTTTTTTAAAAAAGGGCTCAAAAGATTTGAGATTCGTGTGATTTGTGGATTCCCAGAACCTTCCAGGGATTCGGATCTGGATTCGGAAAATTCTGGATTCGTCCCATTCCTATTTGTTGTTAACTATTAGAAAGCCTATCAAAGAGAAAAATAAAGGTTCACTCTTTATTTAAATGCAACACCTAACAGCCACATGATGTAATGTGATAGATGTATGATGCCTTACATGAACTGTAATGTAACAATATGAAAACAAGTGCTCAAATATTGATATCTGTGTTTCTCCCTGACAGGAATACATTTATTTGTACATCTATGAACGCATATAACTAAAAAGGCTAAAAGACTACCAAAGATGCCTGCTCATTTCCCATATAAATATCCTGAGATTTGAAGACTTAAGAATGTGTAAGTGGAGTGTTGATTTTAAATCTGCCTTTCTTGTTTCACCACCCTCACTAACTGAGCATTAGGTGGCCAGAAGGTGAAAATGGAACCAGACACAGAATCCAGATTAGCTGACAAGTGGCAAGGATTCTCAGTCCCTTAGTCTAAAAAGATGCGGGGGCAAGGGGGAGGAATCATACCTATTTCTATTGAACAACGGACCTCTAACCCGATCAACCCCCTTAAACACTAACTAAACAAATTTGATGGAAATCTGATGGATTCTTCCAAGTTTCCAGTAAGTAGAGGGAAAGGTGGAAAGAGGTGTTTAAAAAAACCAGCAATCCAGAAACCTACAGAAGCCAAGTATGGAGCATGAATTTTAAGAATCTCAGCAGCAACCTATAAAATAACCAAATATATCCAATAAAATGGATGGATATTTATTTCCTTCAGTAATCACTGAACTTATATTCATCTATAGCAAAGCCTGTGTGTGAATTTTTTAAAAAATATTTCTTTTAAGGTTGGTGTGATCAAGGCAGCATCTGCCGACCCTACAAACACTGAAAAGCAGCTACTTGGTGGGTGCAAACTGTAAAAGTTTTTAAAAATAAAAGCCCAATATTGAAGACAGGTCTCCACTAGGTTTTCATTGAACACACCAACTCCCTTCTACAATGTTCCAGCTATCCAAAATGATCTGAACTAACTTGCAGCTTGAGAGACCTCTCGTGCCTGAAGAGGAGCACTGATACACCCACCTGTCATGGGAAAGCTTTAGTTGCTGGGTCTGCTGTTCATGTGCATTAATTAGCAGCTTCTTTAGTAATTCACACTGCTGGCTCAGATGCAAGTCGCGCATTTCTTGCTCTTCCGCACTATGAGTGTTGATCATCTCTGACCACTCTTTTGTGTGTTGTGCCACAATTTCTTTCACCTTATGGAAAGGAGAGCTGCATTAATACTTTTTATGCTTATCTTTCAAAGGCAGGTTATCAAGAGGCCTAATTTGGAAGGCAGTGCTGGGAAAAACGACAACCCCCCCCAACCAAGCATTGTCACGGAACTATTGAAGAACTCACTCAAGAAACTGAAAAAATGAAAGGGATACTTCTGGATATTTTCCCTTATGTCTTGTTGGTTTATTTTACAATGTATAGCTCAAATTTCTACAGGCAATCTCCTTAGTTGTACTAGAAAACTACATACAAAATCATAATCTTGGGGTTGGTCGAAGCATAGCATTTTTTCCTGTGAGTTGAAATATTTACTCTTTGTAAAGCTTCCTTCCACAACATTTACCAAAAATTATGGATGCCACTCAATGATGTTTATTTACTGGCAGATACTATTTTGACTTATGAAAAGAAAGGCATTCAGTTTGCCTCCAACAGCAATCCCCTGCTGCTCTTGAGAGTTGATGGATCTTCAAGAACTCTATGGGATGCAGTTAGTAGAAGGACTGGTCAAAGTAAAGTACCTCATTTTTGCAGAAGTGGAAGCACTTTCTGCCATTACTGATGAAAACTTGCGCATTTAATAATGGCCAATTGTTAAGAGTCTCTTCAGATTATCTGAGAAACCCATAGCCCAACAGATATTTCTGTCTTGTTTACATGCCCAGTATTCACAGGGACAACAAGATTACAGCACTGAACAACTGAAATCTGTGGCTTAGGTTGGGGTAGAGCTATTGGGGAGGGGGCAAAATGAGAGCACTGCCTCCACACAAATAAGAATTTTGCAACTCCAAGATTAATTTTTCCTTCAGTCCTTGATTTTCTAGCACGGCAGCACCTTAAAACTTCAGCTGAGCCTTTACCCATATAGTTTAGGCACTCAAAGAGGGAAGCAAAGTTACCAAGGGAGTGAGAAGGCAGCAAATATAAGTTCTAAGTGAGCACAATTTTCAAAGTTTCATGATCTGTAATGTTAAAAATTTAGAGACTAAAGGAGAATTTTGTGCATGCGCACACACACACACACACACACACCATAGTTATACTCCTGGCTTAGGTCCCGAGCAGTCTAACCATTAATGGAAGAGACTCTGACCAAACAAATGCTCCTACAAGCAGAAGTGGAAGGGAGAGATCATTTTGCTAATTCCCTGTCTTCCCTGCAATCCACAATGTCACCTTCCACACTGCTACATAGGATCCTCTAACCTTTCAAAGCAGACTATTGAAGAACACAGCTGGCTAAAGGAGGAAAGGCAAATAAATAATTATCACTTCCCCTTTTTCCTGTCAGGGGAAATATCTTCAGTGAGTAGAACTGCACTCATGGGAAGTTAGGAGCCAACACAGTGTAAGGAAGTTTAAAACAACAAAGCACAGGGCCCTTGCAGATCTCCAGGCCAACGGTCCTTCTTGAGAAACCTGGGAGCATGTCATCCAGTTCAATAACTTAGGTGTATGAAACAGCTTTTACCCCAGGCAGATGACTTTAAGGGAAGAAGGAATCGATCCTTGGCACCCACTGTCTTGCACCAATCTTTTCTCTCAGTGCCAGCAGAGAAGCTGGAAGGCAGTCCAAACAGCAAAAGAATATACAGCTGCAACAGCTGGACCCTTCTCCATGACAAATTCTGGATATTCTCAACTCAGTTCAGCTCTCCGATATCTGGATGAATCTATATCATTTGTTGCTGCTTTCCTGTTATGTAAGCAACCATTATTTCCTATTTTTACAAACACCTATGCATACAAAAGGAAGATATTAAAAACAGCTAATTGTTCCCTTACCTTAGATTTGTGATCTGATGTTAGCATCTGTATTTTATTTTCTATTTCTTTTTTCACCTCAAGGCAATTATTTCCTCTAAACAAACAAACCAATGAAGAAATTTCAGACTAGCATCACATGTTAAAATTCCCAAAATAAAAGTTAGATGACCAAATACAGGATTATTTAATTAATTAAATTACAGTCCTAGGAAATTTTTCTATGAATAACAACACCACCCTCAGGTCTGATTCCAGTTCTTACGCCCAACCAGAACAGACTAACTGTATCAAGAAGAACCTGGTAGTTCAACACTTGCATAAGTTTTCTTAATTCAACAAATGTACTCCAGGTGGTAATAGAAATCAGATTTATGCCTTATTTTCTTTAGAATCTGCATGCAAGATTAAAAAGGGGAGCTAATTATTATTTTTATTTCTGTCTCACTGAAGACAGAATATGATAGACTTTTGTGCTGATAGACTCAGAATGTGAGACTCAGAAAAATCCACTTGATGAAATCACAATTGAGATGCCAGGATGATCCTATGGATACCTCTGAGAGTGTCACTTCCTCTGAAGTTACGTCCACACTATTGTCTATACAAGTTGCATCTTACTGTGAAGGACTGATAACCAAAGGATAGTAGGAGTAGGCAAACCAGAGAAAGGAGAAGAGAAGCCATATGCATAAAACAGCTTGTAACAAAGACTGAGGGCCAATGCAAACATGAGGAGGCCGACCATGTATGCTATCTGCTACAAACTCAGGCAACCTTTAAGTTTTTGAGAGATTTCTGATATCTAGGTCAAAATGGAGGCCAAGAATGAAATCCTCTCTTCCCTTGCTTCCCTGCTCTAGCTCACATTTTTGGTATTTTTTCTTCAGCCCCATCCCACTACAGTTCTGTAAGTAAACTGGAAGATAAATGCTTGAAGAAATGTAGACAAGGTGAGGGAAGGTTCAACTCAGACCACATGTCTGTTTATGTCCCTGGCAGACCTCCTACCCCATCTTTTAATAAATTTTCACATTTTAACAAAGAAGTTATCTGCTTTCATTATGTCCAGCTTGGCCCTTGTGTGGTGAGGTTCTAAAATTCCACAGAGATCAGCATAGTTATTTTTCTTTCTTTTTCGACCTGAAGAGACATGCTGCTCATTCATCTGTGAACCCGAACCTATAAACATCTGTCAATGGCCACATGAATGCACCAATTCACTAGAGACATGTAACGGCATTTGTAGTGTACAGCTGAAGTCCCTGCTCAAGTGCACTAGGCACACAGCCCATCTGTCAGTGTGGAAGAATATAATTATACTTCTTCCCACTAGAAATCATGGAGCTTATATATAGCCATGTACTCTGGATAGACAAAGTAATTCTTCATACAATGCCTAATTAACTTACAGGATTTGTTCCCAAAAGACAGTGCAATGAGCACTGGCTTGGGCGTTTTTTAAAGGGAATTATATTTACAGAGGATGAGAGCTCCAACCCATTGCTTTCAGCACAAAGGTTCAATGGGACACTCTGGTGCAGTTGCAGCTAAACAACTTTGGCCTTTGTACTTGGTTTGTGGGATTCCCAGAAGCATCTGGTTGGCCACTGCTGGTAACAGGACGAAGGGCTATGCAGATACTTGGTTTCATCCAGCAAAGTTCTTAAAGTTTCATGCTACTGATATGCAAGGGAAAGTCCTAGAAAGTAATATGATGCAGACCAAAGAACAACATTTTGAAAAGTATTGTGCCTATGCACACCTTTAAAACAGGATAGAAGTCCTGCTGTGTGCAATCTGCAGATCTTCATGTGCTTTATATTATCTACACACTTCTTGGAAATTAATGATCATCAGAAATGGATTCTCTGCACCCTCTTTATTGTTAAAGAAATGAATTAACAGTGGTAAGATAAATGCCGACCTCCTATTATTTGAACGTGTAGGATGCAGATTTCAAGTTGGATATAATAGTGACGGCATCTATGACTGGTAGGGTTGTCAGACTGAAAACTGGAGAGGGATCCTATACCTTTAATGGTTGTGTAGAAATGAGAATTTCAGCAGGTGCTGCTTGTTATGCAGCTAGGTAACAAGCAACAGCCACTGAAATTCCTTCTTCTGCATAACTATTAAAATCATGGGAACCCTTGCCAGTTTTCCCTCTGGCAACCCTAATTACTTGAGCAGTTCTTCCTTGCTGGAAATCTGCCATACCAAAAAGTGAATTGTATGCAAAGCTTCTGTGATATTTCAGAGCACGCTTCAGTGCAAAGAGAACATGTCAACATTTTTTAAAATCTTTAGGAGGAAAAGGAAAACATTTTGTATGCTCCCAAACTTCATTAATAAGTGCTGCATTGCACTGATTAGAAATGATCCAGGCAAACTTAACTATGCCATGTCAGATCAGAAAATGTAATATTCTGGCTTCTGTGCTGCCAACAGAGCATATCAGTGAGTCACAAAATAGCATAGGTATGTTAGGTAATAACAGGCTCACATGTTTCTACCTAAAGTCAAAATGACACCACCACTATGCCATTATCTGTTCTGGTTTGGAAAGATGTAGGTTGACCAAACTCAGTGCAAATTAGACCTATGAAATGGTGAGTAGAGGCAAGGCAAGCAAATGGTAGCATTTCTAGAATCTCTCACAACTTTGCGCTGCTTCACAATAAAAGCCTCTGAAAGCTATGAAGGCTAATATCACTCCATCTATAATAAGCTTTAAAAAATAACTGGGGAGCAACTTGAGGGAAACTGAGTAGGCTTTTCCAATCTTGGATCGCTATATGTTGCTGGACTGTGAGCAATTTTCTGTGACCATTGCATGACAGCTGAGGCTGATAGGAAGTGAATTGCGGTAACACCAGGGTCTCATAGCTGGGAAAAGCTGGGCTATCAACCAACTCTCCCTCCAAGACAAACATTAGGTCTGCAAAAACATGGCAAGTCTTAGATTCAAATTTAGGCTTTCTACCCAAATTCTATTATGGAGGTCACTGAATTGTTTGCTTAAACTGCAAATGAAAGAAATGGGATCAGAATCCTTCACACACAAGGTGTGGACCTATGGTAGCTTCTTCTTGAAGGACAAATAGGAACAAAATAAGAAAAGTGAATTAATGCAACAGATATCTCCTAAACTTAAAAACAACATATAAGTCATTTTTCTAAAAAAGCCATACCCTTTTTTCTTGATTGCTTTTTCAAGGATTTTCTCATAAGCTAACTTCTCTTTGTCATACTGTGCTACCATTTTGTCAACTTGTGTGCAGTGCAACTTTTGCATGATACTGTGTTCCTGCAACAAAAAAAGTAACATTTCAGGTTACAGTGTGCTCTATGAAACATTTAAATGTATGTCACAACATATGAAGGTCAGAAAATTTAAAAAAAACAACACCTACGTTTTCTTATCTTCTAAAGTTTTTTGATATTCCATGAAGGCTATTTTACTGACAGGCATTTAGCCCCCGCATAGCTCCACAGTAACCTTAAATAAGTGCAACTGAAACAACTGCATATTCTATCCCTGTTTTACCATCTCTGGGGTTTGCAATTTAGGGAAGGAGATTTAGGATTCTCAGCCAGAGCTCTTTCACCTCGATAAACTATAAACCCCAGAATTCCATAGGATCTTGAAAGTGGAATAATTGCATTATAACAGTGGAGGGCAAAAATGCCCTTAGTTTCCTTTTCCTGATGTGGAGATACTTTGTATAACCCATCCCACTCTCCATTCTCTTCTGAATTTTACATTAACCCTCCAACACACGTGTGCCTTTTCCCCTTTGTTTTATCTGTATAGTATGCATATGCCACCTCAGATTCTTCAGGCTCCACATCTAGGGAAGTAAGCCCCAAGGAACTCAAAGATATTCACGTCTCAAAAGCCAAACACAGCAATGCACTTCAGGAGCATTTTGAGGTTAGGCAGTCCACAGATAGGGTCATTATCTCAATACATTAAGGGAGTTGTTTGACAGAGGCTGGAAAAAGGGGGCAGGGGCAGGGAACCCAGAGGACAAAAAGCGTTGTAAAATGAGTCTTCCCATCTGTATTTTTTTCTCTAGCACACTAGCAACTTCTAACACGTGGAAACACACATTTATGTACATCACAAAACCCACACTTCTTGTATTATTTTCTGGTTTTTCCATTCCTTGGGGATACATTTAAAGGTCGGTTTTCAGTAAGAGGACAGGGTCGAAGACCACCCTAATATACATGGATCATTACATTTGTACCCTGCCTTTCTTCCCACGTGGAGATCAGGATAGTGGACATTCTCCCCATGTAGGTGCCTGGAGCAGAAAAATGGAGACTATGACTTACTTACTTACTTCAAAGAGGCTTAGGCTTACAGACAGCATCCAAGAAATATGGAAATTATATATAGATTCAAAAACTCTTCCACTAACAACTAGGACTGCCAACTAGTCTTCTGTTTAGCTGATGCTACTCTCACCCATGCAGAAGGAACCAACTTTAATTAGACCGTAAATTAGGTACTACTACGGCTCATTTGAATATGTAGTTTGGCCTTGACTGTAACTTCTGTTTTCCTTTTGCTGATCTGCAACCTCATTTATGAAAACAAAAAACTGATGCCAAATACTTCATAGGTAAATCATTTTTAAAAATTACCATACCTTTACATGCCTCTTCTTCAAAGTGTTCAACTCTTTTTGCTGTTTTTTCAAATGCTTTATATATGCCTGCAGTCCGTTAAAACAATGACAAAACAAAATAGATCAACGTCTCTTTAAGATCTCCGAAGTAACAAGAATGTACCTGCAAAAATGGCACCCACAAACTTCCATCCTGAGTTAAAGATATATTATAAACTTAATACAACATTTAACATTTTTGAAGTAACACAACAAACCAAGGTGTGTTCTGTAACCAACTAAGGAATGTAGGGACTTGATGTGAGCCTTACACAGTTGTTACTAAGACCATTTCCACACTACATTGTTATAATGCTATTATTCCATTTTCAACATCTTGTGGAATTCTGTGGTTTGCAGTTTAGCAAGGGGCATTTAGAATTCTCAGCCAGAGAGTTCTTTGGCCTCAGCAAACTACAAACTCAGAATTCCAGAGGATGTTGAAAGTGGAATAATAGCACTATAACAGTGTAGTGCAGAAATGCCCTAAGTGTGTTTAATTAACAGGTGAAGCAGGATATTTCTACCCCACTCTGTCACACTCATATGAAGCAACATTTGAACAGAACAGTTTCTCTCACATGTAGTGCCTCTCCACACAATTAAGGGACCCTATTTTGGTATGTGGAAGGTCAGGTGGGGGAGATGTTCTTTAAACTGTGAAGAGCACTTCAGCACAGAAAAAGCTCTCCTGTTCAAACTCATCTCTCCATGTGAAGAGAGCAATGGAACTGAGGATGGAGTAGTGAGTAGGCAATCACACTCCTCTCCTCAAATATTGGTAAAAGACACTTCAATAATGATTGGGTATAACTATGGTGAGGCCCAGATTGCTGGTTTCTTCAAGCAGTTGCTGCTTGTCTTGCTATCTTCCATTTTACCCAGTAGAAGTCAATGTGTAACAGGTCAAAAGGTAGCATATTAGAAATAAAGGTACAAAATTTGTTATTCTTGATGTAAGTGGCTGTCATGACATGTCAAGACAACCTGTCAAGAAATTGCTGATCCCAGATGTAGTTCTCACCTACAATGTGAGAATGAGATAAGGTTAATTGTGTGTGTGTATGTGTGTTTGTGTGTATGAATGGGAGGGGGTGTTCAAAGATTCCTTAATTTACACAAGTCTCTGTAAAAAATTACTGTCCTTCCCTTCTGCAAAGTGTATACACACACACACACATAAAGAAGTAACATGGCAGGATTGCCTGACTAATGAAAAAGACACAAAAACCCATTCTAATTTCTAATTTGTAAAGATCCATGCAACCAGGCAGCAGCTGCCATAGTTTTATAAAATTCACACGAATTATGGAATTTGTGCAAAAATCATTCTTTCAAAAATGCAAGCATTCCTGTTGATACTAGTACAAAATATCTTGCTGCTTTGCATATCCAGAGAGAAATTTTGTGGGTTTTTTTGCTCTCATGCACAAAATAAATGTGGACTTACATCCCTATCTGAGTTTGGGATGAATGTGAGAAGGAAAGAACGAAGGGTTTCCTGCTCTTAATCACTCCTCAGCACTATAAACTCTGCATTTTGAAAGGTTCCCCTCGTGTCAAAGGGGAGGTGAAATAAAAATGTTATTCCAGAAAATCTCAAAATGCTAAGGGAAGTCACTTTGGAATTCTAAAAGCATTTAAGCAAGGGTGGGGAACCTCAGACCCTGGAAGTGAATCCCACTCTCCTGTGGTCTCAATCTGGTCCTTGGGGATTTCTCAAGAGGCCATCCCTCTTACCTTATGACAATGACCATTTGGGAATCTCTCAACATTTGTATGGAGTTTAACAGTTCTAAATGGCTGAAATGCCTTTCCTTGTCATTGAAAATATGAGTTTTAAGCTAAAATACCATACACTTGCCTTTTTCAATTCTACCTTTTTGCCTTTGGCTCACACACAGTCTCTGGGAACTTTCCTGAAATTGAATTTGGCCCTTGGGCAGAAAGTGATTTCCCATATGGGGGCTAAGAAGAGCTAAGGAAAAATGAATCAACCTGGCAAACAACAGGATGATAGATGTCTCAGCCAGACTCTCTTCACTTCTAAGTTGAAATGAAAACCCAGGTGGATGAATTTCTTAGTAAACAGGCAGTATGGTATAAAGGCAAGCCTAACTGAACACTATTGGCCTATGGTTTCTAAGGGGCCTTCCACAACATTTTTATTTCAATACAATTACAATCTCTAGCAGACAATTCAACGCATTATCTTCCCAAGTTTTAGAAAGAGATCACTTTTAGATAGCTTACTTTCATTTGCTTCAAGTCCTCTATCTTTATTTGAGGAATAAGGTCTATACCTAAAATGGAGGAGGGGAAAAAAAAGAAGAAAATCAAACACTTTGACACCATTTTAATCCCACTGATGGTCATTCTAATGGCATTTTTGTGAGTCACCAAATCCTTTTCAGCAGTTATACTAATGATCACAAGGGAAGGTAAAAAGTTATTTATACTCATGATTCACAATCAACATTAGTCACAGGCCTAAATCCAAAAATGCTAGTCCCAACCAGAAAAAAAAAGAAAAAAAAAACAAACACTGAATCTACTGCTACAAGGTAACTGAAAACCTGAACCATTTCCACACTAGACTGTTATTGTGCTATTATTCCACTTTCAACATCCTGTGGAATCCTGGGGTTTGCAGTTTAGGGAGGGGCCCTTGAGGCTCTTCCCAAAATGGCAAACCCCAGGATTCCATAGGACGCTGGAAGTGGAATAACAGCCTAGTGCAGAAATGGCCTTGGATAAGTTCCATTGATGCAATGGGTCTACTCCAACTGGGACTAAAACCTGGATTTAGTCAATAGTATTTCCACAAGGGTAAAGTGACACAGTTAAAAAAACCCTCTGAATTTCTTTAGAAGCATGTTTACCTTTCTTAGCTTCCATTCCAGGTCCCACACTGGACGTGGCATTTGGTCTAAGTTCAGAGCTAGTCTGAGGAGTAACGTTTGCTTTGGGATTATTAGCTTTGCCTTTCTTATCATTCTTTGAAGTGTCATTTGGAACATCAGCTATATCACTCTGTATAAAACAAGGAATTTTAGAAAGACCTTTAATAAATATGGAATAGATTCCAAACAGTCAAAGAAAAATGAACACAGATTTAAACAACAAGGGGTTCCAAAATCACAGTGCCTAGATACCAAGGGCCAGACCCAGAATGTGAACATAACCCAGCATGTAAGGGAAATCCATGATTTTTTTTTCTTACTGTTGAAAAAGTAGACATGAGATCTTTTACATATCAAGCCTTTTTTTAAAAAAAATTATTTGTGTGACAAACCCTGCAAAAACTGCTGTAATCTTGCCTAATGGGGAATAAATAGTGAAATAAGTGAAAATTTACATCCCTATCCAGTGATCAGTGAAACACAAGTATAGGTATTCATCTTATGTTATCAATACTAGGCATGGGAGGAAAATAGCCATAATTTATTTCCTTGCCCACAAACAGATTTCTTGCAAACCCCACCAATTTTGCATAAATTCTGTATTTCTGGAAGCAACATGGTTTTTGCACACCCCCCCATTTTAACACAAAAGCCCCACAGGTATTTCTGTGCAGAATAATTTCCTGAAGCACTTTGGGATGTGTGAATACTGAGAAAAAACTGTGCAGAAATATTTGGTTTCTCCTGCAGTGGGAAGAAAATTACATATAAATTATTCAGCTTACATGTAAGGACAAAATATTCAAATATTTGCATCTCTAATTAACACTGCACAAGGGCAGTCAAGATCATATTATCTAAAGTAGCACTAATGACTATTATTAGAAGACTCAGAATAAAATACTTGGCAATATTTACAGCCAATTTTGAACTACAAAGGCTTTAGATTAGTTTTATATTTAAGCTAAAGAAGCACAGCCACTACTGGTACCAATCCACTAATGACTTTTGGAATCTTACTGCCCCTGTCCAAGGAGGCACTGTCTAAGGGCATTTCTGCATGACGAGGCTATGCTGCTTCTGGGACATGATGGCAGCAGTTGGCAGGTCATGCTTCCACACAATGTCATCACCAGCCCACTGCCATCCTGTCTCTAAGCATCATCCTAATGCAGTTTTTGGAAAATGGAAAAAATACGTTTTGCGCCTGCAATCGCATGGCATTCCCATCCCTCCCAGCTTTGTGGAAGCCGTGAAAACACAATGGTGACACTTCCTTCTATAGCACAGCAATACTACAGAAAGTGCCCGGCTGTACTGTGGAAGGAAGAGTGGCACCATCGTACTCCCCTCCATGTGCCACAAGCAGGTGAGGAGGGGAGTATTGCTGATGTGCTCCCTTCCAGGCCCAGGATTGCAGTGTGATGATGCAGAAGAGTGTCATCATGCAGAAAAGGCCTAAGAAATTGCCATATCTTAGATATCTTTATTCCAGTACCCAAGAATGGGGTAGAAAATGTGTCTGCATGTATGTAGTGGAGATTACCACTGGTAGTTCTGTTGTACAACATACATACTAACAGTGATCTCAATTTTCCTATTTACCAGCCCTTACATAAACAGAATGGTATAATCCACATTGTGTGAGGGTGGGCATCAACAGCTGTGAGGGAATTTCCACGGTTTACAGAAGTAGGGGAAAAAAATCACACCCCAGTGGGGGCTCATTATGACCACTGGCCACAGAACCTTGAAAGACACGTGTGTGGATGTCATGCCTGTATCCCACAGAGTGTGCGTGTCGGAGGGGGAGGGGAGAGAATGGACCAGAATGAATTATCTTGGAAGAGTACAGCCAGCTAGCTACACTACATCTTTCTGAGACAGGGCACATACCTTATTAGTGAAATACTAAAATCTCTAGCTTAAAAGGAAAATGAACAAGAATCCACAGATTACCCACAAATTAAGTGAACCATAGATTTATTTATATGCTATTGCAACACAAGTAGAAAAATAGATCTCGTCACACATCACACCAGCCCAGCTGATAACATAAATACATAACTCTAGCCCAAAACTAGTCGCAGTGGAGCCTATCTAAAGTTAATAAAGAGAAAGCTGGCTAATCTTGCCAGCTCTTCTGATCTTTTAAATCTACTAGAAAAGGGTTTAGGTAAAAATGCAAATCACTTTCTTATCCACAGTTAATTACTACTTACTGTTTCAATCCCCATAGCTCTCATCTGGTCTGCTCTTTTCTCCATGACAGATAAAAATTTCTTTGGATCTGACAAGGCATCCACAATGTCTAAAGCAAATTTAAAGTACATAGTCAAAACATTTTTCCCCACTTCAGATCCCTTCACAATTGTGTCATATAAATTTCTACAGAGTCCATGTTTAATTTTGTCAGATACTACCTGTCTCTTCATCATGGGCTAATAATTCTGGGAAGCCACTACAGACTTCAAAAGAGATTCAGAAGTGTATGATCTCCCATCATGAGCTCTAACTAGGACATGACAGTTCCAGTGGTGAAGGCAGTAGGAAAAGAAATATACAGCAGACTTAGCTGTTTTTGGGGTTTTGCACAGTTTAGACAAATCTCTGCTTTTAGACTGTGGTCAAAATGGGTCTGGCAGCCAGAAGAACTCCCTGCCCATGAGAGGACAACTACCAAGCTATTATAGACTCTTATCTGCGTAGGAGGGGCAGTTCTCAAGCATGGGGAATGCTCTACTTGCCCATCCCTATCTCTGTTAGAGAACTAGGTGTAGCACTGGAACTTTCTCTGCTGTTCCCCTGTAGTGACTCCAACAACCAATTTGTTTCTTTTAAACTATGAAAGTAAACTCTTTCTTCAATAACTTCTTCAACAGTGGTGGTGGTTGTGGGGAGAACGCCAATGAAAATACCAGGTGTGTATGTACATACCCTTTTTGGAACTGCAGGACAAATACAGTTATTATGATGCGTATAATGAAACTTACTGCTTTATAAAAGCACACAACAGCGAAGAAAAGAACACAGCCAACTTTGATATGTGTTAAAGGAATGAAACCTTTAAGCCCTTCTTCAACCTATGCAACAGGCTGCATCTCACTCTCCAAGCAGAATGATTTGTCTGATTCTGAGCTCTGAAGTAATTAGTAAATGATTCTTGTAAATCTTCTTTTCTTTTTATTAAGTATGGCCTAACTAGAGATTTTTTTTTAACTAAATGGTTGCTAACTTCAATCCTTTTGTGGATTATCTATAACTTTTTAATTCCTTTTATAGTTTAGGCTTTGTTCTCACTGTGTGTATGTTTTTTTGCAGTGCAGTGGATTTTACATTTGGATTTTCAAAAAAATTCTCAGCAAGATGGAATATGAAAAGAGGAAGAATGCATTATAGGTAGAAAGACTCAAGCAAGCAGGCCACAGCTCTGAGTTGCAAGACCTCAGCAGGGGAGTTGATAACTAGTGCTCCTGGAAGTCTTTCATTCAAAGGGTCACCATAAGCCAAAGTTGACTTGATGCCAAATAACAACATCAACAAACATCCTCACTGAAAAGTGGACAAGGAATGTGGCATGGATCAAGCGCTGGGTTGTGGGGCTGGTTTATACTTTCTTGAGGGTCTTGAGGAAATGGTGGGCAGGAGGCAAGTATGTTTTGTATTACAGACCAGTGGTTTGTTGCATTTACATCTCTAAAAACTAACTAAAATATGGAGAGAATGGAGAGTTTAAAAAAACAGTAATGACAGAAGCACCTAGCTATGTATGTTTTCAAAGAAGTGCTGTGTTAGTCTCTTGCAGCATTAAGAAAAGGAAGGAAATGGGGGCGGGGGGGATAATGTAGCAGCACCTTTAAGACTAATTAGTTTTTGTTGTTGCACAAGCTTTCATAGATATAAACCTACTTCTTCCGATGCTGTACACAATAAGTGCTTTATACCTGAGCATTTGTCCCAAGAAGCATTTATACATCCGAACAAGTAGGTTTATATCCACAAAACCTCACACAAAAATGCAAATCAGTTAGCCTTAAAGATGCTAACTGATCCCCCACCCCTTGCCTCTGCATGGGTCTTGGAACTGTAACTTTACCTTTCAAAGTTCTGTTTTGGGCCTTCTACTTAGCTTGCAGCAATATCTTTTGATCCTCTCAATAACAAAGTAGTAGAAGTGGACGGTACTCCTTTTACCCATCCACCAGTTAGGTCATTGCTATAAGCTTGTCCTGACTTCTGTTACCCCAAATTGGTCATGGCCCCCTGACAAAAGACATAAGGACCTACATCCCAGTGCTTGAGAAGGAATGAAGTATAGACTATTTAGCATTACCAGTGGTTGGAAATACTCTGAATGGCTTTTATCCTTCTCCACACTCCTGAACTCAGTTTCTTTAACCTTTACTATATTTAAGTTATGGGGAGAATGTTATATTGATACCAAAATAATCTATCTTACCTCACAAACATTAACATTTATATTCTTGAACCTTAAGTCAATTGTATTTAAATCCTGCTAAAATCTATGAGATTTAAGAGCACACGTAGCAGTTCTACCATAAGAATTCCAGAAGTCTCATACTGAAACAACATCTTAAGTTAGTCATGCCTAGCATTTCATCCAGGTTTCAATGAGAACTTACAATCAGCATGAATGCTTTTGCAATTATCATGATTTCTGCATGTAATGAATTTTTAAACTTCTCATTGCACTCTGATTACTGATAAATCTAAAATACATACATAGATACATACGAATGTATGCCTAAGAAATGTTTAAAAGTTCTTCATCTTCAGGATTATGGAAGGTGTTTGAACTATATCCTTAATTCTTTCACAGTAGACTACTTAAGAGTTAAGAACAACCATTCAGATGTTTACCTCCAAACCCATCAGGCACATATGTTTTGAGTACAATGTTGCAGAAGATTGTTGGCAGAGATAATGGTTTGTTGCCTTCATTCCGAAGGGAAATGTGTCTATATCCTGCCTGAAGACCATCTAGAGGCAATATCCTTTGGCCAATCAGTCTGTTGTTGTCATCATAAACGGCTATCCTCAAGACTGCAAGATCTGGTAGAATAACCTAAGAAATCCAAGAACAAAGTGGTAATGGATAATCACAATACAACAGGTTCAGTGCTGTAAGGAATCCAGGAACTACAAACTTGGCCAGTTTCTAACAGTGTCATGCTTGAGAAGTACTGCCTGGTTATGCCTCTACAACATATTAGAATCCATTCCAGGAGCATATTTTAATACATTTCATACTGATTTTCTCAAGAACCTATAGTGGATAGTAAGTGATGACAAAGAAAAGAGTCCATCAGGAAATGCTCTAGATTTCTGTTTATCTGGCCAGCATCCAAGACTAGGGCCTTTGCCGCACCACACTGTGATCCCATGTTGGCTCATCACAATCCCAGCAATGCCACTGCTGGGACTAGACTGGGACCTGAATGTTCCTCACCGCACCGGTCAGCTGCCAGTGGATGGGTAGCATTCCGGACATGCTCCTTCCTTCCGCAGTACAGCTGGCCTCCTCCTTGGCTGTACTGGAGAAGGAATCACTTGATAGTGCTTCCACCCTTGGGACTATTGTGCAAGAGGAAGCCATTACCAGACTTTTCCTGGTGATGGTATATGGTGCTATCATGACAGCTGGGGATGCGACAGCAGTGGGACCATAACAACTTCATGTGATGGCACATGTTGTGGACTGGCAGCAACACATCCCTATGCCAGAATGGTGCCATGGTGCGGAAAGGGCATAGGGTTCTGTTGTAGAGCAGTTGAATCCAGTGGAAATGGGAATGCCCAGTCCCAGCTCTCTAGCATGGCACCCTGTGCATCCTTGAAACCAATTCTGGAGGATTACAAAACTCCAAAGACCTGCTTTTCAGGTGGTATGGGGAGTGGTCTGTTGGGTATGGACCTGGAAGTCTAATTCTAAAAGTAGAAACTAAGAAAATTTTGAAGAAAAAAGCAAATAAGCTGAAAGAGTTACACACAAATGAAGTATTTGCTTTTTAGAAAAGACCAATAAACGTCCATATTGGGGTTACTACTGCTGTACGGCACAGAGACATTGACAATATTATCTGCAGCCACATTCTATACAGTATTTTTACTGGCATAATTTTGTTTTCTCTGAGGTCATGTCCACTCTTTTCCCAGTAATATCTACATTCTCCAGCCATGCAGTTTAGTTGGAATGCACACAACAGTAGCAATATAACCTGTGATGAATGAAAACATTTCTTTCTTTCTCATATATAAATATACTAGGCAAAGCAATACTGCTGAAATTGCATGTCAGAAAGAGATTTTTTTTTTCTGATTATGAAATACTAATAAAATGGATGAGGCCATTTATCAAGAAGTTTCATTCTTGATGGTAGTGGGAAAACTAGTCTTATTCGTGCAGAAATAGCTAGCACTTTTTTTCCAAAGAGAAATATGAAGTGGAAGAGCAATTCTTCCTTCTCTCCAAATGTGTGTAACCATGCAAAACAATCTGAAATCTTAATAAAATATTCACTACAAAACATTAAATACAATATCACCATTGCCTGCACTCAAGAGAACAAGGCTACAGAAGACATAAACAGGGAAATCTCCAGAAGTTCCTGTTCTAGAGGATAGCCCCACTAAATCTACCATTCCTAGGCCTTATGCAGGAGAAATTGTTCTCCCATCATCATTATAAATGAAACATCACGGTTCTCTTTCACTTGGAGGAGAAGAGCAGTTAATGTTCAGATTTGTATGAGAGCAGCACCATCCCAGGTAGGACAGTTCCATCAGTCTGAAATATCTTTGCAGTATCTTCCTACATAAACTGCATCTGCAAAGGCATAAAAATCTATTTTGCATTGTCTATGAATGCATGAATAGGCAACAAAGTGGTTGTTGCACAAATCTTACCCATCAAGATGTTGCACTGAAAAGCTGCCCAAGGTTCCTGTTTACCTGGCAAGGTGGATTACAGTGTATAGTGGGCTAGAAAGCCAGCCCTCTTTTTCATAGCCTTTGATAAGGCAATACACATGTCACAGCCACTTTGCTAAATTGGATCTGAATAACTTTTTCTTCCATGAATAAAAATTAAGAGGGCTTCCCTTTTTAGATATGGGCCTTATCACCAATGCAAAAAGGAAGGACCTTTAGATGTCATGGTGCCACTCTTTTTCTCTTGTCTATACACATTTTGGAAAAAAATGAAGATATGACAATATCTTAAAATGTGTAAAAGGCAGACCAAACCATAGAATACATGTGGAAGTCACTTTGTCCTGATGAAAGATGCAAACAATTTTGTCACACAATAAAGACTCTGTTTTTGACACTGCAGATTCAGGACACTGTCAATGTACAGTGGCCCCTCCACATTCAAAAGGGTTGGAAAAAGTGGAAAAACCACAAATAACTCCCCCAGCTTCCCCTCCCATTCCCTTCCAGGGCTCCCCCCTTCCTGTTCCCATACAAAATGGAAGGGAAGGGGGTGGGGAAAGGCTCCTGTGAGCCTTCTTTTCCCCTTCTGGAGCTCTCTCCTTCTCATTCCCATGCAAAACTGAAGGGAATGGGGGTAAAGGAAGGTGCACACAAGCCTTCCTTCCCCCCTCTGGAGCTCCCTCCTTCCCCTTTCCATACAAAACAGAAGGGAACGGGGAGGAAATCTAAGGCATTACATATACATAGTCAAGAATATTTGCCAGAACTGAAACTTGTCTTGTAATTATACAGGCATTAAAGCCTCTCTTTAGATCTGAGTAAAGGATCCTGAAGATATCTGTGACTTCTATCTTTATAGGTGATATATGGTAATAATAATGGTAAGAAAAGAAGACACTTGATGTACTTCCATAATTTCTCTGTAAACCATGAAAAAATGACAAAAAATTAAGAAGACCCTTGTTAGATTATCCAGATTTAGCTAATATCCTTCTCACCCTGAGTGTTGCTGGAATCATATTAGTCCAGTGTGGAACAGTACACTGTTAACACAGAAGATGGCTAATGTATAGAAGATGACATGGTTCCTTGATGACAGACAGGTTGTTCTACAGAACCATGTGTATCAATGTGGTGCCATTGCCCTGCTTGTTCCTTCCTAAGCTTTTTACTTGGGCCACTTTGCTATGAGAACTTTTGCATTTTTTTGATGAAGAATTTGATCGTTTCATAGTTCAGTCAAGATATATAAAAGAACCAGAAGAAGGAAAAATCCATTCTAACTACAATCCATCAAAATGTTTCTTAGTCTGAAGATCATCTGTTGATGCTCAGTCTAGTCTGTATTGGTGTTGGAGCCATTCTGCTTTCAAATATAGAAATATGACTTTGCTCACTGGACAATCTGTGTAACCTTGTTTCAGTGAGTTTCACATATGGCTTTGTCTTGATGATTAACATATGTTTTTGCTATGGAGTCGGCTGTCCTTTCCATTACTTGAGGTATTTCTGGAAGAAAAAAATCTTCAGAACAAGACAAATGGCTCTGAATTTGCAACTAGGTATCCCTGGGCAGTGTTATGCTTATCACTGGATTTCTGACAATGGTTAATTATGAAGACAAGCTATAAGGCTCTATACACTAGTAGAGAAGAAACCTACCTGATTAGGGAGATGCCCTTGGGAAGATGGCTGTATGGCTATTTGGGTATGGTAATCCCACTGCAGGGTCTTCACAGAGAGAGGAAGAGGGGGTTTGTTATGTAAAGGGAACTCCAATAAAGACTTTAGAGCCTAGCAAAGGCCTGTCATCTGGTCTTAGTGGGCAGAATCTATTGTGGGAAGGAGGGAGATTGTTCAACAACTTCCCAGTTGGTAAAGGGAGGATTTCTAGCCTGGCCTCCAGAGTAGCAGGAACTTCATTCCAAACTTCTGCCCAACCAACAACAATGAATGTAACTTCAACCACACCTCCATACCATGAGGTCTATGCAATTACAAAGTACAAATTATTGTGCTATTACCTTCCAATTACCTAGGCTGCATTAATGGTAATCTTGAAGAGACAGATGCACTAAATGGGAATAGGTTGCCAGCCTCTCAAAGAGCAGTAAAAGTAGAAAAGAACTCTGTCTTCTTTCTCTCTAACTAGTTACTTGTAAAATCAATTAGGAAGAATAAAAAAAGACTCTGTCTCTCCAGATATTGCTAACTGGCACTCCATCAATATAATACAAAGGATTAGAAAATGTAGACCATGAATAGCAGAGTTAGGCAGTACAGCAGTATTAATGTATTTCTTTGGCAACAGCAAATTTAAAAAAAGGCCCAGGAAGAAAGCAATCCGGCAGTGACCACTGCTAAACATAATGCAATGTGTCTGGTTTGCTTATTTGTTTAAAATATTTGTATCCAAATTTTCTGCCTGAAAACAGTCATGTATGACAGACAGCAATGGGAAAATAAGATACCCTAGAAGCTGAGCAAAATAACAACAACAACAACAACAACAACAACAATAATAATAATAATAAAGTTTTTAAACAGACAGTAATTGAAAATGCCCATCCCTTAACCCTTAGAGATGTTGGGTTTAACTATTTGGAAAAGAGAATGAAATGGCTTTTATTGTAGGCCACCCACTGAGGGTTATATACAGCAGTACTATTGGTCGTCTAGGCTGCTGCTTGAATCACTGCAGCCTTCAGTGGCTTTCATGAGATCAAGGTGCTAGTTACTCCAACTTCATTTTCAGTTTTTTATAGTTATAAAACCAATGACTCATTCAAAAATATAGAGACTAGCATGCATCATTAAGTACAGTGATGACTGACTGAATGTACGCATTAAAAATATAGTACCACGACTTACCAATATCTCACAGTGGAATGACAACATATAATATGCATTACGACAGCACTAGTTTTGCCTTTCAAAAAGAACAGGAGAACAATAAAACACAACTCACACATTACCTGCTGGAGTCTGCATGAGGCCTGTGCCCTAATGAGGGGCACTATGAAGCCCAAACCTACTGCCTGACAGTGTCCTTTTCCAGCTATAGGACTCTGGTGCAATAGTTATGTTAAGCTGTCTTCCCAAACTATCATTAGACCAAATAGCTGCCATACAAAACTTGTGGCAAACTATGAGGAAAATTTGTATTTGGTATTATTCCACAGGCATAATTAAAAAGGGCATGATTACTAGCCAAAAAGATCCAGGGCAGGGGAGCAGGTAATCATTCTGCATTCAGGACAACAGAACAGGTGAAAGGATAAGAGACACTGTCAAAGACGGCACCATTAACGCACATACTTTGGATGAAACTCTAATTGACTGAAAAAAAAATAGAATGGGATATTTAAAAAATTATAGACACCACAGATTACAACTGAGGGTGAATTTACATACGTAGTTTTCACATATCTCTCTGCAGTATTTCTGTTGTTAAAGATTGTATGCATGCACCCAGCACGGTACAACTTAAATCTGTACGTGTTTTCTCCCATCAAAGAATGAGGTGGAAATGAGATGCTAGGTTCCTGCGGTGTTACCTCTTTAGAAGAGACTTGTATTTGTTCATTTCAGTTTTAAACTACCCAGTAATCAGAGTTCTCTGAGCAGGGTATAATACATTAAAGTGCAGTAATAAAACAGAATAAACAGCAGTTAAAGTGATAACTTTAAACAGTGGAATATAAAAGCAAGATGAAACAGAATGAAGCAAGAAAATTGAAACGTTCCAAAGCACTGAAACATTTCTTAAAATCCTTGAGTGAATAAGAAGGAGCTCATCTTGTGCAAAAGAGGTGTTCAGTCTGCCTCTCTGGAGAGGGTATTGCATAGGAGAGATGTCATCACTTATGGTCATCCACCTTTCTTCATTTGGTGTGGGTACCTGGATGTGGCCTATGGATGATGACCTTAGGATCCCCCTAGGTAAATACAGGAAGACAGGCTATTTCTGTTAACGTGGCCTCAGTTTCAGATTTTAATGGTTAAAACCAGCCTTGAAAGCCGGTGCAGACAGTAAAGTAGTGAAATAATGTGACCATATTGGTCAGTTCTAGTCAGAAACTAACCACTCTGTGGTGGACCACTTGAAATTTCTGGGCCAATTTCAAAGGCAGACTCACATTATTCATGTTCTGATATCCTCTCACTTGGATTGTAACGTATTTTATAACAGATGCTGGGCACATCTCTCCCAGTAGGTTTGCAGTTAGGGATCAGCCTAGGCAGATAAAAGGCACTCTGAATTGTGCTTCTAGTGACATATGATAGACATATGAGTACTGCTAAATTATGAACCTATTCTTTCTGGGGGAGTGTACGTCTTTTTGAGAGAGACTGAACAACACTTTCAATTGGGCGGATGAACTATCCATAACCATTTGCCTTTTGTCTGGACTGAGTTTTGATCAACTGGCCCTCATTCAATCAGGGATTCAGGGCCTCAACAGCCTCACGAATATTAGATGAAAAGGAGAGGCAGAGCTATGTATTATTTGCATTGGTGACGTAACACCCATAACCCTTCCCAGTGGTTATGTAAAGATGATAAAAAATATACAGTCCGGGGGCAGGCAGGAGGAGGAAGCCAATTTCAAATTGATAAAATATACACCAATGGTTGAACAAAACTGAGCTGACTTGATTAGCCTGCAAGACTGAAGAGGATGAGAGAGAGATGAATAAGAACCAGTTTTATCCAGGAGATCCTGGAGTTAATCAGTAACAACTGATTCAAGCACATACCTTGGGAAAGATATGTTAATAGTTTACCTACAGTTGTTTTAATCTTCTGGGTCCAGGTTAATTTTTTTTTAAGGAAGAGCTTGGGTCTTTCCACCCTACACTGTTACAGTGCTATCATTCCACTTTCAGCATCCTGTGGAATCCTGCGGTTTGTAGTTTCCTGAGGCCAAAGAGCTCCCTGGCTGAGGATTCTAAATGCCCCTCCCTAAACTGCAAACTCCAGGATGCCATAGGATGTTGAAAGTGGAATAATAGCACTATAACAGTATACTGCAGAAAGGCCCACTGTCTCATTTAAAGATGATGGTATTGCTCCCTCTGAAAAAGAATAGCTTACAGCCTCCTGGACCCAGACAGATGTCCCTTCCCTACTCGAGTCAAGAAAAGTGATGGGCAACTTACTCATTCAGTTAGCCAAACATTGCTAGATTGTCCTCCATATCTTCAGGCCTCTAAAAACTGAAATTCATTTGCCATACCTGGATCTGATGGTGTTTTGGACATCACCACTCTTGCATTATACTGAATGGCTCTATCTCTAAAGTCCTAAAAACCCATCCCAGTGTGTGTTTTTTCCCCTCAGACTTCAACTTTCTTATTGTACACCTTTCAGTCTGAAGGAGGTGGGTTTTATTCTATTCCCTGTGTAAAAGATCACCTGGAAGGGAAAAGCATGAGTCCAGCCATAAGAGGAGTGGGTGGAACCTTTTCTACTTATAACAACTACTTGCATACTGTTTTTATATGTGGGGACATTCAAAAATAGCACCACCACAACCAGCCTGAAGCAGTAAAGAGCACTCTACTGTCACAGGACTGTAACAACCCTTATTTTGCTCATAGTAAAACATTTACTGCAAAATTCAGGCCTGAATTAGTGAAGAGTACTTTGCTGTCCCATGGCTGTATCACTTCACTTGCTACAGTTAAACCAGGCCTGCAGTAGGAAAGAGTATTCAACTGCCACAGGATTGTACCATCTCATTTTGCTCCACAATTAAACTAGGTTTATCACAGAAATATTGCAGTATTCAACCACTGTGAAGAAAAAGTTTTGTCTAATGCTACATGTAAACTCACCCTGGGAAGCAATCTTTCAAAATATATTTACCAAAAGGTGTCTACCACATTTTGGGAGAAAGAGAGAGAGAGAGAGAAAAAGAGGAAAAAAAATATACACGACGCACACAGGACGAGGGTGCTGGCCTCAAGCATGGAGGCCACACCCTCCTGACTTAATCCATGTAATGACATTGACCTTAGCTTTGGATGCAGCGTCTCACCTGCCCTCTTGGCTGAAGGAACAGTGCCAGATAGCAGCCACTGCCAGGGCAGGGAAGGAGTTGTAATCTCCAAGGAAGGCAGAGGATCATCAGCTGGAGCTCATTCTGAGCAGACTGCATACCTGGAACACAGGCATAGCCACGAACGAGGTGGGTTCCTCCAAGAGGGAGGAGGAGGAAGCAAGAAGAGGAAAAAGCCAAACAGAAAAAATAAAAATCATGTGATAACTACAAGAAGTTCTCTCTTCTTAAAAAAAAGAAAAGAAAAGAAAACACCCTTAGATTAAACCAGCCTTAACTCACGACAAAAAAAAAGCGTACCATGGTGTAAACCCTAGAAGGAACGGAACACACTAGCAAGACTGTTTTACCCTGAATAATCTATGTTCAGGTAAGTGGTCATACCGAAGCAAAACATTATTCACGCTAAGGATGCAAAGCGTAAGTACAATGTTAAAATGCATCATACCTTTCGGAATACAAATGATTCTTCATTATAAACAGGATTCAAACCATTGTTCATCACCATCCGCGTTCGGAATTCTTTACGTATAGTGTCAGTGGGAAGGCCATACATATCCACTTCTACGTAAGTACCAATTTTTTTGTCTGATAAGAACTGGCCAGATATTACCTTTAAACGAAAGTATAAAAGAGTACCACACACTGATCAGAGGAAAAGACCAGCATACTCAGAGGACAGCATATCGATATACAAAGATGTCTCATCTCATATCATTCTAGAGGGAGCTACTGGGGCTGCAGGGTGGAAGACGGGACAGGAAAAAGCTTCTATGTGGGCATCTTACACTTCCTCTTCTCTAAATCCAACAAGGTACATTTTTAATAGCCATCTTCAAGCATTCTGAAAGAGTACTGTCTCTACTCCCAAGGAAGGAGAATGGGGTGCCCATACTACTTTTGTCCTTTCTCTGTCATGTTTTGCTTGCTCGCCTTATGTAGAGGGTGATTGTATGCAATGGGGAGTCTCCAACACCCTTGGAGGCTCTCTGTGTTATTTCTCTCTGAAAAATCTAATCTCGTCCTCAAATTTTCTGCAGCTCCATGCACATCTATTTGTAAAGCCCACTCGGTCTGACAGGATTTACTCCTAGGTAAGTAGGATCCCTCCTTGAAATGGACAACTACTTCAAATGAAGAATATATGACCCACGAAAGAAGGTTCACAGCAAATTTCACTAGATATAAACATACAAAAAGCAATCTAGTCCATCATGATCATTTCTGCTTGACAAGAGCAATCCAAGGTCTTAGGGAGAGACCTTTCTGACTTGCTTCCTGAAATTCTTTTAATTGTGCACGGCAGGGACCAAAACTGGTCCTCTGTGCATGTGAAGTCTGTGCTCTGCCTCTGGGCTGTAGGCTGTTGAAAAGGAAGGAGTGAGAATTTAGGTTCACCATTAATCAGCGCAATGAATTAAGGTTAACATCTTCTTTTCCTGAAAATATTCCCATCTTGAACGCTTAAATGGTAGATAAGCACAAGATGGTTGTTTCTATGCTGGGGATAGCTGGATTTAAAGAATCTGCTGAATTTAGGTAGTGCACATCTTGTTCTGGTACATTTTTTTTGTAGACTTTAGCAAGTATATCCCTCTCATATTTGAGATGGAACAACCTGAGGTTTGAAAGATTCAGATGCAAGTGGAAGTAAAGCTTGACATTTTCTTCTATCCCTAACTAAATTAACTCTATCTATTTTTTGTCAAGTCGTGTATTTTTATTTTATTTTAGCTAAAATAGCTTATTTTAGGCTGGTGTATGGTATATATAGTGGTATATAGATGTCTCCTACCTGTACTGAACAAGTTGCTGCAATTACACCATCTACAGGAGTTTCAGAGAAAGGGTCAAATGTCCGATCTGGTCGCCTCATAAAATCTGGTTTAAGAAGATACCTTAAAATAAAAGAAGACATGGTTTTTATATATGAAACGTCCTACTCATGAAACTTCAACCTTCATCATCTAGGGGGCCTTGGTGGGCTAACAGCAGACATCCCTGGATAAATAAAAATAAAGAAATAAATACTGCTCTGATTTCATCCTTCTTTTTTTTTTAAAAAAATACTCTTTCTACTGGATTTTTATGCTTGCTGTTTAGATGTCTTGGGTGGTTTGGAATATACAGAAGTGGGCTATATGCTGATTATCATCATCCTGAAAATGCATTGCACAGTGATTAGTTTTCAAACTGTACATTATAGGATAAACATTCAAAATGACTGAATTGTACCCACTGAATCATGAAAAATAAAAACATAACAATTGGACAAGTAGCTTGTATTATCTCTGAATCTTTTCAGATATTTCTTTCCATAACCTGACTCCAGACATATATTCCACTTGTGAGATTTCCTTACAGAATAACTAGAGAACCCTCCAAATTTATTTGCTTTTGATTGAGACTTCTTATCCAACTGGCTCTTGTGCTCAGGCTCTTTATTACATGGTTACTTGAATGCCTTTATACACTCTTCTATGAAGTAACGTTTGGGATTTAGACCACATTTCTCACATAAAATGGACATTTCGGCCCTTTCCACAGGAGCCTCCCATCCCTGGCATGGGGATGAGGATCATGACCACGATGATGCTTCTGCATGATGTCATCACAGTCCTGTCCTTCCCCTGTCCCCAGGCGGTGTGATCGAGGATTAAATCATTGACAGGTTTTCCCTGTCACTGACCCGCAATCACGTGACAATCCCACACTTAGCTGGCCTGTAGAAGTGCCAGAAGCATGATGGAGGCACTTCCTGCCTCAGCACAGCCTGGGAAAGAGTCCAGTCGCGCTGTGGAAGGAAGAGGTGTGTTGATTGCACTTCCTTCAGCAGGGAGCCAGCTGATGCAGAGGAGAGCATTTGTGTCTGTGCTCTCATTCTGCGAAAATCGCTGCCAGGACAACGCTGGAGACAGGTAAGGTGTGGAAAGGGCTTTAAAAAAACATGTTTTCCATGCAAACTATAAACAACCTATGGTACTACTATGGTAGAGCACTTAACTGGACCTTCCATCTCACTTAAGGTAATAAAATATTTCTTTAAAAAATGCTGGAGAGATGGCAAAATCAGCTGGCAATGTAACTTCAAGTACAATCTACAGAAACAAACAGGCAAATCTTGTCCAACTGCAGAAGACCATTCATCAAACTTTAAACCCATATAAATAAGCAGTTTATTATCACAACCAGCAAAAATCATCCTTCAAACAAACTTCAACACTGCCAGACTTGACATCAAGATGTTGAGCTGTCTCCTGACAGTAAGCCAGACAAGCTACCTCCACTTCCATTTTCTGGTTATAGTGATGGAAACAAAATTCACCCAGGCCTCCTCCTGAGTCTTAACGTAGAGCTGTGACTGTGGCCTTTTAATGGAGAAAAGCATCCAAGTTCCTCCTAGCAGCCACAAGGTTCACCCTTATAAAGCTATACCACAGTTTAGAATCTGAAGAACAGAAGCAATAACAAGATTCTCTCTTCAAACCTACTGTATAGTATTGTAGGGTTACTTCAAATAGTGGGCTTTCTGAAAAACATAGACAGCCGTGAAAACTCCATAGAGATCATGCATAACAATCACATAGGGATCCAGGTGCAATTAGGCAATTAGATTCCATTTCCACAGTACACTGTTATAATGCTATTATTCCACTTTCAAGGTCCTGTGGAATCCTGGGGTTTGCAGTTTAGGGAGGAGCATTTAGATTTTTCAGCCAGAGAGCTCTTTGGTCTCAGTAAACTACAAACCCCAGAATTCCACAAGATGTTGAAAGTGGAATAGCAACACTATAACGGTGTAGTGCAGAAAGGCCCCAAGATTCCCCTTCTTATGCCCCATGTTCTGTCAGTCCCTATTGGCTGAGAAGGATGTCTTGCCTAAATCCGCCATTTAGAATTCTATACATACTTGCCTGGGCATATCTCCCTGTATGAGCCTGTATGAGTCTTCCTGAGTTTTAGCATCTTCAGGGGAAGGCTTTTTCAGTCCCTTCACCATCACAGGCACATATGGTGTGGAGCTGGGAGACAGCCTTCTCAGTGGCTGCTCCCAGGTTGAGAAATTTCCTACTGTGGAGGCTATTCCTTCCTTTCATTGGCAAGGCTAAGACCTTCAGGCAGGCCTTTGATTTAAAATCTATGTAACAGAAAGGGTTTGTGGCAGGGTTATGTTGTTTATCTTCTTTGTTATGATCAGTGTTTTTATACTGCTTGAATCTTCTGCTTTTAATTAAATTGCTATTTAATTCTTTTTGCACTTTTGTATAAATAATGCTTTAAGTGTACATGTTTTTTTAAAATGCTGTAGGCCACCCTGGATCCTGCATAGCGTGAAAGACAGGATATACCCTAGTTGCTGGCATAGAAGACTCACTTTTTTCCTAAAAAATACTGTTTGGAAATGTGGTGCGTCTTATATGCCAGTGCATCTTATACAACCGCAAATAGTATTTGCCAGCATGTAAATAAGGTGTTATATGTTGGTGCATCTAATGTGCCGGCATACATGGTAAATCAAATAAATCAAATAAATAAATCCTGATGAACTCAGCGGGGCTTACTTCTGAGTAGATGTTTATGGGATTGCCCTGGCTGTGAATCCATGGCAGTGGTTATATTCATGGCAAGGATGTTCTGCTTCATACCTTTTTGTCTACACTAGTGTAGATCATCTCTGGCATTTTTTAAGTACTCCAGCCTACAATCCCATCTTCTCTTATGTTCTCTTCTGATATCCCTGGACGAGAATGTGAAATCTCTCTCCTCTGATTATATAAAAGCAATGTTTATAGAACTTGCAAGGATCTTAAACAAATAAATATCAATTTCAGGTATTTTAATTTGTTCTTAGAGTTTTTGTATCTGTGTTATTTTAAATGTTTTTACCTGTTGTGCATTGCTTTAGAGGCCCTGGTGGGGTGGGGGAAAATAAATATCTGCTTTTGATGATATTTTGCTTCTTTAAATCACAGGTAATAGGCACGGGGATTTCTGCTTTTTAATTTGAAACAAATTAATACATAATTTGATCAAGAGAGGGCCTGTATTTTACAGATTTTCTGTGAGTAAAGAAAAGGTCTCGTGTTGCTCAAAGCAGTGAACTAACTCTTAACTCTGTTTCCTGTTTTCTATCCCAATTTGTTAACATTGGATGTGGAATCTTTTCCTGAAACATACCAAGAGGAAAGTGGCATTGTAAGCTATCATCAGGATATTATTCCTTTTCTTGAAAGCTTTTTTTAAAGTACTCTGTGTACCTAATTAGCCCTAGTACCAACAGTTTGATCAAGTTTGAATAGGCTGCATCAACTGGTATAGATGGTATAAAAATACATTTTGCTTGTTGGGATAATTCCAGAGGATTTAGACTGTCTTTTATGAACATGTTTTTAGGAGAAAACAGATACACAAAGTGATAAACTAGGGTCACTTCCTTTTAAAAGAAGGCTGCAAGATTTCATGGTTAAAGAAGCAGTTATATATGCATGTAGCATCCTTAGAGCAGCAAACAGGATGGAGTTTATCTGAGGCTGGGGATGGTTCAAAGCTGATACAATTTTTGGGTGCTTCAAAGAACATCTAGAATGTCAGGGAAATCATGAATTGTCAGTTTAAAAACTGATAGCAAGGCAGCTAAATACAATCATGCTTTTTCAAAGAATCTTAATTAAATGGACCATATTCACAGATCCTCATGTAGTTTTCTGACCTCTGGTCTCAGTCATCCCTTTTCTCCCTCCAACATGCAAAAAGCACATTCAAATAACTCCAAAGGCAAATTAATCAGCTTCAACTGATCATGTCTACATGGGTGCAATGAACATGGATAATTAAATGAGAGGGAATGTGCATGCATGCATAAGCAAAAGAGAAGTGAACTATTAGTAATTTGTCTGCAGTCTGTTCTTTCAAAACATAATAGTTTAGACTCATTTGTGTATATAAATTTATACTTTGGCATATCTGCTGTAGTCTGTTCTGTCCCACCATGGTATGCAGAGGATGTAGTTGTTGCTGTTGTTTTCATTGTTGTTATTATTAACTTTTTATATCCCACCTTCATTGGGGATAAAGGTAGCTTGCATATTAAAATGATTACAATATAATTAAAAACATACAAAAAGTCAACATTAAAACAGAGGTAAATAATTTAATCATCATCATCATCATCATCATCCCCATCCCCATTCTGTCACCGTCACCATCATCATTTATATCCTGCCTTTCTCCCAGGAATGAGGCTCACGTCAGACAACAATATATTAAAGTATAAATATAAGATATAAAAAAACAATTAAACAATTTATAAACTTAAAATATTAATAATATTAAAATGCATTAAAGGACTATATTTGTTGTTCTTGTCATGTGCCTTCCAGTTGTTTCTGACTTATGGTGACTCTAAACCTATCATGGGGTTTTCAGGGGCTGAGAATGTGTAACACCTCCAAAGTTACCCAGTGGGTTTCCGTGGTCAAGTAGGGAATCGAACCTTGGGCTCCAGAGTCATAGTCCAATGTTCAAGCTATTACAACATGATGGCTCTCAAAAGACTCTAGACAAACTTTAAAAACAGAACTGCACACCATTAAAAGCCTAACCCTAGTCAGTTTGTAAAAGCCTGACAGCATAACAATATTTTAACTTGCTGATGGAAGGAGAACAGAAGACCTTCTACCTTGTTCACATCAAACAAGCCTGAGAAGGTGGTGGGACAAAGAGAAGTGCCTCTCGAGGCAAACTTAAAGCTCTAATGGACTCATAAAGGGAGATACAGTCCTCCAAAATAACTGGACTTAGGCCATATAGAGCTTTATACCAGCATTTTGAATGTACGTGGAAACAGACCAGCAGCCAGTGGAGCTGTTGCAACAAGGGAGTTATGTGCTCCCTGTAAACAGCCCCAGTTAACAGCCAGATTGCAGCTGTTTGGGGCAACTGAAGTTTGTGAGCATTTTTCAAAGGCAGTACATGTAGAGTGTATTACAGTAATCCAAACAGGATGTAACCAAGGTATGTACCATTGTGGCCAGATCCAACTTCTCCAGGAACAAGTGCAGTTCGTGCACTAGTTTTAACTGCAAAAGCAGTCCTGTAACTGCTGAAACCTGGGCCTCCAGGCTCAGAGCAGAACTTAGGAGTGCCCCCAAACTGCGAACCTGTGTTTTCAGGGAGAGTATTTGCCCTCATCCAGTCCATTACAGCTGCCATGCATCAGTTCAGCACAGGAACAGCTTCCTTGGAATTGGGTAGAAAGAAGCAATAGACCTGGGTATTATTAGCATACTAGTGATACCTGATCCCAAAACGCTTGACAACCTCTAGACAACCTCTCCCGGCAGTTTCATGTAGATGTTAAATAGCATAGGGGACAAGACTGAAGCCTGAGGGACTCCACAGGCCAACTGCCAAGAAGCTGAGCAGGAATCCTCCAGTACCACCCTCTGAGAGCGCCCCTCTATGAACTGTGGAGCAGTACCTCCAAGCCTCATCTGACAACTCAGAAGGATATCATGGTCGATAGTATCAAAAGCCTCAGAGAGGTCAAATAGAACCAACAGGGATACACTCCCCCATCCAGTTTCCTGAATAGGTCATTCACCAAGGTGACCAAAGCTATATAATCTACCTCATCCAGGAACCCCTGGAGTTAAGAAACTACCACGCACTCTAGTACCTTGCCCAAAAACAGGATATTAGAAACTGGCCTATAGTTATCCAGTATGGTAGGATCCAGGGAAGGTGTCTTCAGAAAATGTCTCACCACAGTCTCTTGCAGGTGTGTCAGGACCCTGCCTTGTTGTAAAAAGGTATTAATCCCTTCCCTTACTCACTCAGCCAGTCCTCCTCTGTCCTGTTTAACTAGATAGGAAAAGCAAAGGTCTAGTACATATTTTGTGGCTCCCACCTCTCCAAGGATCGTGTCCATATTCTCAAGCTGCACAAATTGAAAAGTATCCATCAACACTGAACAAGAACTGTATCAACACTGGTATCTAAGTTAGAGTGAATCCAAGCAATTTTATCAGCAAAGTGGCGGGCAAATTCTTCATGGCAGGCTGTTGAGTGACTTACAGCTCAAAATAGCTCTGCTGATGATTATATATGGATGAAATTGTGATAGCCAGAAAGGCTTTTTTTGCTACCTTTATTGCCCCACCATAGGGCTTCAGATAGATTTTAGCTTGCTTTTGGTCAGTTTCACTCCAAGTTTTCTGCCACTGTCACTCCATATTAAAACAACACATTAAATCACATGCTTTAAAAAGATGTAAAAACACTGTTAAAACAGTGCAATTTAAAACAACACAGCACTCTCTTACAGCCCTTTATCAACTCTAAAATCCTGCCTGAATTAAAAAAAAAAAGTCTCTGGCTACCCATGGAGGGACAGCAAGGAAGAGTCATTCTATCCTCCCCAGGGAGGCAGCAACAATCTAGGGACAACTGCTAAGAAGGCCCTCTCTCATGTTCCCATCAAATGTACCTGTGAAGGTGAGGGGACTCAAAGAATGACCTTTCCTGCTGATTTTAGGGTCTGGACAGGCTCATATGTAGAGCTATAGTCTTTCAGCCTGGACATCATAATCAGCACACTGAATTGCGTCAAGGGGAAAAAAATCACTGCCAGGCAGTGGAGCTGTTGGAGCAAGGGAATGGCACGATCTCTGTAGCCAGTCCCAGTTAGAGACACTGGTCAATTTTGCTGTGTTCAGGTCCCTATATTAGTTTCTGAGCATCTACAACAGTATTCTGTTACCAGACTGATTTTGGCCACTAACTTTTAATCTCTGCCATGTTGTTGCTTTATTATAGTATGCATTAGAAGATCAACATGTGGACAGACATGAAGTCATACAAATATGTGATAGCAATTACTTACTACTAATTATGAAAAGTATTTATTTAGTTCATTTCAGCTTGACAGGGCTCACAAGGTGATAATACATAATTTTGACATGTTCTTAGGCTGCTGGACATGTTAAAAGGGAGCTTTTGTGGCCCTACGTCTTGCAAAGCAACAGTCAAATGAACAGTGCTTCCATAAATCCATGTGTGACATTTGCTGTATACAAGACTTCAGGCTTCAGAGGTTCAATGTAAACAGTTCAAAGTAGGTTTGTAAAACCAGATTAGCACTGGTGGGATGCAACAGTACAATGCTATGTGTAAACTGAGAGTTTACTCCACACTTCACAAGCAAAAAAACCAAAACAAAAGAAAAGAAACACATAAGTGAAGAAATTTGAAATGAAATTAAAGCAATAAACCCCAAACAGCTACCAATTAAAACTGATAATTATGTCCTGACAAACATGTCCATGTTTTACAGCATTTTACAGCATTTGCAGCAGTTATTGAAAATCTCACTTCTGTTTTCATCAAGGCAAACAGAAAGCTAAGACAGAATAAAACAGAGGAAGATAAAAGGGAAACAAGTTTGAGAAGTGTGTGTGTGAGAGAGTATTTTTCTGCATCAGTTGGGCAAGGGATCAAATAGTAAAAAAGCCACATAAAACATAATTCCAAGTATCTTCACAAAGGATATTCCCCTCAAATAATGCCTCCTATCTGGTCCACAGATCAACTGAACAGCAAAAATAAACAATCAACATTAAGTCATTTCCAATCTGCAGTAAGTCATTCGTACCAAACGGACCATCTGCCTAAATAGATTACAATAATTTTAATTCTTTGAATACAGGGTACATGAACGCCCTCTCAATGGTGTCAAACAATCCATATGCATTAATAACATGGGTTTGAAGGGAAACATAAATGCTCCTGATGCAAGAGAGGAATTATTGAGGGCCAAACTAGACACAACAGTGGTAGGTATATTTGGTGTCTGCCTCAACAGTGTGCAAAAGCAGGAGATCAGTATACTATCAAAAGGGGTGCCTGGATGATGGAAGGTTGACATAAACCCTAATCAGCCAGTCTTTCCCCACTGGACCAGTTTCAATTCCATAAATGAGCAGATTGGAAGAAAAGTGCCTACGGCAACAGGCCATGAAATATGAAGGACAGAAGGATGTTACATTCTGCAGCTGGTGATGAAAACCAGACCTCCTCCAATCTCACTTTGTGCAGTAATGGAGGAGACAAAAGGGGTTTTTGTCATCATGAAGAGTATGGCCCTGAAACACCTCTGTCTTTTGCAATTGTTTCTTATCATAGTTAGATCTTTAAATCTGGGGGGAAAGTACCAAAGTACCAAAAGTACCAAAGTACCAAAGAACATTTAAAAGGTTTCATCAGTGTTTAAAATGCTTCACCAGCGTTTAACATGTCTAACCTGAATTTGCCAGAGAGTTAATTAGACCTTAACTCAGCAAAGCATTTAACTCAGGGGTGTTGGTGGGGACACACTGGCCCACCACAAACTTTTCTTAACATTCCCCCTCCATTTTGATTTTTTAAAAAATTTAAATTCAAAATGCCACTCATGTTCCTTAGAGAGCAGGAGGACAATTCTACCATGCCAGGGGGACAGACTGTTCTAGGTGTAGTAGATGCTTTACTTTACTTTTCATTTTATTTCCTGGTTTTAAAACATCCTCTCCTGGGCCTTAAAATGCTCAAGGAGAACATGTACCAATATACCTATGTACCAGTAGTAAAAACTGATATATTTTTGAAATCGGATATAAGTAAAAGAGGCATTCCATAGCTATGGGGCAGGACTAAAAGAATCATCTGGGGGGAACATGCAACTCATGGGTGACATTTTGCCAACCTTTTGTTTAACCTGAATTCTTCTGTATAGTCTGCAGATGTCTGTATTTACAGAACACAGTCATATTCCTCGTTAGCCTCTTTCCTCCCTAAGTGTAATTAGGGCCTGGTCTTTGAGCTCCATTTCATGAATCAGAATAGAGAATCAAATCTTTATATTCTGCTTTTCATATGCAGCACATAATTAAAAGTGACACAGTTCTTCATAATGACAATAGTTTAAATCATTACTCACCCGCATGACCCATTATATTCAAATTTTCCCTGATTCAACTGCATTGCTAAATCTGTCAAGAGACAAAAATAGTTTAGCATTTCATTCCTGAGTAACACTTGCTGCATCTGAACAGCTTTCTTATCTAAGGGGAATAATTTGTCCTGGACAGCCACTTAAACTGAACTCCTGCATATTCAGTGAAAATGGTATATTCAGTGAAAATGTGCATCTTGTGAACCAGTAAGTTTATGTTTCTGCATTTCTACTGGCATCTTAAAGTGAGACTCCTACTTTAAGTCTAACATGATTGGATTCAAAAGCTGAATGGATAGAAAACCACTGGCTAGAGAGATTGTCCCCATCCTCTCCTATCCTCCCTGCAGATTAATGTGGCAGACAGCAACACTGACCATATCACTTGCCTGTGCAGACTACCCCTAGCCACTCAGCACTTGTATACCTCCACAGTAGTGAGCTAGCAGTCTCCAAGCATTTAATTCACAAAATTAGCCAATGATATCATTGCCTATGCAATGTGCTGAGTGGTAAATAGTACATTAAAAACGTATAATCTTCTAAAAAAACAAGCTTGCAAGCAGCCAGTGGCTGCCATGGTACCTACACGTGCCCAATACGGCGAAAATACACTCTGTGGATGAGGCAAAGCCACAAGAAAAGCCTTTTTCAGTGGCCTCCACATAGAAGAAACATATAACAGTGTGCTATTTAGGATATAAAGTGACACTATAGGCAAACACTCCCGTATTCTCTTGAATTCTCTTGACTTGCATAGAGGGCACTTGTTTGAAGATGAAATTGTGGTGACAGGCACTGATCCTATTCTGGAAAACCTAAGAATTTTGAATATAATCTCCAAAATGTGTCTTTCATCTGATTTAGCTATATAAAGAAAGAAAAATATTGTTAAAAAAGTATATAAAATTTCCAGCTAAAGATCAGCAGAATCAATGGGGATTTCCAGTTACAACATAGTATTTAAAATATCTGGGAAAGATTTTGCCGAGTATCTTGAAGAAAACATTGTTGTTGTCATTGTTGCTACTGCTGCTGTTGTTGTTTTTGACTGTTGTGTGTCATTTCTAACCTATGGTGACCCTAAGGCAAATTTATCATGCGGTTTTCTTGGAAAGATTTGTTCAGAGGGAGTTTGCTTTTGCCTTTCTTTGAGGCAAGAGAATGTGGATTGCCCAAGTTCAGCCAGTGTTTTCCAGGGCCAAGCTGGAATTCAAACTCTGGTCTCCAGAGTCATAGTCCAATGTTCAAACCACTACACCATGCTGGCTCTTTCTAAAAGAAAACTATTACACTGAATTATAAACCTTGATTTCAGATTGTGAAACAAACACTCAAGCAATGGGAGAAACTGAAACAATGAAAATGTCTGAACACTCTAACTTCTGATACAGTTCTGGCTCATCTACCCCAGAGAATTTTGAAATATTGACAAGATATTATTACTCTGTTTATTAACAGAGATAAACATGCCAGAATGGCCAAATCTATAAAACTTAAACAAACAAACAAACAAACAAACAAACAGGTAGTAGTTAGGAGATCCCTAATTTGGTATATTATAATAAAGCTTTTCAAATATGCCAACTTATTAGCATACTCAAAAATTATTCATCAATAATGTGGCTTTCTCAGGATACACAAGTCTAATCTAAGATAGAATAGAGGGTGTTCCCTTTTCTCCTGCTACAAATAACACACTTACCAGATGGAGAATCTTTTTTTGAGGAACACCCTTAGAGTATAAAAAATGGCAAAGGTGTTTAATCTGTCCACCTTCATCAATTACTCCGTTTTTAAATCATATACTTTTCTATAGCCAGAGAAGTAGATCCAATAAAGGGGGTCATGATCAAGACAATTAAAGAGATTATTTGATTTATATATATAGGGTCATGAGCTAAATCTGAGCTACAAATTCATAATTGATTACAAAATCAGTAATTCAATGGGTATAAATTCTTCTGGTAGCCCACTTCACCTTTTATACATCTGTTCGGGAAAGTACCCTAATACTACTAACTCATTTCGAAGAGACAGTTACTATATTGAGAAATATTGTTCAAAATCTAACAACTACAGTTAATGACTGGTTGATCATTCCACTCACAGTTGTCAAAGGATTGCACAAACAGTTTGGGACAATGAGTTAAATATCAATAAAAGTAAACAAGCAAAGAAACAAATGTGGAATAAAAATCCTACGCATTCTGTCTCAACATAAATTAAGGATGATATGATTAAGCTCATTCACAAAGACTATTATACTGCAGTGCAGTTCAGCTGAATTTCAAAAGATTTAAATTCAAAACGCAGAGCTGTCCAAAAACCAAGGCTCTTATACATATATATGTGATGGGCTCATCCCTAAATTCAATAATTTTTGCAAGCTGTGTTAACAAAATATCATCTTGTGCAATACAGGTCCCATACAGTAATTATTTTAACTATAATAACAGTCAGTATTGTCCATTTGTTTCATTCATGGAAAGATTTACTCACAAACTGCTAAGTGCTGTAACTAATTTGGTTGTTATTAGAGGATGTTGCACTTTCTCTGTTTCTTGTCATGTTGGTTGTGTACATTTTATGTTCCTTCATTTGGCTTTTCACTTGTCATAATTGTATAAAACTTGATTTTAAAATGAGATTTTAAAAACTGTAGGAAGGCACTTGACCCCACTATCTACGTTTTTGTCACCACCATTACAGATTGTTCAAACTGCTATGGGTGCAGTTTTGTTTCAAGTAGCTTTCCCAGCTCCAAATAAATAAAGCATAAATAAAGAGCAGTGTGCTTTTCAGCTTTCCCTCCTCATACTATCCTTATTTCTAATGTTTCCAAAAAATGTGTATTAATTTTTCCACTGAGGTGGCTTATTTTAAGAGGATGCTTCTGTAAATATATTAGATACACTACCACAGAGAACCTCTACCACTATGCTGATTGCGATGTAAAAAGGCATGTGGAAACTTCTATAGCTTTTGCTTTCCTGCTTATAATCTTAGTGCCTGCCTGATGTGACACACATTCTCATATTTAGCCATGCAACTGAATCCTCCAATAATGCCAGGAGCAAAAATGATGACATCTGGTGGAGAATTACTGTCTAAGCCTCCTTTCTCTGAAATTGAGAAGCAGTGGACATATCTACCTGGAGTCTGATAGTTGAGTGAGACCATCTGGCATCCAGCGTTCCAGAAAATTTGAGGCATATAATTGCTGGAATCCACTCTGCCTCCCTTTGGGTAAATCCGACTCATTTGACGTTTATTATAGCTGTGTTATTTGTTAAAGAAAATGGAATAACCAAGTAACATATATAGACTTAATGATCATTTGCTCACATCTTTATGGCTTTTTAACCTCAAATGTTCCAGCTCGTGAGGCATTTGCCAAGACAATGATCAAATTTAACAATGGATTGTGCTTTCTTTTGGTACCCCGCTCCTCAATGGTAACACTAAAACAGTCCTATTATACATAGTACTCTCTATAAAAGGATACTTCACAAACTCAATTGCATGTGTTTTCAGATAACCTAGACCGACAGACTCATTAAAAGAAGACATATTGTAGTGAATGTTGCGTTCTAGAAAGAAAATAGTAAAAACTCTGTTGTAAATTTTTGGGTTCAAGATTAATAAGACTATCAAAGCTCCACAAGAAATGAAGTTAAACTTCTGAACAGAAGTACCACAGAGATTCAGAGTTCATAGCGCAATGACTTTTCAAATTATTGACAATCAGATGCATTTTTACCAAAATATGAATTTATTGTGCTAAGTGCTAAAAGAGCAATGGCAATGTATGCTTTTGAAAATGAAAAGAGTATTATAAGTAAAAACAGATATTTACTATAACTGTATTTCACTGAGCATGGAAAAGCAGAGCAACTAAAGGTATGTATTATATATCTATAGATCTGTACCATGTAAGCATTATTCATAAGGTTGCTGCAATAGGTACACATCTTGTAATCTGGTGCCTCCGTGTGGACAAAGAATGAAATGAAATGTCAAGAAAAATATGAGGGAAATTCCATATTTGAGATGAGTAATCACCATCATCATTATCATAGGTAAAGTTGGAAGATGTATTTTACATTAATTGAACCTTTTTTAGTTACCTTCTGCTACTTGGAAACCTTGAAATTTAACAGGTTGGGCATAGTTGATCAACGCTGATAAGTACGGATGTATATTAGTTGTGGCACCTACATATTTGTAAGAAGCCATCCATGCCTGCTCATCTTCTGCAGTTATTACGCCCTGAAAGCATATTCAGACAAAGAAATCCATCAGAAACAGCAGTTTTTCTTTTTGTCGAAACTGGAATGAATCTAAAAAAGGAATTCGTCAGAATTTCTAGAAGTGAGCATACATGAGAAATGACACAGAAGACTATTCCATCACCAGCGCATGCATGTAATGTTTACATATTCTGAAGAAAGTCATGTTGCGTATCTGAGTAAATCTGTGGTTACAGAGCACCTTATTAGCATGATTACTGATTACTATGTGCCATCAACTGTTCTTTTGAGAGCAATTTAAGTACTGGGAGGATATTTCTGTTTGGTGACCACAGAGTTTACTATCTAAATTTTAAAAGCTTTCGAAAGAGAAGTAAGGAGGAATATAGGGCTCAGTAAACAAGTCAAGGGAGGGGTCAAGGACAACAAGAAATTAATTTGAGAAATACAGTGAACTATTCTGAAATTTGATATAAACAACATGAAAGATTAAGATTCACCTTTACTAAGGGTAGAGACAGGATGGGATATATAGAACAGAGTGTTCTGTGCTCTCTACTTAGCCTCAGTATGTATTTGTAATTTTCCATCTTATGACCTTAATATACACCTAATGTTAAATACTCTAATGCTAATCTTTTTATTTTTGTGCACCCTCAAGTTGTTTCCAACTTAGGGAGATTGTAAGGTGAACCTATCACAGGGGTTTTTTGGCAAGATTTGTTCAGACGAGGTTTGCTGTTGCCTTCGTCTGAGGCTGAGAGAGTGTGACTTGCCCAAGGTCATCCAGTAGTTGATCAGTGATTTGACCCCTGATTTCCAGAGTCACAGTTCAGTGCTCAAAATACGACATCATGCTGGCACAAACCTTACTGTGTGCTTTTAATGTTCCATCTTATGTCCCAGGGTGATGGGAATTATTTACCCCCAGGACAAATACAAAATACCCGCCCTACATATTATCTTCTTCAGTGCAGAACTCTTGACTTGCAGTATCATATGCTCTTCTCTAATGGCTCCTGGGGAGTTACTACACCTAATTAATAGTCATTGACAAAGATGAGTGCAAAGCAGCTGCCAAAATGGTCACCTTGTCATTTAGAGACATAATAATTCCCCCACCCTCATGCCAGCAAAGGCCTGTAGAAGGCGTCTCAAACTATGGGCTGTTGAAGAAAGACAGAGGGAGAGAAGAACAGTGCAGATCAGCCATGGTACTTCCCTACAGGCTGAGGAGTGTCAGCAAAACAGTGTGGGACTCTTGCCTCTAGCCTCTCAAGGGCTAGCAGGGATAGTACTGTCTTGCCCTTCTGAACAGGCAGAAGAAAAAATATGGTTCGTCTTAGGTAGAAATAAGCATGCACAAAAATGACAGGTCCCTCTCTATGGTGGTACCAGTCACCCTTTTCCATCCACTAGCAAAAGATTTTCTACTTTTTGGTACTTCTGGCAGGCAACAGATGGTGTAGAGCAAGAAAATGTGTGACCTGTGAGCATCATGCTCAGGAGCCATTTTTTTAAAACTTATACTCCCCCAAGTCCCCCAAGACACAAGGGGATTTTTCATCTGCTTTTGCCCCTGTTGACCATTTTAGACCCAAGAGAGACCCTTTACTGTAAAAGGAAATGTGCAGGAACTTACTTCCTGTTGCTATAAAAAGGCGTCTCCCAGGCCTAAAATGGCCATGAGACCCCCAAAATATGGAGAAAATACCCTAGCATGCATTTGGGGACAATTTGGGGTATTATTTGTGTGTGTGTGTGTGCGTATGTGTGCGTGTGCGTATGTGAAGGTGAGATCTTCCAAGGTGCCCTGAGAGTCCCCTACTTCCCACAGTTGCTCATCCCCAGCGTAGAGGGAAAAAAGAAAGAAATAATTACAAGGCACTCAGTAATGAAAGCTCCAAAAACGTCTGTTATAATATAGTATAGAACCCTCAAGTCTCATGCACACACTGGTTGGATCCAAAGAACCATGAGCTGCCAATAATGCTATTCTCATGTGCTCGCACAAGGATTTGCAAAACTCTTCATGCATTGCTATAATGAACAAATTCTTCAGCAAGCTTCAAGATCTTGTTCATTCAAGAGTTTGCTCTAAGTTCTTGTACAAACAGAAGAATATTTTTTAGATTTCATTGTCATTTTTCTCATGCAATTCTACAGCACAAGACAGAAAATATTCCTCCTAAGAAACATTCTGCATTGGAAAGATAATTTTGGATCCAACTCATTGTCATCTCAATGTTAGTTACCAGCTGAAAAAGGGAGGACCTTTTGGCAACTCCATGTTGTGACCTACATGTTTTGCAATCCAGGGAACAGAATTTTTTTTTCCAGTTAGCATCTTGCTTTCATATTACATTGAGCAGAATAGACACCAAAGGCTCCTTGGCTACTTCTGAGATACAAGCTGTTCTACAACTAGAAGAAGGAGCAACAGATTCTCCCTCCATCCTACCTTCTCCCTGCATATCCAGGTCCTGCTCTCAAGAAATCACTCAATATTATTGCCCCTTAACTTCACTGTTGTCTCCATAAAAAGGCCAGGGTTTTCATATCATCTTATAGTAGCTAGTGACTATCTTGGTAATAACCAAGAGCTATTAAATGAACTACAGTAAGAGTTTGCCTCATATATTAGAAGAAGGCCTGCAAGTATGCGATGCATAGAGGGTGAGGGACAGAATAGATGGAAGGACATAATACAGACTCAAGTCTATATTCCTCTAAGTAAGCAAAATATAGAAAGAAACAACAACCTTTCAGATTTAATATCGTGCTTTCCTTGACATTTTCTTTTAATGTTTCTCCTGGTCCATAATTAACTATCAAATATTTGCATCTCTTTTGAAAAGTTAGTAAGGAGTGGAAAGAGTATCTGAAAATATCTGAAAAATGACCAAAAATAGGTTTCCCAAGTGTTGGAAATCCTGATGAGAATAACGGAGGTACAGGAATCCTCAAAGTTCCAGACTTACTCTATGCAAAAAAAAAAAAAAATGTTTCCCCCCCAGAAAAAGCATTTTCTGCACAGAAAATAACATTTTGTGTATGGAAAAGAAATTTGCTGTGTAGGAATATTATTTTCTCTCCAGAAAATGTTGCGTTCATGCAGCAAAACTTGTTTTCTGTGAAGGAAACCTGTTTCTGAGCACAGAATGCCATTTCATACACACACACACACACACACACACACACACACTATACAGACTAAGCCCCAAACTGTCAATGGTTTTGTTGGCAGTTTTTGATGACTTTTTCATAGTAAGGAGAAAAATGGTAAAATTATTCACTTTTGCCTGTAAAAACAAAATTTATGAAGATGGTACATCTATAAAAAGATAGCAATGAATCACAGGAGTAAAAAGCTGGGTCTCAGCTTTTCATATTAAACTGATCTGATCAGTGAGGCATAATTCCAGGTCATTTCAGAATGGCTAACCTTTTCTACACAAACAGCAGAAAACACATTAAAGATGAGGGGAGAGAGAGAGAGACTTATAATTGATAGGCCTGTAGGAATCAGAAGAATCTTCACAGAAATATGGGAAATAAGCAGCGAGAGGAGAAGGTTCAAGCGAAGCATTTCCAGAGAAAGGTTTAACATGCAACCACCACCTCCACCCCAAAGAAAAGAAAGAAGAAGAGAAAGCCAGAACAGAGAATATGAAGAGATGAGAAGGAGGTCAAAGTGGTTAACCACTCTTCAATGCGCTGACTACATAAACATCTGCATTAGCTTAAGACAGCAGAATCATGCAGACCACTTAAGCACCCAACTACACAAGAAAGAAGGAGGGGTAGTTGGATCTGCTACCCACTATAAAGAAAGAGCCACTACGACAATCATAAATAATCTAGCAAAACCTGAGGAATAGATAAAGAGTAGGTCAAATGATACAGTGAGTTAAGAATGCATTCTACAAACAGGCTTGTTAGGTGCAGAGAAATGATAATTTTGAAAGCTATAAAATATCTTTTGGGTCACCTTTTTATTGTTTTCTTGTTCAGAATCGTCCATAGCCTAAGGGGAAAAATACAGATATTATCCAAAGAAGTTGCAGTATCACACAGTCATAACTAAAGGGAAGGAGGGAAGCATTTGGTATCTTATCTTAAAACTATCCTTTCCACTAGATATAAGTCTAAATTTCACAAGCAAAGCAGTTTGCAAGGTGGCAAAAGGAAAGCCCTTGGCACATAAGGGATGAATAAGGGTGAGTGGGAATAAGGGTCCATGTCAGCACTAGATGAAAAACCAATGAACTGAAGCTGCTCCATACTTCAGTTTTAAGGCGCTGTTGTCAAGAAAAATATCGTCTTTTCTGACCAAAGAGACTGTATAGCTGTTTGAAACACAGTTCTACGTACTAAATCAATTATCACCAGTTCTGCCCCTGACATTAACAGAGGTTGACAACTGCAAACATTATTCTGGAAATATCTACCAAACAACTGAATATTAGGGGATGAAAGCAGCCAACCCAGATCATAACCAAGGACAAGCTAATTAACTGGAAGATTTGCATGCTTTCTGTTTCATGTAGTCACAAACCTACTGTGCTTAAAGGACAACTGCCAACTTGGTTAGATGCAATCTGAAGCTCCAGGGGAACAGAGAAAAAGCAAGTAAGATATGTTGGCATTCCTGAATAAGCAGCTTGATACCAGAGATATTTTTTAAAAGATAAAAAAAAAAAAGCTTTGATGGTAAGGAGAGTTTCCACTGGTACAGCTCCCGGGACCAAGATCAGAAGATAACTAGGTAAGAGGGAAGGAGTTAGAATACCAACATGAGCAAAGTTATAAAGTATTTCAAAATTTTAAATTTCTCCTAGAGTAAGCAGGGTTTGATACATTTCTTTTGCCAGTCCACTGAAATGTTTCATAACAAAGAGCCATTTGGAGCAACAAAGGAGCAACACCTTTTCTTTCTGCCTGTTATCATGATCCCTAGCTACTAACCCAAACTGGTTCTTTCAGATGCTTCCTTTTCTAACTTTTCAAACTTCTAGCTTGCAAATTACAATTATTCACTGTGAAATCATTATTCACAAGGTGAATAAGGCAGATTAAGGATAAATCTATAACACAGAAGCAGCTTGGTCCAGCAGCAACTGGCTACAAACAGAATCAGACCCTCCCTTTGTGACTTTGACCCAAATCACATACGCACTAGAAGATAATCAGTACAGTGTGCACAGGAAGTGAGATGCAGCTTTCTCTGAGCACCTGCACTGTACACTCTGATCCAGTTTTTTGGATCAAGTCTTTTAATCAAGACATAAGCAGGAAAAGCTATCTCACCCTTTTCACATTGTTGGCCACCGATTCTTTTTGGCTCAAGTCATCTGCAGAGAGCTCACTTCCAAATTTGTACTCCGGATGAGCTTCCTCTTCTTGGTCAGCTAAATGCCCACGCAGGCCAAAAAGAAGTAAGACATGGGGGAAGGGAGAGAGACAATGACAGTGAAGACAACAACGACAGCACATATTAAATCCAGAGAGTGCAACAGAAGTTTTTAGAAGGCAGCAAGAAGTTTACCCTCCTATCCATAAAAAAAAGGACACCTCTCAGCAAACACAATATACTAGCACTTAAAATACACGTGAAACCCTCTATAGACAAAAAGTAGCTATCAAAGGCACATCAAAAGGAGGATGCCATGGCTTGGCAAGGTCTCATTCCATGACTGCACATATAGCTATCACTGCTTACAGCATCTGCTCACCTGTGCCTTCCTGGCAGATAACAAACACTCAATAAAATATTCTGTTGCAGAAGGCTGCGGAGATGACCACATTCACCCTCCTCTGTTGCACACTACTTAAGTGCCTTGCCAAGAGGCAATTATTAGCACCATCCTATTAATACCTACTCTGCTGGCCCTAAGTGGTAGTTCAAAGGCCATTAAAACCCTATTCTGTCTATTAAATCAACACAATACCATAGGGCTCATCCACAAGTGAACATTTTGTCAACTCCTTGAAGTTACTGCATATAATCTTAGAATACACACCACAGTTATAAAGACAATGACACTTTTAATCAAGAGTGGAGGCGAATCTCATTATGGTCATTATGAGAACACAATACCAAAAAAAAAAGGAAAGAAAGAGAAAAGAAAAAAAAAGAGAAAAGAAAAGAAGAAAAAAGAAAAAGAAAAAGAAAAAAATGCAATCCATTAGACTGGCACTAAGGCTAACTGCCAAACGAGCTGAGACACTATAATTATCAGCAGGAGAAGTATATAAAAGGAGGACAGATTTAAAGAACTATCTTACCACTTTCTATCTCTTCTTCATTATCATCTTCTAAGATGCTGACAGGAGCAGCAGTTTCACCCGCTTCCATCATACTTTTCAAAGTTTCAAGCTGTTCTATTTAAAATAAAATGAATGCACCATACACATACAAAAGGAGGGGGAAGAGAAATTTTATTAATCAAAATATGCTGTAAAACTGTTGACTTGTTGAGGCTTGCCTTGAATTCAAAAGGATGGAGCCAATCTTTGCCACTCTTACATCACTGAAGGATGCTGAAGTCTAGACTCCTCAGGCAGCCCACTATAGTCTGTGCTCCGTGAAATTCCATTTTAGTCTAACTTCTTGATGTCTCTCAACTAATTTGTGAATTGCGGACCAGAACATGCGAGACAGTCGCATGGAATATAAAAAATACACAGTCAATTGGCTGATTATCTGACTGTGGCAAGTTTCCACAGTACACAAGAATAGAATAGTGATGTAAATTAAAAATGTTACTGGATCTACTCATGAGACCTGTCTCCTTCAGTGGCACTGCAACAAAATAGCTCTCCTTTACTGATAACTAAATTATTGGCCTGATAAAGACTTCTTAAAAGGAAATAGAAGAGACAAGCTACGCAACTTCAAACAGCAAAAGGACATGCATTCTAACACTAAGATACGGTTAATTTTAGCAGTTTAAATAGCAACACTGTTAAAAACAACACTGTTTAAAAATGACACTGTTTTCTTCAAAGAAAGTCCAACTATATGCAGCAGCTGACTTCCAAGTAGAGATGAAAAGAATACTCAAAACTGTTCAAAAAATGGTCAAAAAACATTTTTTTTATGAGAAAAATTTGGGACTGACAAGGATCTTCACAGTTTGGGATTGCACCAAATTTGCGTGTGGCTGTTTTTATGGGAAACAGACTTTTCTCTGTGGAAAATAATATTTCAATGCAGCAATATGAATTTCTGCACAGAAAATGTTGTAACTGGGGATTTATTTTTAATAAAATTCACGCATGGTTGATTTGTGCAAAAAAAAAAATTAGCATTTTCCTCACAGGAATTAATATATTTGTATTGAAACATTATTTTCAATGCAGAAAAGGCTGTTTCCTGTGCAGAAAGTGCTGTTTTCTGCACAAAACATCCATGTGCAAATTTTGTGCAGAATAAATTCCAAACTGGTTTTGGAAGACTTTCTTGCCACTGGAAGAATTGGGCATAGCCTTAAAAATGTCATGATTTTTGAAGACTTTCTTGGAGCTGGAAGAGAATTGCCAATCCATCTACTGCTACCTTCAAGAAGAAACTTAGTGAAGAATTACATCCCTACTCCCAAGTAATGGAGCACAGGTCTGCAGTCACTCTCTTAGAAATCTCCCCATCACTGTGCTTATAATGGTTTCTCTGCTAGTTGCTTCATGATGGGAAGCAGAAAGATTTGGGATTACTTCCACATACTGAGTTGAAAAGATAGAATGTACACAAGCCAGTTCCCTGGCAAAACTTCAGGACTCTCAAACAGCAAAGAATGCAACATCATTGAAAATCACAATTAACCTGTGACAAACAATAAAAAAAAACTCCATACAAAAACTGTATCTTGCAAAAACACAGCAAGATCTCTTGAAAAGGCAAAAATTAACAGCATAACAAACAGAACAACAATCTTCCAGTTATTGATTTTTGCAATTGATTTTGCTTCATTAATGAATAACACAACAGCAAAAGAAAAGCCTATTCTTTCATGGGAATATTGGAGCCAACTGAGAAGATGTAAATAGAAGACTACAGTGTCCTGAGAATACAATGGCCTTTTTCATTGTAGGTTTTTAATATCCAATGTTTTTAATGGCACGTTACTTACTTTTTTCCACTTCAGGTTTCAACCTCTTGTTTTTAATAAGAATCTTTCTTTTGAGGTCATTTGGAGAAGGCAAGGGTCTTCCTGGCTCAAGCTATAAAAAAGAAAAAAGGTATCACTAAGGAACATGTGTTTGACATATATACTATTGGCTTTTGTTCCAGCTGTGTCCAGATTTGTTACACTTAATGACAATCATTACAAAAAAAGAGGGGCCACAGAAAGAACAAAGCCACCTGTGATTTGCCAACCTCTCTTGTGAAAATAGTCACTCCTTACTGCCATTCTCTCTGCAGAATTTCCTTCAGCATCTTACTCTACTCCAGTGGTTCTCAACCTGTGGGTCCCCAGATGTTTTTGGACTTCAGCTCCCAGAAGCTCTGAGCATTGACCATAGTGGCTGGGGCTTCTGGGAGCTGAAGTCCACAAACATCTGGGGACCCACAGGTTGAGAACCACTGCTCTACTCAATCATAATCAACAACTTGCCAAGTAGGAAATTGCTCTTTGACACCTGCCTATTCAATCACACTTTCTTCAAGCAGCATAAACCTGCCATGTAGCTAAGCTCAGATAGGAAGCAGTTTTGCTCACTCTTCCTTCATGCAGCAAGGTACCAAGCAGGTTTTTTTCACCCTTTGAATGCCCAGACTTAACAACATGGGTCATGCAACAAAAGTTGCAGCCTGTTCAAAGTCCAGCCAGGCAGCAATGCCCTCTTCTAGGATACTCCATCCTGTTCCCAGCTTTTCACTTTTTCCTTACAACTCTGTAAACTTGGGCAAGCAGTATTACTTTCATATTATAGATATAAGGCTGAAGCTGGCCTAAATTCACTTGTGTTCATAGCAGATGCAAGATTTCAATGAGTTCAATATTTATCATATGCATTACTCTTAACCAGGATGATATGATAGTTCTGGTACCAGTAGTTCTGCTACCGCAACAAACCACAAACGGATCAAAAATTGGAAGTAAATAGTTCATTACTTAATTGTAACTAATTTCTTTTTCTTTATTTGTAACCAATTTCTTTTTCCAACAACAAAGGTATACCTACATCACATTATGATTCTGAATTCATGAGTAATAAATTTGGTGGCATGTTACATTTATAGTTAGTGGAACATGGTATTGCTAAACAGGTATCATAAACTATCTGTTGTGTTGCTTTTAAAACAGCAGAGTCAGTTGATTTCAAGAAACAGGAAAGTAAAGAGATAACATTTTTAAAATCCAGCTATAACAGTAGCTTACTCCTTCTGAGGGTACTGGAGTTACAATAGTAATAAATTATTTTTAAAAGTAATTTTCCAAGTGCTCTCAATTACCACACAATCCTGTGGATTGCTATAAGCTTTTTAAATACGCATAGGAAGATATCCTTCATTTTTATAACATACTGAAAGCAAACAGGAATATTCTCTGTACTTCTTTGCACTCTGTATACAGCCACAATCCAAACAAATAGATCATCTTCATTTTAATCCATGCATCTATAAACTGAGAGGGCTACTTTGGAGCCTGTATGATGGATTTATATTAGTTGCAAATAGCATTAACTGGATGCTGTTATGAATAGGAGAGTGGAATTTCATTGAGTATTTTTTTTTCAGAGCATTGGCTGATGTAAACTTCAAGGAAAAGAGAAGCCAGAATAAGGTCATAGTGGCATCCATGCATCTTGAAAAAGAAAGACAGAAAGGAAGGAAGGAAGGAAGGAAGGAAGGAACCATTGCTGCAAGATGGACAGGGAGAGACTGTGGAAAGCTAGGGGGCACATTAGCCCCTTTGGAAGGTCATACCACCTCTTGCAATAATTAATTAATTAGTTCAAAAAATTACCTCCAAATGCCTCCCGGGGGCTAGGGGGCATTTTCACTATTTTCAGGTTTCAAATAAGGCCTCCCTTGAGCTTAAAGTGTCATGGGGGGCTCAGAATGTTGAGGAAATGCACCCTACATCCTTCTAGTGAACATTTTGGTATATTTGGATGCGACGCAAAAAATTCTTTTGAAAAATTCTGCAAAAATTGTTTTTGACTCCTGAGAAGCCAACGGTCATCTCCAAATGTGGTAGAAATGCCCTCTATACCCCTTAGAATCTCTCTGCGGGCATTCTGGAGAAAAAAAATGAGGGAAAAACTGCAAAAATATTTTTGACCCCTGGGGACTCTGGGGGCCACAAAAATGGCAATGGAGGCTGCATGCAGGCTGCACTTTGCCTACCCCTACTGTAAGAGATTAAGATTCATTCCAGGTTGATAACAGTAGACCAAGGCTGACAAAAAGTAAGGCTTGACAAGAACATGGTTCTTTTCTCCCATGGTTTTCTTACCCCTGAGCACACAAATCCCAAACTGTGAAGATACTTGCCAATACAGGATTGTCAGGATTGCCAAATATTTGAAAAACAATATTTTTAAAATCATTTTAAAATATTTTCAGTATTACTTCCAACCCCAATGCACAATGATGACCATGATAATATTCTGCATTATTATTCCTTAGTTGTTTCAGAGTCATATGAAGGAAAGGGAATTGGCGGGGGGTGAGGAAAAGGCTATGATGCTGGTCTCTCTCCTGCCCCCACAATTTAAAACAGGCATGAGGAAATGATACAGGAAGGGGGAAATGAAGTCACTGGTAAGCAAGGGAAGGATATGTGATTGCTTCAATTGTGCTTGCTATGGGTTATTTTACTTCAGTTATTTGTTTGCTTAAGTAGGATCTGAGGCAGCTTGCAACAGAACAGGAGCAGATGCAATTAAAAACAGATAAGAACGTCTACTGGTAAAACTATGCTAAATGTAGTCATACTAAGACAATTAAACAAACTGAAATTATTAAAACACTATTGAGTTAAAAGCAACCTTAAAAACACATTTTAAAAAAGCAGAGCACCAGTCCAACAAAAAGCACTTTCCTCAATAGGTGGTCAGCTCTGAAGAACCTGCTCGAATAAAGAGATCTTTGCAAATCGATGCAAGGAAAACAACAAGATGAAGTCTTGCGTCCTTCAAAAATGACTCCATGACCCGAGCAAAGTTGTGCTACCTTTACTGTGTTGCCCCAAAATCCTAGCATTGCAGGAAATTAAAATTTCAGCTGAGCCTTTATAAATATTGCTTAGGAAAGCTGTGGATCTTAACCAAGTTGCAAAACTGACGCAGATTTTAAAAGACAGTGTAGGAAGGATGTGTTTTAGACTTTTAGTAACAAGTTCCGTTACTACGCCTCAGGTTCAGTTTAGTTTTATTTGGTTAAGTTTAGCTCTAGTTACACATGCATCTGTTTATGTTTAGTTTGTTCTTTGTTCTGTTGTTCCTTCTTCTTCTCCTCTGTAACCTGTTTGTATCTTTGAATTAATATGAACGTTCACGAAATGAAATCACCATCTGTGAACCAAGTAACTTGACTAAATGATAGTAAGGATAAAAGGCAAGTACAGTGTGGTGACAGAAAAAGACTGTATAGAAATAGAATAAATGGGTAGTCCTGCAAAAAAATAAAATAAAATAAAATTCCAGAGCCTGGGATGAAGCTACCAAAAAGGCTGAATTACCTAATCATGATTGTTTAATCCAGAACAGTTATTACTGTTCCTCCTCCAGTATTTAGCAATGCCCCTCCCCCAAAAAGAACAAAACAGATCAAATAACCCCTATGCATAGATCTAAGGCAGGGGTTCTGAACCCTTTTCTTCCCCATGGCTCTCTGGCAATTTGGTAAAGTGTAAAGTAATGCTGAGTCTGTAAGCATCACCCCATCTCCAGTGGCAGGTCTAACAACTACAGTGATCTCAAACTAATGATTAATATAAATGTTATTTCAAGATATCTGCAACAACTATCCTGTCACATGAAAATATAAATGATTTCTATTGGTGACAAAGTCACAGATAGTACTGCTACTGCTAGGTTTATAGTTTGTGCCTACATTTATAATGGAAGGAAATAATAAAATTTAGTTAGAGAGGTTAGTGAAAATAAAGATGTCTCCCTCGCCCTCCAATTCAAGTTCACAGACCTTCTGCAATCTATCCAGAGACCTCAGGCTAAGAAGCCCTCATCTAAGATGAAAACCTAATGCAGATATACATTCTTACAAACTATAGCAGGGGTGCATAACTGGCTGGGACCAGGGCCAATTTCCCCCAAAGGCCACACCCCAAGCAAGTACCAATACTTCTGTTTTCCTCTGCAGTCCCTCTCAAAATGCCAAACAGAAGTGGTGTCACATTTTGAGAGGGCCTCCAGGGGAAAATAGATATTGGGGTTGTATGTGGTTCTGGGAGGTTGTGTGTGTGGGATACATTCTTGCCTATTTTCATGCATCTGTGGGGAGTGGTTTATGGGCAAAAATTGCCCCCAAATTGCATCAAAAGTGGGGGGTTTTTTAAACAGAAGTTGGACAAATATGGTGACTGGAGGGTAGCTTCAGGGGCTGCAAATGTGAACCTACGGGTTGCCCCTGATTCACAGACACCTTTGTGAAGTCACAGCAAATTGTCTGATTCTATGCAGGGTAGATTGTTCATAATTTGACAAGAAGTTAGTTCATCTTAACAAGTCATCATTTAACTCAACATTTGAGAGCACACCAACCACTTTGGTCTACTTGGAGTAGGAATTGTTCTACTTTCTAAAAGATGTTGAATTACAACACCTATGAACTCTAGTCAACGTAGCCAAAGGTATTAAGGCCACAGTAGTGGCCACAGCCAAGTCTGATCTAACAAATGATTGCAGGAAGCCTATCATTTTTAGTTGTTCAAAGGTTAAAACAGGTTGAATCCCTGTTTCAGAGTCTTGTCTCTATCTTAGACAAGCTATCTTGTCTGAATTCAGCCCCAATTTGTTAGTCTTCATCTAAACTTTCCCCACCTCCAGGAACTAATTCAAAATATCAACAGCATCCTTGGTGTCAGATAAAAATTAAAGAGAATTGTGTGTCATTCTTATATTGGTGAAAATGTACTACAATAGCCAGTTTCTTTCAGGCAAGCAGGCAACACCAGCCTGAGATCACCATAGTCAGTCTCTCTCCTTCAAGTGAAAAGCATCAACATGAAGTCACAGTCACCTGCCTTTCCCCTTCAAACTGACACCATTATTATGAGATCACTAGGGCCATTATCAGGTAGGCAGCATTAGTATGAATGGGTTAGCCTCTCTACCCTTCAGGCAGCAGCATAGCCGTGGATCACAATGGGCAGCCTCTTTTTCTTTTTTTGTCTCAAAGCAGGAGCAGAATGTGCACACAGTCCTCTCTCTTTCTCACTTAGGCTGAAAGAACATGTGGGTGCAGGCCCTTTCTTTCTGAGATGCATGTATGTGGTAACAGGTAGGCAAATGTGTTTTGTTTCTTTTCTCCTGAGATAATCAGTAACCATGTGTGGTCACTAACGTCTCTCTCACCGAAATGAGGATCAGTTAGAGAGCCAGCATAGTGTAGTGGTTTGAGCATTGTACTACAACCCTGTAGACCAGGGTTTGATTCCCCACTTAGCTATGTAAACCCACTGGGTGACTTTGGGTACATCACACACACACAGCCCCAGAAAACCCCATGGTAGGGTCACCTTAGCATAGCATAGCACCTAAGACAGAAATGACTTGAAGGCACACAACAACAACTTGTGGCCAGAGAAGAGACAGGCAGTCAAAGGAACAGAGCTTTCAGCCAAGAAGGCACTCTAGCTTTTTCAGGACTACAAGGAGAGAAAAACAGAAGTGATTATGGGAATTCCAGCAGCCCTCCTGATACAACAAATGCCTGCTTAGGGAGTTAGAAATGAGCACAACTATAGACAAAGTGGTAGGCTCCAGGCAGGTAGAGGCAGAGCAGACTGGCATAGCACCCCAAATACAGCAGACACTGAAGTTCCACAGTGTCGTCCCTGGAGAAACAACAAATCAGGAGAGACCAGGTGGCTGCTGGTAGGCACAGATTGTAAGGGGAAGAGACTAGCAGAAGAAGCCATCTTCTGGGCAAAGAGAGTTGAGAGGAGGGGAAACAAAGGATTTGGCAAGAAAGACAATGATTACCCTAGACTCAACAGTGTCCAATTCCCCTCAAGTCATGGAGATGCTTAGAGAACCACAATAAGGGAGTCAAGTGAAAACCTGGTGCCCATAAAACGTCTTCAGCTACAAACTCCAGAAAATACAGCAATTTTCCTTGCTGACTCAGGATGTTAGGAACTGTAATACAACACATTTGGAGGTCTCCACATTAGAGAAAGCTAGGAAAACACTAGCTGCTAGGGGAGGTAAAGGCTAGAAAGAACAGGGACAACACAGAACAACACAGAGAGAAAGACAGGGAGAAGATTAGAATGAAAATGAGGGGAAAAAATTTAATAAAACAAAGCAGCTCCCATACAAGGTATTCTATTCCTTAAAAAGAATGACATATTCTAAAAAAGGAATTAAACATATAAAAAATGTAAGCATTAAATGAATTTCTCCCTTGGAATGGGGTCTCATCTGGCAAACAAATCCTATAGAAGGAAAACAGACAGACATCTGTACGTGGTATTTGTAATACACGGAACTCAAAACAACAGTCTGCCAGTAATAATTTTCACAGTACCCTCACCCCATGGCCTTTACTGAGAATTGCCAAGTTGTAGCAGAATCAAATATAGGCCAGTTGCACAATTTCTTCTTGTGTCCCATTGAGAAATATTGCCTAATGCATTTCCAATGCCAATCATCACAGTCCTTGCTTTTTCAGTTCAGTTCAACTTAAATTGCTATAGAGTTTTGAACCCCAGCTTTATTGGTGGCAGCCTCAAGGCAATACTTAATTTACATTCTGTTTGCCTCCTATTTGCTTATGTTAATGTAACAGGCAAATCTAATTTGACTAAGTACATATCATTACTCATTATATTAAACCAGAATATTATCATCATTATATTAAATCATTAAATCATCATTATATTAAAATTAACTAAACACCTATTTCTATCATTTATTTCACCCATGCCTGGAATTTCAGTTAATACGTTTCATATTATTTCACATGCATCCTCCCTACATACACTGAGATTCATCTTTATGTGTACTCTAAGGTTTTAAGGGAGTATCAGGCCATTTCCGCACTACTCTGTTATAGTGCTATTATTCCACTTTCAACATCCTATGGAATCCTGGGGTTTGCAGTTTAAGGAAGGGCATTTAGAACTCTCGGCCAGAGAGTTTCCGTACGACACTGTTATAGTGCTATTATTCCACTTTCAACATCCTGTGGAATTCTGGGGCTTGTAGCTTACTGAGGCCAAAGAGCTCTCTGGTGTAGTGCGGAAATGCCCTTAGTCTGCTGCAGAAAAAACAGCAGAATATTGTTACACCTTATATACTAGTATGGTATATTATGTTCATTATGGCATAGGATTTCACAGACAAGAGACTTCTTGAAGAATGAATGTATGTATGCATAGATGCATGTATTTCAAACATTTATAACCCCTTTCAGCAACAAAGGCTCTCAATGTGGCTTACAAATTGTTGATCTGACACAGAGAGAAAATGTAAAGAGTGGGTTTAAAAGGGAAGAACTATGCTAAAAGTAGAGATGGGCCAACCGAATCCTAGAATCCTGGGAAAGGATTCGAGATTTGGGAATCTGAATCCCAGAGCCAAAACGGTGAACTAAATCTTTTGAACCCACCAACCAAGTTTGTTTGTTGTTTTTCAAAATTGGCACCTCCGGGGAATGCTAAAAGCTTGATCGGATGGTGGGCCCCTGGGCGAAGGAAAATCACGGCATAAAGCCATGTGCATTGGAAGCTGCCTGTGCTCGCTTGGGCTGTGTGCTCACCTGCCTGCCCACTTGGGCTGTGAGCTTGCCTACCACCTGCCCGCTCGGGCTGTGTGCTCGCTCGTCCGCACCCGCTTCTGCTGCCTGCCTGTGCCCGTATCTTCCTCCCTCTGAAAGGTAATAATTATTCTTCTCTATTCTTTTGACTTGAGACTGGAAATTAGAGATTGGGACTGGAGTAGAGACTTGACATGAAAGTCCCTTGCAGGACTTGAGATTGGACTTCAGGGTGCAGAACTGAGAGGGGACTAGAGGCTGATTTTTTTTTGTTTTTTTTTAGCACCTTCCTTGTTGCAGGACTTGAGACTTGACTGGAAGGTACAGTCTTCTTGAGATTTCAAGGACAGCTGAAAGATTCCTTTGCATAGCTCCCTTGCAAAGCTCTTTCATACACAGTTCTGGGATTTGTAGTTTTACAAGGTGTCACAGCCTTCTCTGCCAAAGTGTGCTGGTGCATCACCAAACTACAAATCCCAGGATGCCAGAAGGAGCTATGCAAAGAAAATCCAGGTTTGGCCTGGATTATCTCTGTAATGTGGTATGTGGCCCTTTATACACAGGCAGGAAAATGTGGGATTCATCCACATTTTCCTGCCTGTGTAGAAAGGGCCTTCATGTCACTTTCAACCTGGGGAGATCCTGAGGTAAAACTATGACAATTGTCTTGGCCAGATTTCTTCAGAGGGAGGTTTGCCTTTGCCTAGGTTTTTGCTAAGAATGAGAGTGTGTGTCTTGCCCAAGATTATCCTTCTTTCCCTTGCTTTTTAAACTCCTTTTTTTAAAAAAAGATTTGAAACATTCGAGATTCATGAGATTCATGGATTCCCGGAACCTTCCAGGGATTCAGATCCGGATTCAGATTTGGAAAATTCTGGATTCATCCAATCCCTAGCTAACATTATATTTGGATAGTCCAAAGTTTGAACTGTGTGCAGCGGAGCGGGGGGACCCAAGGATAGTAACTGTTTACAATAGTAGCTTTGAGTGATGAAAAAGACCTTATCATATATACAAAAGTAAAAGTTTGTCTGTTTGTCCATGTCAGGCAGAGAAGACCTCATATGACTGGCTGTCTATGAAGATTCTATGGAATCCTGAGGTTTGCAGTTTAAGGAGGGGTCTTTAGAATTCTCAGCCAGAGAGCTCTTGGGCATGTCTTGAATAGGTCGGCTGCTATGGATACAAGGCCTAGCAGCAAGGAGGAAGCCGCATTTCCCCCAGGAACTCAACATGGTTATGTTAAGAACTCTGAATACAGATTGGATTGAGAAATATGGGGAAAAGTTACAGGTACTGGACAAGACAGTTTGGAGAATTACAGACACAGGATCTCAGATCTGTATATTTCAACTGCATCTAATTCCTAAGGTAAGATAAGGTAATTCCTAAAGTATTTCTAACAAATGTTACTTATGAGAAAATAAAATCCCAAGCAACGCTGGTTAAATACGGTAGTATAACATAAAAACAGACATTTAAAACAGCATTGAATTTAACAAGGAACAACACACAGCACCCACCTGAAGCCACACTAAAAATGAAGGAGAGATGAGTATAGATTGAGTCAATGAAGAAAGAGAGATGCTGAATTAAAACACCACATTTAATTGGAGAAGTCATGCAAAAATAGGCATGCCTTAAGGCACTTCTTAAAAGGCAGAAGGCATCTATAAATATCTATGGTTGATGCCTTCCAAAGGTAAAATGGACCCTGTGAGGTCATTATTGTTGCCGCTGCTACTGTGTTGTGTGTCTTTAACTTATTTCCAATGTATGGCAACCCTAAGGAGAACCTATCACAGGAGTTTCTTGGCATGATTTGTTCAGAGGGGGTTTGCTGTGGTCTTTCTCTAAGGCTGAGAGAATATGACTTGCTCAAGGTTACACAGTGGATTTCCAAGGCTGAGTGGAGATGCATTCCCTGGTCTCCTGAGCACAGGTCAGTGTTCAAACTATGAAATATGGCTCTGTTACTTAAAAAAAAGAAGTATCCAAGGAAATGCAGGGTTCTAAAAGGAATATCCTGAGAAATTAAGGAGTACAGATAACTAAGAAAATAAATTAAGGAGTAAAGTTAACTAAGAGCAACAATGTTTGGGGGCTTCGAACCTGATGTCACCCATGTCTATGACTACACATGACACTTGCCACCATATTTTTTTCCAGAAGTTTTCAACAAGACAATGTAAACAGAATGATTGGGAGATACCTACTGGATGTGATTCTAGTGGCTGCTTAAGCAGAAGGTCTCCAAAAATATCTTCACAATATTTTGACATTTTGTACTGTTGATATTTGCTAGGAGAAAAAGCATAATTATGAATAAAAATGTTGTAGGGTACTGAATCTAATCTACAATTTTAATGCTATTGCATAACTCAAAATTAGCATAGCAAAATAATCAACCATGGGCAAAAGCTTAATGATGTAATACCTAAAATACTTAGATAACTGGTTTGAAATAGTTATACGAAAGTGGCTTTCAAATATATTAAAACTTTTTTAAAAAAATGCAATGTGGTGAAGCAACTTAAATCTGATTTTTAAATGCAAAGATATAATTATATACTCAGTGTTAACCTCAGATTTAACTTAGCTCAATAATGTTATAATATTTTATTAAAAACAGCATTGCCACAACTTCATCTTGATTGCCTCACTAAAATATGCAAGAGAAGCAATTCTTCATGACATACCTGCAGTGATTTTCAAATGACAGGATGACAGGATAGTCGGATGTTGCAAACGCTGTTTCCTTAATAGCTTGAATCACATCCTAAAGAGACAGAGAGACAGAATGTAAAAATGACTATATGTGAAAACTACGCAGTTAAGGGCCTATTAAACAGAAAAGATGCCACATATTAAAACACAAACACACAACAGATGTTGAAAAATAACTCCATGCTCATTCTCTCAATTTTGTCTTACACCAGTAAGATGGACTGTAGGATTCCCAATGTTCTCCCCATTGCTGGAGGAGACTGATCATGGCAGTAAGTAATACACTACCACAGATGTTGTGGTCCTTAACTGGCCAACCTACCCAGCTTACTGCACTTGGAGACCCTTATTTTAAAGTATGTCTTATCCTTTCCCTTTCCACTGATGTGAAACAGAAACCTCAAACGTAACAGAGTCAGAATAAAATTTATCTTACTTTAAATACTGTAACCTTCTGTGGTCTAGCCCCTCATAGAATACAACTGCCTCATAGATTTGAGGAGACATTGTTTTTAAGCTGCTGAACAGATGGTAAAACAAGAAACAAATGCATTGATAGATCTATAGCTGAGCCATTTAAATTTATTACAGACAACACTGACCTTGAAAAGAATGTCTGTACACATAGCCTTCCCATGTGTTATTATTGGCTCTTGGTCTTCACCTTTCCCATCCCAGCAATCAAGTTCAACACATCTATAAGCCAAAAGTGAAAAGATGCACTGAATCTTTTTCTCATTGCTGAAATAAGTAGCTGTAACAAGTTCTATAGACTTCCATTCACATTATGTGACTCAGCTGTGGCTGTCTGTAAATGGATTTTGTATGTGTAAAAAGACCATGGAGAAAACAGGACCTATATCATGTTTTTATATACTTTGAAGAGAATCCACCATCCCTTGCAAGGCATTTAAATACAAATTATACACATGTAAATATACATTCATTTAGATCAGATGTGGGGAAAGTGAAAGTGAAATCACTTTTTTTTAATTCAAAACATTGCCTTAATTCCCTACATGGTGTGAGGAAGGTGATTTTGCCACACTTTGCACCCCCTCAGGTTGTTTTAAGCCCAGTAAGGGCATTTACTCAACAGGGACATAAACTGGAGTCAACAACAAAGCAAACTGCCCCACACACTCCCTAGGGACATGTGTTTTGAAAACATTCAGTATTTTTTTTTAAAAAAAATCTGAGGATGGTAGAAAGTGACAGAGTGGGAGGCTGATCAGGAGGTGTGACTCTTCTGGGTCCTTAAGTGGATCAACACAGTTCTACAATCCCTGACCTCTGCATCCTCCTGAATTAGATATAAGCAAATACCTCTGTAATGCACATGACTCCAATATATATTATTATTATGATAACTTTCAATTCAGTGTTTGTTATATATATATGTATTTATATCTTACATATATAATGTGTTCCGTATTAGACGCAGTGGTGAATTAGATAAATTTAAACTGCTTTGCAGTGTAGTTTCCCTTTAAAATATTCCCTTAAACCACCATTGTGCATGTCCAACCTGCATCCAGCTAAGAGGACTTGTCTATACATCTCCACAGATGACTTCCCACCAAACTGTCTTCCTGTGAGATATGTGTTGTGGGAGGAGCTAATGAAGTAGTGAGCCAACGGATGTTCCATTTCTTGGTATAGTTCTAAGCGGTCCAGGAAGACAGGCGCATTTTCGTCTGACATCAAGTAGCGGCAAAATCCATCACTCGACATGAGACCTGAAAAGTATGGAAAAACAGTGTTATAGATCCCTCAGGCTGTTCTTACTTCATCTGACTATGAAACCACATATTTTGTATATAAAATTTGGCTCATCTTTTTGCTATGTTCTGAGTAACTTGAGAGTGCAATTTGATGAGGAATAGTATGAGGAAGTATAGTGAAAAGCATGCACGTTCTTGTGTATCGGTCAGAGAGAGATGACAAAAGTATGAAGGAATTGTATCTTGTGCTAGGGACTTGGATCACAATTATGATCTTTGAAGGTCATGCTGAGAAGCTGACAAACAGTTGTTAACTGCCACTTTCACAGCCTATGATACAGCTGTGGAAGGAGGTGTCTCCATTATATATTTTAAAAAGGCATTCAAACTGCTTGAGTTTGATAGGAGATAGAGTGAATATTCCATGATCCTCTATTGGTTTGGTAAGAATTGTGTGATGAAAAGTTGGCTACTATAATGACTGGTGGGTTCTAGCTGGAGTAAACATGAACAACTATTGAGGGAAGTCCAGGTCAGTGCAGCTGGGTTGCTCTAGAAGTTCTGGAGAGCAGGATACTACAGACAATGTTTTAAGAAGCTAGAGAAAACCTGAAGACTTCAGATCAGTTGGAGAAGTCTATGAGAAAACTAGAAGGCAAGGCTGAAAAATAACTAGAGGAAGCCTGCACTTATAGTGGGAAAGTTCTAAAGATGGCTTTGAAGAAGAAGCTAAGCACTTAATAACAGCAGACGGAAGTGAAATGTAGGGCCTTTCTGCACTACACTGTTATAGTGCTATTATTCCACTTTCAACTTCCTATGGAATCCTGGGATTTGCAGTTTAGGGAGGGGCCTTTAGAATTCTCAGCCAGAGAGCTCTCTGGCCTCAGTAAACTACAGAGCTCAGAATTCCACAGGATGTTAAAAGTGGAATAATAGCACTATAACAGCATAATGCGGAAAGGCCCATAGACAAATGTAATGCTGGACCAAAGAGAACACTGAAGGAGTGTTCTGGAGAAATTCATCATATAGTCAAGCATATAGTAACTTAATCAAAGAGAGACACCCATCTTCTACTACCAGCTGGTGACTTAACTAGGAATGCAGCCTACAGGGTAATAATCGGATTAAGGTTGGTTACAGAAAAGAACCACTTCTCAGCGCAGTCATTTTATGAAAAGTTATATTTCCATACAGCAGCAATATTTAACACAATCTATTTAATTGTATTATATAAATGTTATTTGGAAGTAAATTTGTTATCTTTTGATTCTAAGAAATGAAACCTCTGAACTGATTTGTCTTTTGCTAAATCAAAAGGGGAATAGGGCAAGGAAATGTGTTAATATGGCACTGTTGTTGTTGTGTGCTTTCAAGTTATTTCTGAATTATGGGAATCCTGAGGTGAACCTATCATGGGGTTTTCTGGGGCTGCGAGCATGTGACATACATGAAGTCACCCACTGGGTTTCCATGGCTGAGCAGGGAATTGAACCCTGTTCTCCAGGATTGTAATCAAACACTCAAACTACTACATCACACTGGCTCTCACCTATATTGGTATAAGAGATACATAGATAGGTTTACACTTCCTTAAAATGTATATCTATATTGGTATAAGAGATATATATTTTAAAGAAATGTAAACCTACCTACATAACCTTACTAGTCCTTAACCATTTTTTTAAAAAAACACTGTGACACTGAAGGGTGGGATCTCCCCACTAAACCAGATCTTCCACAGGAGGTTTACACATGAGGTATCTAGAGAGGTGCAGTAATTTTGTTATTCTTCAGCTGTGCCACCAGGATTTTAGCAATTAAATCAAGGGAAAATCCTTTAGGAAAACCTTGCTGTAAACTGACTGTTTGTTAGACTGGCCTCAGTAAAATTCTCCTTTTGAGAAAATCTTTCACTTGTGTTTCTTTTGCCTGACAATGGGAACTTTACAAGGACACTCTGCTTTCCATACTTAGGAATCCAGATTAAAATGTGCTAACTTGGACTAGCTTTACTGGACTGACAGCAGTCCGCCCCCAGTGTCATAAAGCCAGAGTGAACAACCTCCATGGTTTGTTTCCAGAAAGAGTAAGGTATCTCAATCATGTCATTTGCCAAGAAACAAAAGCAAGGATATCTTATGCAAATAAACAAGCAACTTCGAAGAAAGCCCTAGCTTTTTTCACCTCATACCACCTTTTTCTTACCTTTGCTCTTTAAATCTTCATCTGGCTCATATGTCTCAATTATCTGCATTGCTCTTTTGGGATCATAGAACGGAAATAAAATTTCATTCAGTCGAGGATCTCGTTGATGCTAAGGTTAGAGAAAAAACAGAATCAGAGATATAGTGTGCAGCTTGACTTCTACAAATGTTGTACTAATGCAGATATTGTTCAGTGGGACACAACTGCCTTTAAAACCAAGCTATTCTAACTTACTTTCAAAGTTTTTTTTAAAGGGTCTGGATTGTTGGTCAAATTCTGCCCCAACCCACATCAGGAAGAGTTTTGATCAAGCAATTAGACTTCCCTACTTTTTCATCACTGCAGCTTCAAACGTTCCACTGAAAAGTGATTCCTGAAGGACAGGAGAGTCTCCAGAATAACCTCAAAGCCAGCATGGGCAACTGGAGCTGAGTGGGGGGGAAATCAGCAGGAACCAAGAACATCATACACACTCTGACCTTCCAAGAGACATTTTGGATCCAAGCAGTGTGCTAAGAGGATCAAATCATCAAGTCACCTTCACACATTCTCAAAAGCCATTGAGTCCAGAGGCAGGAATCCTTGGCTGTACACGAAGGTGTACTGAATCGTGATCCACCAGACTGGCAGTATGGATTATACTGATGAGTAATGAAAAAGTCTTTGGCTCCAAAATTGCTCTCTCCACCCATAATGGACTATAAAATGCTTATTGCTTGGGCTGCATGAATACAAGAGTCTCTTCTCTTACTTTGTTTCAGTATGGTTTTTAGTCCAAGAGTCCCTGGTTCCTTGATTCTCATTGTCCCTTGACAGTGGCCTGCAGCTCATCCCAGACAAACATACACAGTGAAGATGTAAACTTATGATTTTCATAGACATTTCATCAGAATTATATGACCTATATATGTGATTACATAGTTTTAGCATGGAATGTAATTCTGCTGAATGATAATGAAAGTTGTACACAGAGGAAGACCACATGCTTGTGGGGTACTATGTCAATAGCTAAGGAAAGACAAGAACAAACCATTGATACAAGAACAAATTTCACAGATTTTATATATTTAAGACTGCAAACCAACAGGTTATAAAGAAGTGGTAGTTTTTGAAAAATATTTGGCTAAACGGACACTATTTGTTGCCTATTAGGCTAGAAAAATACATGTTTCACAGAATGTACACCAGGATTCCAGTAATGCTATCAATTTATGACTTTGTGATAAATTCAGGTATAGTAAGATGATTAGATGATATTAAGGAATAACATTTATATATAGCAAATTATTCAAAACCGGATGTTTATTTCCACCACTACCACCAGCCCCCAAAATATGGAAACATACAATTATTTTAGATTTTTTTCCTGTGCATTCAGTGATAATGATCAATGAAGAATGATAAAACTGCTAGTCCTGAAATCTGCCATCCACTGAACAATCTTTAGCATTTTTAGTCAAAAACTTGCCCCACAAGCAAGGGGGCTTTCTTCCAAGAATATGTTCATAGAATTGTAGTCCTAATTTTCTTTTAATTATATGGAAGATGTAAAATGTATAAAATTCAGAAACACCAGGAGTTCAGATATTTTAATAGGAGGTTCTTAAAATCCTATGGTCAGACATGTTCTCAGAGTCACCTAGCACAATATTTTGCAAGATCATAAAATCCAATGTTCTGTCTTCAATCACCCTTAGCAGATCAATGTAGATCAGCAATCTATTTATTTTCAAATTAACTACTAACAAGAGTCCACAGAACGAAGGATTTTTTACTTTGTCATAGTGGATTAGGGCTGCATTTTGTGTGCCTGATTCTCCCTCAAAAAACAAACAAAACATTCTTCAGCTGTTAAAAAAAGAAGGAAGGTATAAGCAGATGCAAGCAAAATAAAATTATGGCTTTAGAAATAATTTCACCTAAAGAAGTGCTTAGTTGTGAACTTTACTTCTGAGAGATAGAATGCAGATCACCAGATATTTCATTATCGACAGTTTTGGAATGGCCAGTCTTTATGTAAGAGGAACCAAGGAATCTTTCTTGTCATTTCTTAAATATTTTGGCATTCTGTTCAATGTCAAGCAATCTCCAAAGAAAAAGCAAACAAAGGAGTTATCCTCTTCATAGTCAAAACATTCCTTTGTCTACTGCCCACATTACTATGAAAAAAATGACAAGCAATGCCAAACGAAAGCATGCAACTAAGAAGGTATCATCTCTTACTCTATGCTACGAACAGTATACATCAAACGTATAGAAATTTTATTCCCTATACATTGATGTCCCAGGTATCTAACACTGATGAAAAATGACAGCAAATGGATATAGAGTGCTCCCTGCTGAAGCAGCATTGCTTAAAAACAGAAAACTAGCATGCAAGTGCAATATAGCCCAGCCACAAATGTACACTGCTGATCACAAGCAGCAGAAAGCTTTGCATTATTAACTCCCATATAATATCCAAAACAACTACAAAAAGTGGTTTCAGAATACAGAGATAATCTCCTGCTTAAAGTACATATAAACTTGCCATGTGCCACTAGAAACAAACAGTTGAAGGAAACTAGAAGGAGGATGGAGGGAGTAGGAATCCAGAGTACACCTTATTCTCCCCCCACCTCTAGAGCACATTGATTTAATGTTTTGGTCTTCTAAACAATTGATTCAAACTTTCACATTTTCTCCATTCTGTTCAATCAAAATGTGACTTCATCATGCCGGCTCTCCAGAATCAGATTGCAGGTTTATGCAGTGTGCTGTTTGTTTTCAACAATGGCCAGACAGATGATCAGAAGTCCAAAAGCAGGCAACAATCCTTCCCCACAGCAATCAAATATACTCCCTTGGAGCATGGGAAGTTCCATTTCTGTCTCATGGCTTAGCTGCCAACAGGCCTACCCCCAACTGTCATAAATTTCTCTATTTCTTTTGAAAGCTAGTGGTTATCGCTACATCTGGGAGCAGTAAAGCTGATTATTCGTTATGGGAACTGCTTTTGTTTGTCAGCCTTGAATCTACTACTGCACCACTCAATTTAAACTACAAGCTATGGTCATCTAATCTGCAGACCCTCTCTCCCCTGGAGCTTCTGTGAGATGCTGGGAGGATGTTCACTATTTCCCTTTGTTAGGAAATTTTAAAAGAAGTGAGATTTCTTTTCTACCTCACAGCCAATATCTGGCTGAACCACAGTTCTTACAATGTGAGAAAAGGAAGAACAATTCTCTATCTAATAAATCTTAGCCTACCTATCATATTTTTTCCTACTCTCTCTGTCTCTCTCTTTACAGTTCTTCAATGTCATCCAACCGTGACAAGCTGGAGCTGAATTAGGAAAAGCAAGCCTCAATAACTTTGTGTTTCTCTGAGCCCTGCTACTATAATTCTACAAAAATGCTCCTGCAGCTGAGCAATACAAAGATATCAAAGTACAGGGAACTCTATAATGTACCTGACACATCTTGTTCAGTTGCCTGCAGAATTCTAGAAATTACTGAGGGAAACAACCCACTGTGTTCTAAAGGCCAAATTAGATGTCAAGAAGTTAGGACTACACTTTGACCATCCCTAATTTGGAAATCCAAAATCTGAAAACTTCCAAAATGCAAAACTTTGCCACCAGCTACCAGCTTCCCCACCTTTGAGGTGGCTGCTGTGGCATTCCTGCTCATTCACCTCTCAGAACCTCAGTTTTTCTCCAGATTCACATCTCAATCACAAATAGTGAATGAATTAGACATGAGGCTGGAGAAACATGAGGATCTCTGAAAAGGCAGAAATCCTAGCATAGTGCGTAGTATGAATCCATGCCTCCTGCTGTTTCACAGATCCTTGCATCTCTCTCCAACCTCGTGTCTTGTTTGTTTGCTACTTGTGTTGTGTATGAGATGTGAGGCTGGAGAGAGAGTGAGGATCTGAGAAACTGAGACTATAAGGGACCTGATACATCTATTTGTTGGGGGGGGAATCCCACAGTACTGTACAGGTGATCTCCAGGGAGCCTCCTAGCTGTCCACTTCTGCCTTTGAGGCAGCAGCTGTGGTGCTCCTGCTCATTTATTCATCGGCTTCCCAGAGAACTCTTGTACAGTACTGTATTTTATGTATACGCAAGTACAGATATTCCAAAATCCCACCCCCCCCAAAAAAATACAAAATACAAAACACTCTTGATCCCAGGAATTTCAGTTAAGGGATACTCTACCTGTATATCAGTTAATGGAGGATGGGGAAAATGTTTCTCAGCCCCCTAAGACTGGAGATTTGTATGAAAATGTGTGACCAAGGTTTGGTAGAATCCTAGAAGCCAGAGGAATCCCAATGCAAGCTTTCAAAACCAACAAATCTTCATCAAGCAAAGATGTTTTAAAATACATTCAAGAATGGGAATTGGTGGGGCGATCATGTTAGAGTTGGAATGGCTAAAGAATATTTCCCTTGGTCCAAAAAGTGGTAAAGATGAGCTTTGTTTTCTAGCTCCATTTCCTGACAGAAACAGAATAAATCATATTTAGCACTGCTAGGGTTTTCTTAGCCTTATATGGGACAACTCTTGGTGTTGCTCAACTAGCTCCAACCTAGTCAGTAGATATGAAGGAGATATACGTAAAACCTGCCTCAAATCTCACAAAAGAAAACCTCTCATAAAAGTTCTGGAATTCTGTGAGATTTGAGATCTTCTGGGGCCTGGAAATCTTGTAAGAAGCCCTCCTCTCATGTGACTTTAGTTGGGCCTTATACAAGCCTGATCACAAGGACTCCTCTTAGTCGTCTATAGAACCAAGTAAGAAGAGACAGTACAAGCCATGCTTGTAATGGACAGACCCTGCCTGAGGCTATTTTGCTGTGCACTGAATGCTCTGGGGACAGTTTGTTGTAAGCACAGCTGAGATTTGCTTTTGACAAAACTATCGCAAGCCATCCTCACAACAACTTGACCCACCAGCATTTGGTACAGAGGAAAATGGTCTCAGATCCATCTTTTCCAGGTGCAGTTGGAGCTCACTGTTCCTGCACTCAGTTTTACAGGTGACTGAGAGAGTAACACGTGAGGGATGATTTGGGATTGCTCTGGCTCTGACATGAATGTGGTTAGTGGTTTGAGCATTGGACCATGACTTTGGAGACCAGCGTTTGAATCCCCACTTGACCACGGAAACCCACTGGGTGACTTTGGGCATATCACATCCTCTCAGTCTCAGAGGAAGACAAAGGAAATCCTTCTCTGAACAAATTTGCCAAGAAAACCTCAAGATGGCTTTAGAGTAGCCATAAGTTGGAAATGACTTGAAAGCACACAACAACTGACTGGAGGAACAGAGAAGAGCAATGCCATGCTAGCTAGGATCCCTGTAGATGGATCTCCAGCATTTGCTCCATTAAGCCATTTTGCTGTGAACCAGGGTTAGTCAGTTGGGAGTCTAGCTGGCACCCACTCTCAATAAAATAAGAAATAAGGAATCTGGGTATTGTATATTGCTGAATACAGGGCTGGACATCAAACCTGCAAATACAGAATGCCCTGTAAAAAACAGGACACCTGGGAACCCTAACAGTATACAAAAAAATGCATTATAAAGTTTATACAGTAAAAGAAATAATGAAAATATGCATACATTTAAACAGCTATGTTTGATTGTTGTCACAGGATTTGATTAGTCCTCTTTTCTTTTTCTCTTTTTAAGCAGTACATACACATGGTTACAGCAGCAGGCTTAGTGTCGTTACTGTTGTTTATTATAAGCAGTACAAATTTAATTCAACATGTAATGACAATACTAAAACTGCTGTTTAAGGCCGGCGCTAGAAGCTACTATTAATGAGCAACTCCAAATTAATTTTCATAAATAGTTTCACTGTTTGCACAAAAGTATGTTCTAACACCAGCATAGCAGCTCTGTACTAAAGGGATGTCTCTTAGTATGAAGACTGTTCTATCACAGGAAGTTATGTACTAAAATCCTGACCCCCAATTCCTTCCCAGAGCTCAGAATTAATTTCTAAGAATTAATTCATTAACTATAATACCATTTCATTACCTAATTCCTTATTTATTAAATGATACAAACCATTCCAAATACTACTTTGAGATCATGACATCAGTACTGTTGATAGTTTTGAGTAATGATTGCCATTTCATGTTACTTTTATACCTTAATTTGAAGGGTGAGTTTAGAAAGTTCTTTTGGAATTTTAATTGATAGATTTAAAATTTTAAACTCATGTATTACTACTGATCAATGTAACAAATTAATTTTATAATTTTCACTAAATGATTACTGATAACTCTGTAATTGTTTAACATTAATGATCATCTGTTAGATTTAACAATAAAGTTTCCCCACTATGCTTGTTTCCATTACCCTGCAAATGAGTACCAGACACACTTGCTAAGGATAATATTGATGGATTGGTTTTTCCTGTCATATAAATTGCACATGCTGTGTAGATTATGGTGAATTCCTGCAGTATGCTAAGGCAGCAACCCTCTATCAACTTATATGGGAGTATGCCCCTTGAACTCAAACAGCTTTTGGGCAGGTATGCACAGTTTTCTATTGTGAGACCACACAAGTAAATAAAATACTTATATGGACAGAGGTATATCTAGGGTGAGGCAAGTAGCCCCAGGCGCCAAAGCAAAAAAGCCATTCAAATAGGGGGAGAGGTAGGGGTAGGGGTAAGAAGGTAGGGCCACAAATTCCACGCTTGCCCTAAGCATGTTCAGACTAGATATGCCACTGTATATGGATTAGCTACATCTCTATCTTTTTTGTTTGTTTCTTTTTAAATCTGCATTCTTTTGCTGAGGGCAGGAAAGTCATCAATTGGGTTTGAAACAGAATTCTAGGAGATATGACAAATACAAGACTGGGGAAACATTTTTCTTCCTTGTCAAAAGAAATGGGCCTAACTCATCTCTGTAACTCAAGCAACAGAGCGTAAACACTTATAGATGGGAATAATTTCAGCAATTTCCTCTCTGTTCCACTAGAATATAAGGGTCTCTGCACAAGTTCTGTTAGGGCTTTGGGACTTCACTGGAGAAAATTCATTTCTGCCAAAATACGTGTGATTTTCCTGCCATCTCTTACTAGCACACAAAATCCCACTCATCTCTTCTCTGTAATGCTTCACATTACCTCAGCCACTCAGCCCTCATCCCCGCCCTGGGTAAAGATTGTTTGACTTCCTCTAAGATGGCATCATCCTAGAACAAACTGAGTTGATTGCCAGCCAGGTACTAACTTAATCTTATGCCTCCGGTGAGACAGAAAGGACATAACAGCAGTTCCAGGAACTGAAGGAAGATCACGAGCTGCTTACAAAGAGACCAGATAGAAATCTGGCAGCCCATTTAACCATTCAAAAACCAACCACCATGAGCGGAATGTGAGTTGCAAGAATTTTTGATACAATTGCTATCCTATCCTATCCTTTTTTATATATATATACCCTTCATCATGTTCGGTTCTCAAAATATGACAAAAAAGACAGCGTAATAGTTAACAAAATTTAACTCTAATCAGTTACCTAGATCCTGACAAAAAAAATTGCTGTGTTACAATTTCAATGATTTACATTAGTTATCATATGTGTGCTCCTCTAATTAAACATTGGTTGTTGTTTATTTAAAAAAAATACTTCTATGAAGAACGTTTTATCCAGTATTTAATTCTCAAGATACTACATGGTTAGCAATTTGGTTTGCTAACAAGAAGGCATCTTGGGGAGAACATGTTGCCAGTACCTCAGTCAGCATGCTAAACACGCACACACACACATTTCTGAAAAAGCAATTAGAAAATACCATCTCCAGCACAGAAGCAAAATTTTCCATTTCCCTTTCACCACCCCCTTACTATTTAGAAGGACTAACCCATAAACATTTGATTCCTAAAAATAAAAAGATTTCAAGTCACATTGGTTAAAAGTACATCGGACACAACAACAAAACAATCAACACACAGCTGCTACACACTACAGTAAGTAATCAACACAAGCAATTTGCAAAGCCAACATGAAAAAAATAAGAGAATGCATCAAGTTGGAGCTGATTTTTGCACCTGGATATTGCCAAAATGGAAAGATCAGCTGATTGGAAGCACAGCAAACGGTGGCATGGAACATGCAATGAAAAAAACAGAAGAAGCAAGCCACTGCAGACAGACTTGTATGGTAGTTAATGTATGAAAAAGCTTACTTCATTTAGAAAGCTCACTAATTGGTCTACCGTTAAATAATCAGTTTTGTCTCCATTGCTGAAAAGAAATTTATTAGAAAAAGTAAGTTTTCATGTAAGATGCTACAGCAGGTATGATTTACATGTTGACATTTTTAATATTCTCAACATCCATCTAATATCCTACCACTGATCTAAGCTGTACATTTTCAAAATGGGCACTGTTGCAATGAGTAAACTTACTAACTATTCTTGCTACAAAATAGTAGGTTTTCTCCATTTCATTATTAATAGATTAAAATGTTTAACAAACCAACATGTAAGTCTTCCATATCAAAATCTTAGTGTATGAAGTTTCAAACATTAAGACTTATTAACCTAGTTAGTTTACATATTGTGTTAATAACCTTAAAACAGCAGGTTAATATTGTAGGTTAGTAAAGCCAATTCAAAGACAATTCCATGTGCTTCTCCTTACTCAGAAGTTCTTGAAAGAGACTGCCTGAACATTTGAGGTAAAACTCTAGAGAAGAACAAAAATCTGACTACTAATATTATTATGCCATAAAGTTATGGTATAGTAACATTTACCATACCATTTTCAGATTAAGTAATATTACAATTAAATTCATTTTACATATAACTTACATTTTTCTAAAAAGATCCTCTATATCAGTACGAGGACATATCTTCTGAGTTAGCTCATAAAACTTCTCATATGTAAAAGCTGAAGGCTCTATTTCATCATTCTGAAAAGACAAGAAAATGTTACTTCTTTCTAAATCCTTTCTTACTTTTTTGACTAAATAAAATCAGCATTAACACAGAACCAAGCCAGTGCTCCATTTGTGGGCAATGTGTACAATGTACTATTTATATTGTTTTACTTCTACACTACCATCAGATCCCAAGATAAAGGTCGGGGTACAAATATTTTCCAATTTCCACTCTGTTGAGTTAATGTGAATACATTAAAATGTACAGAACTAAACATACACACATAAAGAATATTACAGACAGTTACAGATAATACTAGAAACATAAGGCATGGTTTTCTCTTTGGAATGTATACCAATTTCACCTCATACTGAAGATTTCCATGGAGAGGAATATTTATAACTAAGAGCCAGGACCTTTCCACACCTTACCTTCTTCTGGTGCTGGGGTGCGGGGATCACGCGAGCAGCCTCCAGCAAGAAGCTCTTGTGTCCGGAGTCCTTTGACTTCGCACAAGCTGCCTGCTCACACGAGAGCCCCACCTCTTCCTTCTGCAGCGCAGCCTGGGACTTTCCCAGGCTGTGCTGGGGCATGAAGTGCGACCGGCACGGCTCCAGAGGCTCTGCACGCCAGGTAAGTGCACGTGGGGCCCGGGAGCAATGCACGATCGCACACCATTTTCAGCTTCCAGCCGAAAATGAAAAGGTGCACGATTGGTGCCTGCCAGCCCCGGAGCATCGCGTGATTGTGAGTGTGTCATGCAGATCACTCCTCACAATCGCACAACACTTCAGGTGCCCTTTTGCATGGAAAATGCCGTGAGGAAAGGGACCCAGTGTGGTGTAGTGGTTTGAACAGTGGACAAAGACCCTGGAGACCAGGGTTCAATTCTCTGCTAGGCCATGGAAACCCACTGGGTGACTTTGGGCATGGCACACACTCTCAGCTCCAGAAAACCCCATGACAGATTCACCTTAGGGTCACCATAAGTTGGAAACAACTTGAAAGCACACAACAACAAAAACAACATTGTTTCCAACAGTACTCAGATATCATCAACACTAAGGTCCCTGCCCAGCTTCATCAGCATTAGAATTTTCCTGGGAGTGGTGAAATGGAAAATGTGGTTCACAGGCCAAGCCACAATATAAATTCATGAGAGAAGAAGTTCTGAGCATTTCACCTAATAGAATTTGAAAAGGAAGAGAACTGAAAGTTCTTCATATTCCCAATGTCTTCAAAATGTCCTCCCTTTAAACAGCATAAAAGTTAACCATCTGCAAAATTACTAATTAATATGGTGAAAAGCAGGCAAGGAATCATCTTCCAGCAACACTAATGAATATGGTTGACCTGTAGCTCAAATCTAAAAATTGTTCAAGTCCATCATTCTTAAAAATTAAAATTAAATTTATATACCTTTCCACTGGGGAGGCCCAATTCCTTAAGTGCCTGAAAGATCACCTTTTCAGTCTTCCCTGATGCAAAAGTTCTGGTAATGCTACAGAAAAGAGAGAAGTCACCTATTTGAAAAGTATTTCATAGACCATTGGCGTAACTAGATCAGATATCCTTCCCAAGTAGCGATGGTTATTACCTGATGATTTCCTTGGCTGACAGTTTACAAACATAACCATAGCATCACTGTGTGCATGAACAATGCTGTTACGGACTAAATCAGATGTGTGCAATGGTGGCCCTCTAGATCTTGTTGGAATACAACTCCATAGCCAGAACAGTCAACGCTGAGTCTAAATTTTTCTAAATGTGTTTTATCTTTCTTAATGTAAAAAAAAAAAAAAGGAAAAAAAAAGCACTTTCATGCTTTGGCCTTCCTGATAATTTAAAGCTATTTCTATCTAAACCTTAGACACTAATTATAGCCCACAGAAGTCTCCACAAAAGCCCAGAAAGGCTATCTTTTAAAGTCCTAACAACAGTGCTGAAAGTTTCTGAACTAGCTCAAGGAAATCTGGAGAACAAGCCTTGAGCTTGTCTAATCTACCTTGAAGGAATTCCCTAACTAAACTTAAGTAAAGAGTGAGCAGAATTGATTTATATAATTTTTGTAAGCATTTCTCTTTCCCAACAATCACGATGTATATGACAATGGAGACCTCAGCTCTGCCTCATACTCAAGAGAAACAAGAGAAACAAGGGAACAACAACAGGAGGGAAAGATGAAATAGTAGCAAGGGACGATTATTATCAAATGCAGTTAATTACACATAGTTAGGTCTTGTTATGGGCAAAGAAAAGAAGAGTTATGGAACAGACTTCAGAAAAGGTGAAAATTGATGAAGGACCTAAATTTAGAGAGGAGGACACAACATATAAGTCTATGGAGGGAGTTCCTGTTTGTAACTGTCTGACTGTTAGTTGCCCCTCAGCCACTCACAAGTTTTCAGATGTAATAAAATAAATTTAGTAAATAAAATCTAAATAAGGCATTGTTATTTATTTTATCTTAGGACTATGTTGGCCACTTGCTGGGTGGAAATTTCCCTTTCAAGCATGTTCTTCTAAGTTATTGTTGCTGTTTTTTTTCTCTCTGTGTGGTTTTAGCATCATTCTTTCTTCCTGACTGCACTTTTGATCTCCTTCCTATTGTGAACATTAAGAATGGAGGTCACAAGGTACCATGGTATTAAGTAGCAAGCAAATCTGGCTACCACCAAGCCAAATTAGGTTTAATATTTCCATATAAAGTGACATGAGGAATCCTCACCAATCTAACCACTGACTTCATTCACTGTAAATGAATACTTTGCCACCCTTTCAAGGCAAGTCCTGAAAAAATCACTCAGAGAGGAGGCCTTTTCAACAATGCCAGTCTCCTTAGAAGTTTGGGTCTACTTCTTTAGACACCAACAGACAGCAGCCGACATCCTGTTAGTGATATACACACACATAAGTGCAGCTTACACACACATCTCCCCCTTTCTGGATGGGACACCACAGAGGCGGGATTCCTTTGCCCTTGCACTCCATCCTAAAATCTCTCCTCAAGCAACTGTCAAGCCCCAGGAGAGGCGGCTGCTGCTGCAGCTATTTACTAGTGAGAATTGTGGGGAGGCAATTCAAACCATAAAGATATGGTTGCTCTGGGTTTCCAGGGGAAGGAAAAGGAGAATGCACTTCATCTGTGAGCATATCCTGCTACTTTATAGTCTCAATTGCCTCTCCTTTGGCAAGCAGTAGCCCCTCTGGGGGCTTGATGGTTGTTTGGGGTGGGGGAATGATGTGGAACAAAATTAGAGAGATATGCTCCCACTGTAGAATCTTAATCAGACTCTGCTAGGCAAATCTTGATTTCTGTCATCCCTCTTGCATCTCTATTTAAAAAAAAAGTCAGCATCCATAGGGAATAATTTTAAATGCCTGAATAATGCATCAGAATGTACCTGCCTGGTTCATGAAAATTTTACTTGAAAAATCTGGAAAATTCAAAGACAGGGCAGAAGTAAGGGTGTATGCCACACTGTTGCACAGCTTGCCTTGCTATGAATGGGATATCTGATAAAGACTGATCACAAAATGAATTGCTAACATCACTAAGGGGAACAGAGTATATTAACGCTCTGCATATATGCAGCCTATAGAGATGTTTATGTGCAAAAAATCATGTAATCTCACCCAGCAGGGATACATTTTTTCAATTCCTTCATTTTTGCATGTGAGAATGAAGATTTACGTGGCTAGCAGTTTACAGTTATTTCTCTGTGTAGACTCATTCTTTTAGATGCAAGAGCTACTGATTTTCACTTTTTAAAATTGGTAATATAAATAAATTGAGAAGACTAGACATTTGAACACTAATTTCTTTGGAGCCAAGAATTCAGTAGTTTTGTCCTCTAATTCTAGTATAAATAGGGCTTATGCTGCATCAATTTTTTGATTCCATTAAAACTTCTACCTGCAAAAATACAATGGCTTGGGAAAAATAAATACCATCCGAAGTTTGCAACATTTACATTAGAGGGTTTTTTTTTAAGTCTACACAAGCACTTAATAAGATGTAAAATGGCTATTTTCTCACAAAGTTGTCATCTACACTGTTAATCAGCAGCAATGACATATCAAGGTAGAAATATGTAAGGCCACTGCCAGTATTACTGGGTTCCAGATCCCCTTATAGATCCTTTATATCAGTGGTTCTCAACCTGTGGGTCCCCAGATGAACGTGGACTTCAGCTCCCAGAAGCCCCAGCCACTATGGTCAATGCTCAGGGCTTCTGGGAGCTGAAGTCCATGAACATCTGGGGACCCACAGGTTGAGAACCACTGCTTTATATGGTCTTCTACAGCAATTCTCAAAGACCTTAATCCTCAAAGACCATTCAGTTGCATGATTCAAGTTGGATTCACGATTAACTTTTAAGAAAAATCCCTAACCAAGTAACTATATCTGGGTGCTTCACTGAACAGCTTCCTAACACACTTACCTTCTAACTGGAATCTTGCCATTAGTGTTAGTTAGAAATGCCAGTTTCATCCAGCTGGAAGGTAAGAGAAAACAACTATTAAACCAGGTTACATATGTGTGCATGCATACACAGAAAGAGAGGAACGGAGGGAGGGAGAAAGGGAGGGAGAGAGGGAGAGCTGGTTCACATGACTAATACAGAAGAAGCAAATAAGCAGGAAAGTTCCCTACCTTTCTTTTCTTGTTCCTACTGCAAAGTATAAAATGTGACCCTGCATAACCAAAGTTACATATAAGAAATGTCCTTTGACATTTAATGGAGCTAGGATGAACATTCAAGAATTGTGATTTTCCTATCTGTCATGACAGGGAAACCAGAGATGCGCAACTGTGCTGAATCTGGGGATTTGTTTGTTTATTTCGTATTTATTTTGGTCTGTAGGACCCTCTGAAAGCTGCATGGATGATCCCAAAAACTACGAAGCCAAGCAGAGAAACTGAAAGTAGCCTGAGATCTACTTCTGCTTTTCAAAGAAGCATGTTTTTCAAAATGTTAAACAGTAAGAGGGGAGCTATTTAAAAGACACACTGCCATACCTGGGACTTGCAGAAGCAGCTACTCATTCTTGGTGTAGGGGCAGAAAAAGGATAGTCAAAGGCCACAAGAACAACCTAAAGAATGCAAGTTGTCCATCCCTGGCTCTTTCTCATGGAAGATGGGAAAATCACAGTTCTTTAGCATTTGGCTTAGCTTCATTAAATTCTCTTCTTGTTTTCAAAGGGTGTTTCTATATGCAGCTTCATTATGCAGAGTCTCATTTTAAGCCTATTCCCTGCAGGAAATATGACTGACAACAACTCACTTTATATATATATATATATATATATATATAAAAAAAAATTAAAGAGGGTTGCACAAAACTCCATGCTTTTTGTGCTAAACAGAACACAATTCCCACAAGTGTGTGTGTGTGTGTTGGGGTAAGAGGTTGTTGTTCAGCAAAACCCTGCAATTTTTATGTCCAAAAAGCCCACATGTGTTTCTGAAAACAGGGGTGAGAGAGTTGCACTAAAAACACTGTTTCCAGAAAAGTGTGGGATTTGGAGATAAAGATGGCATCTCTGCATGTCAAGACGCCCTTCCTTACTGTAGATGAGAAAATCCACAGATGTTCCTTAACTTCCTGCTCCATACCTTATGTGAGAACTGAAGTAATATAAGTTGCTCTCCTCACACAATGGCCCAAATCCTGTTTTTAGCCTTGACTAGAAAAGACCTATTCAGTCAATGAGATTTACCTACTTGTTGACTCATCACTGAATAGGTTTATCATATCGGAACTAACCAACAAGATACCAGCTCCAGAAACAGCAGAAATACAATCCCATGTACCAAAGGGAATCCAATTATATACTGAGAATGAATTCCACACAAGATGTAGTAATAACCTGTGTTTGCATGTGAGTCCATGACATACAACTGAAGTCATCTAAACTGAGATTATAATATCTGTACTCTAGAAAGGAGCTCTGAGATTACTGGGACACAGTATAGAAGGTATCACTTCTGGCAGGTGTATCCAGTCAATTTTAAACTATGAATTTTAAACTGGTGTGTTTTAAGCAGTTTTATGTGTTTCTAATTGTATTTTAACCTATGTTGCATCCCGCCTTGAGCCTTGGGGACAGGCATGTAGCATGTAGATGCTAGGTCGCTAATGATCTTAGAAGGTCCTGCTGCAAATGGGAAATTCTTCTCTCAGAGATGTATCTGCTTAAAATTCTCTTCTCTACCCTTGTCAGACCTCACCTACTTTTTCCCCTATAACATATGAGAACCCGTATCTTCTCTCCCTAACAGAGAAAAACAGGTTCTGGGGAAGCAGTTTTTTCAGCAAATAAAGTACATGGGAATTCTAGGCCTTTACTCAGGACGCAAAAGTCCTGTCAACTACAATTACCAAAGGTCTCTGCAGTGGGAACTCGTTACTGATAAGGCTTTTTAGCTTAATGAAAGCAGCAATAACAGCCTTCCTCTGCACCTTTTGAACTTGCATCCAGTTTCTGCTCCTGGAAATTATATTACTGAGAAACAGGAAGGAGGGATTAGAAGATTGGGAAAGGGAAAAACTAATTTCATGGAAAGCTAGGGAGAGCTGAGGGCTTCCAGGGGGAGCATGGTAAATGGCCCAGGTCTTTCCAAGGTTTCAGATGGTAGAAAAGAATAAGGCCTCTCCCAAATCCAAACCTAACAAGAACATTTGTGCATAAATGGGCAGGCATTCTTCTTCCTGAACAAGGAAAAGTTCAAACAAGGCCAAGAACTACAAAGCATCTCTCAACAGAGTATAATGTCCAGTAGTGAACTCTCTTAATCCCTGATTAGAGTGTATCTGACTTTGGGAACATTTGTATTTGTGGAACAAATATGAAGAATAAATTAGCACCACATTTCTCATGGATGTTTGAATTTGTAGGGAATGTCTCTTGCAGACTGCCCAGATATTTATCTTTTGCTGGTCCAAGTAAGGAAAGGAAATTTTCTGAAAGCATGTGTTAAGAAGCATGCAACTAGAAACAAAATAAGAATTGAAGAGGTGAGAGATTTAAGAAAAAACCAAAACAAAACACCCTCTTACTGTTTCTTGAGGCATGTCATGGGACAGACATTGTTTGCTCTAAAATTACGTATGATTGAGCTGAGTCCTTCGACCCATTGCTGAAAGACAAAAACGTACAAAAGCATTAGTTCATACGAAATACCAACATTAAAAAGAGCATCCACACTATATGGAGTATACTGAAACAATGCCAATTGTTTCCTTCATATTGTGGCTTCCTACACAGTAGAAATGACTGGGTTTATTAGGATTATTAAAGGAATTCTAATTTCTAACCTTTCAGTTTTCTGCAATATCAATATTAAATTCACAAAGTACAATGCTGGGCTGCATACAGATAGTGGTTGTGCTGATAACAAGCATACAGTGCATCTCTTAAATCTGAAAAGGAGAATTCTAGCATTCTAAAAGATTTTGTCCTATACTTATCATCAGCACAGTCCAGAAAGAGAGACTATGGGAGACGCAGTGCAGACATGTCTGGAAGGTCATCACAACTACTAGAACTGAGTGACTTTCGTTCAGATTTGAGTGACCTCACAGTATGTTCATATTGTGGCTTTAATGCCTCTGAGTAAGACCACATTACAAGATTAGACAGGCCACACACTCTGCCTAGTGGAAAGTAGTTTGTTAGAAACAAATCACTTTCCAGATTCACAAGTAGCAACAGAAGGGGAAGGGAAATTAAATCCTTACCTTTTCAGCTGATAAAGAATATCAAAAATAATACCATGCAAGGTACATGATCATAATAATGGATTATTGCCTCAGTGCTGGCTGCTCATGTCAGCAAAAACAACCACACACTCAAGAACAATGTATTTTACACAGTGCTGGCTGCTTCCCAACACTTCTGCCTCCCAGTGCCAAAGGACAGGATCTTCCCTTCCTTCTCCCGCTGCCATGCCACAGATCTTGGCAGATCACTTAGTGAATTGCTTAAGCGGCCGGCTTTTTCACTTCCCCACTCTGCATTCAACATTTCTGCAAACAGCCTATTTACTGAATGGGCCAACCTCCTATTTGCCTGGTGGGAGAATATTCTATTATAAACACTTTTTGCCACCAGATATTGCAAATGCTAAAGCTACAACACCATAACATCTCAGGCAAACTAGCTCATTTTTAAGCTTTCTGTTAACAGTTTACACAAATACAATCTGTTCCATTTCAATTGTTATTAGTAATCTTAGCACAAAGTAAGCAACATTATACTGGGGCAATAATACACGTGAAAGTACTCAGCTTCATGCTCTTAGAATGCCTTTTCCTTTGGAAATATCAGAAGACACAGGGAAAAAAACAGAACTATATTGTAGCCAGAGCCATAATAACAAGGCAAAAATACAAGAGAAGCATAACAGGTTAGACTGACTGTACAAAAGCAAGCCAATTTCTCCCCAACATTTCTAGCCGAATTTGTAAGGAAACCAAACCTACTCACAAAGGGAGAGGGACTTGCTAATGCTATTTATACCTGTCTCTCTTTATGACTCTTTTTACCACAAGGCATTACTCATAAATGAGCCACACACATGGTCTAGGTGTGCTGCTCGAAGTTTTTCCAGTTTTTCCAGGATCAGAGGTAGCCCACCAAAACCTAATCCCACCTGAGGTGGAGGGGGGTGAGAACCTATCATTTTCTCTGCGTAACTGACATGCTGCATTGTCTACTTCAGTAAAAAGTACAAGTAGAAACATCAAGCTTTCAGAAAGCAGCTGGATTAAGAGGTAGAATTATACCATTAGAGTGGTTGAAAAGTGGGGGGGGGCACAGCATCTAGCATTCAGAGGAGAAAATATGGAAACTTGTCATCTGCCATAAATATACGGTGGCTACCGCCACCGCATAAAATATTATATGTGGGGGAACCTTGATCCTGGGGTGGAGAAAATGTTTCATGGGGTCCACCTTAATCGCCAGGACTATTTTTGAGTTCTAGAATCCAAAAAAAAAAAAAAACCTTAAAAAAGGTATTTAGCTCAAAATTTTCAGGACAGGCCTTTTTTCCTAAAAGGAGGAATCACTTGGCTTGGTGGGGCAAAACATGGCAAAACTGCCCAATGCAGTTTGCCCTCATCCAGTCAAATATAGCTGCCAGACAGACATTTGGCTTCCTTGGAATTAGATGGGAAGGAGCAATAGAGCTAGGTATCATCAGCATACTAGTGAACCCTAACCCCAAAGCTCCAAACAATCTTTTCCAGCAGTTTCATGTAAATGTTAAATAGCATAGGGCACCAGACTAAATCCTGAGAGACTCCAAGGGCAATGGTCAAGCTGGAATCTCCCAGCACCCTCTGAGAGCACCCCTCCAAGAAAGAATGGAGCCACTGTAGAACAGCACCTCCAAGCCCCATCCCAGCAAGATGACTCAGAAGGATACCATGGTTGATGGTATCGAAAGCCACTGACAGGTCTAGCAGGATGTGCAGGGACACATTCCACCATCCAACTCTCTGCATAGGTCATCCACCAAGGCAACCAAAGCTGTCTCTGTCCCATAATTAGATCTGAAACCAGACTGAAATGGATCTAGATAACGCACCTCATCCAGAAACTCTTGGAATTGAGAAGCCACCACACGGTCTAGTAACTTGTCCAAATATATAAGATTAGAAACTGGACTATAGTCTCCTAGTACAGTAGGACTCAGGGAAGATTTTTTTTCTTTTTTTTACAAGCAGTCTTACCACAGTATCCTTCAGGCATATTGGAAACCTGACTTCTTCTAAAGAGGCATTAATTCCTTCCCTTACCCCCTTAGCCAATCATCCTCTGGCCTGTTTAATTAGCCAGGGAGGGCAATGGTCTAGTACACATACGGTGGCTTTCACTTCTCCCAAAATCCTATTCACAGATGCAAAGATCGTTTATATGAAGTTTGTTTATATGGAGAGTCCACTGTATCTTCTTCAAAAACCCAACAATGTACTGAGCACAAATTAAAAAAATTACAAAAAAGTTCTGAAATGCAGAACATATCAACAGAAATGTCTTGATGCACCAACACTTCTTTTTTCCTCAAATACGAGAAAATTTGCTGGTATGTTTTATGTAAGTGTCAAATTCATATGTCACAAATTTGAAAATTCTGGCCATAGAATTTGTAGAAAGGTTCTATACTGTAGATTTCATACAGGCTCTTCACTCAAACAAATTTCCACTTCTGTACAGTATAAATATAATGCCCCCACAATTTCAAAAGGGGAAGCCATAAAACTCATGCTATAATAAATGGGTTAGTCTAAGGTGCCACATGACTCTTTGCTGTTTATGCTTCTATGAAACACCATTTGCCTTCAATAGCAATCTTGGCAGCCTAAGGAAAACTGCTGGAACAACATGAAAACAGAGCCCTTCTGGCCAATATCTGACCTGGATATGACGACGTAAGCTGCAGGATAGTTTACATAACTCAAGTAATTGTGGAATAGTTTACATAACTCACAATCAAGTTATCAATAACACACTTCCCACTTCAGCTCCTAGCCCTAAGTGTACTTCCTAGCAAGTACGTTCTGGAGGGTTTTTTTTAGTAACATTTTATTGAACTTAAATAGGTATTCAATTACAAAGCAAAGAAAGAATGGCAGATCATTAAATGCATGAACTAAATTTGGGAAGAAGAGAAAGGAGTATAATATTCATGACAACCAAAAATAGTTCTTCCAATATTTCTGATGGTTTGAGAGTCAATAGTAGAAGAAGGAATCTGTACGGATGTGTGTAATAAAAGCATGCAACTAGTATGGATGCTGGGAGGTTTGAGCCCCAGGCAGGCAAGGCTAGGACGGCGTTACCCCCCACCCAAAAAATGATTAGATACAAAAGATCAGGATCACAAAGACTCTTGAGCACTTGAGTCCCCTGATAAACTATCAATCAAAAGTGTTCTAGTTTAGAACCATCTTTGCAGTCACTTAACAAGGACTTGCGTATTTTTCCCCTTTCCTTGATATATCAATTTTACTATTTAAACAAATTTATAACATTTCATTTACTATTTTATCATTGTCTCCATGGCAGTTACATTGTCAACTGCTTTAGTTGGTGGTGTTATCATTATATTGTATTTTGTGTTTTTAATGGTTTGTAAAAACATATATTCAAGTCCTCACATGTTACAATGACCTGCTTGCTAGTCTTCACCACCACCGCACTGCCAAAAAATCCCACAGTTCCATAATTCCTCAAAGAAGCTCAAAGAATCAGATTGGAAGAAAATCTGTGTTTCTCTACCTTTTAAGTCACTTTCTGTTGACACATCACCCTTTGTAAGTGTTCTAGAATCAGATCTACCCTTGCCTCCGATGTTGGAGAGCATGTGGCAATTTTGATTCTTCATGTGTGGCTGCCAAGTCCTATATTTTAAAACTTTTTTTTGAATAATTTTTATTAAAACAATCGATACTTGTAATTAAATAACAGTAATATTCTGTCTTTCACAATTTCCTAAAATACAATTAGATTATTATCATTATTTTCTAATACAGTACAGTATAGATGAGAATCTATTTACATTCATTTCAAATCTTTTATTACTATTACCATTCTTACCTACATTGTAATGTTACTGTCTTAAAGAATCTCATATATTTCCTCAATTCGATCCTTATCTATATTCTGAAAGTACAATTTCAACCTCTTACATTCCCCAGCTTGGTTAATTATTGACAGCTTAAATGTTTCCTCTGTATCTGTAACTGACAATGATGGCTTGCCTATGATTAAAAAGAAACTTTAAAGTCTCTGACTTTACATGATCCTCACTTATTTTTAAGCCCTCATTCCCGTTACTCTAAATAGTATATCTCTTTATTTTACCAAGTTTGCTTATAGCTTCAACCCAATCAAGAAATATTACAGGTATCCAGCTTTTGTTTCAAATAATTTTTGACTGCAGCCCATTCTCTATCATTTTTCCCTTGTATTTCTCCCCTTAATGCTTTGGTTAAGTTGTCTAGTATCAAAAATTCCATGAGTTTGATTAGCCATTCTTCTGTTTCTGGAATAACACTGTTCTTCTAGTATCTGGAGTATACAATTCTGGCTGCCGTAACCATATGTAGTATTGTCCTCCGGTACTTCCTCACTGATGTCTTATCTAATTCATGTAGCATGTTTAGTAGGAAGATTTTGGGGGACAATGTGATATTTATCTGTAAGATTTCAGTCATGCTTCTGTGTATATCTTTCCAATATTTTCTTGCTATAGAACACAACCACCACATATGGAAAAATGTACCATTTTCCTTGTTACACTTCCAGCAATTATTTTTCCTTGTTTTGTAAATTTTATTCAGTTTAACAGGATCTAAATACCGTCTAAACATCAGTTTAAGATGATTTTCTTTCAAGTTTTGGGCTAATGTGAATTTTGGAGTATTTTTCCAGCTTCTTGCCCAGTTTTCTAGTTATATTTCATGTCCGATATTACGAGCCCATTATATCATTACATCTTTTGCCACGTCTTTCTAATTTGCAATCTAATAGAGTCTTATAGATTTGAGATGTTATGGGGTCGGGTTTCTCAAAAATGGCCTTCTCAAACCCATTGAGTTATTTGTTTCAAAACCTCCAAGCTTTAAGTCCATTTTAAATCTCTCTTTTAGCTGTAAATAAATAAACCATTGGCAGTTCAATCCATCCTTCTCTAATTCCTCTCTTGTCTTTAATCTCAAACGAGTCTTATCTTCTTTGATTATGATATCTTTATATTTAAGCCATCCTTCTTTGGGGTCCTTCCATCTTCCAAATAAAGCCTCATGCGGCGATAACCATTGTGGAATTCTTCTATAAGTTTTGTGTTTGAATCTCATCCAGATTGCTAGTAAAGAGCGTCTTTTAGTAAGAAATTCTGCTCTTCCATTCAAAAATGACAAACCAAAATAATGGATTCTCTGGAGCTCTACTTTTGCTATCTGTCGTCACAGGATTGAATAACAATCTGACTCTGCTGAAGGGAGTGCTGGGCAAACTCTTAGTCCCACCTTTCTTGCCTCATAATTAACTCACTTCTCTCTTGATGTTCTGAAGACTTTTAGAAAACTATGAATTCTGGCACATATTGAAAGCCTTTGCAATTTATGGCACCAAAACATACTGGAAAGCTGGCATTCTCACTTGTCCCAACAGCAACAGACAAACCCAGCCTCAAGAATAAGGAGTGAAATTCAGCCTTTAGTGAACAGACTTCACTTGTACAGTGAGGACTTTCCTCTTCTCTCCTCCCTTCCATAGCTTCCATAGCTCTCCTGAACCCACTACAGGGGACTTCAACTCCTCATTCCACTAATGGAAGCCATTCTGCCAGCAGGAGGAATTAACTCAAAATCACCCATAATTTACATCATCTGCATCTCTTCCTCCCTGCTCTAAATTCCTATAGTTTCATAAATAGTCTGTTTGGGGAAGGCACATGTACTAGAAGGAGGAGGTAGGTCTTAAAGGGTTCTGGGAAGCAGTGAGCATTTGATCTCACGGTTACAGCCTCTACACACTAAATTTTGGATAGATTACTGATTATAAACAATTTCTTATATTCAGACATCTCTAAGATGAATCTGTTGAAGATGAACTCCTGATTACCTTGCAATAAATACCAACAACAAATCTTTAGATAAACCACTATAAACCCTACAACCAAGTTTATCAATTGGTCTTTGGCAGAACCCTCGCTGGGGCTCTCCGTTTATAGGAGTAGCTAAGAGCTGCTGTCTCTTCTAGTGATGTTATCAAATGGCACCAAGGTCAAGGACACTTTCATATTACTCAGTTATAGCACTATGGTTCCACTTTAACTGCCATGGTAACATTCTATGGAACCGTATTTTTGTTAGAAGTGCTAGAGGAGCTGTCTGGCTGAGAACTCATCCCTACAACTGCAAATCCCAGGATTCCATAGTTATAGTGGAATCATAGTGCTATAATTACGTAATGTGAAATAGCCCTGAGTTGATTTGTTGGTGTCAAGGATGACAAGTAACTATTCCTTATTTTTCTCGCACCCAAATCAGAACAAACAAGAAACAAGTTGTTATTTTGAGTTTGGAGAGACCAGTCTTGTTTGCTTCAGATCTTTGTGTTTAAGCAGCCATGAAAACATGTAAACTGAATTGAATTATACTGCTTCCCTTGTATGAGTTTCCACCATACAGTCTTTTTTAAGAAATTCATGCAATACAGAGACATAGTGGACCCATAGAGAATATTCTGAGTTTTCAAGAGATGGGTTGTATTTTTAAGTGCTTTTGAATGCCTTTTATTGCCTTCCAAATTCCCAGCAAGACCAGGGAGAATGAAGGTGCAACCTGACAAGCCTGATTTGATAGACTCAAGACACCATGCAAACTATATTACTCTAAGATCATCATTTTTACCCACTCCATTTTCTCTGCTTGCCTTTAAAACATGGTTATGTGAAAAAGAGACCTGTGTTCCTGAAAGCTATCCTAGAGATGTTGGGCTGTCTTTTTTGTGGCCTAATGACAATATCACTATATATAATATGTATTTTGATATATTTAATTAGATACTGAAATTCTTACACAACTGATTATAGGTAATGTTGTTTAATGGGTAACCAAAAGAAAAAAAGGGCACAAGAGAAACTGATGAATTCTCTCAAAACGCAGCACTATTTTATTGCACTGTCCATTTATCTACTGGAAAAGCACTGAACTTTTAAAATGACCTTGGAATTTGAAAAGCTAGGTCTCCTGTTCCTGCCATCAGATTGATTTTAAAAATTTATACAAAGCATCCAAGGAGATACATTTTAATTAAAAAGCCAAGCCTCATTTTTTTAAAAAAACAGGGATGCCACCAGGTGTCAGCACCACACTGCTGAGGCGATAAACAGGAATGTGTGAAATCCATACAAATAAGCTCTGCTTCGAAATGACATTACATTCCTGTTGCTTCAAAAAAAATTAAATATGAATGGCGATGTTGAGACCAGGCCTATAGAAAAGGGCCACAAGTGGCAGGCAAATGACAATAGAGGTGTGCATCATTTGATAACTGGCAGCTGTCTTGCCATCATTCCTTTTTCCTGCATTAATCGGCAAGGACATAAAAATGGTATTATACACAAACACACAAAGCATATAGAATGTCTACAAAGATACGTAACAATCTCCAAAAAGAGTGGCCATGTTATTCTGTTGGAGCAAGAGCAACAAAGAGTACTGTGGCACTGTTGCGTGTGACTAGAAGCTGCAGTCCTATTTCTTTCTTGATTTATCATCTTACTGTCTCTCTAAGGAGCTCTGAGCTGCATACACAGTTCTCCGCCCACACATTTCAGACAGTAACACTGTGCTTTGTGATTGAGCAAGGTCTCCCAGCCTCATTCCAACACCTCTGCCACACCAGCTTTCACTGACTTACCTGTTGCACAGTAAGGTTCATTGCTTAGCAGTAAGTAGCAATAACAGACACTCACCTCCACTTTCCATCCCCACTGTACCTGACTTTGATCTGACCTTGACAGAAAAAATGTGAAAGGTGTGTGCCTTGAGTTCTTCTATGTTTCAACTGTGTTTTAGTTTTAATAGCTTTGTACTGTATGTATTTGTACAGTACATATTTGTACATATTTGTTAATATATTTGTTTTGTGAACAGCCCAGAGATTCTGAGTAACAAATACAGAATGTAGTTTCGGTACAATATGTACGGAAGCCAAATTAAATAGTTTTGACAGCAGCACACATTCATTTCATTTATTGCTTTTCCCCTCACCAGCTCTTGTGTCAGAAAAAGGGCCCATCACACCACCTTCAGAGAGAGTCAGCTAATCCTTCAGCACTTCAGCTCATGCTCTTGGATCTCTCACCTCCCCCAGAATCCTATTACAGCACCTCTTCTCAGATCAGACAGACAGTGAATAAGACACGACAACTGTTTCATTATTTGTGCCTCTCCTCTCTGAAAAAGCCAGCAAATGACAGCACCCAGAAAAGAGATTACCACTGAAAGCTGAATTTCAACCAAAGCCCCATTTGGGCTGCCATGAGAAACCCAAAGAGCTTACCGTATCTACTCAGAATGAAAACAAGCTTTGTTAGTAGAAGAATGGTGTACTTCACAGAATAAAAGACCAGCTTGCAAAATTATCTTCAACTAAAATCTTCACCACTAACACTGGGTACACAATAAAGCAGTGACTGGAATTACAGAACTTTACTTCCTAGCAGAGCTACATCAGCAATTTTTCTTTTCTGTTCTGTTTTCAGAAACCATTTTCCATTTCTGTATTCAACATTATCATTTGCTTAAATTTCACATCTTCTTACTCACTGTTTCTTCTACTCCCCTTTCCACTATTAATAATATCCTCACCTTCTTTGCTTGTTCCTTTATCTTAACTCTATAAAGTGACATGTGCACATAACACTTGTTCATAAGGAAATGCTATTGCCAATCCTACAGTTGTACAAATGGTTGCATGGGAATACTTCAACAGCGCACTGTAATCCCCTACAAAACTCAAGGACAGTTCACAATAATTTATACAGGATGTAGAAATTCCTCCATTGATTTCTGAAGATGCATGTGCCTTTTAAATTCAAGTGTCACGTATTTGGGAAATCTGAAAGTGAACATAGACATATGGTTTTCAAAACAATATGATAGTTGTAACTCGCAAATTGGTAGACCAGTAAGAGCCAGAGATGAAGAGAACACAAAAGAAAGAAAGAGAAAGCAGGCAAATTGAAGCACAACTTAGTATCTTGAAGACTATGACCGCTCATAGCAGTAGGTTGAAAACAAAAATGCGGGGAAAAGCCATGAACACTAGCAAATCAAAAATTTAGTACAAGAGATAACAAAATGTTGTTCAAATGCTTCCTCTTCTTTATCTCCCTGTGCAACTACAATTTGCCTTGCACAGAGCTTGACTGCATGGCCATTTAAGTAATTAATGCTTTATTCACATGGATTTGCAAGCCATCTAAACCAAGATACACGCACTCAATATCCTAAACACCTGCTTTAGATGATGTCTCAGAAGGTTAAATGTTCAGTATAATAACCTCTACAGGGTAAGCTTATATGACCTTGCCTTCATTTGGTGTTCTGTATTATGGCTTAACTGTTGGGGCAAAGTTAAGGAACTGCCAAGTTTTTCAAATCAAGGTTATTATGAAACTTTAATCCTTGAATTATGCAATCCCTTGGTTTCAGGCCTTTCTAAACAAACACATGAGCTAGTGTTCCTTCAACAGGAACTAGCTTTTCTTTTCTCTTTTGACCTAGGAATTTATCTATGAGATCAGCAAGGAGTTATGCCAGAAGACTAAAAGAATCCATGACTCCTGGTTAGTCATTTGCTCCTTTATCATTCCCTTCAAAAACAAAGTGGGCAACCCAATTCATTTTGATATGGCAGCAGCACTGAGCTACTCAGAGGGAGGCTGCTGCAAGCGTGGAGGGATTCCAAGGTAGCTAGAAGTATGGGTCTTCTCAAAAATCCCTCTAAAGTGTTAACCAGCCCCCCACCCCAAGAGTGGCACAAGAAGACTGTGCCTGCAATATTGTGTACCACTGTTATGTCCAGGCATGGACACTATGTAATGAAAACTTCTCCTTTACTTTGCAGCTGTTTCCATTCATCCTGGGGTGGGCCATTTCTAGTCACTGATCTGGCACTCCAGTTTTAAAAAATATGGTAGGAGGTGGAGAAATAGGGAGAAGAAAGGGAACAGATGGAAGTAATGCCCTTACTAGTGATTGTGTTGGCAGATGTTTCACCAACTCCATGTCACACCTATATGCATTGCAACCAGAACAGCAATGGCTATCATGGATTATCACAGCTCTCATTCCCATGACACAGGTTTCTGGAAAAGGCCAGGAGGAAAAACAGCAGCAGCATATGGGCTGAGAAGTGAATAAACATCACTCAGCTATCTTGCCTGTTTGCCTGGCCCCTCTTGAGTAAAAGGTACAGCCACAGTACGCAAGATTCAGGAGACCCACTCACCAGTTAGCCTTGCTGTCTACCTGCCTCTTGTCCCATGCAGTGAAAAGCTCCTTGACTGAGCAGCTCCCCAGCCAGAAATGCTGGTGAGGAGGCATTCTTGTATGTCATTAGTATGTCACTCAAAGACCAAGACCAACCTTTTAGACATGCTTACTTGAATGCATATCTGGTAAAAACAATAAAGGCATTTCTTTTTTCATTTAAGGCTGTCTAGAAACACAGCCTTGGCAACCAATATGTCTTCCTTGCAATCACATATGAATCCAGCTAGTGTCTTCTTTTGGAAATCTAGAAGCAAGTACACACCAAGTTCCACTTCAAGAATTCACCCTTAAATTTAGTCACATATCCCAACTAGATCACTGAATTAGTGAGGTTTACCTAAGTACTGACTGTCCATTTGGGAAATGATTATATGGACTGACTTTGGTTGGAGCTAGCAAATGGATTTAAGTCTTTAATAGTAAGATCGAGTCCTGTACCTTTTCAAGCAACCATATTCCTCTGAGAATTCAGTTGCTTATTCTGCAATACACAGGCTTTGATAGCAGATGTCCAAGTGGCTGGTCATGATTCATAACCAAGTTGCAAGCTTGCCTAAGGTGCATCACACTAGACTTTACTGCTCACTAGAAGAAGAGAGGCAGAAAGAAAAAGACAAAATTGGAAGAAAGGGAAATGAAGGGAGAGAAAAGAAGGGCAGAGCCACTCCCCCCCCCCAAAAAAATCAAGCAGGTTTCTTGTGGATAGGATAAAAGGTGAGCCCTAGCTGGAAGAAGGTGGGATTACTACTGGGAATGGAGGCAAAACTTAATGGAGGGGGAGGATTCCCCCTGTGGCCCTCCTAAGGTCAAACGATGTCAGAGTGCATGACCCCATTCTGTGATAGTGTCTGCTCCCCAGTCAGCTTGGTCAGGGAGGTTTCACCACAAGGGAGACGCAGAGCTGGGCAGGGCATCTATGATTACTAACTGATGGTAACAACACAGTTCCTCTTCTCAGTTGGCTGCAAATGGAGGAAGGTTGGCCCGAAAGCAAAGGGAGTAAATCCCATGAAGGAAACCTCTGTAAGATCAGACCTTGAGACAAGTGAGTCCCCCCACCTCCAGTATATAGGATTTGGGAGTAGTATCTCTAATGTTATGGGATCTTATTTCTAGGCAGTGGCAAGTTACAGAGGAAATGCTATGGGCTTTCCTTTCCTTTGGGTGAGAAAGCATCTGTCAGTTGGTAGTACCTCCTTAAGAAGACAAAAGCAGAATCACCCAGTCCTTCTATATAAAGTAGCAGGTCCCCTAACAGTGGTTTGTGCAGTCTCCTCAAGGCTGCCCTCTCTTCTAGCTAAATCCAAGGAGAAACTCAGCTTTGAGTCTTTGTCCATTGTACAAATTGCTGTTTTTATACACACACACACACACACACACACACACACACATGTACATATACATATACAAGGGGAGGGAAGGGGGAGGGAGGGAAACAACTGCACAGCATAGATCTCAAATCCCAGTACCTGCAAATGAACTGCACTTTAAGGAAACATTCATCCCTTCTTTTTTCATTCTCTGTCTCTCTTTGTGTGAAATCTCTGGTACCTACTAAGTGAAAACTTTAGGTAAACCCAAAGCCTCAGTAAAAAGATGGTCAAATTCACCACAATATCTTGCCTGAGATAACAAAAAAGAAGCACCAGTAGTACAGGATATACTCTTGGCACTCATTTTTAATGTGTTTGTCTAAATATTCAGCAACAACCCCACTGTGCAGAAATGCAGAAACATTTTACTTTCCAGCCAAGACCCCTTAAATTACAATAAGCATATGAACCAAGTCATACCAATAGTTTATTAATATCAGTGACTGCAGGAGTATGGCCCATTAAATGTTAATAGCTCTTTTGCAAACATGTCTGAGTTTAAAGCACCATTAAATGCTCTTGGCCGTTAAGTTAAACTTGTGTTTTCCCTGGTGGATTATTTGCTCTTAGATTACATTCCCTAAAGTAATATCTTCTTGTGAATATTATCTTCCTGCTTATAAACTGAAAAGCATATATGGCATAATGCTCCTAACCAATTTATAATTAAGCTGGCAGTAAGCCCATAGCTATTTGTTGTATTTATATATAATTACAATGATACATCTCACACTGATATCTAATGGAATGAATCAACCATGACATGAGAATTCAAAAAGGATGTATCCCTTCACACAAACTATGATCCCATCTGCATTCCTTGTGTGTCCTGCAATACAAATGTGGGAAGCAATATATTCCTCAAGACCTGTAAAGTATGTGTGCTCTGTAATGCTTGCCCTGCCAATGTTTTTGAACTATAGGTTTCAACTGTACCTCAAAATTTGTTATGCTCCCTAAGATGACAAGAGCTGTGGGCCAAAAACAGCTGCTCACCCAATGCAGATCTTTTAGGAACATGCCTTAGAGGTCAGCATTCCTCTACAATGAATGTCATTGCTTATCAACAAGCTCTTTGGCAATGGGTTCTACTGGAGATGAATTTCTAGGTCATAACAAAATGTATGAGTAAGGGAAGTTGGAGATAAATGTATGGCAATCTATGAAGAACATGGAATCAAAACATGTAATGGTGACCTCTGATATGCCAATGGACCTGTCTTTTATCTGCTATATCTATTATAAAAGATCTCCAAACACTCATTTCCTATAAAAACCTTGAAATGTAGTGCATATAGGAGATTCCAAGAATCAAACTAAGGGTGAAGTTAAGCCTTGTTTTCACAGCATCACCAGCAAACTCAGTCTGGAGCTTTTTCTTCTAATACAACTGGCTGCATGGGAGGCAATTTTTGTCAGGACCATTGGTGCAGAGGGAATAGTATAAACATCCCTCCTTGTGTATTGCAGTCTTGATGATAATCATGTTGCACACACTATTGTATGAAGATAAAAACATCACAATGGTACTTCAGGGAACATGATCTAAGTGCAAGTATTTCACCAAAGAAATTATCATTTAAATACGGTTGCTAGTCATGCAATAACAGTAATCCTTGTTTAGACTAGAGTCCTCATTTGTGGATCTTGGATTCATAATCCTAACTACTATTCCTACAAAAGGGGAGCAATCCATACTAACTGTTTTTCTATGGCAATTAAAAAATAATTGGCTAGCTTTCCTTTAAAAAAAATCTTGGTCCTAAACCTAGGATACCTTTAAAAATTACAGTATAACACTCACAGTAGAAAACAAACATGGAAGGACCCACAGTTCAGTTTTAGAATACATGCCTCACGAGAGAATATTTCAATCCTTGGCATCTCAAGTTAAAAGACTCACAGGTAACAAAAGCCAAGAAAGATTTAATCCCTGGACAGCCACTGTTAGGCTAAGTGAGCCAACAATCTGACAGCTTCATCTCTTCAGATGTGCTTAGTGCAAATAATCATAATATGTGCAGAGCAATCCTATGGTGGAATGTGAATCCATGGCAGAAGAAATGCCACTTGCTGGGCTTTTACTAGACAAAACAGAAGCTGAAGAAGGAGAGGAGAAAGGAGAAGCACTTTCCACTTTAGCCTTTTCGTCTGTGCCTGTATTAGTTTTGTTTCTTTCTGCTTCCACTGGTTTCAATGCAAGTAAAAATAACACGGCAAGCTCAAGGGTGGTCAAAGCAGGGGAGGGGACATCTAGGGGAGGGGGTGGCTGGAATCCAGAAGAGCTGAAGCCTCCCCTGATCCATTCCTGGCATGCCCTGACAACTCTTCCCTTTTGCCTGCAATGCTGCCAGGGCAGCCACACGGCAGTTGAAAGATCCACGCCTGTACAAGAAGGGATTCCTCAGATGGACAGAGATCCATAGGATCCTATGGCTCCTGGACCAATCTCCCTGAATTCATGTATTGAACCTGGAACAATTTTTGGAATTTTTTTCCTTCATTTTATCAAACATGAGATATTTTAATTTTCCACTCAGGCTCTACAGCACACAATGGATAAATGCATAAACATGCCCTTTTAAAAAGGAAGATTACAATCTTACTCATTTATACTTTTTGCTCAAATGAAAGCTGAGATTTAAGTGCTATTTAACAAAAGTCTCTCAGCAGCCCAGCCCTTCAAAGAACTGTAGATAACATCTCTAATTGCAAGCTAACTTTTTATCACACATCTCCATACTTCCTAAGTTGCCATTCTAACATTCTTCCACATGGAGGAAACACCCCGATGATTTGAAACATGTTACATTAATTCATGTGATAAACAGCTCATTTTTGAAAAGTTGGTTATCTGCTTTTCATTTCAATCAACCAGTCTGCAAATGACTGTTTCAGCAAAGCACAAATGTAATGCCAAAGGAGAGCTTTATAAATACTTAGGCACACCAGAAAACCAAATCAAGTGTGTCCTAGAGCAAACCTAGCATGACCTCTAACTGGATGCTTAAATGGCTAAACCTAAGCTCTCATAGTCTGGACATATCATTAGAAATCATGACTCACTGGAAAAGACAATAATGCTGGGAAAGAGGAAGGTGTTAGAAAAAGAAGAAGACTGCATTACAGATGGATTGACTCGAAAAGGAAGTCATGATCCTGACTTTGCAAGTGCCAAGAAGAGATGTTAATAACAGGCTCTCTGGGATGTCCTTCATTCATAGGGTTACTGTAAGCTAACTTGATGGAACTTAACAACAGTAAGAGCTGAACAGCAATGCAGCAAACCCACAAGCTGTACTTAAATACAGTACCTTAGCGTCTTCAATGCTTTCTGCTACCATGTATGTGAAGTTGATATTCACCAGATCTGTGCCACTACAGACACACACTATTCGTCCTTCCAGTTCATTTTCTGCTTTGCCAACAGCTTCAAGAGCAGCTAGTATCTTCAGATCCTGTTAGACACAATGAATGCCTTGTTAGAAAACCAAAGCTAAACAGAAAGGGTTTTTGTTTTCAGATATTTTGCCTGTAAACATTTCTTCTTTGCCTTAGACTCACACTTTTATCAGCACTACTAGTATACAACAACAAAATCTCAGCTTTACAACTGTTTGTTCAATAGCACAGCTGAACTATAAACCTGAGAATTTTAGGCATGATTCAAAGGAGGATCCTTATGCATCAGATGACACAGTTTACTAACATTTTACCTTTAGGAATAGTGGAGATATAATCATGACCTTTAGGTCAAGGAGAGCAAAGTGAGTCTCAGGGGCTGCACACATATCTGTGGCTGCTCAAAGGGCCTAGAAGCAGAAATTTAGCTCCTGGATCTGCTGCAGTTGCACATCTCTGCTCTAGGGTCATGCCTCTATCAGCCTTATGTAGGCGAGATAGTCTAGTAAAAGTTCGGTCAAAAATCATTCATTAGAATTAAGTTTTCAGTATATTTCCCATATTCAATTTTCTCACGGACATGCTATAATCCTTTTTTGTGGTGGTGTCAATCTTCATTTTCAAAAAATCCCTCTGCATTTATTAAGCAATCATCCACAATTACACCAGCATTACATGTTACACCTTATAGCTAAATTAAATGGCTAGTCCCAACTACAAGTCATTGAGTCAATGGAACAATAGTAAGGTGTCAGTTATGGAAATTCCATTGATTCAAAGGTTTTGCTCTAGCTGAGACTAACAAATGTTTGTATGGATGAACAACATTCAATTGGGAATATGAACAATCTTCTGTTAGAGATGGAACAAGAAGTAGTGAAAGACTCTACGGTAAAATGGGCTCAGAATGTGGGACATACCATATTTGCCAGCATATAAGATGCAGCAGCGTATAAGATGCACTGCACTTACATGTCAGCAAATGCTATTTGCCAGTGTATAAGACACACTGGTATATAAGATGCACCCCATTTTCAAATAGTATTTTTCTTGACAAAAAGTGAGTCTTACACATCAGCAAATAGGGTAATATTATGTCAGAACAATGGGGGGAAATACGGTCAGAAGGATTAAAATTTACATTGTGCTGTCTTCTTCAAGAGAATTTTATAAGATGATGTATAGGCAGCATTTGATGCCAGAAAGATTAGTCAGGATGTATAAAGATGCATCAAATAAGTGTTGGAAATGTGAGCAATATATGGGATCTTTTTCCAATATGTGGTGGACATGTGATAAGGGCCCAAAAAAAAAAAAAAAAAAAAAATCTGGAATCAAATACATTTCATGATGAAAAGATTTTGAAGATAATATCTGCTGAGGCTGATAGAAGATTCACTGGATAAGAAACATGGTAAAGTTTTACAATAAATGACAATGGCAGCAAGACTACTATATGCACAGAAGTGGAAGAGTAACGAAATTCCAGCCAAGGAAGCCTGGTAGGTTAAAGTGACAGATTTAGCAAAGATGGACAAATTAACATTTCTTATACTAGGAAAGATAACAATGCCTTGTGGAAGGTTGCGGCCCATTAATTCATTTTTTACATGACAAAGAAATTAACATTCCAATTATTGGTTTTGATTAACAGTATATGATACACTTATCAAAGGCAGTGATGTTTTTAAAAGTATAGCTCTATAACAGAAGTTGTTATGTTCATTTTGACTTACAGTCTGCATTGGGGGAGTTGGAAATTTTTTTTTTTAAATTAAGTGTGGAGGTGGTAATAATGTGAGTGCTTTAGATTAGTGCTGGGAGGCAATTGGGTAGTTGTGTCATGTAATAAGATAGTTATGTATTGTTGTGTTATGATATGTTGTATTAAGAAACTACCAAATGAATTTACGCCTCAATTAGTAAAAACGAGCTATGTCAGCCAGTCTGCTGATGAGCCCATGAAGTTCAAACCACATTTTCAAAAAACCAAGTTTAAGAGATTAAAAATCTGAGAAAGAAAACTGTATCCTAATGACTGTATATAATGCACAATTGATGGAATAATAAGAAGGAGGGAAGCTTGCACAGATAACATTAGATTATTTTGATGTAAAATGACTTTCAGTTTACAACTTCCAATTTAAGAAATCTCATTTGCATTGCAACCTCTTCACTGGGATCAGAATGCCAATGAACTAATGCATACTAATTAAGCACTTGTCTTAATAATCGCCACACATTTTTTTAAAAAAATGCCCAAGGCCGCACTATGAAAAAGTTGAGCATAAAATTTCAGTTAAAAACACTTTGGTCCTGATCCCATTAACGGGGAGCACTTTCCAATCTCAGTTATATAAGCAAGGAGATTTATGCACATGCTTAAAACTTTGCCACTGAAATCTACAGGATATATTCTATTATGGCTAGACTGTGCTCTTTGAATTTATACATTAAAAAAAAAAGCAATTTACTCTATTTCAAAAGCTAAATGTGTGTGTTTGTGGCCCCCAGGGACACCAGGCTTTCAACAGCTTTTGACATTTGTAAGTGGCAATCTCACAGAGAAAGTTCCATGACTAGTCTTCAAGCCAACACTTATTGTTTAAAACAATACCATAAAACATAATTACAGAAATACCTTTGGTAATGCTCCAAAACGAATACTGTTGATTAGGGAGCATTCTAAAACTTGCCCTTCCTGGAACAACAAAAGGAACAGCACAAGCTCTGAGGTCTGATATAATTAACACAGAACATACTGAACAGGAAATTTAGCAAAAGCAAGGCACAAACAGAATTTGTAATCAAAATTAACCCAAAGCAGCATATAGTCAAAAAATTTTGGTTCAAGTACGAGTGAGGATCCTGTGGACCTCCATATGCTGTGGGACCCCAACTCGCATCCCATCCACTGTTCAGGGTTAATGGAAGTTTTGTTTCAATGACATTTGGATGACCACATGTTCTTCAGTCCTGGGTTAAAGATGGCTGAATGACTGATTCCATCAGTCCTAAAACAAGGGAGGGTATCTTACAGACATTCGGGTCTACAATTACCATTGGCCATACAGATTGAGACTAATACTAATTCTAATCCTAAACATCTGGAATGTTTAGGGTTAGAATGCTCATCATATTTAAAATCTTCTCCACCAATGGTTCTCAATATCACAGGCACATACATCCTCTACATACATAGAGGATGAGGTAAAATGAGTGCCTGTGTTATGTCATGAGTGGAAGTCAGAAGGGAACAAAGTGGTCCATTGCTATGCATTCACAAAGCCAGCAGCACAGGGAAGGATGGGGAGAGTCATGTGGAGATAGCATTAGGATAATATATATCCTAGACCACCGTCACGTGAACTATGTTGAGAAAGTGTTATACATCTACAACCCAAAACATATTTCAGTGAATACTACTGTGTCCAACAAATCTACCTTTATCCTCCCTAACACTTCTAGGAGGACAGAGATACCGGAAATGTTTCCCCTTTCTCAAATAAGAGGGGAAAATATATTGAATGGAAATAAGTAATGTGCAAGAACCATGTTCTTTTATGGATTTCTCCCCAAAACTATCAGTGCAATCTTCTGCACGTATACTCAGATTTAAGTACAACTGTGTTTGATTGCCATCTAATGGCATAGTGGTTCACAACAGAACAGATAATATTGTTTCTTATTACAGATACACATGATCCTGAGATTCTGAAATCACTGTAAATTGTACCTTTCCCTCGCTTTTCCATGTTAGAAAAAAGCCAAACTCATCCACTTTGAAGAGGCAGCTTGGTTCAAAGATAGAAGATTCCTGTTGAAGGAGAAAAAAGTCAAATTCAAAAATTAATTAAGAGAAGTATGGGGGCTAGGGAAACATCATTTCAACTGGAACAAAATACCTGCATGCACATCAATATTAGTACAGGTGGCTTCTTGACTCAGCTGTTATTCAACACAGTTAAACAATGTGTTCGCCATGAAAAGTGCAGCTTACACATGTGGAAGAATTCCTTTGGACAGTTTTCAAATGACCTGTTGACCTTCAGTTGTACTGGAATACAACAGAGTTGCAGTGTAACACAGCTGGACATGGTTGGGGGATATAAAAGAGCCATTTTTTCCTTGCCATTCTTCCAGTGGTACAAGGGCACTCTACATACCAGGCTGTTACAGGGAATGCTAAGCCTATGTATCCCCTGCAAATCCCCACTCATCAGTCATGGGGCAGGAGTCTGGAAGGCACAAAGAGTCTACTGTCCTGATGGTTCCCCACAAACATTGGTTTGGGCACTGAGAGAACAGAATTATTGACTAGACAGGCCTTGGGTCTATCTAGTCCAGCATGGTTCTTCTTATGTTCTTAATCTTTGACTCAGAGGAGGAAGAGAAGCCTGGGTGATGAGGGGATTATGGAGGATGTACCCAGGCCTCCCCTTCTCTGTAACAGCATGATGTGGTGCCTGCAAACATCTTGCAAGGAGAGAGAGAATAGGGTTCTGTTATGCACTATGAATATAACTTCATGCATGGGTGCTGCACAAAGGTGAACTCAAGTGAATCCCTTGTGCTAATTTCTACAACTAGCTCAACTCTTATGTTTTAGGAACAGTATTTTCAGGAGGAGAAGAAGGGTGATATCAAGCACTGAAGAATACTTTTGCAAACAGCAAACACTCAGCAAGCCATTTACTTTCTCTCTTAGTTTCTTTGCTGTTGCTATGAATGTAGGGTACAAGACCTTCAGCTGTCCTGGCAGGCCTTAATGTTTAAAAATACCTTTTCTTCATTTTAAGAGATTAGAAGCAGAATACTAAGGGCTTTTATCACAACCTGTATTTTTATTTTCAGTTATTTATGTTGTTAAACAGAGTCTCTAGCTAATCTAATTGATAGACTAGCTGGAGGTTCTGTTTATGTGAATCTGTTAAAGCATCAGACAATGTCCATGTATCAGTTCAGTTCAACAAACAAAGGGTCTAATGATCTACTCCTTAAAAGAATATTGATTGCATGACTAAACAAATATAAAACATACATACAATTTTATCTTTTTTAAATCCAGTAAGTCCCCACTCATATTCTTTGGAGATATTTCTTTTTACAAGTTTACAGACATGGCTGCCAATCTGTTTCTAGCCTGAATGAGAGGTGCTGGTGATGACATTTGAAGCTCTACACAACTTGGGACCTTGAAATTTGAAAGAATGCTTCCCTCTATATATGCCTCCCTGAGGACAGAAGTCTAGTAAGGGACTCTCCTCTGCATTCCATCAGTCAGGGCAATACACTGTATGAGGATGTGGGACAAAGCCTTTTCAACTGTGGCAACCCTGTTGTGGAATGTCCTCTTCTTGGAGGCCCAATTGGCATGACTGCTGGCTTCCTTTCTGTGCCAAGTGAAAACACAGCTGTTTATTAAAGATCTGGGGGCTTGGCGGATGTCTGTGCACATGGTTTTAAACTATTTTAACCTTTTAAATCTGCTGTAATTTGTTCAATTGTGTAGTATGCTTTTAGTCTATCTAAACTATTTTTAACTCTTTTGTTTGTTTGTTTAAGTTACTTATATCAATTCTGCTTGCATATTTCCACATGATTTTGTGATATAAGGTGGGATACATAAAAATTTAATAAATAAGTGGTCTTGTAATACTTAAACTTTGCTGGAGTGGAACAGCCAACTTTCTATAGCTAATATTGGATGAACCTACTGATTTGCCTTGAAATGAAAATGAAATGGCCTTTTCTGGCATTCATTTGCCACTGTCTGCCCCCTCCTTGCCATATGAAATGTTGAAAGGGAAAGGGACAATAATAAATGAGTTTTAACCACTGTACTTTCCCTTTTTTAGCCCCTCACAAGAAAATCCAAACAAACTCGAACCATGGTTTAATGCATGATCACGAACAGTGTGGATTTCAGTAAGGAACCAAACAATTAAATATACAGGAATGGCAGCAAATGGAGAAGTGTGGCAAGAGTAGGAATGGAGAGAGTATTCTCCATTATTTCTTTCCCAGAAGAAAAACAAGGTTCTGGATAGTCAGAAAATTCCACTCGGAAAATAATTGAGCAGCAAGACTTTTGCAGTCTGCACTTGTACTCACATCTCCTAAAAGACCTGTGCTATAAAGAGATCTGGCCTACCAGCAGCCTCTTCCTGAGAACTGTAGTTCCTACTCTACTGCACCCCAGGCAGAATATGACTGATCAGGAACACATGGAGCAGGACTATATGACTCAAGTGTCACAAGTGAGGGTCTCTCAGGAGACATCTGGACTCCCATGAGATCACAGATATTGCAGGAATCCCAAAGTCATACAAATTTTATGATGGCCTCTGACCACTGCAAGAAAAGAAGTTTACTGTTGTGCGTACTGTGGGTGCACTGCTCAGTGGTGACAACCAGATAAGTGGAAGAATGGACCTACCTGCACTCACATGAGACGGGGCCCCCCATAGCATCTGGTATGTAATGTGAGGCCATTTTGTTGTATACCAAATGTTTGGGGATTGGTCTGTTATAAACATGGTCAGTGCCCACACTTTCCATTCACCCTGGCCAGTTTTCCACACAGTCCCACTTAGAACGCGTTGGGACTTTCAAACACGGGGAGAATTCTGTGGGGAAATATTCATTTTTCCCCCCACCAGAGGGCAATGAGAGCATGGTCCTTTTGAGAAATAAAGGTAACAACTAGCAACTTCTGTTTTAGAGCAATGAGTAACATTTACCTGTCAGTTCTAAAACACTGGAGGGTGATCACTTTGGCCTTTTTTCTGTTTCTAAGTGTATTTAAAAAAAACAATAAAATGTAATACATAAAGGCTAATGTGTGAATTCATGAAACTAAAGGATAATATTCAATGTGTGATTTGTTGACAATAACATTCCAAGGTCTAATCATCAACCCTGTTTAGTGAATACGGTTTATTGATCCATTACTCCAAAATTTGGGGTGAAATTGGAGGGGGCTTTGAAAGCATTGCTAACTATTTTCTTTCTCTGACACTTAATCTGTTAGTGAACAAATAGAAAGAAGTCCTTAAACAAAGTCTTCTTTTTCATCCAAACAGCATGCCCAGCTTTACTTATCCTGTTTGAACTAAATGCTATGGCAGGAAAAATCATGTTCTAGACGAAAAACACATTGCTACTAAGAGAGTGGTGAAATTTCTCATAAAGAACTACTTAAGAACAACTAACAAAATTAGATAAATATTTAATAAGCATGAAATCTTCTACTTATTCAAGACCGAATTTTCAAAAATATCTATAAAACAATGCATACTATGTTCTGAAGCTTCTTTGGATTCACTGTGTACACTAAGAGAGGGTGGCTGCCAATATAATATCTGTTTGTACACAGAACTATTGTGAGAACAAGTTCTCCATTCACATCAAGCTACTACTGCGAGGTTATCTCTGCAAATCTGATCCTTCGTACAAGCATCCTAATCCACAGCAGCGAATAGGGAGGCCTGCTATATAGGTAGCTCCCAATATGCAGTGGAGCATCTAAGTGACATAGTTCAGTGCATTCTTCATACTACTACATGTCACAGTGGATGCTTTTACAAAGAAGTCCCCAGTTTTCATATTTCCTGTCATTCTTATTAATGTGGGCCCCATGACTTTTTAAATTTATATCCCACTTTTTCCCAGTAGGGGACCCAAAGCAACATACAAAATAAGTTACAACAAAGGAGCTAAAACAAAATATGGTACAAAAATGTAAAAGTATTAAACAGTTAAACAGTCAATTCAATTAAAACATTAATTTAAAGCAACTGAAAACATATCATGCACAAATCACTTATTAAAAGTAGTACACCTGTTACACATTCTTCTACCACCAGTTAAATGCTGAAAGAAAGCCTGTTTGAATACGGTGTTTGCCTACTGGCGGAGGAGGGGGAGAGAAGACAGGGGGCCAACCAAGCCTCCCTTGGGAAGGAGTTCCATGCCCCAAGACCCGTCACTGAGACGGCTTAGTCATATAAGACTTAGTTATATCTTGACTCTATGTGGAATGTTCTATTCCACTTTCTAGCTTCTGCAGGGACTCATTCATAGGACTAACCCTACCACAAGGCAGAGTATAGTAAGCACCTCAGACAACATATTTTGGTTTTGGAAGCAAATGGTTAAATATTTTCGTCTACATTCAAGCATTAGCCCTAGCTGGAGCAGACCCACCAAATCGATGGCAACATAGTAAATTAACACTTGTGTAAGTTCCATTGATTCAGAGGATCTGCTTTCACTGGGACAACATTACGGAATGATGAGAAATCCTTGTGGAATTTTCTGCCTCGTGTGACAAAATACCTGGATTTTATACTATGTACCCCAACTTAAGAATAAGAGGAACATTTGCTATTCCACTCCAGTCTTGACCCAGCTTTAGAGTTGCTAGGAATTAGGGCACTGGCTGAAGTCTCAGAGAACTACTATGCTTACCAGATTCTCCAATTAGAAAGACATATCTAAGCACAACGGCCACTGGAAGAATGAAATTTGATTTTGTGTATGTGTTTGTGTGTGTGACAAAAGTAACTTTAAAACCCGTGCATCCATCTCAGTGGTAATGGATGGTACCAGGATTCTCTAATTAAGGCAAAGATGTCTGTATGTGAGTTGTGCTTGTGAAATACAAGTGCCCCATAATACCAAGAGCAAAAGTAAGAGTAGGGAAGAGACTGGAAAGGGAGCTGGTGCTCATTTGAGCACATTGTGACATTTTGAGTGGAATGCCAGCACTGTGACTCCTTATCCTTCTTGTTCGGTAAGCCTTGGCCATAGTGATGCAGGGAACAGAGAAAAAGAAATTCCCAGGAGCTGGCAGTGAGGCCTCCTTTCAGTGAGCTTCAGCAGCAGTATAAATCCAAAACAAACAAACAAACAAACTACCACCCTTCCCATGTGTTATGTAAGCTATGTAGAAGTTGATGCGAGTCCTAGCAGGAATGGTGACAACTTATACAGCCATTGGGCAATATTCTTCCCTGCCAAACCTTCTGGATCTAGTTTTTCACCTTCTGGATCTAGGTTGTCACATTACCTGACACAGTGGGCTTTACTCAAATTCTAGGCTTATTGCTCTCATGCATCTTCCTATAATCAGTTGACCCTGAGCCCGTTCCAGACCACCTTTCAATCCTTGCCTGCCCTTTATGATGTCCCAAGGGCCCATCCAGTGATGTCAAAAGGGCCTGCCCTATGGTCTCAGAGTTTGGGCCTCACATCTCAGTGAGTGGGTTGTTCCTGGTGATGGAGCAATCCTGATCAGCCTGGCTGACTTGGCAGGAAGTCAGTCTTTTATGTTTCTATCCATGAAGCTCGAGTGATAGAAGGCAGACATGTGCTGTTTGACTTTTTCTTTTTTCTGTTTGTTTCTGGGTATTATTAAAATAGATTCCTTACTTCTTCATATCTGTCAAAAACAGCTCCATCTTGTAGAAACGACGGAACTGGCTTCTGCCAGTTAAATTCATATGGTTTTGCCATTGTTTTGTACAATCACCCTGAAAGAGAAACAAGCAAGTGAAATTAAATTTTGGCTATTGGAATAAGAAGCAATTAAAACTCCTGATACTATTTTATTACCAGATAACAAACCAAAGTACACTCTTCATTACATTTTTCTTGTTACCATTTATTAACCATTATAGTTAATACTTGAAAGAGTTAAAACACCAAATTTGTATGGATGTTTCTGTATCAGATGTGTTGATCATAATGCCTGAGACAGCCTAGACTACAAATCTAAACCAAACCATCTCTCCTAGAAGAAAAAAAATCATAGTATACATTTTTACAACTCAATAAATAAACAGTCAGAAAGAAAGTTAATCTGAGCTGAGTAACTCCTCATATACGTGTATATAAATATTAGTGCTTGGGCAAATTCTCTTTTTGGACTGCAGTTTCCTGAATCTCTCTGCCAATATGTGGTCCAAACAAAGTGAGGGGAAAAATTTCATAGTTCTGGTTCAAATTATGGCTTGGATCCTAACTTTTCTAATCTCTGCCGTACTTATCAAGCTCCTTTCTAATAAGCAAGGCCACCCATCTAACCCAGCACTGGTTTCTAGGAATGGCAATAGCTCTCAGGCAAAAGTTTCCCCAGCACAATTATGTGGGATACATTAAATTGAACTATATCTTGGACCTTCTTCATGTAAAATCTGCCCCCTATTACTGATAAACTCTCCTGCCTTCCTTTCAAGTGAAATAAGCAACAGGGTGTAGAACTTGTTCTCTGTCAAAATAATCTAGGGCAAAGCTAGAGAAGACATTGCTCAGGTGAATTTGCCTTGTGTATTTATTTATTTTTTTAAAGAAACATCAAGGTAGTGGGAGAAGCAGGAAGGATTTGAGCTGCAGCAGGTAGGCAAATGATAGAAAGGTTATCGTTATTGCACTAGGAAAAAATCTTGCATTTGTTAACAAAAGGCATTTTTAAATCATGTAACTTCTTTCATGTGAATTTCGACTTGTCCTTCTGTAACTGAAAAGGCTTCTTCTCTACACTAAAAGAAGAATTGGAAAGTTGCTTTATTTGGAGTAAACTCCCAGAACCTTCATGCCACCCTGACCACCAGCCATGAAACCTTGATAAACAACTTTTGCAAATTCTGATCGAAGATTCAGTGGAGGTACTCCACTGAAGGAAGGAATGTTGAGAGGTAATTTTCAACCACTGTCCTTTCCCCTTTTACAGCCACTTTCCATACAGTTCCAGAAACTCCTCCAGCCTTCCAGAGCAGTCTTCTCAGGGAGAAAACTGGGAAAGGGGACATGACAAAAATAACAGGAAGCCTCAAATACAGGCCATGTCTTTAGAAAGCATTCACCGAGAAGTACCTAAAACTTGTTAAGTTATATTATATGAATGAATTGTTCATTTTAAGCACTGAAAATTAGCATTAGTAGCCACCCTCATGGTGCTCTCTGGAAGAAAATGTTCCTACTTGAGATGAAAGGTTTTTTTAAAAAATAATAAATCCCTAACACAAATGGAAAGCCTGAAAATAACCTTATATTTATTTCTAGTTGTTCTCAAAAAGAAAGAAATCTAAGTTAAAGCACATAGCCAGAAGCCAGAAAATATGTATAGCACAAGAAGCCAGAGAGGATATACACAATTTAATGAACTTGTGATCTCACCAGGTAGACACTGTTAACAAAACAAGAAAACAAAATCAGTCAAAAGAACACATCACTGCAGTACTGGTGTCGTAATGAGAAATGGTACTAGAAAACAGAATTTTTATTTGATCGAACTAAAAACAGGTTCAGAATGTTGCAACAGCATCTATTTCAGCTGATCTCAGCCCTTTGTATTATCCTAGTAAATGGTAGACAATGTTAGTAAAAAGATTACTGAAGAAGACGCTCCATTAGATTCTAACAGGAAAAACTTTGTCTGCAGAACTTAAGCCTAGTTCTCTATTCAAGAGATATTTGGAATTAAAATTGAGACTAGCATTTTATTTTGAAGGAACTGAATGGATTTGCTGTGTGTGTGTGAGAGGGAAGACAATTAATAAAGATACAGCATGTCAGTGCAAGAACAAACATATGACCTTCAGAAAATTATGATTTAGATTAGAAGTTAGCAAAGCAGTTCTACACTCCTCGGAGAAAGGAGCCAATACTAACTCTGTCTATTGATGAAAATATTTCAGACCTTTAAAGAAGGAGCAAAGGAAATTATTGACATTTGAGTATACTCTCTTTTAGGTTTAATGTCAAGCAATTAGTTTTGGGACTGATACATGAACAAACATGCTCAATTAAAGGAGAAACAGATTAACTCTCTGAACCTTCTTTTCACTACACATAACTGCCTCCTCAAAATTCCTTGGGGATAATCTCTCTGCCTAAGATATTATCTTCAGTTACTATATTTCTGAAAACAAAAGAGATCAAATTTCTGCATAGAATATTTTGTTGTTTAATGACATTGACAGAGACCCCTAGTTTGATCACGTATTAGATCAGTGGTTCTCAACCTGTGGGTCCCCAGATGTTTGTGGACTTCAGCTCCCAGAAGCCCTGAGCATTGAGCATAGTGGCTGGGGCTTCTGGGAGCTGAAGTCCACAAACATCTGGGGACCCACAGGTTGAGAACCACTGTATTAGATGAAGCCAACATTTAGCAAAGTTAGGCATGTAGTATTAGTTTTGTCTTGTACTGCAGAGATTTGTTTGATTTTACAATAGAAATTAAGAGACACATCTACTTTATATTGTTTCCTTGGTATACTTTTATGACAACTAGATCAATTATAACTTAGACAATTACATATACAAATAAACAGTACATTTTCTATGAAAAAATGCACTTTCTGCACAGAAAATACTATTTCTGAGCAGTACATGCTATTTTCTACACAGAAAATCTTGTTTTCCATGCCAAAAAAAAGCACATGTGATTACATGCAGAATAGGTCCCCAACTACAGTATTTTCTGCACAGAATTAGTTGATCTGCTTAGCATAAGAAAAGCGTCTGCAAGCAAAGCAAGCAGGGGTGTGTGAGCCACACCCTCTCTATATGAAATCATAAAGGGATTTGCTGTAAATGCCTGCATAGCTGAAGCCTTCAGCCCTCAGCTCTGACCTGGAAATGGAGGCTTATGCTGTGAGAAGATGATACCTTTTGTCAGTTGCTTCCATAACTCTGGTTGATTTTGTTGCAAGCTCTTTCCCTCAAGACAGGTAAGACTTCAGTATATGTAGAGAGAAGGGAATATATTTTCTTCACCATCCATCTCTTTCTTCCCTGTTCATTCACAAACTGTGTCCTAATTTTATTGTGGTAGAGCTAGAATCTTTCACAGGAAGTGAAAAAGATGAAAAGTGGCCTTCTCATGATAATATTCAAAAATACATCCCCTCTGTTGTTGTTTCATCCATACCGTTTGTCAGCCATCACTGCAAGGAGCCTGGATTGTGTGGATCCATGCCCCTCTCCTTTCACATTCTTGGTAGACACCATTTTCTTACCATGAGAGGAGAGGCACCTATTAAAACTATCTACTTTCAATGAGAAAAAAGGAGAAACCTTCCAAAAAGAAAAGGCCATTAGCAATAGTATTAAATCAAATAAAAGAAATAAAAGAAACAAATCCCCCAAAATCAAAATCACACATGAAACTTCCTGTAAGAGGCAAAAGAAAATGGAAAAGAAGACGCTTATGTTGTTACTTGGCCAGAAGCCTCGGGTCTCTAGAAAGAGGGAGGCTGGAAACTTTAGGACAGGGTAGACAAAAGTGGCTCTTTAGAAATTGTTGGATTGATACTCTCATCAACCTTATGCTGCATTACTGAGAGTGGGGGATAGTGGGATCTGTATTCTTATGACATCTTGGATGGTCAGCTTTGTCTGCTCTAGTGTTATAATTGTCTCCAAGACTTCTCAGATCCCCAAGGAAAGTCCCATGAAGAACCTGAGAAAGAATACTAAGCTCTTGATCGCTTCTTTTCATGTTAGATGCTTAGGAATATTGCTTCATTTGAGTGCAAGATCTATTTCATGCACTGAAATAACCTAGGTTTTGTCCCAAACACTGTAGTACAGTGTCCCTAGTGGTGATAAAGCCATAAAATGGTGGTTTAGCAATAAAATTCAACAGGGTGAGGATGGACAAATCTAGTCACCATCACTCAATCAAATCTACCTCAGAGGGTTGTTATTATTGTGAAAAAGACGGACGGCAACACGAACAAAATCACAAGATCATTGGAGAAAGACTGTGATAAAATATCACCATTAAACAAATACATAATGTTTCTGTGACTTATTTTCTGTTAGAAATGCAGAAGCATGCTGAGGGTATCCACACTATTCTTGCTTCTAAGCTGCATACAACTGATCAGCATGGCATGCACCATGAACGATTCAACAAGTATTCATGCCTAAATTGTCAGACAGATCACAACTTCTTTGAAAGAAAATTATTCGCCCTCAGCTGGTGCTCTCATTCCACAACCCTTTTCTTCCCTCAAAAAAATAAGAACAAAGACAATGCTGTTTGATATCACAGTTTTTCCACACTGAAGATATGTTTCTGACATCTTTATAAATGTGTTGAGATCCCACAGCACACCAGAATCAAGTACAAGGAACACAGAATTGTCTGTTGTCCAGTCCTTGGTTGCTGTGCAACCAAGGAGATATCCCAAACCAATGGAAAATGAAACATAATAATAATAATAAGCTTTAGAAGAGTCAATGCAAATGCTTCAAAAGGGATTAAAAAGGAAACTAAGTATAAATATTCAAAAATTAGCAGCCAAATATACAATGAAAGGAATAAAATCTTAGCCTTGAAGAAATAATAGGATGTTCCTTCATAATGACATAAATACACAACAATGTAGAGCAAGTTATCTTGAGCAAATGGGAAGGTAGGAGCATCTTAATCAAACATGGATCAGTGCATTCAATGCATCATAATCCCCAGCTGCCTCAAGAAGAATTTTCATTCTCCAGCAGCTGCTTATTTTGGTTAAGGAGAAGCTCAAATGTAATTATAATTGTGATAGCCTTAGATGGGAAAAAAACTCATTCTGAACTAAAAATAGCTAACACCACTAAGTTCAGCTGTCACTCAATTCAGCTTGATGCATGATCACATGCCTCTTCCTCTGAGAGCACACAGATCATCACAATGAACTTGCACACAAGAAGAGTGTATGATTTGTGCCAAGATGTCATATTTTAAATAGCCGGTCTAATAACCTCCATATTTTCTGAAAGACACTGACTCCTCCATACAACTGAAGGGGGTGACAATACTAGTTCATCAAAAGTAATTTAGTTACTGAGTGGGGACATGATACCAGCCACCCCACTACAACCAAAATGCTCTGAAGATCTGGAGAGGGAAAATAACACCAGGAAAGCATCTAAAGGAGACACATGGGCAACTCTTGCAGTAGAAGTTTATAAAAAAAGGGGGAGGGGGAGTGGCTCCCAAGGATCTGCATTGGAGTGGGTGCTTTTATTTTATTTTTTTTAATTGAAAACTGATGAAAGGACAAATAAATGGTTTGAGAGCAAATCAACCCTGAACTCACCCTAGAAATCAAAAGGCACTGAGGCTGTTGTTCTTTGAACACATCATGAGATGATATGACTCACTGGAAAAGATGATGGGAAAAGAAAGTAGGAAATCAGAAAGACTGCATACCAGATAGATTGACTCAATCAAGGAACTCACAGCCCTGAAATTCAAAGACCTGAACAGGGCTGTTGACGACTAGGACTCATAGAAGACACTCTTTCACAGACTCATCTTAAACTAAAGTTGACTTGATGGCAAACAGCAACAAGAAGTTATGCATGGGTTCACAAAGGATAGATCATACAAAGACTTCAAACCCAGCTGTGAAAAAGGCAAATTCCATTTTAGGAATCACTAGGAAAGGACTAAAAACCCAAACTGTCAATATCAAAGTGCCTTTATACAAACCTATGGTGCAACTGCACTTGCAATATTATGCACCATTCAGGTTGCTGCATCCCAAAAGGGAGATAGTGGGGCTGAAAAAGGTTCCAAAAGACCAACAAAGTGATGATGGGACTGGAACAGCTTCCCTGTGAGGAAAAGTTACTTTTGTGTTTTTAGTTTAGGAAGGCAGTAATGATAAAGTGGAAATATAAGTCTTTGCTAATTTTCTTCTTGAAGGAAGCAATGAGTAATTTTAGAATTTTTTTCTCATTGCAAGTCTTCAAAAACTGCACAGTTTTCAACAACTATTTCTAGCTTGAGACTTATTCTACATGAAATTTACATGTGGTTGTTTTGTGCAAAAACAGCATTTTCTGCAAAGGAAATATAACTTTAATAATCTTTCTTACGAAGAAATTACATAAAATTATCTTGCACAGAAAATGTTGTTGCTGTTTTGTGTATGTGTGTGTGCGCATGCAGATGCAAAACATTCATGTATGAATTTTGTGTAGAATAAGTCCTAAACTATGACGATTCTTGTTAGGGTTTGTTGATACTTGAGAAACATATTTTTCAAATATTTTTGAATATTCTTCCCATTACTGTGTTCAAAATAATATGCATGGTATGTAGGAAAGGGGTGGCTTTTGGTATGACCTAACAAGGCTTTCATTATGGTCTTATGTTATTCCTCCTTTGGCCCAGGTACTTTGTAAGGATCTGTAGATGCTCTCAGTATCTCAACAATGTATCTCCACCACAACCATCACTCCCTTTTTTTCCCACCTATGCTCAACTTGTGCAGTACAGGGGAACAGACATCCAAACTTTATCAAAACAATATTCCACAATCTATAGTTCCATCTGCCAGTAGAAAATATGCATAAGAGGACAATGCTTTGTACTGGTTATTAAGACAGACCAAAATCATAATTGTTGACCATATTTTGTAACCATTTCTTATGTAATACGTAAATATCCCTTTATTACTGTGATTGAAACTATAGCCTCCAAACAATCTACAAACCGACCAAGAAAATTCAACAAATGCTCCATTCAGCAAAGGACAAGAGGGATTCTCTAACTTCTGCGGGAGTTTACCACATACCTTGCAGCTGTGGGCAGGTCTATATAGGGACTACAAAACGCAGCATCCAAACACAAATCAAAGAACATGAAAGACATTGCAGACTGATCCAGCCAGAAAAATCAGCAGTAGCAGAACATGTTATAAACCAACCTGGACACAGAATGCTTTTTGAAAGCATAGAGATTCTGGACCATTCTGACAACTACTATGTCAGAGTACACAGAGAGGCCACTGAAATCCATAAACACATGGACAATTTCAACAGGAAAGAAGAAACTCGGAAAGTAAACAAGATTTGGTTACCAGTACTGAAGAACACTAAAATCAAGACTCAAAAATATGCCAATGAACACCACCCAGACTCTGGAGGTCCCTCTACAGGGAACAATACAATGGGTTGCTAATCTACTTAATGCACTGTTATGCATACCCCCTGACTAACAATACACCCTGGGGGATATCTCATTTAACAATAAGCCATCACACAGGCCAACTGTAACACATGCAAATTGCTCCCTCCCACCCGGGGACTACACAAGTATATATACTCTGTTTCATTTCCATGCCATCAGATCCTCTGAAGACGCCAGCCACAGATGCAGGCGAAACATCAGAAGAAAATACTAACAGAACATGGACACAAAGCCCGGAAAACCCACAACAACCTATAGCAGTGGTTCTCAACCTGTGGGTCCCCAGATGTTCGTGGACTTCAGCTCCCAGAAGCCCCAGCCACTATGGTCAATGCTCAGGGCTTCTGGGAGCTGAAGTCCATGAACATCTGGGGACCCACAGGTTGAGAACCACTGACCTATAGCCTCTTTCATTATGAAGGCAAAGATTTTAGTAGACAAGAAAGAGGAGGTATTAGTTTTTTGCCTGAAAAATTAGACTTTACTTCTCTTAAAAGTCTATATCCTCATTCGGTTCCCTGACACAAGATATATGGGGAATACTGGAGAAAATCAAGCAACCTTCAGTTGTACATCAGCTAGAAGACATGTTGAAATCAATCACAAATAGAGTGAAGATGCTGTTGTCAAATATCTGTCCCTGATTCTCCACCAGAAATTCTGTACTTTGGTTTCTTGCTCCTTCAGGAATCTTATAAAATCAGTATTCTGAAAGATATATGCTCCTGTTGTGCATATACTGAGCAATATCATGTTTCAGGCAAGTCATTCTCACAATGCAAACAAAGCAAGAGTCATTCTGGCATACCTTTGGCAACTGTGGAGCACATGCAAAAGTTCTATGATGCTTCACCCTCACTGATTCATGTCATGTATTACACACATTGGGGGGGGGTTAGAAAACAAAACAAGGCAATTATATTTGTACAGGTGCAATAACAATGCTAGAACTGCAAAGGAAAAGAGCCTATTACTAGTACATTAAAGAACACTGTGTACGCCAAAGCAAAATGGCAATCATTAAGAATATAACTGACTTGGCTTCCACTGTCCGGGAAACATGTAAACTAATCACATGTAGGAAGGAAGAAGACAAGGCAGACCAAAATTCACTGGAGTGGAAAAGGAGAATTAAATAGTCAACATTACAACCACAATCTACAGTATGTACAAGTGGCCGTAACATAAAATGTTACAGTGTAGAGTTCTTTTGTGTCAGGCACTCTCAGATCCTCCCCCAATAATTTGTGTTTTCTCTCTTGTGTTTTGGTATTCTTCTGGGGATGGGATGGACACAGTTATGCCCAATCTCAGATATACTTAAGTCTCTGATTCCTCCACAGATATCTATTGCTAACTGCCACATCCATCCCTGGAGATATTTACACTGGCTTCTTAATACAACCCAAGAAATTATCTATCCCAACAATGAGATGGTTCTTTTTGTTTCCATCTGTCTGCTTCTTCCTCCCTCCTTTTTTATATCCTTTCTTCTCTTTGTTGAAAATGGGTGGTCCAATTGTTGAGGATACTGAGGGCCACAAAAACAGTCTTGGGTGCCACATGTAGGCCCATGGCTGCATTTTGCTCATCTTTTTTGCTCCCATTCAGGGAGATGTGCACAGGGGTCTAGGATATTAAAGAGGCACTAAAGATGGCAAATGCTGTTCTGTGAGCCAAGCTTTGCTGACACCAAATAGCCTCTAAACCTTTACAATATGAGGGAAGCAACTGTGACCTTCCACTTGTTACAGGACTTCAGCTTCCAGCATCTCTCACCACTGACTATACCGGCTAGGACTGTTAGGAGTTGCAATTCAACATCTGAGGCATTACACAATCTCCACCCCTGGTACATATGTTCCATAAAAGTAAACATGATATGACCTACCTGTTCAGTAAAACGCAGTTCAGTAGAAAAAGATACTGAAACCATGGCAGAGTATCTTGCTAACCTCTTACATCTAACACTCATGCACAAGCTACCCACTTCTGCTTTAAAGATCTTTTAATATGAGCTTTGCACCCAATAACACAGCTGAGAAAACTGTCTTGAAGGCCAGGAAAAAGTTCTGTCATGAAACTAAGTTAGGATTGGCCCTATAAGCTACCTAGATGGGAGACTACCTGTGGAATCCTATAATAGTGGTCACAGTCTTCAGAGGAAGAGTACATGAAGTAAATCAATAGAACTGAGTTGGAGTGTAGTAATGGTAGTATCAATGCAAGTACCAAAAACTGAGAACTTCGTGGTTGCGTTGTAGAAACTTCAAAGAGCTGTATCCGTTGGTTCTAATCAGAATGTAAGATTCAGTTGCCAGTTTTTTTAGCAGAGCAGTTTCCAGATCTCTAAGAGTGCAGCAGTCCTGTGAAACTAATCTTTCGCGCTTCCAAGTTAAATATATATGTATATCATTCCAAGATCTCAAGCTCAGTGATAGCAGCTGTGCAGACACCATAAACATCATATAGCTGGACAGGAAACTCACTTAAAAAAGAAACTCACAAAAAAATCAGGCCCAACAGGAGTGGTAGAACTCTGCAAACAACAATGACAAACTACTAGTCTTTGCTTCCTTGCCCCCTTTCCCGCCCTGAGATCAAGGAAATGACAACTGTTCTTTCTGTTTTTCTCTGCTATTTGCATATAGTTGCAGGAGCACTCACAAAAAGCATAATTCATCATGACTCCAAATGTTCATGTCCACTTTGAGCAAACTAGTAGCATTCTCTTTGTTCCACTCGCAAGTCCTTAAATGAAAACTAAAACAATTGTTCATGTACTCTCTTTTCCAGTCTCCCTTCATTTAAAATGTTCATGTCATAAGAAGTAAACATCTATTCCCTGTTTTTAAATCATTCTATTTCTCCTTCAGGTAAACCGAAGAGCTATTTCTGCTGCAAAATCCTATTCACCCACTACTGTTACCCTTTTGTAATTAGTTGGTTCTCTTTTTCTGTTATACTTCAAATTGCTAACATTTATCACTATCTTGCCTTATATATAAAAATCATACAATTATAAACTATGTTAGTGCACAATGAAATAATTGTTGAACATGCTTCCTATACCTTTAGTGACTTGCGCTCAATATTCAGACAATACGGAGCTCAAGAGATGGGGACTTCATATTGCCATAATCTATAGGGATTCAAACTCAGACCCAATTGGTAGCCCCAACTATAGTAGACCCACTGAATCACTGAGATTAACACTATAACTTTTTAGGAATAATTCAGTGTACCTGCTTCAGGCGTAGCAAATAGATTTAGGTCTCACTCTGGCAGATTCTTGTTAGGAAATTAAAGGGAAGGAATTAAGATGATGTATGACTGTGTGTGTCTTCAAGTCATTTACTGACTTATGGTCATCCCCTGAATTTTTAGGGTTTTCTTAGGCAAGGAATATTCAATGGTACTTGTGTCAGTTCCTTCCCCTGAAATATTGCCTACAGCACCTGGTATTTGTTGGCAGTGTCCCATCCAATTACTAACAAGAACTGACCTTGCTTGGCTTCTAAGATCAGATGGGATCTGGTGTTTTTAGGGTATTTAGGCTGCTATTAAAAATATTTTGCTCCAATTCACAAATTATTTTTCCCATTGTTTCCCCAAAACATGCACAAGCTACCACTTTGGTTTTACAAAGACCCCATTTTATTCCAAAATTATCCACACTCAACCTCCTGAGTTTGTTTTAGTAGAATTTATTTAAACAGATTTTATTTAAATGAAGCCATAGCACTCTAAAAAGAAGCTCCAGAACAGTGGTTTTCAGTCTTTGATCCTCCAGATGGTTTAGACTTCAACTCCCAGATGTTACAGCCAGTAAGAATCCTGGGAGATGACATTCCAAATATCTGGAGGACCAAAAGTTGAGAACATTGGTTTAGAATCATGCACTGGATCAAAGCCAAAATCTCTCCTGCACATTGATCCTAGTAACTCTGAGGGCAGCTGAAATATTTCTATAAAGGGTTTCCAAACAATTCCATTTCTAAAAAGGAGTTCTCCTACTCAAAATAATAAATTGAGCGCTCAGCACATTTCACTTGCCTAAAAGTTAGGAGGTTAACACTGAATTATTTTCTAGTTGAAGAATGGCACTGAGGGTTTCAGATAAAACACTAAAACCTACAGTGATTCAGATCCACTGCAGAAGGGTTTGCTGTTTAGAGCCTGCACTAGAATTCTACAGAAGGCAGGGACAGCAACTCAAGGCCAAATGCACAACAGAGATTGGCAAACTCTCAACAGAGTTGTGCAGGAATTCCCTGTGCTCTCCTGTTTCAGAAGACAAATTGTTCCATACAGTTGCAAGAGTAATTTACAACTACATCTATTTCCATACGTACCGAGGACATGTGGCATGCTGAAAAGCCTTTACAGCACAGAATAAAGAGGGAGAAGGCATTTGTACATGATGGTCTCCGTCAAATTTGGGGGCAACCAAAATGTAAGCTAATTACCAGATACCATGTTTGCATACGCAATGAGTGAAACCATGTTGTACTGTAGTAAAATCAATCTGAAGCCACAGACTACCAACAAAGAACTCTGAACTACTGTGTCATCCATCATTGCAGTACTTGCTACAGCACATGCCAAAGATGATGGAGAATGAAAACTGTGGAATGTCAACATCACTCCAATTTACACATCACAGAGATGAAAGATCCATCTTCCCTCCCACTCTCTCAACATACTGCCCAAACAACTTCCACCTATATGTTGATAATGTGCAGATTGATGACTTTCTACACAGAATGATGTGCCTATTTCTAATCTGTTTTCACTAAGCCTGTGAGTGAGTTGTGAGCATTATACTGTATTCATAGCTTTTTGTAGTATGCATCAGTTCTGGCTGGGCTAAGATAATGAAATAGTTCTCCTGGGAGAAAGAGTATAAGGATCTCTATTGTGCAGTATCACAACCTGCAATTTCTTTAATCAAAAAGGAAGCTACTGTGGTAAAAAACCACAAAAAAGAAAAGCCATTGTGGTCATAGTTTAATGACTGACTTTACTTAACAATGTATTGTTCACGCTTAATACTCAGAAGAGTAGCACTGTGATCAAAAGGCAATCAGGTATCCATTCTTGAAGTATGTATTACTTCAGATAATTTTTTGTCTTTTAAGTGTTCTCTTTCCCATAGAAAGGATCCAACATGCCAAGATGCATTCACCTCTTATAATTCTTTTTGTTGTTCTCATTTTAGCTTTAATAAACCTAACTCAATGGAATTGCTTTTATAGGTACAAAATGTTAATTTCTTTTTATGATCACCACCCAATGACTTATTATTATAAGTGGAACATTAGCTGGAAGTTTCTTGTAGTTCGCTGCACACTACCCATCTATTCCATAAACATTAACTAGGTTAGAGAAAATTCAATACAAATTAAAGTACATCCTGATCCTGAGCAGAACAGCTGAGTGAGTTTTCTACAAAAGACTGGATTAACCAGGGCAAAAAGACAAGAATGTATTTGTCTGATGAATGCATTTGGACAATACACACTGAATGCTATTGTTGTCATTTAGGCCAAAAAGAAATAGAAAATGAAGAAAATACACACACACATGTAAGGTGTAGAGGACTTTTCTTGGAAGTAATACATGTGAAAAGGAACTAAAAATTGTAGTTGATCACAAGTTGAATACAAGTCAGCACCACACTTAAGACATATGCGGGTAAATCTGGAACAGGTTAGGATGAGGGCAGTAAGGATAGCAAGTGGCATGGAAAACTCATGAAGAAAGTAGAAGGAACTACGGCCATTTCCGCACAGAGTATTAGAAATGGTGCAGTCTGTCCTCTAGGGAGGACGTCTGCACCTGGGAGCAGACCGGGTCTGGACTACTTAGTGTAGTTCCGCACCACAGCCCACTCCGGAACGACCCTAAGTGGTCATCCAGTGTGCCTTTGAAAAACCTGTTTCTTTAGGTTTTTCAAAAGCACGGAGCGTGCCAGTGTGAGCCTGCTCCCTTGTGCAGATTTGCAGGCTCGCACCAATGCGAGCCTGCGATCTGCCGGGGCGGGCTTTAGGCTGGCGAGCTTCAGCGGTTGGTCGAGACCCTCGATCAACCGGAAGCTGCCATTTTCATCCCTGGAGCAGTGCAGAACGACAAGCACGCACTGCTCCGGAGCAGCCTGGACCAGACCAGGGAGCCAAAGGACCTGGTAAGTAGCGTCACGGGGCGATTCCCTCGCCCTGTGCGGAAATGGCCTATGGCTATCTACCCCAGAAAAAGAAACAACCAACTGCAGGGAGACATGATAGTATTCTTTAAAGACCTGAAGGGATGTTAAAACAGAAGAAGATAAAGACTAGTTCCCTGCCCCAAAGGAGAGGACAAGATCTGATGGATTTAGGATATAGGCAGATAGAATTCATTCAAACACCAGGAGAAACATCTCAAAATCAAGAGCAGTTCAATGACAGAACCAATTACTTAGAGGAGTGGCTGGCTCTCCCTTGCTAGAAAGATCAAGACAAAGAGCATTCTATGAAGGCAGGTGGAGTGGTAGGTTTCTCTGATCTAACATGATTTGGACTAGAGGATTTACAAAGCTACCTCCAACTCCAAAATTCTATCCAGTTTAAAGAGCTCCCCAATGGATCTGAGAAGCCCACATTCCCATGCCCACCAATACTCCCTCACATTTTAAAGACTCCTTGTATTCTCTAGGAAATACATGGAACATTTCACCAAAATTTCCACCCCACCCTCCCATTTATGTTACAGGCCCATCATTCTTGGTTTTGAACAAAGTACCTCCCATGGCCTAAAGCCTATTGAGATAGCAGAAATGTGGCAAAATTGTCTGATCATTTGGAGGTCACAGGGGGTCTTTTAAAATAAGAGAGAGAGGAAGAGAGAGAGAGATGGGGTACCATGCTGAAGGCCTGGCCTACACTTTGCCCACTCCACTCTAGATTTTGTGGGTCAAATGTTGTTACTTCCAGGAGAAATCTGAATCTAGCACAGACTACCTGCTTTGCATGAGGAAGGACCAAGTTCAGTTCCTGGCATCTCCAGGTAAATCTGGGAAAGTCTCAGTTCTAAAACCCTGCAGAGCTGCTGCCACTGGGGGTAGACAATACTGAGTTTGATGGACCAGTCACATACACATGTGAGTCACGGACACCATGAAGAAGAAGCCAGCTTCCCCATGCCAGCAATGCTGACAGTAATGTATAACAATTTTATCAAATAACATATTATAAATCATATTAACATATTCCATACTGGAGTTTTTGATATTATAGTCTTCTTAGTTGTACTATGGAATTCTAAACTGTTTTAAATTGATTTGTGTTTTAATAGTATAAATGGCTTAATGTATCTTTTAACATTACAATTTATTATGTTTTTAATGGAACTTCTTTTCTAATTCCATCGGAAGCCTCCTTCCATCCAAGTTCTGGGAGAGAGGGACAATGTAAGTCAAATAAACAAACCAACAGCCTATATGTTCCAGGCTAATATCATCATCATCTTCTCCATCACCACCACCACCACCACCACCACCATCATCATGCAGGGCCCTTAAAGACAAGTAGCTCTTGAAGATGAAGGAACACAAGAACAATTAAAATACAGCAAAATTTGTATCATTCTCAGGTGTCACCCTTGAATTGTGATGCTCCATTCTCTGAAGCTTTAAAAATCCTGGAAACCCTATCCACACAGCCAGTCTGTGGTGATCTAAGCAGGGGGCTGCTCACCTAGCTACTACACAGAATGGAATGTTGTCCCTTGCTCCGGCCTACAAGCTTCCTGTACCTATCAGGATTCCATCTTTCTTTCTTTCTTTCTTTCTTTCTTTCTTTCTTTCTTTCTTTTTTTTGTATTTATATGATACCTCTCCTCCCACCTAGTGTATTTATATGACACCGCTGGACTTTTAACTTTCCTATGTATTAAATACTTTTTAAAATGATTTAAATTAATGTCTTAATAGGATTTTTAATTTTTTTATTGCACATTGTTCTAGTTGTATTTCATTCTAATCTCTGCTGTAAGTCAATTTAGGTCTCATACTGGAATAAAAAGAGGATATGAAATAAATAAACTGAGCTTCATTTACTTGTGACTTCTAGTGTAGCACCTCAGACCAAAAGGCAAGATATAAATATTTCAAACAAATAAACAAAAACCAATGGTTCAGCTGTAATCAGAGAAAATGGAGTTATCTGAAAAGATCATTATCTAAAGTGGGCTGCCATCCAATCCATAATTCAGAGTTGTGTTTAAAACTGAGAAACTAATGTTCTTTTGACTGATAGGAAATGCAAATTAAGAGGACAGCAACCTTAAAACAAGTGCCAAGAGAAAGCTAAACACAGGATTACCTATGTTATTGTAAACTAGATAAGATTTTTTTTTCCATGTGATTCAACTCAGAAACTCAGCTGTCTTTGGAAGCTGGCCAAGGAAGAAACAACTGAGGGGAAATTTTAGAGCAATAGATTCCCAAGCTGAAAATGCCACGAGAAGACAAGAAAAAAAGTAGGGCTGCAGTGATATATTTGAGATCACACGCTTGGGGGCACCATATAAATGAGATCCCTGCTACAGTGGCAGGATGGAAGCTATGACACCTTCACAAATGATACCTCCAACACAACAACTTGGATACATGGACATAAAATGATGCAAGTTTCTTTGCTTCTCTGGTGCAGCTCTATCAGCCGACCAGAAGAAAGAGATGTGCGACAGAACCTAGTTAGGGTTAGGTCAAGTGCAGTGGTTATGACTAACACCAAGCTCCATACAGACCATAAGACAATCTCACACCCAGTTCAATGCAGAACATTAGAGCAGTGCACTCCAAGGGCAGCAATGGGAGTTGAAACTGTTCCTCTGTATTTGCTAACCTACCTGTTTCAGGCAGACTCCTATTCCACAACCACTCCAAGGTAAGCAGTTATATAACAGCTGACAGTCTCCCCAGCCCAAGAAATAGGGAAACAATGGTTTTACTCTTGTGTTTGTCAAGCAAATAAAAACATAGGAACTCTGCCTAAGTAACTGGTTTGCAAACCTATACATGTCCCATTCTCATTTCAGTGGCTGACAATCTTCTATGATGCTCACCAGGATGGCAAGACACATAATATGTGTCCGGTAGCCCTCCATATTTTAGTTATGGGATATGTAGTAGGAATTAAGTAGCAGCTTGCTTGTAACAAGGTATGAGAACCAGAGTCCATCAGGTAAACAAAGCTAGTAATGAAGTGATAAGCGCAGCCAAGCTACACCAGACACTTCAAGGTCTCTTGATGTATTCTTTGCCTTTTATGTTTGAATCTTGCTAATTGCCCCCAGTTCACTCACTGAAGTCCTGTACGATGTATCACGCTCCTAATAAATAGTGTTTATGTGCTGTCATATTTGTGTGTGTGAATTCAGTTCCCGACAGAGTGAGTGAACTCCTGTAAAAATATAACAATATGTATCAAAAAAAATGAAGAAGAGGGAGCATCTGGTAGAGTCATCGAAGCTCCAGGCGATGGAATTGCCGAAAGAGATGAGACGGTCACCAGCCGGCCTCCTGATGCGAGACCCAAGACATGGCCCTAGATTCCTCCAACCACCCCTACTGGAAGCCAAACTTGGGCATAGGGAGAGAAACCTGAAACTGCTCTGTGCCAACACCGCCGGGCTACAAGATGGGACACATCAATCATCAAGACCAGCTTGATGGAACAACTTTTAGACAGAGAAGAAGAAGTGGAAAAACAACAAGAAGAAATTTCCAAACTGAGAGCTCAGCTACATGACTGGAGACTTCTGGTGCCTCAGGTTGGGCATGCGCCACCCCAGGTTCCAGCGGCAGCAGCTGCTCCGGCAACTGTGGCACCTGCGCCTCCCAGGATACCAGCACTGGAAGTGGGCCCCCGACCTTTTTGAGAGTTGAAAACCACTTAAGATGGTGATGGAGCCACCCCGACATACTTTCTCAACATGGCCTCTAATTATATGGTCGACTATGGGAACAGTTTCCCAGACGATGCAGCCCGAGTCAGACACCTGAGCCAGCACCTCAGAAGCAGCGGAGTGGGTCGTCAGCCTATTTGACTCACGAGCTGAAGAGACAGCCGACCTGCAGCTATTCATGCATCATCTTAGAGAATGGTTCGAGGATCCTTTCTTCCAAGAACAAGCCAGATACCAATTGAGCAAACTGTGCCAAGCAAAAGGCTCCATTGGTGAATACGCCTGAGAATTCAGAAAGTTAGCCACTTAAGTACTGGAATGGAAATATTACATTCTCAAGCAATTTTTCCTAGACAGATTAAACCCCACCATCCTAGATCACTGCCTGACTCAAGGAGATCCTGCAAGTCTCCTGGGATGGAAGAAACTAGCTGGAGAAGTGGAAAGTATCATGAAGAGTCACCAGCTTGTCTGCCAAAGACAAGCACAAGAAAGCGGTCACCGAACCCCGGCACCCTGAAAAACCACTTTCCTGAGCAGCGAGAAAAAGAAAAAACAACTCAAATAAGGGAACTGCTTCCAACGTGGGGGAAAAGGCCACTTCGTCAGCGAATGACAGGCATCAAAGAAACCTGCCGAAGAAAAGTCAAACACTCCCACCACCCGGCCTGCATCCTGCAAAGATGACACTCCAAAGCCACCAACCAAACATCCCACCAGTGGAACCGCTGCTGGAACTTGCAATGGCAAGGACAGCCCACTGACCATGTCTGACTCAGACAGTGATGATTGGGATCCCGGCCAGGCTACAAATGTAAGTACAACCAAAACTCATCATGTATATGTTACAGTAACCTTACAAGGAAATGATGGAAAATTACGAATGTACAGGGCCTTAATTGACTCAGGCTGCACCACTAGTTTACTGAATCCCACTGTGGCCAAAGAACTTGCAGTAACGCTTGAACTCCTAAAAAAGGCGGTCAATTTATTTCAAATGGACGGCTCACTTATGGCAGGGAGCCCTGTATGAGAAAGGACCAAACCCATCCCTGTTCAAGTGGGGAACTTACAAGGACAATTACATTTCGTAGTGCCCACCAAAATTGAGTTTCAAGTAGTTCTTGGGTATGACTGGCTGAAAAAACACAATCCCGAAATTGATTGGGCCCAAGGTTTAGTCAAGCATAACCATGATGTAAATCTAGTGCCCGAACCAAATTTCCCTAACTCGGCACTTACTTTGAGTCCTGAGGAACTGCAGAAAATCCCACTAGAATACCGAGACGTGCAGAAAGCTTTTGAAGACCACGAAGCAGACAAACTGCCCCCACACAGAGACTTTGATTGCAAACTCAGATTGATAGATGGGGCTAAAATTCCCAAACTCAAGATATACCCTATGAACAACCAAGAACTAGAGGCCCTAAAAAGATTCCTGAACAAAAACCTAAAGTGCGGATTCATTAAACCCTCATCTGCCCCCACAGCCAGTCCCGTATTTTTCCACAAGAAAGAAGATGGAGAAGAACTGAGGTTCATCATGAACTATAATTTAATTAATCAGGCAGTATTGCCTAATGCGTACCCGATTCCTTTAACTAAGGATATCCTAAATCAATTGGTTAAAGGCAAATTCTTCACCAAATTGGACCTCAAGGAAGCTTTCCACAGAATACACATGGACCCTGAAAGGGAGTGGTTGACTACTTTCTCAGCCCCTCTAGGTAACTACCAATGGACTGTTCTCTCTTTTGGATTACAAGCTGGTCCCGCAGCATTCCAAATGTTTCTCAATTCTGTGTTACAAGACCTCCTCTACGAAGGTGTTGTTGCTTATCTAGATGATATTTTGATCTACTCAAAAACCCTTGAACAACACATCGAATTCATGCGTACTGTGTTGCAAAGACTTACAATGAACTTGTTGTTAAACTTTCGAAATGCGAATTTCACGCTCAGACTTTTGACTACTTAGGGTACCAAATTTGCAATAATACCCTAAATATGGACCCCTCCAAAATTGACACCATTTTAAACTTGCCTGCCCCCAGAACTAGAAAACAATTGCAAAAATTCCTTGGTTTTGCCAACTTCTATCATAACTTCATAGAAAGATTTGCCACAATTGCTCTCCCTCTCACCGACCTCTTGAAAAAAGCACATAATGACAAAACTAACCAATGCAACTGCATCCTCTGGACTGAAAAATGCCAAACAGCATTTGAAACCCTCAAGTAAAAATTTACATCTGAACCATTGCTCTTATTCCCTGATACTAACAAAGAATTAATAATTCAAACTGATGCCTCCGACTTCGCCATTGGTGCTGTTCTTCTTCAACAAGACACAGACGGCCACCTTAAACCATGTGCCTTCATCTCCAAAAAACTCTCCATACCACAGCTCAACTGGCCAATTTGAGAAAAGAAACCCATGGCCATCCATTTCGCACTCACCTCATGGAGACACTTCTTTGAAGGTGCTAAACTCCCTTTCAAGTCTGGACTGACCATCGCAATCTAGAAACTCTAAAAACTGCCAAAAAACTAACCCCTAAACAAGCACACTGGGCTGAATTTTTCCAGTGATTTAGATTCAAAATCATTTTCAAACCTGGAAAATCTAACACTTTGGAAGATCCACTCTCGAGACTGCCTTACCACAAACCACCCTCCTTCTCTTCTCCTACAAAGGAAAAACCTCTCTTCTCCCTGAACAATTTCAGCTTACAAGTCACTACCCAAGCGCAACAGTGAGCCCAGGAATCAGCTTCAACACTATTTGATTCTGCTTTCCAACACTCTCTGAAGTCTGCCTACCAGACAGACACTTGGCTACAAACACACAAAGATTTAGCTTTCATCAGAACTAAAATCTATGTACCACCAGCTTGCCAAATTGAAATTTTGAAAAGATACCATGATTCCAAACCTGCTGGACACTTCGGCTTCCTTAAAATTCTAAATTCCATCAGGAAACTTTTCCACTGGCCAGGTCTCACAAAACAAGTCCAAGAATATATTAAAAACTGCCCCATTTGCAACACCTGCAAATCCTCTTCATCTAAATTGCATGGACTTCTCCAACCGCCTCCTGTTCCCTCCTTGCCCTGGGACGCTATTTCATGGGACTTCACTGTTAATCTGCCCAATTCGCATGGATTTCATACCATTTGGGTTGTCACTGATCATTTCTCCAAACAATCTCACTTTATTCCACTAAAGAAAGTGCCAACCGCTGAAAAACTAGCTGACCTCTTCATCAATAACATCTGGAAACTCCATGGACTGCCTTCCACAATCATTTCTGACAGAGAACCCATATTCACTTCCAAATTCTGGACTTCACTCCTTAAATCTCTCGGCATCTCTCAAAAACTCAGCAGCGCCCATCATCCCCAAACTGATGGACAAACCGAATGCACAAATCAAACCCTGGAATAATACTTGCGCTGCTTCACTATTTCCAACCAAAACAACTGGGCACTCCTTCTCCCTTTTGCCGAATTTGCTTACAACTCTGCTCTCCACTCCTCTACTGGCAAAACTCCTTTTGAAGTTGTCTTCAGCATCAACCCAAAGCCCTTTCCTGCACTCCCCACCACCATCTCTACAACACAACCTTACCTCTCTCCCCTCTTGGATTACAAAAATCTCTTCTACTTGGGTTTCAGTGCGTTCTGCTCTTGAGGCTTCGAAAGCTTCTCACAAACACTTTGCAGACCGAAAACGACACCTGAATCCTACTTACAAGCCTGGAGATCTTGTCTACCTCTCCTCCAAGAACATTGCCACTGATGGCCCCTCCACAATACTCTCCCACAAATACCTTGGTCCTTTCCCAGTCAAACGGGCCATTAATAATGTCACTTTTGAACTTTCTTTGCCTCACACTTACAAACTTGTTCACCCTGTTTTTCATTCCAGTTTACTGAAACCAGCTCCTTTGAATTCTTCTTCAGAGATTAGCCCATCTACTCAAATGACTGTTCCTGCATTGCCGGTCTCAACACTCCCTGTTTAACTACTATCTTGCATATTTGCATTTCAACTGTTGTCTCCCCTCTTCCCCTTTCTTTTCCATGTCCCACATCCTTCCCCTTTCCCCCTCTTCATCAAGTGCTGTGCTGTGTGTAATTATTTTTTGGGGGGGATGGGCAGGATGTCCTGGTAGCCCTCCATATTTTAGTTATGGGATATGTAGTAGGAGTTAAGTAGCAGCTTGCTTGTAACAAGGTATGAGAACCAGAGACCGTTAGGTAAACAAGCTAGGAATGTAGTGATAAGCGCAGCCAGGCTACACCAGACGCTTCAAGGTCTCTTGCAGGCAGGATGATGTATTCTTTGCCTTTTATGTTTTGAATCTTGCTAATTGCCCCCAGTTCACTCACTGAAGTCCTGTAAAATGTATCACGCTACTAATAAATAATGTTTATGCACTGTTATATTTGTGTGTGTGAATTCAGTTCCTGACAATATGTGTGATGAACCTGACTGGAAAAAGGTGATCGTGCTTCAAACCCGTTTGTTTGAAGGAAGATCTTTCAGCTTGCTTTTCGTTTCTACAGGGTGAAAAAAATCAAGAATTTGACCTATTGGGGTAAAATGAGGAAAACTCCTGGGCCCTATTCGCTTGGCATTTGCCATGCGAAAGGGCCTCCGGAGCGTCGCACAATTGCGAGGAGCATTTCAGACAACGTCCTCGCAATCACGTGATGCTGCTGGGGCTGGCAGGCACCAATTGCACACTATTTCATTTTCGGCTTGTAGCCGAAAATGGTGCATGATTGCGCATTGCTCCGGGGCCCCACACGCACTTACCATGCATGTGGAGCCTCCGGAGATGTGGCCCTTGCGTTTCCTCCCCCAGCACAGCCTGGGAAATACCCGGCTGCGCTGTGGAAGGAAGAGGTGGAGCCCTGATGTTGACTGCCAGCTGGCAAGCAGCTCCTGCAGAGCCGAAGCAGCAGCAATGTGAGAGCCTCTCACAAGAGGCTGCTCGCGTATCCCCACGCCCCGGCACCAGACACAAGTAAGGTGCCTTTGGCCCTAGAAATGTCTGTTAAAAGAAATGTTTAGGCCTCTCCAGAACCATATAATTAGCTTTCTGAAATTGTGGTAGAGTAACTCACTCGCTTAGGTAATTGGTATATGCTTCCATAAATGTGTGGAAACATGGGTACTCTTCAGACGTTTCAAAGTGAAGGTAGAGGTCCATTCCCTCTGTCCCTGAGCTTCCTGATGGAGAAGGTCTGAACAGAGGCTGCAACTACATTTAGATAAACTTACCAACATAGGGTGATGCTGCTGCATATATCCCCATGTCCCTGCAATGATGAAACTTTTCAGCTGCTAAAGTGACCTGTACAGGATATCTAGACTTGCCTGAAGTGCAATTTCTTTCTCTTGCTAATGGTTTTGTGGACTCTTAAGACTCACCTACCTTTAAATATGTTCCGATCACACACCTCTCTGCTTTTGTAAGAGGAACAAGGAAAATTTGTGTCTTCTGTCATTTTATAAGCACTCTGGACAGTCTGTTTAAGGAAACTACCAGTGAGTAACAGACATTACTTCCAAGAATCAGCATATCTCATTTTTTCGAGAAAGGGTGTGTAAACTTAAAGCTTCAATATACTTAATTTTTAATAATAAATATTTTCATGCTTGGTCTTAAGTCTTAGATATTTAATCTTTTTATTTATATTTTTGTGCTTAAATATTGCCCTTCAGTTTGCTCAAAACCAAGAGCACCCTACGTCTTGAACAGAAAAACTGAGTGAGCGAGGCTACAGATTACTACAAAGGAAGATCTAGATTTTTCAGCTGAATCCTTTGGGACCATTATCTTCCCGGGCAGATGGACAACCTCCCCAGAAAATGTTGCCCTTCTTGGCCTCTAACCTTAACAGAAGAAGAAGAAAGATCACAGGAAAATGGTCAACAATTTCTCTGTCTCTGACATCTCCTGTGCTCCAGTTTAGTGCTCAATAGAGTGAAACTAACATCACGGGCCTAAGCAATCCCATCTGTCCCATTGCCACTTCTTAAGAGTTGTTGCTTTGAGCAGAAAGCCAGAAGATATGTTTGGTCATGAAATGAATACATAATTTCAGGTATCAGTAGTATGAGCGTATGCTGCAAGGCATAAATTTGCTGAGACATATAATCTTACGGAAAAACAGCATAGAAAAAAAAAACCCAAACAGATGAACAATAATGATAGTAGTAGTTGTGAGCATATAGCAGAATGATTGTGGTTCTCCACTGGAATCTAGACTAGTCTTGTCCACCTTCCTTGTTGAACTGTGAGGATTCTAGATCCCTCCCTCAGAAGTCTGTGCCACAGAATCCTTGCTCTCAGTCTTTACCCAGCAGAATCTACTGGTAGTTGCTAGATGAATTTATTGTGTAGCAACATGATGAAAGAAATGGGAGAATATGCAGAATGTTCAGAAGAAAGGGAATGACTATAGCTGATTTTGCCCAAGGAATAGATTCAGGAAAGGGCCCTCTAACCCTGCAACTATTTCTTCATTCGTTTTGCTTCCACCAAGCATCATCTCTTTTTTATTGCACTTCTGAGATGTAATTTTACTGAAATGACTTACAGATCTTATTTTTAAACAAACTACACACTTCCTAGGTCATCTTTTCAATATTGTATATATATTAGGCATGAAATTTAGCGAGATACTCTGGCACAGCTTCTGTAGAAGAAACAATGTATTAACCAAGGGAGGGAGACAAAATTGAATACAATTTGCTCCCTGACATAAACTACTAGTTGCAAAACTGTCACGCCCAAAATATAGCAGAGATTACTCTCATAGCTTTGGAAGCGTGCCCAGCAGCAGAGAATATCTTAGCAGCAATGCACTGTAGCCAGGAAAAACTCACCCACACCAATGGTTTTCTTCCATCAAGGAGGCAATTTATTCTTGAGTTACAATATGTACATATTTACAAGAATCTCCAGAAGGCATTCCAGCATCCCCCTGCTTGCTCTTTCTGACAGAGCCTCCAGCAGACATGTCAGGCACTGTGTACACTTGATGGCTAGCACTCAGCTACATTTATACTCACACTAGCTGATGCAATCCTGCCAACCTTTGCATTCTCCCCATACCTGATGCAACCTTCTCTCCTGGTTGCTCGTCAGCATGACCCAGCTGAAGTCACAAGGCTCTCCACAGGTGCACTTAATAACCCACATCACAAAGTATTTTCTACAAGTTTGGTCCAACCTTTTCCGACAAAAACAACTATTTCAACAGTAACAGATATTATTACACTAGTTCTTTAAGCTTTACTCTACCCCCGCTATATGCTAATAGCAAAACACATTCTCTCAGTGTGGATGCTTATGAGGCCAAAATTGCACCATCCAAGGACAAAAGGGGGAGGGCATCAGCAGGCTTTGGGTCAATCTAAGATTTATAGAAGGGCAAAGGATAAGTCCAGTGGAGGGGGGAGGGGACAGTGATGTTACAAGACCCCCAAAGTAACAAAATGATGACTGAGTATACTCAGTGGTCACACAAAGTAATGTTGGAAGGTAACTAAAAACTGCTACTCCTTACACCAGTGAAGTAACTTCATTCTTACTAGCTGTATTGATTTTTCAATTGTAAATTATCACATACCTCTTAACCACAAAGGAACTAGTTACAGGTTCCTATGCTACTTACTGCTTCCAAACCTTGCATCTAAGCATCTAGTTTTACAGGCATCTAAAGAATAAAACAACTATTTATTCTGTCAATAAAGAGCAAAATTCTAAGATTTGAGCAATTTCAGCAGTTTTCTTCCCACTGAAGAAAACTTTCCACACTACATTGTTACAGTGCTATTATTCTGTTTGCAACATCCTGTGGAATTCTGGAGTTTGTAGTTTACTGAGAATTCTAAATGCCCCTCCCTAAACTGCAAAACCCAGGATTCCATAGGATGTTGAAAGTGGAATAATAGTACTATAACACTGTAGGGCGGAAAGGCCCAAAGTCTTTGAAAACCACACAGTTTTAAAAGGCTATTTGCAGTCAGGGACTTACTCTGCACTAAATTCACGTTTGCACACAAAATAGCATTTTCTACGCAAATCAATTATATGCATATTTTATGCAGAGTAAATCCCCCATTACAGCATTTCTGGGCAGAAAACAGCATTTTCTGTGCAGGAATTGCTATTTCTGTATTGAAATATTAAGCTTTTTCTATGCAAACAACCATGTCCAAATTTTGTGCAGGATAAATCCTGAACAGTGAATATTCTGTCAGTCCAGGATTCTTCTCATCAGGGTCTCTCAACACTCAAAAAGCACTTCCTGAATACTTTTGAATAGTCTTTTTATCCCGACAAGTAAATCAGACTACATGGAAATGACAAGAAAACCAGAAGCTAAGCAGGATTTCGAAGAGGAGATAGACATATGTCACCATGTTGAAAAGATGAGGACTACCTGTTTGTTCTGCACACAAACGCCTGAAATCCAAATCATGGATTTAAAAAAAAAAAAAAAAAGAGGTAGGAGTCCTTTTTGAAAGAATAAAGTGATCTCCTGCTCTGATAGTGTCTATCTTCCCTGTCAAAATTAAATGAATGACTAGCCTGTGAAACAGACTGTTCCCTAACCAGAGCTTCAGCCTTTCATACTCTCTCTCCCCTGACTGTCCAAGCATCATGATGGGTAACCGAAGTGTGGCATGGGCCCACAGGAGGAAAAATACTATTTTCACCAACTTGCTTATTGTCTTCTGAAGAGGCTACAGTATCACCTTGTGTTTTCAGAGAAACATTCTCATCAAACGTCCTTGCACTCAGAACTCTTTCGTGATGATGTGCCATACTAAAACCTCAATGGAAACAAGCCACAGGGGCAGGAAAATAGAAAAGATAACATTCCACTGCTCCCATTGATTACCAGCCAGCTTCCACTAGTGAAATTGGGCCTGGCAAGTGCACATGCTCCTGAAAATGCCAAAGCAGCACATCTAGTGTGCTTAGTTCTTCTCAAAGAAGAATGCTCTAGGCAATGGGGATGGTCCTCAAAATCCTCTGTTTCTGTGTGTGGGGAAATATCCCTGACAATTTCTGCTACACATTCTTTTATTTGCTCTGTGTGCCAAATACAGACAAAAATTGGTTTCACTTCACAGCATGCCCTTCAATATCCAGCATACAACAGTATTCTCTGTCCAAGGCCTTCTTATTACATATGCATAAAATTGGAAACAGACTTTTAATCCTAAAGGCTTTTCTTGACTGTTGTGCTTGGCAAGTTTCCTGATATAGGAGTGACTGATCTTATCACTAACATAATTGCCATATCCAACCCTACTGGGGAGGGGAAAGATGTTTGCAAATTATTGTTGAAATGCAGCAGTGCTCCTTACCTGAGAGTATAAACTCTGAATTCAGACAATGGGGAAGGTATATATTTTATAATGTTGTTGATGCACTGCAGCTGATTCAATACTGCTACTGAATTTTTCAAAAGCCAAAGCAAGAAACAAAAATGACCAAAAAAAATTCCTAATATATATTTGTCACTTCCTCCCAGCTACTCAAAGCAGCATGAGTTTAGTCCTATTTTAATGAATATTATACCCACTGAGGAATGAGTGCTTGCTGTGCTCTCTGGAAGGCTGGATGAAGGGTTGCTAGATGTGATGGATCTTATTCTCTGCTGGTGGAGCAGGCTTCCCAAAGAGACCTTCCCTGGAAGGAAGGAGGAAGCTCTTCCCATGTGGCTGCCTAACCAGGTGAGTTCTGCCAGTGGTGGGCCAAAAAAAACCAAGATGGTTTGTGCAGTGCACAACATCCTTGGTCTCCTTGTGTTACATGCTCCCTCCAACAGAGCTGGAGCCAGGACTCAGAAATGTGACTTCTTTGGACTACAACTTTCAGAATACCCCACACTGAGTGAAAGATTCTAGGAGCTGCACTCCAGTGCATTAACTTTTACGAGCTCCAGCTTCCCAAGAGCTTGCTGCTAATGGCAGCTCAAGAACTTCTGCAGAAAATTTACTCCCATTAGAAGCAATAGAGGGAAGAGAGAAAGAAAAGTCACTGTCCCTGTCTGCTACCCTGGTTACTGAGCAGTAGCAAGATGGAGCAATGGCTCTGCTAAAGGACTCCTTCACCCTAGAACACATGACACTGCCATCAGGATCTTACAGATTATCAGTGTAGATTCTACCACTCTGGAGCCAATTATCCCCAAATTCAATGTATGTGCGAGTGTTCCCTTAGTGCACACTGTAGTCCATATACTAACCTGAACAATAACACAACATCAGAGTAGGGGGAGATAGGGGTACAGATCAAAGTCAGTGCCATAGATACAAGTTTCTCCTGGCCCAAGGTGCTCCAAATTCCTGCTGCCCATCACTCCTTCAAGCACAGACTGGTCTCAGATTGGCCACCTTATTCTTTGCCATGAGGCATGTAGTGTCAGTGATCACATTAACTGGCAGGCTGCTCATCATGAAGAGTTAGAAAATTATGTGCACTTTGGACTAAAGCAAGTTTCAGGTTTCTTGGACAGATGCACTGCACAGGGCCAAGAACTTGGCCCATACAGCGTGGCTCTGTAGAGGAAAATTCAACAACGCCTCATCCCAATTTATTTTCTGTAATGAATGGGATGTACAATTTGTAATATGTATTCCTGCATAACACAGATATTCTGTAGTGAACTATGGTTCAAATAAAACATGCCTCTGATAGAAACACTTCTACAGAGGCATGCTTTATTTGACCCATAGTTAATTACAGAATATGTAATTTTTGTAAGTGTTTTTTAAATAAATACAAAGTCTAGGTAATTTTTCTTTCCTTCTTCATCTGTCTTTTCTTAAGTTTTGCTATATAACTCTACTTGTCCTTACTAACAAAGAAACTTTCTTTCACTTAAATCACATGGCTCAGTCACAGAGCAGAAAACGCTACTTATGTAAACATAACATTTGCTTCTGCTAAATTCCTCTGGTCATGTACTCAACATGCTACAATGTAGCACAACTGTACCTAATTTTTCCCCTTATACCAAAGGCCAAAAATCACTTGGCATCATTCAGGCACTGAACCAAGTCATATACCAGCCCATGTTCTTTGCTACATGTACTCTGTTTTAAGTTATGAAAAACAACAGCAACCCATATTTGTTTCACTTGCTCCATCAGGACTCTGAAACTTTGTTGTTTCTCTTCTCTTCTAGCCACAAGTTTAAGGATCCATATCTGTATTTTCCATTTTATGCTACCATGAACACTAAAAAGGAAAACTTTCTCTATACACAGGCATTGATGGGAAATTTAAAGAAGTAGAGCAAGGTATTTTATTAAGGTCTTTCCATTTAACTGCTTTCTTTTAACAGAGAGGAAGGCAAACAGACAGGCAGACATGGGGCTCTTTTTGATCTGCCATCACGTTTATCTTTGGCAAACTCCTTGAAAGAACTAAGGGTTTACTCGTCTCTAAGGCAGATGCAAATGCAGCATGCCAGCTGTAGTTTTTAAAACGGAACCCCAAAATTCAAGTGGAGCTCAGTTTTCATTAAATTCACCTTCAAGCCTCCTCTCAGTGAATCAGTGGGGAATACCATAGATTCCTAATTTCTGAACTCCTTTTAGAGTAACTTTGTAAAATTACAGATCCACCCTGACTATAGGAAACCCCAGCCTTTTGACATTCCATTATCTGATGACTCGCTCTTCTGATGCTTCCAAATTAAGGACAAGTTCCATTAATTTGATGGGGGTTCCACATTTTCCTCAATTCTTCTTACTCATGGAGGCTCGCTTGGGACTGCTTGCACACTGCTTTCAAAGTGAGCTAAGAGGGGGGAAAGGGGTACCAAGCCAGCTGAGAGATTTTTCAAGCAGCATGCCTACAGTTGATCACAAGTGAACCTCTGTAAGTCCTTCATGCTCCCTATGCTTTTCAATCAATTCCATATTCTGACAGCGCTGCAGTCTCTAACCTGTTAGATAAGTGAGGGAAGCCTATATTCAGTGACAAAGTGAACACTATTTGCTGGTCAGAGGGTTCAACATTTTCCATCCATTTTGCACCAAAATTATAACAATCAGGATAAATATATTACAATTACACAGTCTCTCCTGACTCTAATAATTTTGATGGGGGGCCCCTCAAAACAGCATTGGGGATCTGCTTGAAGTCCACGGGTTATGTGTTATACACTCTGTCATAACCATTCTGATTATCAAGCCCATGCATGTATGTGTATGTGTGAAACAGAGTGTATAAATACAATGAGAATGAGATAAAGGGATTCCCAGCACTAAGTAATTGCTGCAGAAGCCAAACAACTTAAATATTAGTCGTGGAGTCAACCCAAATAGAAGACAGAACAGACAACTAAAACAAAGTGCCAGCAATTTTCATAACGCACAGTAACTTGCATTACCATGATGACTCCCACTACTCTGGTGACTGTACACTATTAGCACAGATCAGTAATTCTGGTGTACTTAGGAGAACACTCTTCACAACACTTAGTGTTTACTACCAGAGGGAAGCTGTTTTCCCTACGCTGAAGCAAAGACATTACATCTCCCATTTAACATTACCTAAGCTTGCTTTTTAGCAAACAGCACTAAGATGCTACTCTTCTCTGACATCATTAATCACCATGGAAACCTTCTTAGACTGACTTCAGGACTGAAATAAACGCAGTCAGCCTATATAATTTTGAGAGCAATACAGCAAAAGATGGGGTATTTCACATCCTTCAGCCACCGTCTGAGAACAAGAAATAAAACAAAATGGATAAATAATTACAGTTAAACTGAGTCTCCCATCTATTCTTATAAATCTAGTATAAAGGTGAGAAATTAAATCATACAGATATATCTAAATTATCCAAGACTGAAAATCAGTTCTAACAAAACAAAGCACTGCTGAAGTGGATGCATTAGTACAACAAAAATGGGGAACAGAGGGAGGTTTTATTAGATATGCTCTTACTATCAATTTTCATGGCATTATCAGATTACATAAAGGCCAGCTGGGAAAAACAAAGAGGCCTTTCTAATAAAATGCTCGTTAATCTTTGCTCTCAGAAAGCACCCATCCTAAATGGAGTGCAACCAGATGTATCATGTCGTTTCACTGCCTATAATACTTTTACCATACTCATAGGGTTAGTCACCACAGTTAAGCTCTGTGAACACTACAGAGTCCAGGTACCTTTGCTCAAGGAAAGACTGTACCTTGCCAACACGCTTAGTGCAATTTTGTGGATGTGAGCAGTTTATGTTTGCACTTGGCAGTGCAGTTAATGTTTAATCATGCTTTGTTGCCTGAATATCTGACTACACAGTGAAACTATGGTTTTCCTTATCAGTCTCATTGTCTCCAGAAGAACAAAGACATCAGTGCGCGTCACTCCAGAAAGTGGAGATGTCAGAAACCACTTGTAGCTGCTGTTTGGTTGATGCTAATGCAACATATAACTGTAGTTGCTTCAAACCATGGTTTCATTGCCTTTTGTGAGGGTTTAGGTATCCAGCCTTAGCACAAAACCATGGTTAAGTATTATAAGAATGAATCTCAGTGAGCCTCCATTTTAGATTAACTAACTCCAGGTTCACATGTCTCCTGGACACAAAACCTTTGCATCTTAAACTATGATTGGTCAAAACAAGCCTGATTTGTAACTACTGGCTTGAAATCCATTTGTTTTAAAACAAACAAGGCAATCCTGAATACATTTGCTCAGATACTGTTGCCAGTATGTCCAATATGTTTGATCCCAGTACTCCAGCATTAAGTAATTAGCACTTTTTTACAAATTGTAATTTACCTTTTGGCAATGTGGAAAAGATTCTTCAGTGCCAAACTGGGAAACTCTGTTGATGTGACTAGTTATCTTAGCACAACCTTAATAAAATGAAACTAATTCCACTTCATTTCAGACCAACATTATTTGTTGCTTTTTGAAACACACACACATGTATACACAAACACAGACACAATTAAAAGTCTTCTATTTAGGACGTGGGGATGGGGAACAGACATCAGATTAATATATTACTGGTGGGAAATTGGTAAGTTTCTTTGCTATTTGGTAGTAATACTGCAGCATCTACACTACTGTTCAGAGGAAACAAAGCAGATGGGAGGGATGAGAAAGTTATTTAAATACAGCTATTTTAATATGTTTCTTTTCTACCAGTGAGGGGGAAAAAAATAGCCAAATTACTGTTCATTGTCAAATTACAGCTCAAAGCCTTTTAATTTTAGAACATATGAAAGAATGAATAACATTTTGTTAATTTTAGAAATGGCCGTCAATTCCAGCCTCTCTCAGGAGCTTTGCAGAAGGTCAGATGGCACTGAGGCTCCACGGCATTGTAAAGGGCAGCATGGTTATGAGCTCATTCATTGTGAATGATATTCTCCCTTGCTTCTTTATAATGTGTGCTCCCTAGCGTAACACTGGACCACACAAGACTAGAGCATAAGATGTGCTATGCTGGAGCAGTAAAAAGGCCTGCCTTTGTCCAGCTTTCTGTATGTACAGAATGGCCAGTGCCCATGAGAAGCCCACAACCAAGACATAACATCACTGTTCAATGAAAATGAAAACCTGTTGCATGAGAAATGTATAGCACTGTGTTTCCATCCCATCCCAAATGTTACCTATCCATGCTAGCCCTCACATAGACATAGGCCCAAACACAGGGTGAGCCAAACATGGATCCTAACATGATTTTACAATTGTATCAAGATGACCTCATTTTAAAATTATTTAATTGATGCACATGTGCACTTGCTTCATCAACAACCCAGGGGAAAGGGAGTTGAGGCAGACTAAGCATTGCAGCAAAGTGCATGTGGGCCATTTTCCCAATTAACTGCAGAAATTCCTAAAGTTAAACTGGAAGGTAAAGCAGAATGTAGGTCAGAGCAAAAATACATAACAGGGTTGGGCACACTCTACAGTCTAGAGGATTCCATTGCCCAATTTTTAGCCCCTCCACAGCACCAAAGCCACAGTGTCAAGGATGTCATTCTGGTGAACAAAAGTTATATGGCATCATTCTTGGTAACTTCCTAGGCTGGGGGAGGTCTTGCTGTTTTGGGGAGCATATCCCCTTTAACCAGTGTATTTGTTTTAAAACTTGTTCATGGGGTTAGGGGATAAAAATGGGGGGGGGGTTCCACTGAAAATTTTAAGGGGCTCTGCTGAAGGCTTGGTAGTCAGTAGGGATCCCAAGGAACCCATGTAACATATGGGCCACATGATACCCACCCTGCCACAGAGCATATGGAATAGTTAACTGTAGCCACAGAACAGGCACTCAAATGAATCTGTTAACCTAGAATGCAAGGGGTATTAAAAAGTTTCATGTAAAGCTAGGAATCATTAGGAAAGGGATCAATAATAAAACCTGACAATAAAGTGATGGCTTTAGACAAATCTGTGGTGCAGTCACACTTGAAACAATGTGCACCATTCTGGTTGCCACAATTCAGGGGGGAAAAAGTTGAGCTGGGAAACATCCAGTATAAAGGCAAACAAAATGGTCAGTACTGGGGTGGAAGTAAAGCAGTTCCTCACTGAGAAGGTACAACACTGTGAGCTTTTTAGTTTAAGGGAAAAACATCAACTAAGAAGGGGTGTGATGGAGATTTATAAAAACATATAGACTAGGAGAAAGTTAAAAGAGAATGAAATTCTCCTTTTGTCTAACTATGAGTCTCTCCAATGAAGATGAATGGTGGGAGTTTCAGGACAGGTCAAAAGAGTTCTTTCCTCACAGAGCACAGTTGAATTATGGAATTTCTTTTCACAGGATGTGAGCAGTTTAGATTACAAGGGAGGATAAGGTTATCCACAGGTATTGTTTAAACCTGATACCTCCTGTATCCAGGCAATAAGCCTCTTAATAACCTGTTGATGGGGAACACGAACAGAAGGGGGCTAATACGTTCATGTCCTGTTTGTGGACTTCCTAAAGCCTTGTAGCAACAGGTTGCTGAACTACATGGGCATTTGCTCTGGTTAAATAGATTTCCTCTAACATCCCCACAAAAATTAAATTTAATATTTCAAATGCTGCTGTAAACATAGCAAAAGAAGTTCATTTTTACAAAGGATAGGCACACTTAGATCAGCTGTTTTTGTTTTTTTTGAAAACCAAATGCCAACATTCATCTGAAATTCCACCTCCCTTGGCACAGTTGACATGCAAGGGGACAACATCAGGAAGACTGTTCCAAAGATAAGATGTGAAGTCTCCCACTTTTAGTGAGGTTTCATAATATCTCATAATGCGAACATTGTTCTCAGGGTCAATGAGGCAGTAAGTAAATGTATCTACATTTGTGCTGCCAATTATATTAGTTTCAGAGGGGAAAAGTCTGTTATCCACAACAGTTTTTCTATCAAAGTTTTCGCTTCCTGGTCAGTTAGGAAAGAAGCATTGCACAATTTAATAATGTTCCATTCTACCATCCAGAAACAATAGTTCAGTGGAGAGACTGCAGTCAAGAAATTAGAATACGGCTAGGACTTGGAAGGGCAGCCATGAAGGAATTAGGCAAGATCCTCAAGTGTCAAGATATATTATTGAATATTAAATTAGGATTGTCCATGCCATCATATTTTCAGTTTCTATGTATGGTTGTGAAACCTGGACAGTGAAGAAAGCTGATAGGAAGAAACTCAACTCATTTAAAATGTTATGCTGGAGAAAAATTCTATGGATACCTTGGACTGCTAAGAAGACAAATAAATGGGTCCAAGAGCAAATCAAGCCTGATCTTTTCCTAGAAGCCAAGATGATTAAACTGAGACTATAATGGGTGGACATGTCATGAGAAGACATGATCTATCCATAGAAGACAGTAGAAAAAGAGGAAGACATACATATTTGTATCCATACAAATGGATAGAGTCAATCAAGAAAGCCACAGCTCTGAGTCTGCAAGACCTGAGCAGGGTTGTTGGTGACAAGATGACTTTGAGATCTCTAATTTATAGGGTTGCCATAAGTTGAAAACAACTTGACAGCAGTTAACAACAACAACTGCCAGACCTTTAGGACAATTAACCCACCAGAAACAAATAAGGTAGATGGTATTGTTTCTATGATGAAAACAGAGATCTTGCATCAAAAGAGTTACTGTTGCAAAACAGTGATGATCTTATCTCTCAAACTTCAAAGGTCACACCTAATTCATAGAAGAGCTTGAAATTGCTTTTAGGAAAACTCTAAACCTTCCTCAGTGATGCGAAGATCATTAGACAGGGAAAGTGCAACACATACACAGAAATAGTTGTACGTTTGTGCTACTAGGTATTAATTAAAATTGGTATACAATACGTACTACTTTTCTGAATGAACTTCTGGGACCCACTGAAGTTCTTTTTGTTTTATTTTTTGCATCAAAACAAAAAAACCCCAACAGCCCACAAACAAACATTGAGCACAAATTGCTGAAAGGTTTGGCTACAGAAGTTCTAATCCCTGCTGCAAATCTGACAGATTTGTAAGAAGGTACGAGGGCTCTTGGGGGCATTCAGGAGAGAAATTAAATTGTTGAAGAGTTTTACCTATTTCAATAGCAGACTAAGCCCTCCTCAGCTTTCCTCCCCAACCACAATCCAGCGTTTTTGAACAGGCATGCCCACTCAATGTCTGAAATATTTCACTTCTTCATGGGGGGGGGCATACATGTCTCCAGGATCTTAAGAAGGTTTATTTCTTGAATCTTTTGTTTATGCTACTGTATATGTATGTAGTCTAAAGTGCTATGTATAGAGGGAAAGCTGGGGTACCTTCCTCAATCTGGAGACCACACATTCCCCCTCTATGCAGGGATGCACCTCCCCCACAATTCCTAAATACATTTTTAAGATATTAGTGAACATCCCCAAATGTCCAGGGATAATGAAAGTGCCATTTTTAAGGGGACTCCTAGATTGTTTCACACCCTGGATGAAGTGAGTTATGAAAGAAGCTTGAGGTGAGAAAACCCCTGGTGAAATTGCCCCTCCCCACAGCCTTCAGTATGGAGGCTTTTTAGCTGAAAAAGAGAGAAAAAATAAGTAAATGAATTGCAGTGGCAGGGGGAGCACAGTGCATCTGAAGAAGTGAATAAAGGGCCTTGAAAGGTCATGCTAAAATAAATCGTTCAGAAAGGTGTCCATTGATTTCTTCTTCTCCTTTCCCTCTTCCATTTTATGTAGATTCAACACAGCTCTCAAGCCATAGTTTTGCCCACTCATGTCCCAGACGAAGCAAACATCCCCTCTCTGACCATGTGCTCCCCACATACAATATTTTTAAAAAGCCATATTAAGAAAAATAACCTTTCCTTTTTTTAAAAAAAAAATCTGGTGGCCATTTAATCAAGTGCTTGATACAAATCATTAAAGATAACAAATCAGAAACTAAATGTAGTAGGAATGGAGCAGGCAAGAATCTCACATTCCAGTAATTTAAATTCTGAAGTGGTGAGACATCGCCACCCAAATATTGAAAGTTCCATCAAACTTCACATACATGTTTTTTAAAATGCCCTCTCTGAAAGAGAAAAATGAAATGAACAACTGCTTTGCTGGATAAAGCCAAAGAGCTATGTAATTCAGTAGTCTGTCTCTACCAGTAGCCCACCACAGCCCTTGGGAAGCTAAACACGGGGCATAGTACTGGTAAATGCAGTTATGAAGCTGACTTTGCACATAATAGACCAGTCTCCAGAGGGTATGCTGACCTGTCATGGCCATCAAACTGAGCCCCCCATAAACATGGCTTCCCTACTGTTATCTTGAGGACTCATTAAGACAAGAACCAAGCAGACACAAGGTTAAAGAAAGCTAATGACCAAGCCTGAATTTAGGGCATGTGCTTTTTGCCTTGGCAAGTACGGTAATCCAACATTCCCCAGATATCTACTACTCCTGAACAAAATTTCTCTTATTAAGTAAATTCTCTTATTAAGTAATTGTTTAAGACAAAGGGCATGTGCAGCTAGGAGAAGTAATTAATTCATGAAAAATAAATGTAGTCATTCCAATGAGTTGTCCACCCAGCTGACAGCTGTAGCCTAGTTCTTGCTGCTCCCCCTCTAACCAAGCCTGAAAGCTAAGCAATGGGTACAAGTATATCGGGGGCCTAAATACCCTAAAAGCACCAGATCCCATCTGATACTGGAAGCAAAGCAGGTTAGCACTTGGATGGGAGACCACCAATGAATATCAGGTGCTATAGACTATATTTCAGGGAAAAGAACTGGCAAAACCACCTCTGAGTACTCCTTGCCTAAAAAAGCCCCTATGAATCTCTAGAGGTGACTTGATGGCACACGCACACTCGGACAGATTTACATTAAGTTTAAATGGAGCAATATACTCAAATGAGAGGCTGCTTTAATGTAGGTGAGAGGGGATCATGGTAAGTCCAGCCAAACCATAGAAGCAGAACATCATAAACAAAATTAGCTGTGTATGCAAGTCACAAGAAGTCTTGAGACTCTCATATTCCACAAAGTATTCAGAATTGGGCACTATCAGAGATAACCCAAAGTCAAATAAACAGTGTTACTCAGCTACCAATGTTAATTTAGCAAAGGGTATTATCTATGCAGATCTCCGAGTTCTTTATTTACATTAAATGCCTGTTGTAGCCTTTGGCTTTGTGCAGAGGGGAAAAAATTGCAATCCCGTTCTTTACTGTACATTCTCACACAGAGTATGAAAGAGAAAAATTCACAGAGGATGTGTCGACTAGCGAACCATAAAGCCAGCTAACTGAGATGCATATTCAGAATGGGAATGGAAAGAATATTTGGCATTATTCATTTGCTGGCCAAGGACAGGAAGAATGACACAGTGGCAAAAATTCTGCCCAGTGTTTTGCCTGATATTCATACATTCCAAAGTGTTTCAGGAAATTATTCTCCACGCAGAATGGGTCTTTTTTTTTTTTTTAAATGTGGATTTGCATGCAAAGAACTTTTGGAACAAAATCCACAGTTTCTGTGCAAAAGAACTTTTTTTGCACAATGATGTGGGGGTTTTGCACAAATATGTCAGGTTTTACACCCCCAAATTCATGTTTTTTTCACACGGAATATCCACGTATATTTCTGTGCAGAATAATTTCCCAAAACATTTCCAGATGTGAGAATGCCAGGCAAGAACTGTGCAAAAATATTAATTTTCTCTGCAGCTGAGAAAAAAAACCTGCAGAAATAATTTATCCTCACTTGTGAGAATGAAATAGACAAATATTTATATCCCTAATTCAGAGGCAGAAGTGAGACTTGCAATAAACTATGGCAGTGAAGAATTTTCCTCCTCAGAATAGTGAATTCCACTCCACTTTCCTCCTGGTTTTCTGTTGTTGTTTTTTTCTTTCTCTATCTCTCCCAACAGTCACTCCTGTTTGTGCTGAAGAAATTAAGCTTGTTTTTTTGTGTTTCCTTTTCACTGAGGAATTCACCCTACTAAAAAATTGTTATGCTTCTTCAAACCTTGTAGTTTCCCCAAGCCTTCAAATATTGCTTTCTTGTGCAAGGATGCAGCTGTTTTGGTTACATACATAATGCACCCACCACTGAATACTGAAAAAAGAGGTAATACTTATAATTATATGTCTCAGTACCACAAACAGGCCCATCAGCCCTGCACATGACCCACAGAAAAGACATCTTGCTGGATGCTGCTGGAAACAGAATGTGAGAATAGCCAAGAACTTAGAAAGTTGCATTTTAAAAGTAATTACTTTTTGTTATAGTCCCAAAGCCTCCAAAGTAATTTGTTACGGATACAGTTACAATTTTAAAAAGTGTCATTTACATTACCATTCTTCAAACGTAACTAAAATAATAATCTTTTAATTGCTTAAAAACTGAATACTACAAGCCATTTGCCTATGGTATAAAATACACTTTCTTTCCCCAGTGGCAGCCACAACAGAGCATGAGGGCCAGAACAATGCAATACTCATCCTCCACCATTTAGTAAACCACACTCCCATAACTTGAAAGGTAAGAAACTGTGAAAAGAATGAAATGGATATTCCTCAAGTTACAATCATAATGTACCTTGTGTCTTACTTATTGCATGAAGAATTAATTCCAAGTAACTGGTTAACCCCAAATTCTAGGATAGATGGCCTTTGCTATGTTTCAGTGATGCAGCTTTTGGGTTGATATGATCTTTCATGTGTAAATGAGAACAGCCATTACTTGTTCCTCCTGATGCTGTTCCAGATACTAAAGCAGGGGCAAATCTAGTACTATCTACATTGTCCGTAAGAATGAGATTTTACTAGTGGTGATGAAAATATCCCAGATTTCTCACTTCCTTTGCATAGATATCTCTGAAGATACTGTAATCATTTCACAACAACATTTGGAAATAAACACTACTTAATAAGAAATAATTCCCCAGGCCAAAGTATGTTATATCACACTAGTGTATATACCTGGCGTTGCCTGGGATTTTATTCTTTCATAGGTAATACTTGTTAGAAAGATTTGAGATCCTGTGTCTCTAATTCTCCAAACTGTCTTGTCCAGTACCTATAACTTTTCCCCATATTCCCCAATCCAATCTGTATTCAGAGTTATTAACATGCAGAGGTTGGGTTCCTGAGGGAATTTGCTGCCCTCCTCCTTGCTGCTAGGCCTTGTCTCCAGAGCAACTAACCAGGTCCAAAAGCTCTCTGACTGAGAATTCTAAAGGCCCCTCCCTAAACTGCAAACCCCAGGATTCCATAGAATCTTCTAAGGCAGCCAATCATATGAGGTCTTCGTCTGCCTGACACAGAAAACAAACAAACTTTACTTTTATATATTAGTAGAAGTAGATTAGTATTTCTCAAAATGAGAGCTTATCATAAACAGCTGGAAGAACATACCAGTACTGCTGAAACGAAACTTGTGACGTTCAACTGTGAGAAAGGAAGGGAAACAATTGCCAATTGCTAGAGATGGACTAAAGCACGTCGCCTACTTTCCCCAGCAGACTGCCCCTTGTGTACATTAAAAGATGCAACAGACATACATCCCATTTCCTTGCCTATTTCTTTCATCTGCCTGTACAACTCAGAAAGCTCTTGTTTGTTTTTCAGGAGTTCTCCAGAGGATCAAGAGAAACCGTTTCAAGACCTATCCACTTCCACACCACCATCAAGGGCAAGGAGGTGAGGGAAACCACATTGCCATCTGAGCTTCCAAGGAAGCTAACAGCATTTACTTCAAGGTGACACTGGTAAAGCCACCATGTTAGCAACTTCACAGAATGTCTGTGAAGTAACAGCAGGGCTATGGAAGAAGATGATTTATGGTAACGGAGCTGGGAGGATTCAGAAAGATGGGGAGAACATAACTTCCAAGGCTGAGCAAATGTGTGCACCCCAACTTCATCCCCCTATTTGAGGGATATAACATGTCAGTGGCATTTCAGTGGTTTACAGGGCACCCTGAGAACTGGGGCAAATTTTGCTAGCAGTGGTGAAAGGTCTATTCTTCACTCCCTTTCCCCATTTTCTGTACCAGGAACTCATCAACATGCAAAGAAAAAGCACTGGTCTCCTTCTGACTTGGCTTCATAAAGATACTACACAGCTAACACATTATTTGTCTACATGATGACATATGAAGCCAAATCACAGACAGAACACTGCTTATTCCCTCAATCCATCACCTTGTGGGGAAAAAAATGAAAAGTAAAACCAATCACAGAAGAGAACTACTAACCATTAACACCCCAAAATTATTGTCAGGCAATACATCCCAGAGTCATACACACATGAGGAAAAAAAGGTTCAAACATAATTCTTCAACTTAGCTGAAAGAATTTTCCTTCCCACTCCCTTCACTCCCCACCCCCCAAAATAACCAGGTAATGTTTTTTTCCTCCTGGCTTTCAGAGGTTTAACATTAGTGCTATTTTGAAAACTCAGAAGCAACTAAATTGAACTGAAGATATAAAAGAGATGAGGCTCATAGTATACAGATATGTGGTGACAATTTAGGTTAACCTTGATAACAGGCAACACAGACATCTATATTTTTAGACTGAAGGGGGTTGCAAGCACAACTCCTCCAACAAGCACCAGGGGAGTAAAGATTCCTCCAGGCCAAAGCAGCAACTCCCTACATTAGATTAGAGCTACAAAAATAAATTGCCTCCTGAGGTCTTCTTCAAATGCTGCCAACTTCACTTGCTGTAACCCTTGACACCTTTTGTTGCTTTGTGACCCTTTCTTCCTCTGCATCCCAGGAACTAGGATGAAGCAGATGCTTTAGTAACTGTCATTAGCTGCAAGAAACAAGCTAACAACCAAAAGCTCCTTTGCCTATTTCAGCTCAAGAGAATTGTTGGTAATCAATGCCTGACACTGATACAATCAACTCTGAAATGTTTATTCCCTATCCCCTTCATAGCCCCTGACCCCATCCTGTACTACCATCGCAGGTGTCACTTTTGCACCATTGTGTAGAAACAGGAAACTTACCAAACAGCACTTATTTGGGTAGATAAATAGAGTTCTCTTTGGTTGTAGAGGGAAACTTCTCTTTCTGGGGAAAGAAAAAGAAAGTTCATGCAGTGTTATTTGCAAAGTCCTATTGAGATAGGTAACATTTATGAAGCCAAACATGTATGCTACTATTTCTTCACTTCAAAACAAGATTCATATAATCATAGACTGTATCGCAAGGGCCATCCTTTCCAATCATACTACCACTGCAGGAATCCATGGCTAAAGCATCCACGAGAGGTTGTTTAATAACCTCCAACAAGGGAGAAGGAAGCTTTAGCAGGTATGTAGGCAGGTATCTGTAAAGTCTGGTCACCAGGATCCATTTTGTGACCCTCCCTCAAAGCACCTCCCATAATTCATTAAAAGGAAATTTTAACATTTCAGCCAAAATACTCTCAAGTCAACCAGGTTCCCGCCCCCCCCCCACACACACAGTGGTAGTTTGGATCCTCTTGTTCTCAATACGTCCCCTCAAAGCAACAAAAACCTTGAAAAAACAGGAAAACTATCCATTTTTTAGCCAAAATTCAGAATCTGATCTTAGTTTTTTCTTGATTGTTAAGCTGTGGCCTGTGGGGCAGTCATAAGGGGAATTGAATTGGTATTGCTCCCTTCAAAACTGCGCACCCCTGACTTGAGGGTTTCCTTATCTCAAAGGTGGGCAACTTCTGGGGCCTGAGGCTGCATTGGGACCTCCCTAGGTACCACCAAGACTATGCTCCACACATATGTGCATACACACATACCAACGAACAACCACCACTACCCACATGAACATCGTATAGCCAGACACACACCCCTTCAGTGATCAGTACTGCTGATCATTGGAGACAACTTTAGCTTTGCTTCCATTCCAGCAACACTGGACAGAAATTAAACATGGAATGTAAGAGTAAATAATGGCAATACGTATCAGTTGATGACCATCCAGTCATTCTTACTAGCAGGTCTTCCCAGCCGAAAATGGTGCGCAATCGTGCATTGCTCCAGAGCCCCGCATGCACTTGCTGTGCGTGTGGAGCCTCTGGAGCCACAGTGGTCGCGCTTCCTGTCCCAGCACAGCCTGGGAAACTCTCAGGCTGTGCTGCGGAAGGAAGAGGCGGGGTTCTTGTGCTGCCCGCTTGGGAGAAGGCAGCTCACGCAGAGCTGAAGCAGTGGGGACGCAAGAGCCTCTCGCTGGAGGCTGCTCGCTCGATCCCCGCACCCTAGCGCCGAAAAAAGGTAAGGTGTGGAAAGGGCCTCTAACCCTTTCTGCACTACACTGTTATAGTGCTATTATTCCACTTTCAACATCCTGTGGAATTCTGAGGTTTGTAATTTACTGAGGCCAAAGAGCTCTCTGGCTGGGAATTCTAAATGCTCTTCCTTAAACTGCAAACCCCAGCATTCCATAGGATGTTGAAAGTTGAAGCCCCAGGATTTCACAGGATGTTGACAGTGGAATAATAGCAGGAATAATTTCTGCACTGTGTAGTACAGAAAGGCCTTCAGTTTCAAATATGGCTTCTGCTACCAATGCTGAACAAAGGAAGAGTCTCAAATGTGTAACCATTTCTTATTTTGTGTAGGAAATAACTTCTGACCCAGAAAAGTACGGTGCTATATATTAAAGTCAGGTGTTACTATCCACCTGTGAAGACTGCCAACTTTTGTTTAAGAAACCTTCTGCTTTAGGCTTGTTAAGTAAAACGAGGTTTCCAACATTCTCATCTCTTGCAATCACAAAAAGAAAACAAAGCACTATCATATTCATATCCTTTGCAGCAAAAAGAGTATGTGATTTCTAACAGCTTTGTTCTAATGCAGTGGTTCTCAATCTGTGGGTCCCCAGATGTTTTTAGACTTCAGCTCCCAGAAGCCCTGAGCATTGACCATAGTGGCTGGGGCTTCTGGGAGCTGAAGTCCAGAACATCTGGCCACCCACAGGTTGAGAACCACTGTTCTAATGGATTCCTGAATGAGCAAATTTTATAAACAGTGATTTAAAAGGGATCTGTTTTCAGAATAAATGACAGTGCCTAGACATGTATAACATTAACAGAAAACATAATTATAAATAACCTAACCAAGTCATCTCTAACTTATAGAAGTATTATTGACACTTGTATTCCAACTAACATAATTTAGTATGAGTGCTGTTTGACAGAACTAAGAAACAAATCCTTTGCTGATGCCTGAATAAAGATAGAAGCATGAGAAACACTGGCCAGTATCTGAAACTGTACAATCAATAACAAACTGCCAGAAGGTTTTGTGTTTAATCCATCACACAGCAGCCTTCCACACCATGTGGCAAATCTCATCTGAAACTGAAAAAGGAATTCCAAAAGCAAATGTAACATGGGGGTCTGCTGCTCAAAGTCCAAAATGCCAATGGGCATACTCACACCACCTGAATACGAATACAGTTTGTTCTTTGGATCCAGCTAATGTCACCAAAGAGAGGACAGGTTGAATTTGGTCTTCTTTCCCTATCATATTGCCTCCATAGCCATGGGTGAGAAAAGTGCAACTAGACTTTTAGAAGCACTGAAGTGCACAAAAGCCTTGGGATTTCTCTGTAAAGAAGAAGAAGAAGAAGAAGAAGAAGAAAGAAGAAGAAGAAGAAGAAGAAGAAGAAGAAGAAGAATTCTGTATCTATCTCCAAGTCTACAGGGAGTTCAGAGAGAGAGAATCCATGGCTCTCCAGATGTTGTTTCTCACCTCCCATCATATCCAGCTAGCATGGTCAATGATAAAAGATTATAGGTCTTGAGACTCTGACAACATCTAGAAAACATCTCTTTATTAAATTGTCTTTATCAGATCACCCCAGAGCATAAAAAGAAATTAGAATTGACTAGTGTCCTGCACCCAGCAAAGGCCAGCCAAAAGCTTCCATGAATCCCACATACAAAGCATGAAGTTAGCAGCCTTTCCCTGTGATCTTCTTCAAAGCAACTGATATACCTTAGTACACTGAATAATTCCACTAGCTCTTACGGCCCCTAGCAATCTAAAAAACTCTCCCCCATTACTATCTTTAACAAATGATATTTTCATGGTAGCAAATTCAATGTGTTAAGGATGCACTGTGTAAAGAACTAAGAAGAGCTTAGAAAAGTTACATTTTGGAAGACAGCTTTCAGAATCTGCCAGGCAGCATGGTCATACACCATGCTGGGCCAGGGTATTCAGGTTGTCCAAAATGAAACTTCTCCTACGGTCTGGCTTTTCCTTCAACAAGCATCTACTACCAATCAACTGAATGGGGCAACTAGAAATGGGATGAGGATTTTGTTTGATACCAAAATTTTCAATATTTTTCATATATTAAGCTAGAGGAACTTGATATTCTAAAAATCTGAATGGGGAAGAAAGCAAAACTGACAAATTTGCCCATCTAGGTAGAGAGTTTTGGGTGCATTCATCTTTGTACCCCTGTCTATTAGGACTGGCATCTCTTACAGGGCTGAATTCGGATTAGCGTCTCTCTCTCTCTCTTTTTCCTCCTCATCCTTGACAGAAACACAGCAGCCCAGGTACAAAATCCTCCTCTCCACACTGGAATTAGCTGGAAATACTGCATTTGGTCAGTCCAAAGGGTTAAGAATTTCATTCATTTTGATTTTGGTAACAACTCACAAAACTGCACATTCACTCATCAATATGATGGTAAGAATTTGATGTTTTAAAAATTAAAATGTGAGAGAAAGAGAAACTGATGGACTCATCAATCCCCATTGGTGGTGACTTCCGGTCATCAACAGCGCCGTGGTAAGATTTCCGTAAGTTCTGTGCAAGGAGAATCTTTTCCAGACGACTGCAGTAAAGCAGGAGATTAAAACTACCTCCAAAGTATCCCCGTGGTATCGGGGTACAAAGAAAAGGGGGCTCCAGAGATCGGAGACGTCCTTGAGCTGTCACTGAAGTGGGTGTTTCCTCCGGTCAGCGGCGAAGAGGACGGAAGATCAGGCAGCCTGAGTCGGCTGGCAAAGCCTTTAGCCTCAAGCGGCGCCGTGAACTGTTTTCCCCCTCAAGAGGAGGGGAGAAGCTTCAGATCTGGAAGGAATCGTAAGGTGGATTTAAGTTTCCCTTTTTTGAGTTGGAGGTATCTTGGAAGATGGGAGCAGAAAGAGTTTGGACAGAGCTATTTTCTTTTTCAGCTTTCAGCGTGGTTTGGCAGGGAAGAAGGATTATTTAGCAGCCGCTAGTGGAAGAAGGGAGCGTTTACCTGTGCATAATAGCTGAAGGCTAGTGATGGACTTATCATGAAATTTTGATTAATTCATCTTTCTTAAAGTATAGACTGAATATAATTTAAGGGAAGAAATTTCTCTCCAGTGTGATTTGGGACTGTGTATTGGACTGTGTATTGGACATTTAAAAGAGGAAGATAATAAATAACCAATCAAGGGACGTGGGAAGGACGGATCGTATGGCGGCAAAGGTGAGAGGGACGGATTAAATGGCGACGGTGGGAAGAAGTCTTGTAAGATAAAACAGACTGGACTGGACTGGCATGGCGTTATAGAAGGAAGGAGGGAGAACTTCGAGGATAGAGAAGGAGAAGTAAAGAACTTGGGAAAGTGCTTTTTAGCCACTTTTAAGTTTGGAAAATAACTTGAGAACTGAGAGAATTGAGAATTGAGAAAATGAGAGAAGTGACTTATTGAGAAGGAAGAAGAACTGGAGAGAATGAGGAAGTAGTTTAGAGAAGAGACAATCTGTTGAAATTAAAAAAGGGGAGGATTTTGTATTAAGCACTTGGAAGTAAAGCTAAGTGGTGAATGAAATATATAAATTAAAACGTTGTTGAAAATTTGGTATTTGTCATAATAGAATATAATAGAATATTAGATATTATTTAAGAGGTAGCAAATTTTTAAGTAAGTGGGTAATTAACTATTTAATAGGAGGAAATGAATTTAACCCAGCTAATTTGGCTGTGACTGGGTATTGAGGATTGTTGTTGTTATAAGAATTACTTTATAAAAATTTAGAAGTATCAGGCAGTCTTGATATAGATATCTATTGCATTATATAAATAATATATATTTAGTTATTTTAGTAATACATTAATTTAAACATTTTGATATATCTGGAGAAATAGTATATGTATTTTAGATTTATCTATAAGCTAATGAAATTTTGGAATTAAATTTGAAATTGGAATTTGAAATTTGAAATTGAAAGTGTAATTGAATTTAGTATATTGATATAGTAATTGAATGTATATGAATGTATATGAATTTATATGAATTTATATGAATGATTGTGACTGTTTGATTGTCAAAGGATTGTTTCAGGAATTTGAAGTCTATGATAAAGGAGCTGACAAAACCAATCTTACTTCCAACATCACTTCTCTCTATTTGGGACAATTTGATGGATACAAGAATGATGTCGAGGACAAACAAAGTGACTACATTGACCAATCAGTGAAAACAATCACTTGAACTGGTAGTAAAACCTGAACAAAGTAAGTCAGATAAATATCAGTCAACTTTGTTGGAAGAAATAAGAAACATAAAATTTGAGATTAGGCAAGAAATGAAGGAATTAAGAGGAGAGATGAAGCAAGATTTCAAGAATGAATTGAAAGACCTGAAAAGAGTGTTAGGAGGACTACAGGATGATTTAAAGGATACTCAAGATCAGTTTCGCAATTGGAAACCAAAACTAAGGAAACAGAAGAGACATTGGAAGACTTATCTAGACAACAAGAACGATTACTTGATGAGAAAGCTTTAGTGGATTTGAAAGCTAGAGAGAATTTCATTAACATTAGAGGCTTGATGGAACGAAGAGAAGAAAATTTATATGAAAGGTTAATTCCTCCATTGGCAGAATATCTAAATATTACCACGGAAAAAATGGAATGGGAGATGGATAAAATCTACAGGATAGATTCGAGAGCGGCGAGAGAGAAGACTCCCGAGGGATATAATGATTCAGTTGGTCCAGAAAAAAACAGAGAGGAATTAATACAAAAGAATTTAGAAACGGATCTAATAATTGACAAGACAAAAGTTCATATTTATAAAGATGTTCCATCAAGAATTTTAAGGAAAAGAAGTGAATATAAATTTCTGACCAATTTTTTAAAATCGCAAAACATATTTACCGATGGGGAAGATTGATGGACTTAGCTTTTGGTTCCGGGAAAAACAAGTCAAGATTGAAACAGTTCAAGAGGCAAAAATTTTTATGAAAAATATGCAAAAGAACAATCAAGGCAAAGACCATATCAAGAGATGGAAAAGGAAGATCGGTCAGTTGAAAATAAAAAAAGAAGGCATTCAAGAACAAGGAAGCGATGGAGAGGATGTGGATATAGGAAACAAATCAAAAAAAGAAGAGAGCGTAGAGTTTGAGGGAGATAAAATTAATTGAATAATTCTTTCTGGTGCCCCTCTTTATGTATTTGAGAATTATCTCTTGGAATGTTAAGGGGATAGCAACTCCCCAAAAAAGAAAGAAAATATTTTATTATATTGAGAAAAAAAAGTTAGATATTATATGCTTGCAAGAAATCCGGGTTAAAAGGGAAAAAACATATATGATAGGAAATAAGAAATTAGGTAATGATTATGTAGCAGCCCCCACCCCCCCAAAAAAAAGGAGTTGTTTTATATGTTAAACCTAAATTACACCCTAAGGAGTTGATAAAAGATGAGGAGGGTCGGTTTATACAGTGGAAATTAATTGGCAGAATCAAAAAATTTTAATAATTGGTATATATGGTCCACATAAAAAACAAGAAGAATTTTATAAAGAATTAAGTAAGATAATTCTGGAGTTGGAATATAATAGGATAATATGTTTAGGTGATTGGAATGGGGTGATAGATCAAAATAGATAGGAAGGCAAAGAAGGAAATAAAAGAGAAGCAAGGGAAACTACCAGAATCATTTGATAATTTGATGTTAAATTTAGATTTAGTTGATACCTGGAGATTAAAATATGGTTTAACTAAAGATTATACTTTTTATTCAGAGCCACATGCCTCCTCGTCACGAATTGATATGTTTTTGATTTCAAACTCGTTGGCAGGGATGGTTGAGAAGCAGGAGATATGGCCACGGAAACTTTCTGATCATAACCCAACTATGTTAGTTTTGAATATAGAACTGGAAATATGTATAATTGGAGAATGAAGGGAAAATTATTATTAGAAGAGAAATTTGTTAATAAAATTAGAAATATCATAGAGAGATATTTTGAGGAAAATTTAGATAAAGAAGTTAAATTGACAACAGTATGGGATTCAGCTAAAGCGGTAATAAGAGGTTTTTTTATCCAACGTAATGCGGAAATTAATAAAAGAAAAAAGAGAGAGTTTTCAAGTATTGGAAGAGGAGTTAAAAAGGAAAGAAGATGAACTAAATGGAAATCCATCGAATCGGACAATATCTAAAGAAGTTAAAATATTGCGAAAACAATTGGAGACGAGGATAGAAATAGATTTGAAAGAAAGGCTGATTTTTACCAAACAGCACTATTTTGAATGGGCAAATAAAGTGGGTAGATGGTTAGCGAGTAAATTAAAGGAGAAAAAGGAAAGAACATTAATTACTAAATTAAGGAGTGGAGAAATCTTGTACACAGATTTTCAGCAGATTCAAAAGATTGCAACAAATTTTTATACAACACTTTATAAAGAACAAGATCTCCAGGATGAATTTATAGATATATATATAGCAAAACAAGACTTTGCGATATTAACGGAGGAACAACGAGAAAAGTTAAATGGCCCTATTAAGTTATCAGAGGTAATTGGTGCAATTCAAAATGCGAAGGTAGGAAAATCTCCGGGTCCGGATGGATTTCCCTCTCGTGTTTCAGAATGAATTGGCACCAATTTTCAAAGAATTATGAATGATGCTTTAGAAGGGTATATTCCTGATACTTGGAAAGAGGCTAGTATAGCCTTTTAAATTTATAAAGAAGAAAGAGACCTGACATAAATTAAAAATTACCAATCGATTTCACTATTAAATTGTGATTACAAATTATTTACGGCAATATTAGCAAAAAGATTGAAATTAGTCTTAAATGAAGTAATTTCAGAAGATCAAGCTGGATTTCTTTCGGGTAGGTATATAAAAGATAATATCAGGAATATAATTAATATTTTAGAATATTGTGAAAATCATCCTCAGAAAAAATTAATTGCATTATTTATAGATATTGAAAAAGCATTTGATACTGTTAATTGGAAGTTTATCTTTAAAGTATGTTATAAAATGCAATTAGGGGAAAATTTTATTAATTGGTTGAAAGCAATATACTCAATGCAATATGCTCAGATAATTATAAATGGACAAAAAACTGAGAAGTTTGAAATTCAAAGAGGAACTCGACATGGATCTCCCCACATGAAGCTTACTATAAGAGAGAAAATATCTTATTTGATAAATGGATAAGATATAAAGATCTTGTAGAAATTAAACAAAACCAAATTCAAATTAAGTCCCAACAAGATTTAAATAATGCGGAGTTAAAATGTCATTGGCTCCTTTATAGACAGTTGAGAGAGAAAGTGAGGAATGATATCAAAAATAATAATTATCAATTAAAAGAAGAAGAGTTAAATGTGATTCTTGTATCGGATAAACCTAAGGTTATCGCGAGCATTTATAGAATTTTATTAAAATGGTTTACAGAAGATGATGTAATTAAATTACCAATGGTTAAATGGGCCCAAAACTTTCTCGTTCGATTCCGTTGGAGCAATGGGAAAAACTTTGGTCTAGAACTATCAAACATACGATGTGTTTAGATTTGAGAGAAAATGTGTATAAGATGTACTTACGTTGGTATTTGACCCCACAGAAAATAGCGATGATGACGAATAAATGTTCTAAAAATGTTGGAAGTGTGGGAAGGAGGTGGGCTCCTTATACCACATGTGGTGGTCTTGTAAAGTAGTAAAAGAATATTGGAAAGAAATACATAAGCAAATTGAGCTGATATTGAGTATCAAATTTAATTTAGCTCCAGAGATATATTTATTATCAATGTCGGATGATAGCTTGGAAAGAAAGGTAAGAAAGCAACTTTTTTATATAACAACAACTGCAAGGTTGGTTTTGGCTTATAAATGGAAGGATAATAAGATGCCAGCGTTAGAAGATTGGGAGATGAAATTGATAGACACAGTTCAAATGGATAAATTAACTTGTATACTACGAGGGGGGAGTAAGGAAAACTTTATGAAACAATGGGAAAATATGCTGCAACATTTTAGAAGCTCATGGTATAATAGCGGAACGGTAAGAATAGAGTTTTAATTGATACGAAGGATTTGAGAGATTCCTTGTAATGATTGGTAATACCAATGGAAAATAGAGGAAGTAATGTTACTTTCAGATGGAAGCAAGAAGTTACAGAAGAATATAGATGGTTTCTAAATAATTATTGGATTAGAGTGTTTTTAGATTGTAATTTGTGTTAGGTGTTTTTTGTTAATTGTTTTTTTTTATTTTGTTAGTGTGTATGTATTATGTTTTTATTGTTTATTATTGTTAGTCTTGTCTATGATTGTTGTTATTGTTTATTATTAATAAAGTTTATTATAAAAAAATCCCCATTGGTGACTTTGAGAGCCAGCCTTTGGACAGGAGAACATTTTCCTCTATTGCTTTCTCCGCAAAACTTCACAAACCTCTTATCTCCTCTTAAGTCAACTTTTTTCCTAATGTATGGAGTCTCAAACATTTTAACCTGGAAGGATATCTCTGGTAATCTTCTAATAATGTGGGTTGTCCTTTCCTGCCTTTTCCTAATTCTGTTTTATCCTGTTCAGGATGAAGTGACAAGAATTGTACACAGCATTACGACATGTCCCTTGGAATTGTATAGGGCAGGGCTGGAAAATGAGTGGCTATAGATGCTGCTGGACTGCACCTCCTATCAGCACCAGTTAGCAATACCAATGATGAGGAGTGAGGGGAGTTTTAATCTAAAAATATCTGGTAGGACACATATTCCCCTGATATAAGGGTTTAACACTATTGACTATAGGAAAATACTTAAGAAAAGCGCACACGCACATACACCCCACACACATACCAGCCATTCCCCTCTGACTGCTAGAACTGCCTGATTCAGCTGAAACATTTCGCTCATGGTTTTATTTTCCCAAAACAAGAACACTAAAGCTATCAAATGACTAGGAATAATAACCGAAAAAGGCAAAAACAAAGCTTAGTAGATATTCCTGACATGACTCCGAAGGTCTGCATATTAAGTTATGGCAAAAGAAAACAACAAAAAAAATTGAGTGGAGAAACGTTTAGGTTTCCCTCTGCCAATGTCAACACGACAATCTGTCTCTGACTGCCAATGTATAAAGCCCAAACACTACAATTATACTGTATGTAGTAATGTACAGTTACTGAGGAAAGAACCAAGGTATTTCAAGCTGCAAAGTAATGTTATACAACAGAGGGTGCTTCCTGACAAGATGTTTCCTCTGGACTTATAACTTTTTTGTTCACTCCCTTTTCACTGTATCATATAGCTGTATCATACTGTTATGAAATCACCGACCTGCCATATTGTTTCAACAGTGCTGGGTCTTTTGTTGATGTTGTTTTTGAGGGGTTGTTTTTTTCTTTTCTTTTGGACTACAGCTCAGTCCTCACAAGTGTAGACAATCTTAACACTGTTTGTCCAGCTTTTCAAAGAGATGTGCCTTTCCCATGCACACTAACCTATCAGCAAGGTGAACTTATCACTACATTGAACAAACATTTTGTTCTCCTTTGCTTGACCCAGAACTTCTGGCCCACCTTGATGCTCATTCAAGAAGAACACTAACAAACTAGAACACCTACGAACTTAAGTCCTATGTGGAATAGCTGAAAGTCCTGAGGATTGTTTTTTCAGTCTGAAGAGCACATATCTAAGAGTAGACATGATACCAGTCTTCAAATATTCGAAGAGCTGTAACACAGAGGTAAAGCAAACTTATTCTTTGTTGCTTCAAAGAGAAAGACTAGGATTAATGGGTGGAAATGGCAAAAATGTTAGGAAAAACCTGATAACACAGGAGATAGAAAACTCTCCTTTAAACAGAGGCTGAGTGGCCATTTCTCATGAATGCTGTAGTCACTTCCTGCAAGATTCTACAATGAGCAGAAAAAGTGCCCTTATCTGTCTTTGCTCTCTCTCCATATGTTTCTACCTTAAGGACACACACACACAGAGAAAATGTTTAAGGAACATTTCTGGATTTTGGACTTAGAAATTAATCTCTGGAGATATGAAGACTGTTGTCTCCAGAGTGCTCTTTACCTCAGTCCCTCTGGCTCAGCCTCCAGCTACCCACTGGCAGAAATCTCTGTTCTTCAAAGCTTTGAGAAATCAAAACTATTCCATTGGTCCTGCTGGGAGTTGAAAGCCCCCCCACCTCCCCAAAAAAACTTTTAAAAACTTTGTTGCTAAGCAATAGCTTCCACTCTAGAATAACTGGGAAGGGTTTTTTCCCTTTATTTTTCCTTTATTTCATCTATAATTTCATTTGACTTTCTGTCAAACAAAAATCAATCTGTTTCAGCAGGTGCTTGCTTCAAGCCTATTAATCATCTGTCTAAGCAGAAGATCGTCTCCCTGAAAAAGCACAGAAGACAGTAATGACTATACACTCTCTGTAAGATTAATATAAATGGTAACATTAATCATTCTGTTCTACAGATTAGATTGTTCTGCTTTCTAAGAAATATAAATATATACTTGTATATATCCTAAATCTTTCCTACTAGCCATAATTTTATTCAATTGTGGCAATCTTCACAGTATTAGAGACTAAGAACTCTTGAAGAAAGACAATTGAAGCCAGAGAATCTTTCTGGTATAACTAGTATGCAGTTTGTTCTGTGATCATACAGTTTTTGAAGAAATTCCTCTTTTGTCGCCTCCCCACTTCCTGCACAGTCATTACACAACTTTAAAAGCTCTTAACTTCATAGATTACTAAAATAAGAGCTGACAAACTGGCAGAGGATTTGTATTGTGTAGTGGTTTGAGTGTGAACTAGCACTCTTGGGCCATTTCCGCACTGGACTGTTATAGCGCGATGATTCCACTTTCAACTTTCTATGGAATCCTGGAGTTTGCAGTTTAGGGAGGGGCTGATTCCATAGGATGTTGAAAGTGGAATCATCACACTATAAGAGTGTAGTGCGGAAATGGCCTTGAAGAGCAGGGGTCAGTTCTCTAGGCAGTCATGGAAACCCACTGGATGACCCTGGGCAAGACCCAGCCAACCTATCACGGGGTCTCCATATGCCAGAGCTGACCTGAAAGCACATAACAACAATATAGAACAGGATTTCATTTTACTGCTCCCTTGTATAAAAAGCATTAAATATCATGATAGATGACAACCAAAGGGTATTAGAAACTGTTTCCAAATTCAAGAACAGATTGGGTTGCTAGATGTCCACACCAGTACAGCAGTCTTGCTTGACATGTAACGTTCATGAATTACAATATCATTACTTGTGGAAGCATACAAGAATCAATATCTTTATTCCTGAACCACGGATGGCCATCCGGTATATACTGCTAGGACAAGAACTGCTGCTCACGGCATCAGTCCACCCACAGTGACAGCTGACTTCCCAAAAGTAAAGTATAAAATGGAGGGGATCCTACCTACTGGACTTAGCAAACTCTTTCTCTGTTACTTCAGAAGTGGGGAAATCAATTAGTGGACATGACAGGGGAGCAAATTTCAGATATACACTTGCAGCTTATAGCTGTTCAGCAGTAGATTAGACAGTCTGATGAACTAATGGGTTCTCCTTTGACAGGGGGCATTTACACAGAAGCTAAGCACCCATCTAACATGGACAGTGTAGTTATATGTCCACTGCACAGCCTGCTCCAGGAAGGAGGTTAGGCCAGTTTGGGGTGAGTAAATGTAGAGGGATGGGGGCAATTTTTATCCTGACTTTTGCTGATGGATCACACCTCTCCATTTTCAGTCAAAAATCATCAAAAGCAGAACCAGGCAGAAACCCAAAGTTACCTCCTAGATTTTTTTTTCAGCAAGTTGTTGCCTGTTTCTGCCCAGATAAATAGGACATGGGACTCAAGAGGGTCTTGGTGTTTTGAGGCACTTTAGGTGAGATTGTCTCTCACGTGACAAGCCAATATGGAGTAGCCCTTCTCATCTCATATACTCATTTTTCTTTTCTTTTCTAACATGTATGTACTTCTCCCTAACCCTTTTATGGTATTTCACCTCTTGACCTTGCATATATGTTTGGTGGCCAAAGCACACAATTGTAATCAAAAGTCTCAGTCCCATGACCATCCAAGGATTAAGGAGAAGGAAGTACCTTTTTTCTTTTTACTCTTGCTATCCAAACCCTAATTGTTACTGTCATCAAATTGTCTTTGATTTATGGTGACCCTATGAATGAGAAACCTCAGACAGTTCCAGTCATCCAAAAAAAAAAAAAAAAAGGTCTCTGGGAGACATGGATAGCTCAGTGTAAAAACAAAATTAAAACCATCACTTATCAGGAGTTTGTTGTCCCCTGCAGTCTGTGACATGGCTTTAAAAAGTTTCCAATACTGATAGCTTAATGACAGGTACATGGACAGGTCTAGCAGATTTTATAGCACAGTTCATTACAGTAGGAATATCCTGCTACAGTGACCTAGAAGCAAAATGATTGGTGTCTACTATAGCATTTTCTAGAGATCAAAGATCAGATTTATCACACAGAACATTTGCTTGATAGTGAACAGCAGCACTAGTTTGTTAGCAATTTAAGGGCTGAAAAGCATATAAATATGAGGATTTGCTATACAACAAAGGGCCACAAGACTCACATCTATGCATACAAATGCTATACATCTTAGAATTCAGAGAAAGAGAACATTATTTAATCAGAGCCATTAATTCTTTGTTGAAATCACTTACAGGATAGTTACTGCTGCAAAAGTCTAATAGAGTTTTCAGCAAAACAATTAGAAATGACAGCTTTTCCTGAAGCTCACATCCTAAGACTCATGGAGTGCAGCCTGGCAGCTTGAGGGTGGTAGCTTAGCAGATCAGGTTGTGACATCTAGAAAGGGCAAAGAGCAACATTTTTTTATTCAGAGGGGGGAGCTGATCTTACCTGATTCCAGTGGAGCAGAAATCCAGAGCTTGAAAGAAGCCACACTCACTAGGGTATTCTGGGAGCCATCGTTTTAAAAAGTAAGTTTACCAAGCTCTGGTAAAAACAAATGGACTTGGGAGATGGAGCAAAGAACAAAAGCTCTGATGCTTTTGTTTCCTTGCTTTGACCCCTCAGTCTGAAATTTTCTTCCTTTCCTATGCAGGAAGTCTGAAATCAGTGAAACGAGGTAAAAAACCATGAGCTTTTGTGCCAAAATTCTGAGACCCGGAAGGCTAAGAAATAAATATTTTATTCTTTAGTGTTTGGGGTATTATGTTGAATCATTTTAAAATGCAGACCAAAATGGAGATGAGAAATCTGCAGCTTTCTTCTGCAAAGCAGTTTAGAAAAAAAGTGGTATACTGACCAGTGAAAAACGCTTGACATGAACTGTGACTTCTTCCATGACACCTGTGGGCACAGGGGGAAGAAGTAGGTGCCATAGTCCCCCTCCACACACGCACACACACACCAACACATGCACTTATAATTCTGTATCTCCCCAAATTAAGTCCAGCATGACCCACCTGTGTCCTTGAGCTGGCACCGCAAAAATCCACTGCTATCTGCCAGCTCATCTGAACAGGCAGAGCAAGTTTCTGATAGGCAAGATTATGGAAGGAGACTACTTCCTCTTCACAGAGGATCACAATCACTGGCTTTGACCCAGACAAGGTGCTCAGAACACAGAACATTACTGTCATGTGTAATAAAGCTTTGGCTATCCGTCCTGGGAACAACCCTGTTCATATCCTGCTTTTAAATGTTTTTAAAACCTTGTCCATATTCTGCTTTTTTTTAAAAGCCAAGGTCCTGATGGTTCCTTGCAATAAAGCAAAGTTGCTGTACCAAGGAGGGGTGAAGGGGGAAAAAACAAAGAAAACTCTAGAGCAGTGGTTCTCAACCTGTGGGTCCCCAGATGTTCGTGGACTTCAGTTCCCAGAAGCCCCAGCCACTATGGTCAATGCTCAGGGCTTCTGGGAGCTGAAGTTCACAAACATCTGGGGACCCACAGGTTGAGAACCACTGCTCTAGAGCCCAGCAGCTCACACAGATTGCCAGAAGCTGATGGCTGAGTGCTGCTCTTCTGCCGGGGCAGCCACAACACTGGCAACAACACCTTCCCACCTAAAATAGTTTAGGATAGACCCAACCATCTAGCTCCTTCTGGATAAAAAGTTACTACTGAACCTTCCTCAAGCAACCACTTCCTCCTGCTTCTGTGTCTTTGGACTTCACCTCTCACTTGTTCTCTCATCCTATCTTGTTCTTTGATCTTGACTTCCAACTTGCTCCCAACTCCTATCTTCTCTTTTATCCTTTGGCAATGACTGGTTCATCATGCTTTACTATAAGCTTGTTCCCCAACATCATGGGTCCAGATACATACATACTTCAGTTAACAAAGCCACTGACAAAGAAGTTCCTTTTTACAAAGGATTTCTACAGCTGGCCCTCCTTTTCCTTGCCATCCTCTGTTTAGCTGGAAGCTTTTCAGCAGCAGCAGCAGCAGTAGCATTAGGAAGAAAGCACAGACTTTCAGTGTCAATTGTAGCAGCATGTTTGCAGTAGGCAATGCAATAAAAACCAGGCTGGAAAAGAGTGGCATTCCACTTAGCCAACCATACAGTAACTTGGTGTACTTACCTAAAACAAACAAGATAAACAGAAGCTGCCTTTAGAATCCCTTAGTGAATATGCAGGAATACCAAACAGAGAGCAAACGAAAAAGGTAAGCCTGCTTTATCAGCTACCCTCAGAATAGATATACACGTTTTGTTACCAAAATGGAAATCCTAAGAAAAAAGGAGGCTGGTTAAAGAAAAAGTCATTTCTGAATACAGTTGGAAGAAGCCTTCAAGCATTCTCAGGAAGGTTCAAATATTTTTATCATGCAAGGCTTACCTGACCTATTTTTTTTTTTTTTAGTTTCACATGCACATACTTTTAGCTTTGAATAAAAGTTTGCTGAAATGTTTTAAATTTTTCTTTTGTGTGGTGTAGGAACCTATCCCTATTCTTTCCATATAATTACTGCTTCTAGTACCAAATTTTCTATAACAGAAGTAATGCCCAGGGACACATCTATTTTGTCAACTGAAGTATACCTCTACTTCATCTATTGAATTACAGCCATCTGTAGTCCCCACTAAAATCCTCTTTCACAGTGCTGACCAAAAACGTCATAGGTCTTATTCATTCTTAAGGTGATAACTTGAACGCTGCAGAAAGGAAGGGTTTAGATTTGGAGGTAGCACTTCAGCACAAATGATGATAAATGTTTTAGTTTGTAGTTATGATTTTTTTTAAAAACTCAGCCTTAAAAACCACACTGAAGCAATAGCAATGGAGGGACAAGGTGGAGGGGGGTGAAAAACTACAATAGATATAATCAGTAAAACGACTTCGTGGAAAAGATGCTTGGATTAGAGCACAAATCAGTTATAATCACAGAAGCCTGAACTGCGCAGCCTATAAGAGCAGCATGACAGCAAAGCTTTAGAATTTCCCCCTAAACAGTGTCCCCCAGATGCTTTGGACTTCAGCTGCCACCAGCATCACCAATGATCAGGAGTGACAGGGGTTGTGGTCTGAAACATCTGAGTGGCACCTGGTTGAAGAAGATTACCTTAAAGGATCATCCACACTAGCAAAATTAACTTCCTCTGAAACTGATTTTAATCAGTACTACCACTGCCATTTCATTAATCCCTTATTATATTTATTACCCAAAGCACTTGGAAAACGGTTTGGGACCTTCCTGTGCTGCAAAGGTTCCTGCAGGCAAATGAGCTGCCACTGAAGTTTAATATGTTGACTAGTCTATTGTTTGTTAAAACCTGTCTCTAGGTTTCCCATACATATATTTTTTTTCTGACAGATAAGGGTGAGGGATTAAAAAAAAACAGGGTTAAGCAAGCCCTGAAGCCTCCCAGTGCCCCTTTGATCATGCTGCTCTTCAAACTTGAACCTGCACCCAACTCCTCCAGGCAATTTGCAACCACATATAACCTCTGCCTGCAAAACAAGAAACCAGCTCCACACAGACCCCCATGCTCTGCAGTCCAAGAAAACAAGCACTGAGAGCACACTTGACGCCATTCTGTAAGGCAGCCCAGGAAACTTCCCACGGGGAATCTCATGGGCATGCAACAGCTTCAGCTGCCTTCTGCAAAACGGGTTGCCGTTGTTGTTGTTGCTTGTAGCATCTTTGACTGGAAAGGGCAGCCAGCTTTGCACAGCACAAGAGATTTCTCTGGGCTAGCCTGATAAGGCTACATTTGCTCAGCAGTCCAGTTGGTTTACATGCCAAATCATGGTGGTAGTTGCCTATAGACACCTACCACTCTAAAGACTGAGAGACATCCTGAGTGTGGAAAAGGTGGACTTCTGGACTACAGCTACTAGAATCCCTAGCCAGCACACAATTTTAATCATGCTGGCTGGGGAATTCTGGGAACTACAGTCCAAAAATATAAAATTTCTGATCATGGCCAGCAACGTTGTGAAAATGGAAGGCAAACAATTGACAATCTAGGCTTTGAATGTCTTTAAGGAATCCCTAAGTCCCATAGTGTCAAGCCATAGCTCCTTTACTCCCTGTTAGATTTTCAGGCTGCATACTATGACTCTCATAACATTCTTAATATAGTCGGGGTTGGGAAGAATATTCATAATTATTCCTTCCAATGTCAAAAAACAGGGAAAAGCAGGCTTCCCAACAGTCAGGAAATCCCATCAGGAAGATAAGAGATTAGCAAGAATTTTGCACCATTTTGTCCTGGTATTTAAATGTCCCAAAAAGTTAAGGAAGAATTGTTATGAGGAGGTACCAATAAAACACATGTATATGTATCTGCAGAATAATTTTCCTGTAACAATTCAGAACTCTCTTCTGCAGTGGAGAGAAAACTATTGTATTTGTCATCACATGCATGGATAAAATAGTTGAGGATTTATATCCTTTTTACATCTCTAGTTTGAAGCTTAATTTAATAAATGGAAAACTTTGCCAAAATTTGCCATCATTTCCACATATCAGTATTTACAAATGGAAATGTTTAGAGAAAATGGTGAAAAGTCCTGCTTTCTAGTAGCAGGAATGGAACAATGGTTTACATCTAGGTTTTGTTTTTAAAAGCTGACTGAATATGATTACAAATGTGAAGAACTATATAAAGAACTACAGAGGCAGCCAAAGCGTGGTCAGTGGCTCCACTCCCAAGGGGTAGGGAATCTGCACTTGACCTTCCTACCACTCTTCCTCTTTCAGCTGCTCCAAATTGTATGGAAGACTCTCAGTGCTGTGTGCTATCCCTTGGGAAGTCTACCACCCAGCAAAGCTCCCACAGAACTCACAGCAGCTACAGAAGGTACAGTGATAAAATCGAGAGTGGATTTGTCCAGCATCAGATCGAAAATTCACCCTGTGAGATAACAGTTTAGGGAGGATAATAACATGCTGCAGGATTACAGATCAGGACTTCTGGTTTGAAAGACCTGAAAACCTCATGTTCTGCACTTCAAGATGTGATGTTTTTTGTATTTTGAGTTAAGACAGAGGCTGTTTCCACATGGCCTCACCGTCTTGGAGTAGAGACACGATGCCAGTGGTCCATGGGTCATGCTTTTGCATGATGCTGTCACGGTCCCACTGCTATCCTGCCCCCACCCATTGCGATCACTGGATATTCACTTAACAGAATAAATTCACTAAGTGCCCACATCACACAATGCTCTCATCCTTCCCGGCCATGCAGAAGGGCAGGTAAGTTGATGGAGGTGCTTCCTTTCCCAGTACAGCACAGGAAAGAGGCTGGCTGTCCTGCAGAAGCAGAGGCACTGCTGGGATTGCAATAGGAGGATAACAGAATTAAGTAAGGTGTGGAAATGAGAGAGAAAGAGAAAGAGGACTGTTGACTACCGGAGACTTATACTAGTGTCTGTTTACAAAGTAGATCTTACGGAGTTTGTTGGGTTACTTCTGAACAAGGGGATACAAAATTGCACACTTACTCTTATTTGGGTTCTTATAGCCACAATGGTGTAGTAGTCTGAGCATTGGACTACAACCCTGGAGACCAGGGTTTGATTCCCTGCTCAGTCATGAAAACCCACTGGGTGACCTTGCATATGTCACATGCTCTCAGCCACAGAAAAACCCATTCACCGTAGGATCACCATAAGTTGGAAAAGACTTGAAGGTACACAACAATAGCTACCTAAAAACATAGAGGAACATTTTCAGCTTGCTTTTTAAGGGGGAGGGGAGATGGTGCCTCTTTCCTTTTTCACACTGACTACAGGAAATTACAGGAAGAAAAGGGTTAGAATAGGACACAGTAGAACATTAAGCCCCTTTTTCCCGATCTAGATCTCCAAAATTTCCCCCAAAGCATAATTAAGTTCCAATGATCCCTTCATTTTGTTTTTCAACAGAGAAAGAAACAAGCATATATTTCTACTTTGTTTTTAAGTAAACAATGTCTCTGTGCCCTTAAAACTGAAGAAAGGAGGCACACTGCAGAACTTACACTAACAAGTCGTGAACTTCCCATTAACTAAGAAAGGCATTATGACACAGCTGTATATAGTCTAAGCTACTACCTGCCAAGAAAGAGTGGGGAGAATACTTAGCTCATCTGTTTTTTTTTTTTTGTTTTTTTGAAAGCTAAGTAGCAATTATTAGGAAACCAGAGGAATGGGAAGTTGCATCAACAGCAAGCAGTCTTTATAAATTTTGAAATTCCAAAACAAAAGAAGAGAAAAAATCAAACTCATTGGTGCTGCTCCAGGCAAACTGGAACTAATAAAAATGAAATTTGAGAATAAGAGTGGAAAGTTAACAGATTATGAACAAGCACAGATTATAGCAGAAAAATTATTTTAGGATTTTCATAATATAGTCAGCTATGGCCACAGACTGCATTTCATAGGGAGTATAATTTCAATTCATTTTCACAGGCCTGTTAATCTATTCTGTTCAACACCCAACAGATTAAAGTGTATTAAAAAAAGGACCAGTGTAATCCTTTATAAACAGGGAACAATTTAGAGGCAAATGAAACCACAGTCATCCCAATCATCTTATTTTATTGAGGTTCAAACAAGTTACGGAAATGCATGTAATTCAGACCACTAGCCAACACGGGGTAGTGTTATAGGTGTTGCACTAGGACTCTGGAGACCAGGGTTTTGAACCCCCATTTGGCCATGGAAAACCACTGAGCTCTCAGCCTCAGAGGACAGCAATAGCAAACCCATTCTAAACCCAAACCCAAACCTATTCTAAATCTTTCTTAGGAAAGCCCACAATACTTTTGTCTTAGGGTTGCCATGAGTTAAAAATGACTTGAAGGGACACAACAAGAACAAATTCTGTCATCCAGTGTTTCATTTCAAATGCTATCTATATCCATAAACAAGATTCCACATGCTCAAAACATAAGTGTCTACCATGATAACAAAAGGGAAATGTGTGAAGAGGACACTAACTCATCCCAAGGGGGTATTTCAGACAGGCTTAAATTTTTCTTACAGAAACTCAGCTTTAAAGGGCAAAGAACTAAGAAATTATTTCCCTCCTTAATGACTCCAGAAGATTTCTACTGAAATCCAAGGATCATATTTACTCAATATCCTGCTCACAACACTTCTAATATCTCCCAATTTTATTTACTGAGTTGATACAGGAAGGAAATGCCAGTGTGGTTCTATTGAACAGTCAAGCAAAAACAGAGGAAAAGAAGTCACTAATATAGTACAACATCAGCAAAACCTGACAATAACAGAATTCTTCTGCATGAATTACTGGGGATTAGCTGTAACTATTTTATAGTTCCTATCCGCACCATTTTTAGGTCTATCTTCTTACAGGATTACAATCTCTCCCTCTTTCTCTTTAGCCTCCATATATGAAATGAACAAACAGTTCACAACTGACTAATCCAGCTCAGCCTATATACAGAATGAGATTTAAATTTTTAAGTAGAAAAAGTCTCAGTGTTTGCTTGACAGAAAACCATAATTTGATTCACCAAGATTAAGGGCACATTTGAACATTTCCTAAACTACTGCTTGTCAGACTATCTGATGTGCAGGATGGGCAACTTTTTTTTTCCTACTGTGCTAGAGAACAGCATCATACTTGTGCCCTTTGATGACAATTCTTTCTTTCTTTCTTTCTTTCTTTCTTTCTTTCTTTCTTTCTTTCTTTCTTTCTTTCCTGGAAACTCTCCAGAGACTGGCAGTTATTGCTTGTGGACTGGCACCAGTCTACAGACTATCACTTCAAGTAGCATTGCTCTAAGCAAAAGTTTTCAATATACAAAACCTGGCACTACAGCCACTGAATTTTTGGCAAAATACCCAACGTTCTCAACACTTGTGTGCCCTTTGGAACACCAACTTAAGAACACTTTGGCCAAGTTAGCAAATACATTCCTGCCACCAGAGGAGTTTGAAATATGCAGTAATCTCCATTTTGATGAGCAGAGCCTGAAAAAATTAGGACCAGGGCTTAGAATCTGCCAGGCAACATGCTGGGAATGATCATGCTGACTGGAGAATCATCACCGTCATAGTCATTCATTTATATCCTGCATTTTTCCCACTAATGGGATTCAAGGGTGCTCAAAACATATCAAGAACAACACAGGTTAAAAAGTATACAAAGACATCAATAAAAATTACAAATATAGAAGCAATTTTTTAAAAAACAACGAAACAACCTGTCAATTTAAAACCATTTAAAATTCATTAAAGACCATATAAAAATCAACATAACATAATAGCACAATACACCATTAAAAGACCATCACAGTCGATTTCTAAAATCCTGCTGGAATAATAATGTTTGGCTTGCTGGCAGAAGGGGAGCAAAGAGGGAGACAGCTTAGCCTCCCTAGGGAGGGAGTTCCAAATGTGGGACAGCCACTGAGAAAGATAATGGAGTTATAGTTCTAAAAGTTGCTTTTCCATACTCTGGCTCTGTGTCCATGTCTTCTTTACAGATCATGTACCCATTGGTATTTAACATACAGGCAGACATGCCCTATTCTTTTTCTGCAAACACCTGAGAACAGTATCAGCAATTCACTAGGAGTGACTTCAAGAGTGAAATACTTTAACCTGCAGTCGTTTCCCCTTTTCCCATAAAGGAAAGCACAGCTTATAGGTAATACCATCAAAAACTGGTTACTTGTAGATTTCACTCCACTTTAATTTTTTTTCTTTCCTTTAATCAATACTGGATCCATCTCTTCCCATATTTAGTGGTTAAATTATCAACAGAAGCAATTCATCCACTCTGAAACCAGGGCAGGAAACAAAAAAGATGCTGAGAAAGGTTACCTGGAAGAACTGAACCAGAGGCTGGCAGCAGAACATGGAGTAGCCCATAACTAAGCTCCTTAACTAAACTCTTTGAAAACTCAATGGGAAAAAAATAAGGGAAAATTCTTTTTCAAATGCAAACAATGGATGTGACCCTTCTGATTCTTTTTTTCCTGCATGATTGTTCCCTTTAAACTTTTACACACTATTTCAATCAAGTGTTTCACAGTGATGCACTCTAAAATGATGTCTGTATAGAAAGCAATGGCGTTCGCATTTAGTTTCTGCATGCTTTGACTACTCGAGAGATGATATCTGACGACCAGAAGCAAAGCATGTGTGCTCTTTAGATGGGTCACTGTCTGGCTAATAAATTGGTGAAAACCTATGCCAGAGTTGGCAAACAATGACTCGAGATTGCTTGTCACCATGACACTCCAACAGCAATCCCCAGAGGGAGAAAGGAGGAAAACTTGATGTATCTGATGTTGCTGTGCAAATCTTCTGGTGCTGACTACAAAGCAGTCATGCAGGAAAATAATTAACACATATTTTCTTTCATTAATAGGTTTGAGCTTCTTACTCACATAAAGTGTTACAATGAGGAGGGAAAATAGAACAGAGGGTAATTTTCCAAGGATGGTATCTACATATTTTGCAAGGTTCATATTGAAGGTAAGACTTAGACCATGGCCTCAGTCAGAGCTTGAAAGGCTACTTTTTTGATTTACACATCTCAGACATCCACAGCAAGAATGGTCAGAAGACAGGGAGACACAGAATGAAGTATAGTCTTGGAGGTTGAATCCCAAACTGCAAATTTCTGTAACTCAGACTCTGATTTCAACATGGAATTAGAAATGTTTCCAATGTAGGCCCATGGCCTTTTGGTTTTCAGTCATTTCTGGGCCCAGTCTTACAACAGATAGAAAAAGCCTCCCAATGCAGGGAAGGGAAGGTGTTTCAGACTCCTCATGATAGAGGCTTTGGAGCAGAGAAGCCAGCTTTCTGGCAGTATAATCACTGGGTATTAAATCAAGACTTCAACTTCACTAGCCTCCTTAGCCTCACTGTGAAGGTCTGCATTTGTCCAACAGAAAATTTCAGGTTTGTAAGGCATTGTTACTTGCTTGTTTACCCTACTTTGGAGTGGAAATCTATCTCATGGAATTCAAGTGAATCCTGCCTAATAAGTGGAAAGACCTACAATAAAACAAAGGTATTAAAAACACCTCCACATGCACATAAGCACTGTACTCTAACAAAGCCATCAGGATGAGTGACAAGGTTCCAGGTATACATCCTACCTCATGTCCCCAGAGCCTCTGGTTTAGTGAGAGGAAGTCTTTTTATTTCTTGCTTGCTGCCTCTCACTTCTTACTGTCATCTACCACAGAAAATCAAACAGGCAGGAAAGGCTCCTGTTAAGCAAGGAGTGATCAATGCCAGGATGCATTTCACATCTCTTGAAATCCAAATACAGAATAAGACTGCCCATTCCTCACCTTTCCAAAGCACATTCCCATTATAAACTTCAACAAGGATGGATCAATGCAGAGATATTTTGTGGTTCATATTCCTCAACAATAAACTTCTCCAACAGCTATGAACAAATTCCAGTCATGCTACGTGTCAATATTTTTCCAGATACACTAGGTTATTTTGGTTCTTTGAATGTTAGCTTATGAAACCTGCGACAGCAACCACAAAAACCAAGTGGAAGATACCAACTTTTATTAGGGCTTGTGTAGAAATTTAAAAGAGAAAGTACAGGTGGAACAAGTAGACATTCCAGGCCCTGCAGGCCATATTCACAACTGCCAATGATGTAAGACCCTAAAAACAAAATCACATTTAATAGCAGGGGATTTGTTTTGATGGATTATATTTGTTCCCATTCAACATGCATACTTTTCTTTCTTCACTGTGACAAATATTGGGTGGTTGAAAGATCCAATCGTTCCATTTAGAATGGAAAGTTCTCGGGGTTGTACTTAGTGGTACAACTTTCTCCTTTAAAGGAAAAACAATGTGATGTTGTGGATAACTTTTCTTGCATGCACAGATATTGCTGGGCAGCTAGTGGTCTTCATACTGCCATTTTGGGAATGGAAAACCACAAGTATGTTTTAATGCTATGCCTGTGCATTCTAGGATGTGCTACGTTCTCAGTGATGGGAATTATTAAGAAACGAAATGGAAACAAAACATCCAATATCTTTTAAACAATCCATGGTGCAGGCACATTTAGAATGCTGGGTAAAGTGCTAGTTATTCTTTTCTAAAAGATTACCATAAACCTGTGGAGAAGACAGAAGAGGCACCTAAGATGTCATGCAGTTGAAACATGTCTTTGGAGAAAAGATCACATGTCTTGAGGCTTTTTGGTTTGGGTGAGGAGAGAGAATATAATTAAGATGGTGCATGCTTTTATCTTTAACATCTGCAAGCTGCTTTCAGCTGAAAATCCACCCCTTCAAGTAATGTAGATATTATCAAAAATTGAATATAGTGTTAATAAGATTTTCACAGACAAAGCCAATTAATCAATGGCATAAAATCAGAAATGAGTGTCCAGTCAGATTTTGGGACAAATGGAAAAATTAAGAGGCAGCACAGATCCTCTGAAAATACCATGAAACATGTTGGGCTTATAGTAAATCTTATAGATAAGAGTGTGGGTGATACAACCAAAGAAGCCCTTGTGCTGTACACTCACTAGCTTCATGCAGAGCACAAAAAGTAGGGTGAAACAGATCTTCCTTCATATCTTCTTATAGTAGAATATGGTTGTGGCTCAAACTGGATCCTCATCCCTCATAACCCTAAATTTAGTGCTGGAACCTGATAATCTAGCAATTCTGGATTTGGATGCCACCACCATTTAGGCTTAACCTATAATGAATCATCATGAGAGTCATTAAGATCAATCCATATACCCTGCTTTTAGGCTGCTTCAGAATGTTCACACAAGGGCAAAGTTCTCAGCCATTCATGAACTGGAAGTCAGGCTGCAAAGAGCAGGCAGATCAGCTTCACTGAGCTGAATCTGAGGTTGCCAGCTATAGCCCCTCTGGATGAGGTAGAAGCATATGGAGGCTGTTTAAAGGAGTTACAGGGTATAGGTCAAATACTGGAGAAGGGGAGGAAATTATTTTCTCTGCTTTACTGTGTTCTTCACTTGCTCCACTATTTATCCTCCATTGGTCGCTACAGGTTTCTGGGCTAATAACTAGCCTGGCCACCACCACTGTGCAGATGGGATATATTTTCCGATATATTTTCATGCAGGTCTTCATTTATCTGAAAAAACACAACTCAGTAAGTCTGGGGGTCAATTAACAAAGGGAGTGCAACCTACATTTTGGGCTAGTGAGATAAATACAAAGCGTACACAGAGAATAAATTGTGTGGGCATAGTTAAAGGCTAAAATGTTATGTAATAGGCAAGGAGAAGTGCCCAAGTAAAGAGATCAGGGAAACTAAGTAAGAGGGACAGGGTATGTTAGTTTTCAAGCATACTACATCCTACAACATATCGATGGGATAACTTTGAGGAATCTGGCCCAGGTGTTGTACCCAACTCCCACAATTTCGAATAGCTCCTTTAATGTTTGGACTAAAACCCAGAGCAGATTCACTATTACCACTGATATGGATACCACCAACTACCAACTGGTGGAATGAAGCTTGTACTTGGGCCTCAAAGAGTTTTGAAACCCCATGCAATGATCTTTCCCCATTAGCTGTACTTGCTGGAGCTGTAGGAAGCTCTAAAGCAAAGTATCTGGAGAAAAGCAGAAGATATTGGAAATATCCAACAATCTGATGTAAACTATCTATCTATTTCACAAAAAATTGAGAAATTCAAAAATTCAGCATCCTAGCTTTAAATTTAGTCCAGGTTTCACAGAACCTCAAGAGCTGGAAGAAACCACAAAGGCCGTATAATCCTAACCCCCTGCCATGCAGGAATATACAATTAAAACACTACGTGTAAAGAGTCCACCTTCATCTGAGACAGTCTATTCCATTCTCAAATGGCTCTTACAGTACAGGAGTTCTTCTCAATATTTTGGTAGAATCCACGTTCTTGTAATTTGAATCCATTAGTTTATTAGGCCTTTTCCATACTACACTATTACAGTGCTATTATTCCACTTTCAACATCCTGTGGAATCATGAGGTTTGCAGTTTAGGGAGGGACATTTAGAATTCTCAGCCAGAGAACTCTTTGGCTTCAGTAAACTACAAACCCCAGAATTCCACAGGATGTTGAAAGCAGAATAATAGCACTGTAACAGTGTAGTGCGGAAAGGCCCTTAGTCTCTGGAGCAGCAGAAAATAAGTTCACTTCATCTTCTACATAACATCACTTCAGATATTTAAAAATGCCCATTATGTCACCTGACAGGTTCGCTTGGCATCTGTTGCCAGAGATACATGAAGGGGTTTTCTCAGAGAGGTTAGGGGAAGCTGCCTGGCAATGAACCTAAAGCCCCATGGAAGTATACCAACCATTACTACCACTGTGCAGCTAAAAAAAAAAGGCAGTCAAATTGCTAGGTCTCTAAATAGTCTTAGCTCCTTTTATGACTAAGAGTGGGGGTATTTTTTTTCTGAATTTATATTTCTATGAAAAAAGAAACACCTGTACGTCAATATGATCTTACAGAACAAAAATAGCACAATTTACAACTGATCTGATCAAGGTTGCCATGATGAAACAAAATGTTTCATTGAGTTATTAATGCTTCATTGAATTTTTAATACAGCTAAAATGCCCAAGATATTGAACGCTGCATATTATATAAAAGGACGAATGGCTTTCCCAATTCAGAAAATAAACCACTACAGTTTGGCTATTATGAAGAACTCACAATGACAACAAACAAAATTCTCATGTAAATAGTTTTGTTAAGCACTGCTGAATTGCAAATGATTGAGAAGTCATGTCAGGTAACAAAATAAGGAGAAACAGCTCTCATTTCTCTCCAAGATCCTCATCATTCAGTACTCTTCTGCTTCATGGGTAAATCCCAATTTATGCCCACCCCAGGGCAGTCAAATGAACATCCTCTTCCTACTGACAGCTTGAAAGGTTTCCATAATGCAAAATAAGCCATCCGTTCTTATTAATGACCAACTTCATATGCCGTCCATGAACAAAAAATTAGGCAGTAATACAAACAATCTGGCTGGGAATTAGAACATTCCCTTTTAATATGTAGCGTTTATACTTTATGTCCCCCAACGTGCACATTTTAAATCTTGCCCAAATTGCTACAATGATACTTATTTTCCCATCAACATCAGGTACGTTTCTATTATTTTAACAAGTAGTTTAAAAATGCATGCATGCAACATGCGAAATGCACACATAAATTTACCAGCTAAAGCATGTTCTTCAGACCAGATATTACCATCTTCCCAGCATTTTTTGCATAGTCGTAATATATTCTAGCATTCCATGTTATAGTTGCACAAATCTTAATATAGGTGTTCATATATCCTTACCTTTGGAAAGCATTCAATGAAGCGATTGGAAAACTTATACGTTGTTTGTTGTGTGCCTTCAAGTCATTTCTGACTTATGGCGACACTGAGGCAAACCTATCACAGCATTTTCTTGGCAAGATTTGTTCAGAGGGGATTTGTCTTTGCCTTCCTCTGAGGCTGAAAGAATGTGACTCGCCCAAGGTCACCCAAAGGATATCCATGACTGACTGAGGATTCAAAGCCACGTCTGCAGAATCATAGTTCAATGCTCAAACCACTACACCATGCTGGTACCACAAATCACCCAATCCTACACATATCTACTTAAAAATAAATGTTGCTGCATATCAGGATGTAAGTTTCATTAGGACTGCAGCTGAAACCTATATTTTCTGCCACACTTAGCACATTAGGTCATGAGTAACTAGCACTAGCAAATGATATTGAAACAAACATTTATTCTAGGAGACATTTCAAGCTAATGAATAGTCAATAGCAGCAGTGGCTTTGTAGCCTTAATTCAGGCTGGAAGACATGCAGTTAGAATGGAAGAAGATGCCTGCACATTAGGGGTTTTCAAACAGCAACATCTGTCTTTGTTGAATGTGGCCGTACAGCTAAACAACAGTTCTGTAGTCCTTTACCAAGAAATTTATTGAACACCTGGATCAAGGAAACAAAAAGCCAATGAGGAAACAAAGGGCAGCCTCCGCTCTACACCTCATTCAAGCTTTTATACAGGAATGGTTTATGGAAGAAAGAGAGAAAGATTGAGAGAGGGGAGGAGAGAGAAAGAATAGGAATGCTGACAATGTAAAGGCTTCCCCAAGAGACAGCTCTTCCTGAAATGTTGCTACATCCTTCTCACAAATCCCTACATAACAGTCCATTTAGCATTTTTAAAAGCTACTATTGATTCATATTTATCATAAATTCATTCAAAGCACACAGACAAACCTAGGCTTCAGTACAATAGCAGCATTAACAATTTCATTTTTCCACTTGCTGGCAAAGCTATTCAACTTTTTTAAATGATTCTTTTTTGTTGATAACAAGGATATTGACAGCCCACCACTGAGTATAAAATCATAGCTGTACTTGGGCTGAAAGGCAGTGAGTTATGTTCTCAACTTCAACGGAACCAGATTTTAATATATCAGGATTTAACAGCCTATCCTGAAGTTTAAGAAGCCACCTGTGGCACACTGTTGCACATAGCACTAGGCAAAAACAGAGCAAATCATAGCACAAATAAAATGTGGTTATACCACACACACCTTCTAATTGGTGGAACTCAACAGATAAGCTAATAGCAAACCATTCTTCAGTTAGGTAGTTGCAGTGTCTTTAGCAAGGTACAAAAATAGGCTATGGGACAGAACAGCCAAACAGAAGAAAAGCAAGGAGGAAGACAGAAATAGTAACTGGTTTGCAAGTGCCACACACAATGCAAGACATATCTTAGAATACTTCTAAAGAAAGTGGAACCTGGGAGGAGAGAAGATATTTCTAAATAGCTGTGCCATATTTTGATTAAATTAATTTTGCAAAAAATAGCCACCATCTTTCCAAAACTGCTGTTGTAGCTTAAGGGGAGAGCTGTGTTACCTTAGATTATGAAATTCCAATTCCAGATCCCTTGATTCTTGGCATAGCACTCACAAAGAGAGAGGTAGGAATCACACTGGGTATTGCTCTTCAAAAGGCTCTTGCAGCCACTCTAAAGAAAGCATTCTACTACAGCATCTGCAGCTTCATGTTCCTCTTTCTCTTGGACAAGAAAGATTTGCCAAGAGATAGGGAGAGATCCCACTGAAGTTGGGTTCCTTGAAAAGAGGTCCACTTTGCCCCATTTTGAAGATTTTTGCTCTGCTCTCTATCACCAGAAGACAACACGTGCACCTTTCTCATTTGAACAAAATGTAAAAAAAAAAAAAAGGTTCATCTTAAGCTAATGGCATAATAGCTCCAAATTAAGTCATATTTAAAGAAGGTTCACTGAAATTGATAGATTTTTTTCTTAAACCAAGCTCAAAATCCATCTTTGTTACAATAAATGCTTACCCCACATTTCTGTTCTGTTCTTTATAGCTTTTGCTATATTTCTGATCTATTTCATGAAAATATTACCCCTTCTATTAAGTAATCCAGACTTTATGTTTGGGTGACTGTGGGTACACATATACGCACATGCAAGAATCTATGACTGCTTCACCAGAAAAAGCCTGGCTTTCAGTGATCATTACAGTATTTGTGTGGGACTGAACTGCAGTAAAACAGTAGCTACCATAGATCTGGCACCCAGTCAATCTCCAAAGACACTCTTTGGATATCCTCATCACAAGAGCTGAATAATATTTTGCAGACCTACTTGGGCATACACATTTTGACATCATGAAAGCACCTGCTTATGTTCAAGTATACATGTACAATTAGGACTCTGCTGTCAGAAAGCAGCTGCAAAGCAAGCACAAAGCACATAAAAAACATTTGTAATTTGCTGGAGCACAGAAAGAGCTTCCTCAAAGGCCTTAGAAACAATTATAAAGCAGAAGAGCAAATTATAGGACTCCTTTTAACACTACTTGGAACTCAGTGCATTTAGGTCATTTTCCAATTTAGTTCAGGACAGTGGTTTTCAGCCCCCCCTTTCATGTTAATAGTGCCTTAGAATTATTACATAAAGATGCTTTAAAGTCCTGGTCTGCTCAGCAGATGTCACATTTTTAAAAAATCTGTTAACTGAAATAAAAGTACCTATTTCAATTATAAAGATAGTATTTTAATGGGAGTCTAAATACCCTAAAGGCACCAGATCCCATCTGATCTTGGAAGCTATGCAGGATCAGCCTTGGTTGGTACTTGGATGGAAAACTACCAGGTAGCGTATGCTATAATTCAGAGAAAGAATCTGGCAAAACCACCTATTAGTATTTCTTGCCTAAGAAAACCAATAGGGTTTCCATAAGTTGACAGATGACTTAAAGGAACATGTGCATTTTCCTTATAAGTTATAATTATATTATATCATATCATATCATATTATAGTATGAAATCTGTAATTATTACTTGGATTTAAACTGAAATACACTTTTCAACTTTTAATTCTCACAAACCAAGCTCTACTGTCTCCTAAAATTCTGCCTTGGTTCATACGCAGCATGAGTTTGTATGCTTCCCGCAGGACCTCTGGAAAAACAGGTTGCTTACCTGTAACTGGAGTTCTTCGAGTGGTCATCTGTGCCCTCACACAATGGGAATCTTTGCGCATGCACAGTAGCATTTCAGAAAGTTCCACAGCTGAGCAGCTCGGCAGGAACCCCTCCCCCACACAGTACTGAGCATGCTCAGTCCCACCAAGCTAACGGTCTCTCCTCAGTTTTGAAGTCCGCCGAAGCAAAGACCTGAAAGAGGGGAGGGTAGGCAGGTGTGTGTGAGGGCACAGATGACCACTCAAAGTTACAAGTAAGCAACCTGTTCTTCTCCTTCGTGGTCTCTGTGCCTCACACAACGGGAGATTGCGTAGCTTACCACTGGACGGCTGGTCAGGTCCTAGATGATAGAAGACAGCACCATACGACCAAAGTTGGCATCATGTCGGGCCCTGCAGTCAAGGTGGTAGTGCTGGATGAAGGTCGAAGACCGCAACCACGTAGCCACGTGACAAAGCTCCTGTAGGTCAACTCCCTTGAGAAGGGTCGCCGAGGAGGCCATCATCCTGGTGTAATGGGCATGAAGCGGAGACAGTGGCGGTTGTCCCACAAGTTCATAGGCAAGGTGTATCATCTGGACAACCCATTTAGAGAAGCACTGAGTGGATACTTTGTGACCTTTCCGGTGCCCACCGTGGCAGACACAGAGGTGGGGAGTATGGTGGAAGGTCAAGGTCCATTGCAAGTAGAAAGCTAGGGCGCGATGCACATTAAGCGAGTGAAGAGAGCACTCGAGAGGCAAAGCCGGGTCAGGGTAGAAAGTAGGCAAAATAATATCCTGATTCAGATGGAAGTCGGAGACGACTTTAGGAAGAAATTAAAGATCTAGAAGCAAGACTACTTTGTCTCAATGAAACACCAGGAAGGGTTCATCCGAACGTAGCTCAGTCAGCTTGCCTGCTCTTCTGGCTGATGTAACAGCGACCAAGAATGTCATTTTCAAACTAAGGAGACAGTCGTCAGACATAGCCATGGGTTCAAAAGGATGACGTATAAGCTAGAAAGGACAAGTGATAGCAACCATGGAGGAAGCAGTGGGGAGACAGGAGGGTAGAGATGCTGAAGGACTTTCAGGAACTGTTTAACTGTGGCATTCCTGAAAAGGGCTGAGGAGGGAGAACCATGTGCCTGATAAGCAACAACTGCAGAGAGATAAACCTTGAGGGAGAAAAAGGCCAGTCATTGCTCCTGTAGAGATAGGAGGAAGTAAAGTACTGTTGACAGGAAGGCCAGAGAAGGGGCCTCATCACGGGCATCCGCAAATGCCAAAAACTTCCTCCACTTGTAGTCGTAGGACTTGCGAGTGGATTCCTTTCTAGTGGCTGTGAGAACAACCTGGATAGCAGGAGAGTCTAGAACATTATCCTCCACACGTGCAGGCAGAAGAGAGGGAGGTACGGGTGAAGCACGTGACTGCCCAAGTGTGACAGGAGGTCCAGCGTGCACAGAAGTCACATCCTGCGGCCCTGAGCAATGATGAAAAGAAGACCAAAACCAATGTTGCCTGGGCCAATAAGGGACTACAAGAATGGTGTTTGCCCTGTCTGCAGCAATCTTGGCCATCACTCGACCCAGGAGAGGAAACGGTGGGAAGATGTAAAGGAACTCCCCTTTCCAAGGAAACTGGAACATGTCCCTGAGAGAGTGGTGTCCCAGGCCGGCTCCTGAGCAGTAACAGGGACACTTCTTGTTCCAGTCTCTCGCAAAGAGATCGACTGTTGGGGTGCCCCATTGGGCCACTATTAGATGAAAGGCGGCAGTGGAAAGGGACCACTCATGGTGGCAAGCTGTGTCCCTGCTCAGTGTGTCTGCCATAACATTGTTGCATCCTGCCAGATGAACTGCAATGGGATGTCTCTGCAACAGAATGCACCAGTTCCATATACGTAGAGCCAGATGGAGCAGAGTGGAGGAGTGGATGCCTCCTTGCTGATTTACGTAGCAGACAGCTGTCGTATTGTCTGACAGGATCTGAATGGTCCGTCTGACAATGAGGTTCCAAAAGGCCCGAAGAGCCTTGAGGAACGCTAGGAGCTCCAATGCATTGATATGAAGATGCATTTCTAGGTTGGCTCGGTGGCCCTGTACCAAGAAACAACCACAATGGGCTCCCCAACCGAGGAGGGATATGTTGGTCGTGATGGAAAATGATGGACAGGGTTCGACAAACGGCATTCCCGACAGTAGATGGCATGGAGACAACCACCAATGAAGGGAGTCCCTTACTGGTGGAGGGACCCGGAGAACCCGGCGTTGATCGTCGAGGAGAGGGTCAAAAGCGCAGAGGAACCAGTGTTGAAGAGGGCAGGCCCGGAGACGAGACAGGCAGGTGACTGCAGTTGTGGCCACCACGTAGCCGAGGAACGGCTGAATGTGGCGAGCAGAAACGGCGAGCAGATTGTGCAAGATGGCAGCCATGGCCTCATGCAAGATCCGCACACGCTTCGTTGACAGGAATGCCATGGCGGAAGCAGAGTCCAGAGTGGCCCCGATGAAGTCCAGGGTGCGCATGGGTTCCAAGTGGGACTTCTTGGGATTCACCCTGAGGCTGAGGTCGGAGAGAAGGGAGAGGGCAAGATGAATGTCCTCGTATAACTTCTTTTTCAGGGCCCCACTTGTAACCAATCGTCCATATAGGGGTACACCATGACATGTTTCATACGGAGGTAAGACATCACAGGGGCGAGGCACTTGGTAAAGACCCAGGGGGCAGTGGACAGGCCAAATAGCAGGACCTTATATTGGTAGTACACGCTGTCGACTGCAAACTGAAGGTACCTACTCTGCTGGGGATGAATGGCGATGTGGAAATAGCCGTCTTGTAGATCTATGGACATGAACCAGTCCCAACATCTGAGGAAAGCCAAGATGGATGACAGGGTGACCATCCTGAACTTCTGGGGGAGGGATGAATGAGTTGACCCCTTAGAGATCCAGAATGGGTCGGAGAGTGCCGTCTGTCTTGTGTACCGTGAAATATGAGGAGAAGAAGCGGTGGCCTTGGCTGAGGACAGCAGCTGCTCTATGGCCCCTTTGAGAAGGAGAGTTATGGCCTCGAAGAGAGCAAGACTGGCAGGCGTGGAGTAGAAGATGCCGAGAGGAGGAGTATTTGAAAACTTGATGATGTAGCCAAGACAGACAATGGTCAGTACCCAAGAGTCCGAAATGATGGTGCACCAGGTGTTGAAGTGGTGAGCCAGTACCGGGGTTTTGGACAGGTGGCTTGGAAGGTGGAAGAGTGGTAGAGGTGGCAACCTGCAGGAGAAGTTAAAATCACAACTTGGTGGTTGAAGCAGACTTCTTAGATGATGGCTGGCAGTGCCTAAAGGAGTGGTGAGACGAGAAAGCTGGCAGAGGAGATTGGTGAGATGTGTGACACGGAGAACATGACCTATAGGAGTAGGAAGGGTGCCTCCATGAGGACCAGGATGATGATGGTCTTCTAGGCTGAGCCGCCGGGTGAAAACCCATCTTTTTCACCATCAAACGAGCTTTCATTAGGTGATCCATGGCACCGTCTGTAGTGGCATGGAAGAGTCCTTGACCATTGAAGGGTAGGTCTTCGATTCTCCTCCTGTTGTCTTCAGTCAACCTGGTGGACCGAAGCCATGCAAAACGGTGAAGGGTGATCACACCCACCATCACCTGAGCTGCACCCTGAACAGCATGCTGGGAAGATAGGATCTGCTGATTCGAAAGAGCCATAGACTTACAGAATTGAATAGCAGTCGCCTTGTGGTCATCCGGCAGGTGGGAAAGTAGAGGGAAGAATCTATTCCAAATATTCCACTGATAAGCAGCCAGGCAAGCCTGAGCGTTGGAGATCCTGGCGATCAACGAAGACGCCAAATAGAAGCAGTGACCGAAGACATCTAGGCGATGACCCTCACAATCAGGGAGAGTCGTATGCACTCTCTTGCCACCTTTTGTTTGGGAGGACTCAACAACAGAGTCGGATGATTGAACAAAAAGTCAACATCCTTCCTTTGGGTACAGTAAAGGTGCTCCAAATAGTGAGGGATCGGTTGAAGGGAGGCCAGTTGGGCCCATGGATGTTTTGGTACCTCCTACAAAACCAGGAGAAAAGGAATTGGAAAAGTTGATGGAGGTGAAGTGTCAACATAGTGAAATACAGGGTCCTGTACAGTCGGTGCAGGACCAGAGATATCAAGGCCCAAGGCATTGGCCATTCTAACCAAGATGTCCGAAAACTGCTTGACATCCTCCGGAGCCGAATCAGGGTTGGGTCCCCAAAGGCGAGTGGAAGGGAAGTATGAGATTAAGGTGTCGAATCCAATGAATCTCCGTCAGAATCATAAGAGCTGGAAGAAGAAGATGATCGAGGCGATCGAGACCGGTGAGCTCAAGTAACCAGAGGTGCAGCGAGAACAGCTGGTGGAGCAGGGGCTGAGACTGATAAAATAGATGAAGTCGGTACTGAGGTCGGTACCGGAACCAGTACTAGGGTCGGTACCAATGATATAGGCAGAACCGTCGGGATCGGTGTGATGACATACTGCGTCAATAAGGAAGCAGATAAAGTGGTTGTCAGAAGAGTTGTCGGTTGCATATCCGGTGGGGGCTGGGACACCGTCGCTGTCACTCGAGGAGGTGGAGAAACAGCCCCGTGGTGACGGGATCGATCACGGGACCAGCGATGAGTACAAGATGGAGAACGCCGGTAGTAGACTGACCTAGACTGGGACTGGGACTGGGACCTAGAGTGGCAGTATCAAGGAGAGTGTCAGTAGCGGGATCCGGGAGATCACAATGTAGAGAGCGAACGCCAAGCATGGTACGTAGACCAACGACAGATGTCAGGATGGTACCAGTCACGATAAGCAGGTGAGTATGAGTGATACGACCTGGGTTGCTCTCTCCAGAGATGCTTGTGGCCATATCGAGTTATGCAAGAAGCTGACAAGGAAGGCGAATCAACCCTTGCTGACGAAAGCTCGTGAGCGCCACGATAGCCATAATTCCAACGACGCAGAGATCTACTCCTTTCACCACGTCCCGGAGAGCGGGCCACACTGACTCGAGGCCGGTCTCAAGAGGGGGCCCAAGGAGTGTCTGATGTAGGCGAATGGTCCATCTCTGGGCAGCCAGAAGAGATAGCCGGAGTCTGGGAGGGTCCATCCCCGAGCTGGCCTGACGTAACAGTCAGAGAGGCAGGTGGCGTAGGCTGACGGTCCAGGTTGGATGCAAGGTCAATAGTAGCTGGGACAGATAGCACCAAAAGCTGGGTGGAATCACGCACCAGAGAAAAAGCGGGCACCTCGATCTCCTCGACAGTGGCTATCGGAGGCTGTGTTGGAGGAGGTGTTCGAAGAGGGCCCAGAGAAGACAGTCGAGTAGCCGATGGATAGGTAACAGGTGAAGGAGAGTGATGCTTCTCCTTCTTCTTCGAAGAGACAGAAGAGTGGTGCGAGGATGCTCTCTTGCACTCCGCCAAGGTAGAGACCTTGCAAGGCTGCTGAACTGAAGCCTGCTGCGAGCTGGAGGAGGTACCTCCGGAACTAGAAGACAGGACAACAGGCATCCTCGAGAGCTTTGGAATCCTCGGCAGAGACGAGATTGATGGTAACGCTGACAAGGTCAATGTAGGTACCAATACCAAAGTTGTTGGTACTGAGAACAGTGGTTGATACAGTCGACGTCGTAGTTGACAGGGAAGCTGCAGAGGGCTTCGACGTCAAGGGGCCTCATGAAGAACGCGGTGAAATCGAAGTGGTGAAGAGAGCCATGTCTGAAGCCATTTGCTCCTTTAAACGAAGAGTTTGCTCCCAACAAAAAGATTTTAAACAGGAGGCCCTATTCTTCAGCATCTGCAATGTAAACTCTTTACAGATGGAACAGGCCCGAATGTTCCCCGAGGCAGAACAAGCACTCGGGGTGGGCATCAGAGAATGAGACTTTGCGGCCACAGGTAACACACAATTTAAACAAAGATGACAGAAGAAGGGGAAAAGGTCTTATAGATTTCCTATCTGGAGGAACCAGAACAAAAGAAACGAACGAAAAAGCCAAAATCCAAAAGAGAAAACAACTGCTCAGCAAGGAAACCTTCCGAGCTGCTAAGAGGTTGGAGGACGAAAAGAAACTGAGGAGAGACCATTAGCTTGGCCTGACTGAGCATGCTCAGCACCATATGAGGGAGGGGTTCCCACCAAGCTGCTCAGCTCTGGAACTTTCCGAAACACTACTGCGCATGCGCAAAGATTCCCATTGTGTGAGGCACAAAGACCATGAAGAAGAAGCTACAGTGGCAGGATCTTGTATGCTAGATACCATGAGAAGTGGGACTTTCACATAGGGACCGTGTCTTTTGTAGGGAAATAGATCTTAGCTTATTTCATTGTTCTACACAAGAAGCAAAAGAAGGAGTAGAAGGAAGAGTTTTGACTTTTCTAAAGTCGAGAATTCTGTACATTTTTCATTACTTTTCATTTTCTCTGAAGATTCTACAACGAACTCATATAAGTTTTTTTTTTGGTACAAAGCAGAAGCATCTTTGCATGAAAACTCATACTTTGCAGAAAACAATGCTTTTGCACACACAAAAATCTGCATCAAAATTTCAGGACTAAAATGAAGGAAAAAAGTTTGCAGCAGTTAACAATTATGTTGAGATACTGTTACTCAGTAAGGATGAGAACGATGTGTTAAATATTTCTTTTTTTTTAGCATGGACTCAGGAATGCTAGGAGCTACATGGCTTTTGGCACCTGGGATGCACATACACCTATATCCTAGCTTCAAAAGCCTAAAGACTTGATGTGTCAATGGTAGCAATGGCTATATGGACTGAATTCCACTGAAAAAAACTTGTGCATTTCACCTAAGGCTAAATGCAAATGCATGGATCACTGCTGGCTTTTTTTTTTTTTCAAAGAAGGTGGGTACCATATTGTCTTTTGCTAGTGGGCTTTGCTAGCTGTACTTGGCTGAATAAGACCTATTTTTCATCTACAGACTGATTTGAACTGCAGACCACAATGGATTCAAATATTATATTACCATGTACTCAGGCACACAGATATAAATAGAGATATAGATATAGACTTGTGTGTTTATGTATGTGTATAATTTATTTATTTGATTTATATCTCTCTCAAAGCAACTTACAATATAAATTAAGACAAAACATTTAAAATATGGGAGTGCGAAAGTTTTAAAAAGGATTACATCATGCATCCAATTAAAACATTGCTTTTAAAATATTAACATTAAAATAATTAGAATATTTTTAGTATTACATACTAAAAACAGCAAACCATACAGACACACACAAGTACATGTATATGTATGTATGGACTTGCATGTTCCCTCTTCCCTAAATTTTTATCATTCAGTGGATGAAAAGTTTTGAGGACCTGAAACTTTTTGTGAATTTATAGTTGATCTTAAAAAAGGATATTGTCTATGTACTGGCTTTAGGCTATCTCTCTATGGATCAACACAGCCTGTTTCTTCTACTAGGTCTCACAGTGCAAGGGTTGCCACCATTACAGCATTTAAAAGAGGAAAGAAGGCTACTGGCATCTCAAGTGATCCTCCTTGCCACCACAGGCTTGCTGGGGAATTGCAAATTGGGCATAAATTGCAATTTGTTCTCATTTTAGCTCCTTACTCCCTTTTATGCAGGACTTCAAGCCTGTTACTTTAACCTCACTGTTCAATGATAAAGTTTTGAAGTATTTTTTCTGATTAATTCATAATACACAGCCAAAACCAAATATTCAGATAAAATCTTAAAATTCACAGAGCTATAGTAACATATATTTAATACATTTTGGAAAACAATGATGTTATATGAGCCCATAAGGTTTACAAAACAATTACAGTTAACATTCTTGCCACTCTCTTCCATCTTTCGAATTTGCTTTGATTATCTTAGAAGGCAAGAGGCCTTAGCAGCAATTATATTCCTTGCTTCTCCACGTGCTAGCTCCGTGCCAGGCTATTAATGTCTTGTTGACTGATGACAGCCTGCAGCTAAAACTGAGGTCCATGATGAGAATGCAGTACAAAACTTCAGTGCACAAGGAAATGATGCTTAAGATTAAATACACTGACCTCAGAAAGCATTTATGCAAATTTCATAACAACTGCTTAAGGCAAAGGCAAAGATGGAAGGAAATAACAGATTATTTTCACTTCCAAAGCACTAAGCACAGATTGAGTCCGTAGCTAAATAAATCAATACACAGTGTAACAAAGAAGGAAGCTGTTCTAATACGCAACCAGTATTTGATATGGCTCAGGTGAGCCATGCAAAGTAGATGGAGTTATCTTCAAATACTATCTAAAAACAAGTTCTCTCTTTAAAATATAATGTTACACAGAATATGACCAGTGTGTACTATTTAAATACACTGGTGTTTAGTCATTAACTATCTCTGATTTGCAAATATGTAATTCCATCCATGTCCTCAAACTCAATATTACTTCATCAGTGGGAGGTTTAATTTTGAACACACACACACACACCAGAGAAAAGAGAGAGAGAGAGAGAGAGAGAGAGAGAGAGAGAGAGAGAGAGAGGTTTCTTGATCAGGTTTCATGTGTCAGAACACTCTAAAATACATGCATGACAAAGAAGAAGCTTAAACTTTCCAACTGAATCAGACAAAGAGCCCTGTCATCCCCCAATACAAACACCATATTAGATGTACAAATAAATGTGTCATATTAGATGCACAATAAGCCTATCATCTTATCAGTGGCAATGGAGGTAGGAGCCATGTAAGAGAGGAATAGGGAGCATATAGCCTTTCAGATGCTGTAACTCCCATCAGAAGAGCCAAAGGTGATGGAAGGTTTAGCCTCACAATAGCTAAAGGCCATGCATTCTACATCCATGATATAAGTAGTATCATCCTTCAAACAATTAGCAGCGGCAGGCTGAGATACCAATTGCATGGTCTTCCCCAGTTCTGCCAGGCCCACACTTCCACAGCAAAGCAATATCATATTACAAGCTCCTTCTCCACCATACCAAAGAAGTACCTATCTTGACATTTTAAGGCAGAGCTTTCGAAACTGTGTGTTGGCTGCAGTGTGTAGGTGTGTTGCACAAATGTAATAGGTGGAGCAGCTACCTTTCCCACCACCATGGTGGGCCAGGCTTGGGTGGAGGGGATGCCTCCACTTACTGAATTACTGTGTCACAAAATGATGCACGTCTAAAAAGTGTGTTACCAACATGAAAAGTTTGGAAAGCTCTGTTTTAAGGTGTACCACTGTAGAAGGGCACTGGGTCATAGGATGTATGACGCATTTTGAAGATCTAGAGATGGAGTTTTAACAAAATCAGTCTCAAATAAATTAGTAACATAGGACCAAATAGACAGATATCCAGAAGTGTATCTGGTAAAACAGACACAGAACTGCGAGTCAATACACATGTTTATGCATTTCTTCTTGTCCCTATTGTGGCTCATGACAAACAAACCAGCTCATCTCTTTTCCATCAGGCATATAATAGGCTCACAGATGTATCACTGCAGCTATAACCCCATCCCAGCTTCTTGGGCTTTTTCAGCGTATTCTAAGCAATTGTTGGATTTCCATGTTTCTGCTTCTCATGCCATACTTTTCCCATACTTTTTAATTCTCTTTGTATGATCCTCCAGAGGCCTATCATGGATTCTTTAACTACCACTTCAATCTATTTCTCTCCCTGAAAAAAATGCTGGACACTTGGGCAGATCTCACTAGAAATATCCAGATGTAGGGGAAAAAAATACATTTTTGGACTACAGCTCCTAGAATTTCCTAGGCAGCATGACCATCCCCTGCTTATGACAAGGGTCCAGATAAATCTTATTTAGCAGTAGGGTCAGCTCACTCACTTTTTTCCATATACACAAAAGCCATATGCAAAATGTTAATGTTCTAAGGATCAAACTTAAATGTTTCTATGGCTGGAATTTTAATACCCACAACTGCAAAGTACAGTGTTGATTAAACATTAGATGTTTTTGTGCATGGGACAAACCATGTTGGATCAGATTAAAGGCAAATCTACTCCAAATTTCTTTTTCCAATTTCAGCCAATAAGTTTCTCCTTGGAAATGTGTGAGCAAAAGACACGAAAGAAATTGATCCTCCATGCTGTTGGCCCCTTACAATGTATATTCCCAAATATGTAACTTCTGAATCTGGAGACTTTGCTTTGGCATTATACATAAACTGTTGACAGATCTGTTCTCTCTGTTTGTCTAATCCTCATTTGAAAATTCCTAAGGCAGTGTCCATCATTCCTATCTTATGGGAGCAAATCCTGTAAGCTAATTATGCACTGCATGAAGCACTTTCTTTTGCCTGTCCTGAAGCTATAGCCAAACAGTTTCCTTGAGTAACACCAAATTCTATTATGAAAAAGTGAGAACATCATGTATCTGCTTTTCCCCCATATCCTTTGTAAATCTCTATCATGTCTTACCTTAGTTATCTCTTCCAAAACTGTGGATCAAACTAAACAATTCACTTTTTTTTTTTTTAGAATATGCGTTCTCTCGCGTAGCAAAGATATCTGTCATAGCATGCAATTCTATTCCTGCGTTCAGCAAACTTTGGTCAGTAGATGGTAAACAAGGATATGATTTACAAATTTGATTGCTGAGCATGTATCTATGAAAATCTTGTGGTGGGAAGAAAAAAGGTTAGCCATGGAATATGGTTAAAAATTCTCACTGTGTTTCAATTGGTCCCCAAGAAGAGCTGCCCAAGAGACTCCACCAAAGGCATGCATTTCTCCATCCAGCTACTGCTAGCATTGCTACTGCTGCCTGACTCTGCTCTTCCTGTGGAACTGTGGGGGAAAGAGCCACCTCTCCTGTATCTTTGCAAGCTCAGGCCTACCACCACCTGTGCCTCAGCAGATTCTGCCAGCCAGTCCCATTTGCCTCAGCTGTAGAGTTGAGAGAGCTGGCAGATAAAAGCAAGAATCCAGTGGGGGTAGCCCACCTCCAGGTGGAGGGAGTGATACCAAAGGGGAGGTCACTTCAGGGAAATGCAAGGGCCTGCCGTGGTGCTGGAAAAAGAAGGAGCACTGCATTCTGTAATTTGGCCTTTACTGTCATTGCATTATCATCTGTAAGTGTACAGCCAGTCTACTATATGAAAGATGGATTGTGGAAAGAGGAAGGAGAATACCAGACCCAAGAAGGCAGCCATCACTATTGTTACAGGGCAGGGGGAGGTGTGGAAAGGAGGGGATGGTTAAAAAAATGGGACAGGAATAGGGTGGTACTGGTTCCTAAATGTCCCCCACCTCAAACAACCTGATGGTCCTGGCAACACTACTCTTGGCTTGAAAATGTAGCTGGTGAATTCCAGGTCAGCAAATGGGAAGACAGCTGCCATTCAGGACTTGATTCTGGATGAGCATGCTGACCTGGCATGCATCACAGAGACCTGGTTGAATCAGGCTAGGGGGTTAATCTCTCTCAGCTTTGTCCACCAGGGTTCTCTGTTCAGCAGCAGGTGAGACCTGGGGGCTGGGAAATTGGAATTGCAGTAATCTATCAAAATTCCACTCCCCTGCAAAGGTGCCCTATCCCCCAGTTTCTGGCTTCAAGTGTGTTTACCAGAAGCTGGGGGGCCAGGACAGATTAGAGATTCTATTGGTGTGACACCCATGCTGCTGCTCAACAATCTCCCTCCATGAGAGAGCCAGCATGATTTCAAGGCTGGTGTTGGAATCTTCCCAGCTTGTAATACTGAGGGATTTCAGCATCCACACTGAGATCGCCCTGTCAGAACCAGCTCAGGACTTCATGTCTGTTGTGACAACAGTGGGTCTGTCCCAAGAGGTATCTGGTGCTACTTATGCTGCTGGGCACAACCTGGATCTTGTTTTCTGTAGTAGGTGTGGTGAATACAATCTGGGAGTAGAAGAACTATCTACAGATCTGTTCTCATGGACAGATCACCATTGGATGGGTTTTAGACTTGCCTGGACTCTAAAAGCTCCTCCTGGACTCCTGCAAGGGTGGGGGACCCATTAAGATGGTCCACCCCAGGAGGTTTATGGATCTGGATGGATCCCTGATGGCTCTTGTGGTGTTTCTTTCTGCCTTGACAAGTGGTCCTGTTAAAGTCCTGTTGACCTCTGGAATAGAGAAACACCAAGGGTGGTGGATATGATTGCTCCTGAGTGTCCCCTCTCACAAAGTGGAGTCAAACTGGCTCCCTGGTTTTCCAGGGAGCTGGTGGCAATGAAACATGTGAGAAAGTCACCAGGGCAGTGTGGGCAGAAAACTTGGTATACATTAAATCAAACACAGGCTAGAGCTTATCTGAGAGCTTACTCTGTGGAAAATGTCTTTTCTGTCTTTTTCACATTTGCAGGGAGCCAGCCAGTGGAGCTGTTTCAAGTGGTCAGGAGTCTTTTACACACAGGCCCGAGAGAGGAATATCCAGATCACTTGACAGCCCACTGTGAACTATTTGTCTGGTACTTTGCAGATAAGATCACTCAGATCCACTCTAACTTGCATGTTGTGACTAATACAAATCCAGTGGATGTAACTCTGGCTTCTGCTTGTCCAGTGATAATGGATACTTTGCAATTTCTGCAACCCAAGGATTTGGACAGGATTCTTGGAGATATGAGAGCCACCACATGTGCTCTACTTCCTTGCCCTTCTGGCTTAATAAAAATGCTAGGAGGGAATGGCTGAGTGGGTAGAGAGAGTGGTTAATGCCTCTCTAAAACAAGGTAGAGTTCCAACTGGCCTCAAGGAAACTGTTATAAAGCTATTACTTAAAAAGCCATCCCTGGATCCCACCATTTTAGATCATCATTGGCCAGTCTCTAACATTCCATTTTTGGGCAAGGTTCTAGAGCATATGGTGATTGCTCAGCTCCAGGAGTTTCTGGATGAAATGGATTATCTAGATCCATTTCAATCTGTTTTCAGGCCTGGTTATGGGACAGACTGTTTTGGTCACCTTGGTGGATGACCTACACTGGGAGGAGTGTTGGTTCTGCTAGACCTCTCAACAGCTTTCAATATCATAAACTATGCTATCCTTCTGGATCACCTTGTGGGAACGTGACTTGCGGGCACTGTTTTACAGTGGCTTCATTCTTTTCTGGAGAGTCGAACCCAGAAGGTAATGCTGGAGGACTCCTTGACCTTTGGTCTGTGGGGTCTCTCAGGGCTTGGATCCATCCCTCTTGCTATTTAACAACTGCCTGAAACTGCTGGGAGAGGCTGTACAATGTTTGGGAGTTCTATGCCATCAGTTGTGTGGATGACACCCAACTTTATTACTCCTTTCCACCATAAGCCAAGGAAGCTGTTTTGACCCTAAAGCAGTGCCTGTTGTTAGTAATGGACTGGATATGGCAAACAAATTGAACTTTAATCCAGACAAGACACTGGTGCTCTTGCTCAATCAAAAGAGAGATCACAGAATAGGGATTCAGCCTGTGATAGATGGGGTTACACTCCCTCTGAAGACACAGGTTCACACCCTGGGGGTGCTCCTGGATTCAACTCTGACCCTGGAAGCCCAGGCTTCAACAGTAGCCAGGAGTGCATTTGCACAGTTAAGCCTTGTGTGCCTGCTGTTCCTGTTCCTTGAGACATCAGACCTGGCCACACGGACACACGCCTTGGTTACATCCCAGTTGGATTATTGTAATGTGCTCTATGTGGGGCTACGTTTGAAGAGTGTTCAGAAACTGGTCCAGAGAGTCACAGCCAGATTGTTAACTGGGACTGGCTACAGGGATCACACAACTCCTCTGTTCTAGCAGCTTCACTGGCTGCCAATCCATTCCCAGGAACAATTCAAAGTGCCGCTGATGACCTTTAAAACCATACATGGCTCAGAGTCAGGTTATCTGAAGGACTGTATTCTCTCTTATGAATGAGCCCAGGCTTTAACACGTGCTGGGGAGACCCTTCTCTCTGTCCCACCACTCTCACAGGTACATCTGGTGGGAAAAGAGAGAGGCCCTTTCCAGTGACTGCCCCCCAGGGCTCTGGAACTTGCTTCCCAAAGAAGTCAGACTAGCACCCTCCCTACTTTCTTTCTGCAGTAAGTAAAGATGTTTTTTATTCCAATAGGCATTCAATGTGTGATAATATGTGGACTGTCTGATACAATGTGCTGGATCCTGCCAATTGTGTTGCTGATGGGTATATGAGCTTTTAATTACATATTTTAACATTATTTTAATTATTTTTGATTGTTTAAGTGTTTGAACTTTTATATTCTGTGAGTTTTTAAATATATCTTTTTAATTGTTGTAAACCACCGAGTCCCATCCTGGGAAAAAAAAGCAGAGTATAAATAAAGATGACGATGGTAATACTACTACTACTAATAATAATAATAAATAGTAATAGTCAAATTTTTATCTGATCTTGTTTTAGCTTTGTGAGTTGCCTTGGGTTCCATGCTTGGAGAAAGGCAGCATATACACTGACTGACTTACTGACTGACTGAAATCTCGTTTGTCCTTGAAACACTTATGTCTTTTCCCATAAAAGAGTATACTTCCCCTGCAACCATTTCATCATTTAGGCTGCCCCTTCTGCCTCCTTTCCAATTTCAGAATGTTATTTTTGAGATAGAATGACCCAAACTGGATGCAATATTCCAAATGTGTCTGGAATACATATCTATATTAAAACATTATGGCTTCTGCAGCTTGCCCTTGCAGATTTGCCAAAAGGAAAAAAGGGAAGACTAGAAAGTTCTACATCCTCCTTACTCATTAGTTATAGAGAATTTAAAAAATGGCAGTGGGGGTGGTACTGAGATGTTTTTGTCATAAGGACAGGCAAATTCTTGTCAGTATAGTTTACTTTAACAGGATTCTAACTGAGCCTAACACAACCAACTGCCTTACCTTCCTGCAAATATCCTACATTTTTTTTTAAAAAAAAGACCATGAACTAATTACTTTGCCAAGAAATTTTCTACAAGGCTCTGAAGTAGGACTGTGAAATTCAGCTGAGTCCAATGGAGCTATCCATTTCCTGGTATCCACAATTTAGCTTGCATATAGAGAAAACAATCAGGATTTCAGAACTGACCCCCAAAGTTTTGCTAATCTCGCTTAAACAACATAGTATTTAAAAATTACTTAAAAAAAAACCTGATGTAGTTTGTTTCTGTTTGTTTTTATTTGCTGTACCCCAGGAGCCCTGAAAAGATGAAAGCAGGAAGGAGGAACTGTTACTGTTATACTCAGCTCTATAGGTACAGCAATAACAGTTTCTTCCATACATTCTAGACACAGATTGACTCTAACACATATATATGCAATGCAATGGCATGCACATGGACGTCAGCCATCACGCCGTAAACTTACCATTTTGTATGCTGTAACTGGAAATGTCATTTTTTTTCTCTGTCCTAAGACATTTTAAACAAAAGAGCACACAATACTTTTCTGTTTATAACCAGATCCAGTCTTTCTCAACCTTTTACGCCGAAAGAACCTGCAAATAATTTTCAGGTCTCAAGGAATCTCTGCATAAAAACTGATGTCTGGAATCTTGTATGGGAGTTATGTCTTCATAAATGAGCTTACATCTATGGGAATTAGAATCAGTCAGTTTTGTAATGTCCCTATGTGGTACAGGGTTGCTGTTACGTTACTACATAGCAGAGCCAGCTAAATGCCCAATGCATGCCTCAGGGTCTCTTGCTGAAGTCCTGATACACATCTTCACAATTCACTGACAGGGTTTCATAGCTCCTCTGCTACTTAGCTAAGTATATGTAAAGTTGTGTTAAATAAGAACAGGTTGCTTACCTGTAACTGGTTCTTCAAGTGGTCATCTGTGCCCTCACACATTGGGATCTTCATGCATGTGCGGCAGCGTTTGGAAAGTTCTAGAACTGAGCAGCTTGGTGGGAACCCCTCCCCTTTTCTGTACTGAGCATGCTCAGCCTGCCAAGCCAACGATCCCGCCTCAGTTTTGAAGTCCGATGAACCAGGACCTGAAGAGAGGAAGGCTGGGCGGGTGTGTGTGAGGGCACAGATGACCACTTGAAGAACCACAGTTACAAGTAAGCAACCTGTTCTTCTTCTTTGTGGTCTCTGTGCCTCACACACTGGGAGACTGAGAAGCTTACCATTGGATGGTGGGTCAGGTCCTAGAGAACAGAAGACAGCACTGCACGGCCAAAGCAGGCATCCCGTCGAGCCCGACAGTCCAAACAGTAGTGGCACACAAAGGTCAAGGGTCGTGACAAGGTAGCCACACAACAAAAGCTCTTGCAGGTCAATCCCTTGAAGGAGAGCCGCTGAAGAGGCCATGGCTCTAGTGGAGTGAGCACGGAGCAGTGCTGGCGGAGGCTGCTTTGCCAGTTCATAAGCCAGGAAAATAGTCTGGGCCATCCACTTGGAAAATCTTTGGGTGGACACCTTATGGCCCTTCCAACAACCACCATAGCAGATGAACAGATGGGGAGTCTAATGGAAGGACGAAGTCCGATGGATGTAGAAGGCCAGAGCCCGTCGAGTGTCGAGCAAATGAAGAGATCTCTCCAGCGGAGTAGCCGGGCCAGGATAAAAGGTGGGGAGGATTACATCCTGGTTGAGATGGAAATCGGAAACAACCTTAGGCGGGAAGAAGATGTCTGGGCACAGGACCACCTTGTCACAATGGAAGACAAGGAAGGGCTCATCCAACCGCAGCACGGTAAGTTCACTTGCCCACCTGGCTGAAGTGACAGCAACGAGGAAGCTGTCTTCACGGTCAGGAGCCTGTCAACAGAAGTGGCCATCAGTTCAAAAGGCGGTCGCGTCAGTTGAGAGAGCACCAAGGACAGCGACCAAGGCGGAATCGGTGGCGTGATCGGAGGATAAAGATGTTGCAGGCCTTTCAAGAATTGCTTGAGGGTGGCATCACAGAAGAGTGCAGCAGAGAGGGCACCGCGAGGCTGGTAGGCTACAATAGCCAAGAGGTAGACTCTCAGGGATGAAAAGGCCAGGTTTTGTTCTCGAAGGTGCAGAAGGAAATGTAACACAGTAGGTAAACTGACAGGCAACGCAGGCTTGCGACGAGCATCCACGAAGGCCAAGAATCTCTGCCACTTGTAGTGGTAAGACCAATGCTTAGACTCCTTCCTGGCTGCTGTGAGGACATCCCATATAGCTGGAGCATCTAGGGGATTATCCGCCACTCATGGAGACGCAGAAGAGGCAGGTCTGGATGCAACACGAGACCGTCCGAGTGGGAGAGGAGGTCTGGTGTCGATGGAAGCTTCAAAGCACGGCCTCGGGCAGCTGTGAAGAGGGGGCTGAACCAGTGTTGTCTGGGCCAATATGGAACCACTAGGATGACATTGGCACAATCAGAGAGAATCTTGGCTACCATTCATCCCAGGAGTGGGAATGGCAGAAACACATACAGCAGCTCCTTGTCCCACTGGAACTGAAAAGCGTCGCTGAGAGAGCCTGGACCCAGGCCGGCCCTCGAGCAGTACCGGGGCATTTCTTGTTCCGACTGCTGGCAAAGAGATCAATGGACGGTTGGCCCCATCGAGACACTATCCTCCAGAAGGCGGGATCAGAGAGGGACCACTCGTGATGGCACAAGGTGTCCCTGCTGAGCGTGTCTGCTGTGACATTCTCTTGGCCCACGAAGTGGACTGCGATGGGGTGGATGTGGAGCGGCACGCACCAGTCCCAAAGGTGCAGGGCTATGTTGAGGAGGGTGGTGGAGTGGGTGCCTCCCTGTCCACACAGCAAACAGCCGTCGTGTTGTCCAACAGGATCTGCAACGTTCGACTGACAACGAGGTTGTGGAAAGCGCATAGCGCCTTCAGGATGGCTAAGAGCTCCAAGGCGTTGATGTGGAGATGAGTCTCCAGGCCGATCCAGTGTCCTTGCACCTTGAGATCGCTGCAATGCGCTTCCCATCTGGAAAGGGAGGCATCCGTCGTAATCGTGACCCGAGGACAGGGGTCGACAAATGGCATCCCTGACATCAGGTGCCTGAGGGACAGCCACCACAGGAGAGAGCCTCGCACCTGCCAAGGAATCCTCAGTAGGAGGGTCTGGTCATCTCGTAGAGGGTTGAAGACCCTGATGAACCAATGCTGCAGCGGACAGGCACAAAGGCGAGAGAAGTAGGTAACAGCTGTCGTCACCGCCATGTAGCCGAGAAGTTGCTGGATCCTCCTGGTGGAGACCAGCGGGGCTTGGAGAACAGCAGTAGTGGTGCAGAGTGCGGAGAGTGTGAGCCCGCTTCGCTGCAAGGAAGGCCCTGGCAGCGACAGTTCAAAATTCTCGCGATCAAGGAAGATGTGGAATAGAAACATCTTCCAAACGAATCTAACCTGTGACCTTCCCAATCAGGCGGAGTGGTATGCGTCCTTTTACCACCTTTCGTCTGGGACAATTCGACCACGATGGAATTTGGCACCGGGTGGTTAAAAAGGAAGTCAACATTCTTTTTCTGGGTCCTATACAGATGCTCCAGGCAATGCGGTATTAGTTGTAGAGAGGCTGGCTGGGCCCAAGGAAGTTTCAAAACTTCCTGCAACACAGGGAGGAACAGTATCGGAGATGCCAATGGTGGACGAGTGTCCACATAGTGGAAGACTGGGTCTTGTACTGTTGGAGCCGGTCCAGAGACGTCGAGGCCAAGGGCGTTAGCCATTTGCAGAAGGATGTCAGAAAACTGCTTGACGTCCTCGGGTGCTGAGTCCGGAGTATGCTCACCAAACGCCAAGGGCAGAGACGAGTGCGAGTTAGGTGTGGAGTCACCGGAATCCAAGTCTGATTCATAGGACTGGGAGGAATGAGAAGGAGGCCCCTGGCCACAAGGCAGCTGAGTTGGTAGCGCCGCAGCTGACAGGGGCGGAGCAGGTGCAGAGGATGGAACCACAGAGGGTACCAATGGTAGTGTGACCGGTGGTGGTGCTGTCAAGGACGACAGTAGTGTGACTGGCAGCAGTGCTGTCGAGGACGGTACCGGTACCAGTAGGACAGCTGGAATTGGACACAAGATCGACTGGGTGTGAATTGGAGCCGTTGAAGACTGCAGAGGTAGTAGATGAGCCTCCATAGGAGGACAAGATATAGTAGCTGTGACCTGAGGAAGTGGCGATAAAGGCCAGTGCTGGGGAGAGCGGTCTCAAGATCGCCAGTGGGAGGCAGATTTTTGGTAGTACAGAGATCGCGACCGGGATTGAGATGGGCTGGACAGTACCAAGAGACCAAAGATGGAGACTGAGAGTGACGATGGTAGGGCGACCAACAACGGATATCGGCGTGATACCGGTCCCTGAATGCCGGGCAGTAGGAATGGTACGACCCCACTGCTCCCGCCACACGTGTTCGTGGCCATATCTTGCGATGTATGAGGCCAACAAGCCTTGTCCGTGACCTGCCACGACAAGGTGAATCGAGCCTTGCCCGTGACCTGCCACGGTCAGATCTCACATCCCGCTGCCGCAGGGATCGAGGCCTGTCTCCGCAGCCCAGAGAGTGCATTGCGCTAGTGCGGTAGTCATGGGACGATGACCTCTGATGAGAGGGAACCTATAGGGTATCCAGAACAGAGTCAGAAAATCCCGGACGGTCCAGCCCATGATTGGGTTGACCGTGAGGCGAGGACCCTGTAGCCAGCACAGGTGGGCCTGGTTGCATCGGGCGGTCCTCCAACACCGATGGTAAAACCACCACTGGGAGATGGGCCTCGCCCAGCTCCTCAGAAATGTCAGGAGGGCCCTCCTCCTTGACAGTTGCCATAGTAGGCTGAGTCGGTGGGGGTGTCAGAAGACATGACGACTTTGCCACCGGTGAAGGTGACCAGTGTTTCTCCTTCTTTTTCTTCTTCTTATCCTTCACAGAAGGGTACGAAGGATATGAAGAAGAGCACTTCCACTGAGCCACTGTAAGGGCCTTTGAAGGCTGAGCCACCTGTGAGCCCGCAGAGGCATCCCCCAACAACGAAGAGGCAATCAGCGTCCGAGAAAGCTTTGGAATCTGAGGCAAGGAGGAGATGGGTGGCAAAGACGCCGAGGACAGTACCGAGCCCAGTACTGTCGAGGTTGGTATCACAGCCATCAATACCAACAGGGGCGTGGTCGCAGGCCATGCAACAGTCGAGGAGCAGGAAGCCATGGAAATGAAAAGGGCAGTATTTGAAGCTGCCTGTTCCGTAATCCTTAAGGCTTGCTCCCAGCAGTGAGATTTTAGTCGAGAGGCTCTGTTCTTCAAGGTTTGAGCTGTAAACTCCTTGCAAACGGAGCAGGCCCTGACACTGAGGGCCTCGCTGAGGCAGAAAAGGCACTCGGTATGCCCGTCGGACAATGCAACCTTGCGACCACATGTAACGCAGAACTTAAACAAAGAAAACATAAGAAGACGTAGAAGAGGTTCTCACAAAAAGTCCGAAGAAGGAACGAAGGCAAAAAGAAGAAGAAAAACCAGAGAGAAAGCTGCTCAACAGAAGAAGTCTTTCCATTCGCTGTTAACATGCTGGTGGACGAAAGAAAACTGAGGAGGGATCATTGGTTTGGCGGGCTGAGCATGCTCAGTACAGAAAAGGGGAAGGGTTCCCGCCAAGCTGCTCAGCTCTAGAATTTTCCAAACGCTACTGCGCATGTGCGAAGATCCCAATGTGTGAGGCACAAACACCACAAAGAAGAAAAGGTGATACAGGATTCTGGCAATGGATAGCTACAGCTTTAAAAAAAAGTGTTTTGAAACCCCTGGAATCTTCTCATGGAACCTAGAGCTCTATGAAACCCTAGTTGAGAAACCTTGGACCAGATTGAGACTTTGGTTAAATGGAGCTTTCCCTGGCTCTCTGGATCCAAGCCTGCCTTCACCTTTTTCTTCATTTCTTTATCCAAACCCCATGACTGCCTACATAGAATCATAGAATCATAGAAATGTAGAGTTGGAAGAGACCACACGGGCCATCCAGTCCAACCCCCTGCTATGCAGGAACACCCCCAAAGCACTCCCGACAGATGGCCATCTAGCCTCTGCTTAAAAAACCTCCAAGGAAGGAGACTCCACTACACTCTGAGGCAGCATATTCCACTGCCGGACAGCCCTGACTGTCAGGAAGTTCTTCCTGAGGTTCAGGTGGGATCTCCTTTCCTGTAGCTTGAATCCATTGCTCCTAGTCCTGGTCTCTGGAGCAGCAGAAAACAAGCCCTCTCCTTACTCTACATGGCATCCCTTCAAATATTTAAACATGGCTATCATGTCCCCTCTTAACCTTCTCTTCTGCAGACTAAACATCCCCAGCACTCTAAGTCTATCCTCATAGGGCATGGCTTCCAGGCCTCTCACCATTTTGGTCGCTCTCCTCTGGACTTGCTCCAGCTTCACCATGTCCTTCTTGAATTGGGGTGCCCAGAACTGGACACAGTATTCAAGATGAGGTCTAACCAAAGCAGAGTAGAGTGGTACCAGTACCTCTCTCGATCTAGACACCATACTCCTGTTGATGCAGCCAAGAATTGCACTGGCTTTCTTGGCTGCCGCATCACACTGCCGACTCATGTTCAGCTTGTGGTCTATGAAGACTCCTAGATCCCTTTCACATGTACTGCTATCCAGCCACGTGTCCCCCATCCTATATTTCTGTATTCCATTTTTTCTACCTAAGTGTAGGACCTTACACTTCTCTCTGTTGAATTTCATTTTGTTAGCCTTGGCCCAGCTCTCCAATCTATCCAGGTCATTTTGAATTTTGATCCTGTCCTCCGGCATATTAGCAACCTCTCCCAATTTGGTATCATCTGCAAATTTGATGAGCGTGCCCTCTATTCCTTCATCCAAGTCGTTGATAAAAATATTGAACAGCACTGGGCCCAGGACAGAACCCTGTGGCACCCCCCTAGTCACTTCTCTCCAGGATGAAAAGCAGCCATTCGTGATCACCCTTTGGGTTCGGTCAGTCAACCAATTACAAATCCAACTAACAGTAGCCCTGTCCAGCCCGCATTTTACTAGTTTCTTTGCAAGAATGTCATGGGGAACTTTGTCAAGGGCCTTACTGAAATCGAGAGATGCTACATCCACAGCATTCCCTTCATCTATCAAGCTAGTAACTCTATCATAAAAAGAGATAAGATTAGTCTGGCATGACTTATTTTTGAGAAATCCATGTTGACTTCTCATGATTACCGTGTTGCTTTCTAAGTGATTAGAAACTGACTGCTTACTGATCTGCTCCAGGATCTTTCTGGGTACTGATGTCAGGCTGACTGGGCGACAATTATTTGGGTCCTCTTTTTTTCCCTTCTTGAAGATGGGGACAACATTTGCTCTCTTCTAGTCTGCTGGAACTTCTCCTGTCCTCCAAGATTTCTCAAAGATTATAGCAAGCGGTTCCGAAATAACCTCTGCCAGCTCTTTTAATATCCTAGGATGCAATTCATCTGGCCCTGGAGACTTGAATTCATCCAGTGTGGCCAGGTATTCCTGTACCACCTCTCTACCTATTACGTGCTTTATTTTCCCTGCTTCCTCACCTGCTCCCCAACCGCCAGATTGAGTGCTTGTATCCTTCTGGGAAAAAATTGAGACAAAGAAGGTGTTAAGTAGTTCTGCCTTTTCTCTTCCTCCTGTGAGTAATTCACCATCTTCTCTGTGCAGCGACATCTCAAGTAACCATTACTGATGGCATTCGAGTTATACCCAGGCATACATAGCATACTCACAAGTACAAGCATATCTATTGTGAGATGATTTAAGACATAGTTGTTGTGATCAGTTTTATTCAGCATGCTGTTTGAGGAACTACTGCTGCTAAATGCAATAGGCAAAGAAAAGTTCATGCAAGGTGTTGGGAATGGAGTTCAGGTGGTTGGGAGAATGGTACTTTCCATCTGTGCTCTTTTGGCCTTAAAGAGCACCTCAGTGGGATCCCTGTTTCCTATCAGAATACATTAGGTCCAAATCGCTTTCCCAAACAGATTGGAGATGCATCACACTTTGCAAATCAGAACCAAAAAAAAAACGAAAAAAAATCATCACACCTCACTTGAATATGAACTGCTTTTTTCCACCTTCCCTCCCTGCCTAATTGCACTGACAAAAAAAGATCATTAATAACACTAACCTTAAAAATTATTTCCAATAATTAGAAAGGCTGCTTGAAAAATGAGTGTCTCAGCTTCCTGCCTCCAATTTTCTGTCTTTGCAGAATGACTACCTTCGCAACGTACGCAAAGAAAAAGGCTTACCCAACAGCCTGCAGACACAGCTTTGGAAAATATTCAGTGTCACTGAGCTAAAAGGCCTCCTGAGTTGACCGAATTTGCCTCTGGGTGTATCACATGGCTGATGCTGCTGCCTGCCTCTCTGTGATCTGCCTTGTTCTCTTAAGAGTTTACTTCCTGACTTCATCCTTCCCCCAACTCTCTAGTCTGCTTTAAAACAAAAGCTTGTTTCGCTCTAATAATACCACTTACAGATGCTTGTGCTATTACATTTCCAAATTCTAATTACTTTAAAAAAAAAAGTCCCAGATTATCTTAAACAAGAGTTTCAGGAAGCATGGAAGCACTGCTCTGAAACAGGTATCTAGACATGCCACATTTCATGCTCCCTCTACTCCTGACTATCTCACAAAAAGCTTAAGTACCAATTCATGTGGAATAACAGGCCTCACCCAGGGGAGTAAGTAAAGATTGAAATCAAATGGCAATGACCCCCAAATGAAAGTTCATTTAGTTGATTTAGTTTCTTCCACTATCAGAAATAACTAATAATTAAAGTAGGAGACAACACAGAATGAACACAATTTACTAGGATAGCAGGGCACTTCAGAGTGCCGCAAGAACATAAGTATCAATGGGTGTACTCAGCATTTTATGAAAATTCAGGAATTTCTTAGGATAAAAGTGAAAAATTCATGTGGAATAACAGGCCTAGGAGCCTTTAAGCTCCAGGTTTCGAATCCCATGTGGACACCTGCCCACTGACTTTTCTTTTGACTCAGCTTCAATGGAGAAACAATTGAAATGTGTTTATGTATGAACATACAAGCAAAAAGAATAACGTTATCTTTCATTCTCTGTTTCTCATGCATTAAACACCTATTTTAAGTGTAGCAATGCTCTTTTCCTCAGCTGTTCTCATATGAAGCTTACTTAGCATAAATTCTACCTAATAATTAAACTAAACTTTGAGTAGATGCCTCTGTTTTCTGTGATCATTTCCAAATATCTGAAAACTTTCTGGTGTTAAGACCTAAGGGGTAGAATTCACTCATGCCGCAAGCAGAACTCTTGTAGGAGATTTCAACAAGAGCCAAGAGGGCCTTGTATAATTTCTGTCGCCAGTCTGTTGGAGCATGTAGAGCGACAGAAGAGGGGAGAGTCGTCTCTTGGTCCCCTCCGTCCTCATTGCCATATTAAGTAAGGACCTTCTTGGTGGCTGCTCCAAAGTTGTGAAACACATGTGAGTTGTCTTCAGCTGGGAGGCTGTTCTCCTTTCATTCAGACACATTTTTCACCAGTGACTGGTTTATGAGGAGGATGCTGCACCTTTTTTGTCAGGCATGCTTTTATAGTGATTTCAATGCAGTTGATGTTTTACTGTGAGCATTGCTTCAACTGTTACTGTTTCGTAAAAAAAAATAATAATAATAATGTTGGGAGCCTGTTTGAGAGCCAGCTATTGGATGGAAGTGGGGTATGAATTAAATAAAACATAAATAATATTGAAACATTTCAAAATATATAAAGCCTATATTTTGGACCTCCATGCCACACCTTCTTCTGCACAAACAATGAGGAATCTGCACCCTGAGTGTGCAGGCACATACAGCGAGAGACAGAGGCCCTTTCCACATGGGGTCATTAACATGGTTTACTGCATTGTAGTGTCATGTTGTTCTGCACATGGGAGCAAACTAGCCTTGTGTTATTTTCCGTCATTCTTCATGAAATCCACTGTTAATGTGCCGCCATGTGGTGGGAAAGCGTGGTATTTGAAAACCATAAAAAATCTGATTCACATTCTGACATCAAAGTAAATTTGGGTTTTTGCAGTGATGTGGAAACATACATTCACACCAATGCACGCTGGTGGGCAGCAGAGGGCAGGCTGTAAGGCCAGAAGTAGGTATATAGTATGTAGTACGTACCTATGCCGGTATACACAAACCCAAACCCCCCAAAAAAGAAAAAAAAAACAGCCAATTATGGCTGCCGGGGCAGGGTGAGGGGAGCCAGAGGAGTGGTCAGTGAGGAGGTAGTGCGGATGCATGAACTTGCACTCCTCCATAGGAAAATGCTTTAAATCGGGGGGGGGGGATGGTGTGTGTGCAGAAAATAATGAAGGAAAACTGTGTTTTTTAAATACACCATGAAATGGTGGAAATTGCTTCTCACACGTCATGCAGAAAAGGCCAGAATTCCATCTTGAACTTTCCTGATGCACTTGCTATGCTCATGGCTTGTTCATTATTAATGCCAAGTATAGGTACAAAATTTAAAATCTCTTTAAAATGTGTTTCTCAGATCTTACATCTAATACAAATTAGCAAAATTCAAAATACATTTGGCCCTCCATAGGTTTAGGGGTACAGGACCCATGCAAAAATGGAATAACCACAAATATCAAAATGTGTGTGTGTGTCTGCCTGTGGGAAGGGGGCTGAGGCCTGGAGGGGAGAAACAGGCACACAGAGTCTAACCCAGGTCAGGAAAAGGAGAGAGAAGGCGGAGATCAGCATGATGGCACTATACTTCCTCTCTGTCACCCACCTTCTTTCTTGGCTGTATCAGAAGCATCAAGAGAAGGTGCTAAGAAATTGGGCTGCAATCTGTCCTTAGCTGGAGGAGGAGGACCAGAGGTGGGTTTTTAAAGGGATGCATGGCCTGATCTGAGTTCCCAAGAGGGAAGTTTCCCTTGGAAAGAAGCACTTGGGGTGGGGGCAGCGGTTAGAGAAACTTGCAAATAATCAAATCCATGAAAGCTAAACCCACAAAGTGGAGAGATGACTATAGTAGCCCTTGTTCCACAAACAGTTCCATTCATTATCAAGATTATATGTTCTATGCATAATGGAATGTAGTGGTGAATGATGTGTCAAGGATTTTGTAGATTAGGTTGCATGGGATGGGAAGAGGAAATGTTGAAAGAAAAAAATAGAAAAAATTAAATTAAATGCATAAAGTACACACACATAGCTGAGAACTGAATTCCAACTTCAAACCTGCCAATATTTATTTTTTTAAATTTAAATTACACTAAGAAAAATGTATAATTAAAACTGGTTAATTAATTGTGGTGAAACTTCTAATTGCTACAAAACCACAGAACTACCCTGAATAATATCTTATATTATAAAAGGCTCTAATTCATAGTCTCAGTGACTTCTGCATCTCAGGTGGATGTAAAATTAAGTTGCATTTTTCCAAAGGAAAACTGCAATTGCTACAAGACCACAGAACTACCCTGAATAATATCTTATATTATAAAAGGCTCTAATTCATAGTCCCAGTGACTTCTGCATCTCAGGTGGATGTAAAATTAAGTTGCATTTTTCCTAGAAATTGGTCACACAAAAGGTGACATTCAAGCTACAATATGTAATCATCCTAGAATTATGTGGGCTACCCTGGACTTCAAAATAGCTGGTCTAATCTTCCAGCTCATTCATACAAGTCAGGAAAGTGTACAACAATTATAAATTACTTCCCTGTATACAGCACACACCTGGTAAGTGAAAGTATACGGGAAGAAGCATAAAAGATCTACTGTTCCATACTTGTAAACATGAATTCTCCCTTTGTCAAAACAGTAAGACATTTATCATTGAAGAATGAAAGGAAGTTAAGAGTAAAGCCTCTCTCAACATCCCACATGTCATCATCTTTACAGGCTATAGGGAAACAAAACAGACCTAAGAAAACACTCAAGACAAGTAGAGAAGAGCTACTTCTTCCTTGGTTCAAAGCATCACCAAAGCACAAGTAGTACTATATTGAATTTAACATTAGATTCTTCTTTCAAAACAGCAACTGCCATTTGATGGAGTGTAAAAAATGTTCTCAAAAATAAGGATGCCCTCTTTTACACATCCCCTCCATTTTGTCCCCTCCTCCTTTAAGCTACTGGGGAGGGAGGAGAAGAAGAACTCCTCACTACTGTTAAGGCTAACTAGATTCCCTAATGAAATACACCCTTCTGTTTCAGCTGAGCATAAAATCCATGGTGAAAAATCCTAGGATCCTGTAAGTGAAACATACAATGACCTGCTACGTGCATGACCTCCTTATCCATTAGGCACTTCAGGCACAATGCCTTGGGCCTACAAAAAATGTAGAGCCTACAAAAACAAGATTAAGAAAAAAAAAATCACAGGAATTGGGAAAGAAAACAAAATTTCAAAATAAAGATATTGTATATTTTCATCCACAGAAATTATAAATTACAAACTTTAAGAACAGACATAGGTTTATTAAACAACAATTCCTGGAAACATGAATTAACATGAATCACATATGTGAATCAAATACAAGAGTGCCTTGGGCCTATGAAAATGCAGCCCTGGCTACACATACTGAATACACCCCATTCCCTGAGCATGGCTCTTCCCTGCAAAAAAGAAAACACTGTATGACTGCAAATGAGGAAACAAACGCTCACATTACAGGATATTCCTCATAGGAGCAAACAATTGTCAATACTGCTGCTACCATTTAGAGGAACTGATACAATCTATACTTCAATTATGACTTGAATTTCTTATTAGTACCAAAGCTCATTACCTCAACAATTTGGTATTCTGAAGGCTCTTTGCAGAAAAGAAAGGAGAGAAGGATCCCTGGTGTGCTGAGGAGCACTGGTTTTATTTTTAAAGAATATTTATTGAAATGCACACAACCACATTAGGAAGCAAGCCAAGCTGTTCTGATTAAAGCTCCCACATTCAAGCATTGCTAAACAGAAACAAATGGCCCTCTTAGCTCTTGTTCTAGGAAAATGATTTAGTCTGGATTACACCAAACAGGCAGGAGTGGAAATAATTAAAAAAAACAAAACACCACTAAAACAGAGTAACAAAATGCTCATTATCACCATGGGTAGAGTGGAAAGACGGCAAAGAAGATGTCAAGTTTACTTCAAGGGTAAGGACAAGAAGGGGAGGCAAGAGGTACATGTAACATCACTCTCTGCACTCCTGCATCTCAAAATCCATGGAGCTGCACTGAGTGGGAATCCCCAGGCACCTCCCTCCCATAATGGTAGGGCCAAAGCTTGAGAGACAACAACCTCATCTCCTAAGTAGAGCATTCTACTTTTCTCCAGAGAAGGACCATATAAACAGATGTATACAGGAATGCTATTGAGATAGGTGTCAGGCCTGATACTGCCCATAATAACTTCAGTTTGTTTGTTTTTGCATGGGAAGGAGATTCCCCCTCCCCACCTATGTTAACAATCACTTGCTTTGTCATATAGGACAGAATAGCCTGCTCCCATCCTATCCTGCCTTAGCCTTCATTTATAAGTTATATTAGCATAGGAAGAACTGGAGTGTGAAAAAAGGCACATAGTGGCTGAAATCCTGTTAGTCCTGAGTAGAGCAGACCTATTGAATCAATTGTTGAATGAAAAGTCAACAGCGAGGTAAATTTAATTGATTCAATGGGTTTACTCTGGTCAGGCACAGCAACAGGATTTGGGCCACTGTTTGTTTGTTTCTCACGATTATATAATAATATGCACTGCACTCTATTTGCATAAGAGATATTTCTCAAAAAAGAAAGACACTTAGCCTTCTTGGATTTATTGGATACACTTTCAGTGGACTGAGTATCTGGTTTGGACCGGAAAGGCCTGAGTGCAAATCCCTACTGAGCCATGGAACTTAACTAGGTGACACTGAACTAATCATGCTCAACCTAACCTGACTCACGGAGTGGCTGCGACAGTAAGATGGAGATGCAGAGAACAATTTATGCTGCCTTGAACTCAGTGGAAGAAAGATAAACAAAACTAATGGTTCTTTCCAAATACTGCCCTCGTGCAGCTCAGTGCTGCTTATAAGTCCCATGTAGGCAAATGTTGAAGGAAAGAGAGATTAAGGAGATCTTTGCTTGCATCCTTGCAAAACAAAGAGAACTAATATATGGCCCTTCACACCCAGTCTAATGCAAAAATACATGCTGATCTGGGATCTGGTCACAACAATCCACCTCAGTAAACAGAAGCCTTTCAGCTGAAAGAATAGCTAGATATTAGAGAGCACACACATTGTGTGGCTTCACACTAAAATAATGAGGTTGTTCACATTACTGAGAATCCAACATGAGAATGAAAGACACAAGCCTCACCAGAAGTACTTGGTTGGTTACCAGAAAGAGAGAGAGAGAGAGAGAGAGAGAGAGAGAGGGAGAGAGAGAGCAGGCAGATAAGAACCTCACTTCAGAAACAATAAGTAATGTCAACGATGTGTCAAAAGCAGCAAGGAATGGGAAATTACCTTAACAGAAGACCTGCCCTTGATCATATATGGTTTTACTGATGACTGTTCTATCCCAAACCAATTAAGCAAACAAAAAGGATGCAAAGAGGGTAGCCTTTAAACATACTATTTGAATCTTCACAAGCTAGGGTTATTAGAGAACATGACTTTTGTAAGCTCCTATCCAAAATTACCTGACATCCACCTTGGACTATGAATGAATTGGACTAATGTGCCAATTCAAATAAGCCTTTGGCGGACACTGCAGTTTTCACCATTTAAATATGTATTTGGGGGCAAATACGCATTTATGAAAATACTACATTCTATTTTTCCATTAATCTGTGAATTTAAAAAAAAAATCAAAACATATATTTAAGTGCATTTTAACTGACATATTAAAATGCATTTAAATATGTATTTTGAGATGTATTTTTTTAAAAAAAATTCACACATTAATGCAAAAGCAGAAGGAAACATATGGAAAATAACATATGGACATATGGAAAATAACAAATGGAAAATAATACACTGGACATACTACAGTGGTTAAACAATAAGACAGGGAGAAAGGTAGACCAAACTCATGTAACAATAATGGGAGATGGAATCTATGCATCTTTTCCTTCATGTACTCCAGACAGTGACAATTTTGTACATAATAACCTTCATGCAGGTGGGGAACCCCCTCCTAAAAAAAACCTCTCATATATAAAATCTAATATATAAGGTTGACATAGTACAGTTTCAAATGTAGATTATGACCGAAGAAGTCCTCCCCAACTTGGAACCATGCTATTTATGAACCTAGACAGGCTTTCTTCTCACTGAGAGGCCTTTCCCACAGTACCACAACCAACAGCAGAGACATTTATGTCAGAAATCTGAGAGAGGACCTTCTTAGGGGCTATTCTCAAGTTCTGGACCAACAGAAACCCAGCCAACTCTATTTCTCTTGTCTTTCTGTTAGTAGGAAAAGAATGCTGATATAGCTTTTAACTGATGGGTGTTGTTTATTTATTTTTGTAGCGATATTTTAAATTGTATTAATTGATTTATGTTTGTGTTTTTAATTATAACCTTATATTTTGTCTGCATTTCAATATTGTTAGCTCTTTGAATGCTAGTTTTTGCTGAAAAGAAATTTTATATATTTTTAATAAATGATTTATAGAGCTTTCTTATGGCGATAATACCTACAAAGTTCACACATACCTCCACACACACCCCAAAAAAATCCTTCTGGTAATTCACTAAATTTGACTGCTATTGCTTATTTCAGCTTGCAAGTTTTTGCATCCAACATCTTTGTCCATTTGAAAACCCGAACTGCCAAATTTTGAGGTCTGACAAAGTAAAGAGACCCAGTGGATTTTCTGGTACAAGTGGGTCTTGATACAAAATACGTGTTATATAAATTTGAAAACCTGAACCTGGTAATTAGAGTAAAAGCAGGGGAAAGGCCTAAATTTGATTTGAAATCAAGTTAATGGAACTGATATCCCTGGATAAAAGGTGTACAGTTTAATATGCTATGATCTGGGGATAATGAGTTCTTGAAATTAAGCATTCTAAGAGTATCAATTAAAATAGAAAATTAGCACAGAAACCTCTGTGAGTTATCTCCATTTATTTGGCTGCAATCCATAACTGATTGAGAAAGGTATGGAAAATGGATCACATTGTTTCCATCTGCCTGAAACCAGCTACCTACCAACCGCAGAGCTCTGGACAGCAGCTTATTATGTAAAAGTGAGACCTGAATCACAGAAAAAGACAGAAACACAGCCTGTGAACCAGGACCATTAACTGCTCAGTGTTCAGAACATCTTCAAAGCAGATTATCTTTTTAGCTGAACTTCTGTGGCATATGCAACACTTACAATCATTATCAGCACAATCTCCATTAATAAACATGAATATGCACAGCACTTTACAAAACAGAACTTTCAACACTGAACTGTTGAGATATACTTCAGTGAATGAAGCAGATGGGCTCCTGGACATTACTTCTTGGACATTAACCCAGACGGGTTCCTAGACATTAACAGAAAAATTGGTACCACTGGCAAAAACAACAGAGAAAGAACCTTTCCTTGTTATTCCTGCCTCTGTTACCAATTTTTCTGTTAAAGAAGTAATGTCCAAGAGCCCATCCACTTCATCAACTGAAGTAGCCAAGCAGAATTGCAGCCAAAGTTCCTATACCACAAAAATGAAGAGCACTTCAACATGTCTCAACAAACCTTTTATCCAAAATTAATAATATGCATATATGAAATTAAACAAGCAGGTCAGATAAGCCTTGCATAACTAAACAAACATATTTTGAATCTTCTGTGGACCATGTGAAAACTTCTTCCAAAACACATCCAGAGATTTTTCTTTCATTTTTGTTATGACTTCCATTTCAGTGGCCAAATTTATAGACCACTGATTTTTTTAACAGACTGGGAGCAGCTCATAAGGCAGCCCCATCTGCTGTCTCCTTTGCCTTGTGTTTTGCTGTTTGTGGATGCAAAGTAAAGGATTCTAGAAGCAACTGCTGTACCTTTGCCTGCTGTAGGCAGACCCACACAGGTTGAGCAGGATCAGCTAAGGAGTACCCCACTGTATCCCAGCTCAAGCTTTATTACACAGCACACTGTTGCAACATGGCAAATGAAAGTCTGTGTATCTCTAGTTGTCCTTCACTACCTTTCCAATATTAATACCATTCTTAAAAAGTTCACTTAGATAGAAGATAAGGAAGAAAACGGAAGGGGATGGGTGGACAGAGACAGACTTTGTTTAAAGGAACTTCTTTTCAGAGGTTTTATTAACTGAGGTATGGCTGCAGTTGCATGCTTTAATATTACTACAGCAAAAAATGCCTACATTTTCATTTCACAGACCGTATGGAATAAGTGACATCTGATTTCCCACCTGTTTGTGCTTGCTACACAATATTATTCAACAAACCATTATCTGCTCAGAACACTATTTTATTTCAAGATCAAAAGCAGGTTGGTTTAGAACCAGAGACAAGGCCATCTTACATTGGCTCAAGCTCAACAAAGCCAAGAAACTGAAAGCTAAGCCTGATGCCTTAACTGGCACATCTGTGATCAGGAACAACGTTGTGCAAATCTTCACTTTTCCAGATGGTGAATGAAATGCCCCTGAAACCAAAAAAGCTGTCCTGTTGTCCTAGTCCAACACTGTCTTACATAAACCATCAATAGATATGGGTCAACTCACAGGAAAATTATTATAGAAATGCAGTAAAGCCTGCATTTCTACAATAATTTTCCTGTGAGTTGACCCATATCTATTAGATGTGTACATCAGCAGATAGTTGTATGGGTTCACCCTTGAGAAGAAACCCTCTTCTTGCACCCTTTGCTATCGCTGCACAGGCTCATCACACAGAGGTGATTTTTTTGTGTTCAGTAAACATGCATCTCAAATCTCATCCAGCCCTTTCCCCTCTATTTGGCCAAGAAACATAAGGTTACATGCTCCCTGTAACAGCCAAATACAATACTTGTACATCATCCATGCAAACACAGCCAAGCAAATTACTAGCCTGATGAATGCTGGAAGAGCCAGGACAGAGGGTTCCAACTGTCCTTTAACAGCCTAAAACTTTTCTATGCTGAGCACAGTGTAAAGCCCACTGGGTCTCACTGACAGGCATAGGGAACAGATGTAGGAATTGATTTCAACTTCACCAGATCACTCAGCTGGATGAAATTTCATGTACTTTTCTGCATGCAGTTCCTTGTCACCTATGAGTCCTAGGCTAGCACTTAAATAGGAGACTACTCTCTTGTCACAACAGGTGGCAAGGGTCAGCAAACAAAAGGCAGTTATCCTCTTGTGGGATTTCCTCCATGTACATGCTTCATGCCCATGATAGGCTGTGCCCAGCCCTTGGTGTTTACTTTCCTGTATTTATTCTGCTTTTAACAAATGTTTTGTATTAATTCATATTGTAGATAATAATAATTAGCAATGTTTTTCCATTCATACTATCTTGTGTCTTTTTCACTGCAGAGGCTGTTACTAACATCTTATTCATCCCTATTATTTCCTTTCTGCCTTGCTTCAAGTAAACAAACTTGAAAGCAAAGAAAAGGACACAGAGGATTACAGACAGATATTGGCCACACTGGTACATCATGTAGAATGTGCCATATGCATGAGCCCTCAACAACGCATGGGTTTCCATATTCTTCCCCCTTTCTCTTCTCAAAGACACAAAGAGAATTTTGGCAGTTTTTAGTTTGAGTTCCCCAAGTCTCAATTTGTCATTGTATGAAAATATGGCCTAATGCCTCACAAAAAATATAGCCCAATCAGTTTCAAAATGACCAAAGTTGGGTCATAAAGCTGAGTTGTTTAATTAGCCTGTAACAGCTGAGGAAGCAGTAAGAGATTCCTTCATGTTTTCGATGATTTTTGCACTGACAGACTTTTGTGTGTGTGTGTGTGAAAAATGTATTTGCTAAAAAAAGTATCTTATTTTGATACAAAAAAATACTTCTGGGTTTTCTACAAAACAAAACAAAAAACAACACTTCGTGCTTAAAACAAAACAAAAAATAACACTTCATGTTGTTTGCATAAAATATTTTTTGCAGAATCTCAAAATGTGAAAAACCTCACAGCAGTTGATCATTGGCTTGACAGCACATTCCCACTATGGCCTGAGAACAAATGCCTCAGAATACAAGTTTGTATTGATACTACATGTAACACACAGCCAGAATCTAGACATTTTTTTTTTTTTTGCTTTTTTCTGGATGGCTAATGACCAAATTAGCAGTGGGATTCTGGGAGATGTAGTCAAAAAGGGGGGGGAATTCAAGCACTCCATACAGCTCAGAAACATCTGTGCTGCCATCCAAAGGTGAGAGTGAAACCTTAATGCTGTATTCTGTAGAGAAGAAAACAAGGCAATGGCATTCCCAAAGAGTGCATTTGAATCAGTTGAAAAGACGGTATGAAACTGAATGAAACAGGTCATAACCAGACAGCTTCAATTACACCACAATCTATCAGTTTATCACCTATCCACTTACATTCCTACATTATCAGCACTGATGAACAGCTTTAATTTCAAGCTATCCTCTTCAACTGTAAGGGACAGATTCAGAAGCTCTCCTCTCCATACCCAGCCAAAATGCTTGATTCTTCAACCTTGAGCCAATTAACTACCCAGGTGTTGGAAGAACTTAAACCTGAAATCTGTCTCCTCTTTCAATCTATAACCAGATTAGCTCATTTTTTATCAGTCGTAAACACTAACACTAACAGTCCTGAAATGAAGAAAAACTTATTCCTTTCCAAGAAAGCCTAGTCTGAATGTTTCATACTTCTTCAGATTTATCATATTTAGCCGCATTGCCAATGGAGATGTACAAAGTAAAAAGAAAAGGTCAATGAACACTCTGCAGAATGGCTACAACTATGAACAATTACTTCTTTAAGTCCCTGATCAAGTTACTTATCTTATAAATAGCACTTACCTCTGTAGGCTTTATTCTTTTTAAGAGAGTAAAGAGCTGTACAAAATGCATGAATCATTTTGTCAACAGCATGAAAGAGCAAATGTTCTACTTAAAAACAGTAATTATGACGTATTATTAACATTCATAGTAAACCCATAATGCCTTGTTTAACAACAAACCAGGTGTACAGTATCAGAAAGCTCACATTAGTTTAACAAACCTAAGGCATAAAATAAGGCTTCTAGAATTTTCAGATATAAATCATCTTCTTCAAAGATCATCCAACACAGTGAGGGAGACTTTTTTTTAAAGTTTGCAGTGAAGTTTACCTATTAACCAGGATATGCAAGACAAAATTTCACAGTGGATTTAATGTTACACAGTGAATGCTTTGTCCTGATATGACATCTTCAGATGTTTTACACCATGGTTTGTACATGCCGTAAGAAATATACATAATTTTCTGCCGCAGCACACCCTATGGTTAAAGCTGGAAAGCCTGACTAGTCTGTCTTTTTCACTGTCGACAAAACTAACGTGCTATTAATACACTAAACAGACATGAAAGTTACCTACAAAGGCATTGCTGCCATGTAGGCTTGCAAGAAAAGTGTGGTGGTTGGGGGAGGAATGGAATCAAATTTGCCAGCTACCAGATGCAAAGCTATCCTCACAGTCTATCTACCAAGTAGGGTTTCTCTCTCCATCATATATTTTCTGAAGATTTTCCTTGATCCTTGATTTTCCTTGATTTTGACATGTATGCCTGAAGCTGTAAGCTAGTTTTTGCTTACGTAATTTTGGGGGTAGTGCTTTGAAAAAGATATTCATTAGTGCTACTTAATACCATATCAGTAGTAATTAAACTTCCTTTGATATTCAATCTACAGCAGCCTTACAAATCAGCCCTTAGAAAATGTTTGGTTACCCCATGATCTAATGTCACCCATCCATCCGCCCACCTACACAATACTAGAATACAGAACTTATCTCCTTTGTGAGTTCCTTCCCATGAGTCCCTGTCCGTACATCTCCAATTCCTTTCACACTAAAACCTGGTACTCTAAGAAGTTGGTGCTTTAGCAGTGAATGATCTAAGAATGTCCTGTTAAGTAGCAAAGATGATTGAGGGCCACCTAAACTAACACTCAGCCAACTGAAACTATGTAGCATGCAAACCCCTTAATCTAGAGTGTTGAGAAGTTTTAAGAACTACCCTTGCTTTGACCTACATTTGTGCTGGCACCATGGCTGTGACCATGAGAAAGTTTCAATTTTGCATGCCTTCCACACCCTCCCCTTCTCTGCCCCCTTTTTAATTCTTTTGATGGTACATCTTCAGTAAGTAGTACAGTTCTGCCAACTGGGCATGTAAAGAATACTTGCAAATTTTCATATTCTTGACAAGAACAGTCAGAACACATTGAGACACCATGTCAAGAAACCAGTAAATCCTGGCAGATTTTTACATTTCAGGATTGTTTTGTAACAAATTTGTGATTTTTCCAGGTATAAAAAAAGGCAACTTTTTTATTCTGTACAAATATACTGTTTTCTTCAAAAATGGTTTTTGCAAACAAAAAGGCTGGACTGTGTGAGTAGACAATTCATTTTGCAAAAAAGTCCCAAAGAGCAAAAAATAAAAATAAAAATAAAAAACCTGAAAATGAGTAAAACCTCTTACCGAATAAAGTAAACTATGATTGGTCTCCCCATTACCAGCAGTTTACTATGTCAACAGATCTCTAACAGATGATGATCAGATGAGGTATCTTTAAGTTGGGTTTATATTGTCATACTGGCACTGCAGGTTCCACTTTTTCCTAGATCTCAGCAAGGTCCTTGCAAGCATATGCTTCCCCCTGCTGAGTAATCTCATATGCAAATAGCTGGAAACATTACCACTTGCTCCAACGTTCCTTGCTATCTCCTCTGCTCCTAGCGCTCTGGGTGTAACAAGGGCAGGAGAGTCAGAAAACCTGACCCATTGGTGCAAAGATTCACGATTGTCAGGGATCAGGGTTGGCTCCCTTAGTTGCAGCAGCTATAAAATCTCCTGGAGGATCCTGCTTTTCCTTCAAAGACAGCTTAAATTCCAAGTCTGGATAGGGCTGTATCTTTCAAGCCAAGAGAGGAAGCCCTTTAAAAGCTAGAAAAGAGAGCATGATATGTTCCTAATCTACCACAGTACTGGACATTTTGTCAACTGCTCCTCACCAAACCAAGAAGCAAAAGCAGACACCTCCCTTGAAAGCTAAAATGGCTATGTTAACTTGAGTTCACTAAAAGCAGAAGAAAAAAGATGCCAGCAGCTTGATTATGGGAAGTTGGGGACAAGTAGATGTCACTTCTAACCATACAATGTCTGTTTCTCTCTGAGATTAATAAATCTATGCCCGAGCTATATAACGATGTGCATATAATTAAAATCCTCCTCAAAACAAAATACTTCCAATCATGTAGACAAGCAGTACTTCAGGAAGACAGATAATTCAGAAACCATGTCCATATCTTGTGAGCGTTCTACATGCAAGAAGCATTCTGGCACATGAGTGCCTCTAGCTACTGTGTGAATGGGTAGAAGTGAAATATGAATGGATCACTTCAGTGAGAACTAGACCTAGCTGAAAACCCCAGAGGCTGCCAAGCCCACAGAGAGTATGTTGGTCACACAGACACCCCAAAATAATGGAGCTATATGCTTGGCCACTGTACCTTACACAGGGAGGCAGCTATGGAGGGGTTACACAATGAGGAAATTGCTCCCTCAAAAAATTCTGTTCTCCTGTGAAATTTCCCCTCAATCCTCACATTTCTAGCATTGCAGCAAACTTAAAACTAAAGCTGAGCATAAGAAATACAGTATAGGCATCCAACCAAAAGGGACAAGCAAAATTTCCAAGGGAATGTGAACACAGTAAATATAAGAGGTATAGGAATGAATGCAAGGTCTCATTTTCTACCATGTTAGAAATTTGGGAACTGAAGGAAAATTTCACTGATGGGGAAGAATATTTATCTGGGGGACAATAATCTGAATCCCCTCCCATCACTACACCCCTGGCTGCACACAGCTTTTGTGGTACAACAGAAGGCCCTTGTAAATTTGGGCAATGCAAGATTGCCATAGCATCCATGGAGACTATCAAACAGTACAAAACAATGCAAAATGGATCCACATTTTACTAAATACCTGGACAAATCACACTCTAAGCACCAAGTCAATTTACTCAACAAATCAAAGAGCCTGTCAATATCTACTAAGCACTGACTGACAAGGCTGTAAACAAGCTCCAATGTATGCAAAACCTGGGTTTAAGGCCAGAAAATTCTATACATTTAGTATTCAGCTTCAGATAAAATGATTGATCTTAACTTTGGAATCCTTCAACCAGAATTTGCAAACACAGTTCATCTGGACTACAATTCCCATGCTAGCACAAGGATTTTTAGTTTTAATCTGAATAGTTGATACTTCCAAGATATGGGCAGCAAACATGTTTTGTACACAGAAAATCCCAGGTAAATCCCCAACATCTCTACTTGAAGGCATCCCCAGTTAAAAGCATCAATGACCTTTCTCTAATTACTTGGGAGACCTATAAAAGTCATAGGAGAAAATACTGGGCTTCCCAGTCAGCAGAGTGGAGAATCACCTCTAGGTGTTAATCTTAATTTTCAAGGAGGTATCCAAGGTACTTAAGTCTACCCTTCACTCTTGGGGTTTAGCATTATGGACAACTCTTTTAAAGTCCAAAGCAAAATTCAGAGTAAATTCATAGCCCCACTGCCATGGAAACTATCAGCCACCACTGGATCTAGATGGACCAATAATTCAAGACGGCATAACATCAGTTCCTATGGTCTTCTGAGAAAAATGTTGATGAAAGAGAGGAACACATCCTTGTCTTAACAAGCATTGTGCTTTGAGTTTTTATTTTGATACAAACATTTCTGTCGGATATTAGTATATCTTTTTAACAACTCTTCATGACTTGCCATAATTTTTCTAAAGAATTTATGTGATCTCTGTAAGTCACTTTAACATACAATCACACTGGTACTCTCACAGCTCCAACTGAATCTCTCCTTGCTTTATTTAAAGAAAAACATAAACACCAGATTATATTTGTCATTTTTGCTCCCCTTAGCCAAATGATACTCATAGGCTTTCTCCAATACACTCATCCTCACATAGCATTCCTTTGTATGAGCAAATAACTGCATTACTTTAATCTCACTAGTCCTTGCAGTATTTTTCCCTTTCACCAGATCTGGAGTGGAAGCCTTTGGTTTTATGGCTGATGGATACTTATACCCAGTACTCCCACTGTGGACCATCCCAGCCATAATTCTGACTGGTTGCAGTCATTAAATCTAGAGCTGATGGGCTATTTTGTTGAACCAGAAGTCCAAAAGTGTCAATTTCACTGCCCTCTAATCACAAAGAATGAAATCCTATGCACTATTATGTGCATGTCTACATGTGCCGTTAAGTCACCTATCAACTTCTGGTGACCTGATGAATTTCATAGAGTTTTCTCAGGCAGGCAATATGCAGAAGTGGTTTCCATTGCCCTCCTCTGAAATACAGCCTGCAGCACCTAGTATTCCTTGGCAGTCCACCTTCCAAGTACTAATCAGACCTGGGCCAGCTAGCTTTCAAAACCAGGTGCGATTTGGTGACTTCAGGGTACTTAGGCCCTATGCACACTCACCTCAGAGTAAGTCCCATTGAAGACAATGAGGCTTCTTCTGAACATATATAAATTTGTTTCCAACTCAGAAAACGTGATTTAATTCTGTAGGCTTAGTAGTCATTAAATTCCCAGCCACAGTAAGTCCTCTGTGCTGCAAGGCAATGCTAATTAGGAAATATAGCTTGCTTTCTATACAAACTACATCACCACAGGGGTTTTTGTGCATGCTCATAAATATCTGACGAATGGGATTCTCTGTTACTTTAGAAGGAGTACTTCCAAATTCTAAAAGGGATGCATGTACAGAGCTGTACTTTTCCTTTTTCTCCAAAGAGTTTCCAACAAAGGGATAGCCCTAAGCCTCCATTCTGGCCAAAAATTCTTCTTCTAAGTCAGGGGAGAATGCACCCACATGTTATGTTAATAGTAGCCAAAGCCAGAATGCAATTCTTTGAGTAGACAGTCTCTGAAGATATTTTTATCCTGAAATGAGGCTTGTGAGCAAATTTACTGTTTTTACTTGGAAAAGGTGCTGCGGCTTTTAAGCACTGGTAGGAGCTTTTACTTTTCACCAATTGCCTGATACAGCTATCCCAGTCTGCCTAATTATAGGGCTGGCCTGTAACCTCTGATAGCATGAACTTCCAGAGCACATCCTCTGAAGAACATCTTAACCGTCTGGCAGTATTATGTGAGAGGCTGGAACTTATATGTGTCCATGCTACCTGACTCCAGCAGTGGTACCTCAAACTCCAAGCATATACCATTTGATGCCATTTTAAGTGCCATGGCTTCATCTTATGGGTTTGAGGATTTGTAGTTTTGTGAGGCACTCATAATGCTATTGTGCCCTCCCCTGAATTTCTAGCATTATTGCTCTGTGGCAGTGAATTCTCTGGTTTCCCTTCAAATTATATAAGTCTTTTGCCTTTTAAGTGCCTCAAAAACTACAAACCCCAAGCTTCCATACTCATATCTTCAGGTTGTTGGCATGAATGTAATACAACAATTCCCCCTGGTTGTGTGATTAATAAGATCTATACTGATAAATTTTCTTTGACAGATAGCCTACTGTTTTGTGGCAAACAAAATTTACATTCCTATCATTGTCTGCAACTACATTGCTATGAATGCAAGACTGTTTTTTTTTCCCCAGCCGAGGGTCAAAGAACAAGCAGGCTAGGCTAAACTCCTCCTCTTATTCAGAAAGCAAGCTCAAACAACTTAAACATCCCCTTTGGAAAAAGATATCTCTTCCTGTTTTTCATTCTGCCTTCCAATGAGAAGAAGCAGTGTTACGGGCAGACTTACTGCTGACCTCAGCTTCTCTCTTTCATTACTTTCTGTTGCCTTCCACAACAGGGTTAATATATTACATTCAGTGTTATGCACAATCTGTATAGATGTTTACACAGTGTACTGATCTACATGCCTATATCACTTATATCTTCCTCAAATACACATAGAGAAATCCCGTGGCACCTTTGAGACTAATTGAGAAAAAGGATTTTCTAGCATGAACTTCCACGGACTCCAGTCTACTTCAACAGATGCATGCTGGAGTCTACAAAAGTTTATGCTGAGAAATTCAGCTTTCTCAGTTAGTACTGAGGTGTTAACACATTTCCTTTATATGTTTTGGTGTTGAAACAGCCTAAAATGGCTATGTCTTTGAATATTACCTCCTCAGATAGGTTGAATAATCATGTGAGGAGTAGGCATGCTGTCCTCTGTCACTCTCCACCTGTGAAGAAAGGTTTTCTGAAGAGGACAGCTTCTGCTACTCAGGCATGCTCTGAGGTTAAACTCTCACATGCAGCTTCTTTGGACAGCAGAATCTATTCTCACCAGAAAGTTGCCATGCATGTGTGGAAGGGGTGGAACTAGCATTAAAGCCTCAGTTTAACACACTGTAGAATTTGGGAATTCTCAGGTCTTGCATAAGGATTACATTCATGAATGTATCCACTGTTAGATGACGATGCTGTGATTGAGGAGCAAGTGATTGTGCAGGGAGCCGAGCCAGTGAGCGAGCAAATCAACCTGCAAACATCCCCTGCACTGGAAGGTCAAACAGAGACTGAGTTGCCCAGCCAGCTCATGACAGAGAGGGAACCAGCAGTGATGCAGAGGAGTTGCAGCCAGATGTGCCCATCAGCCCTCAATCACGCAGAAGGCTGAAAGGGGCTGCTGAGAGGGAGGCTGCTTGGACTAGGCTGAGGAGAGAATAACGAGCAGCACCTGCCCACAGGGGCTATTTAACTCTGCCGGCATGGCTGCTCCTTGCTTGCAGCAAATTATTAGCAAGCCCTCACAACCTTTGTGTCTCCTGCTCCCTGAAACCCTCTGGACGGATCTCTGCCTCCTGAACCTTTGGACTGGACCTTGACCTGGCTCGGCTTGTGTTTTCCTGGTGTTTGGTATATTCGGACTTCCCAAGTGTTCCTGCCCTCTCTCCTCCTTGCTGGCTGCGGTCTGGCAGGGAGAGATTCCTGACATCCACTAAGGATTGAAAGAATGTTTCAACCTATTTAGAAAATGATCAAAAATGTGTTTCTCAAGTGTCAGGAAACCCTAACAAGGATAATCCTTGACTGACAAGAATATTCACAGGCTGGGACTTATTTTATGCAAAATTATCACTTTTTTGCACAAAAACAGCATTTTTCTGCACAAGAAATAGCATTTTCTGCACAGAAAAGAAAATTTTGCACAGAAACCCCCCCAACTGGAACCAGTCTTCAAAAACTGTGCAGTCCACTTTCTCACAGCAGGAGGAAAACTGCCTGAATAACCTATTCCCTCCCTATAGAATGAAATTAGGAATTAAATAAATCCTTAATATCCACTACTTCTCCAGAACAATGGCATTAATTGTCATCATCTGCTGAAACTGCAGCTCAAACCTTAGCATTCAGACACCAGATCCACGTCCTCCATTTCCTTTTGGTATACCTATTTCATTTCCTCCTGGTATACTTTCTGAGAATCTCTGGAAGAGTGTTCAACTCAATGGAACCAAAGGCAAGAGTAATGCTCTTGCTACAACTCCAAAGGAGGAGTTCCTTAATCCTCAAAGTGTGTCCCAATCTTATAAGAGTATTTCCATGCCTTTCATTTGGACAATTTCTTTCCAGTATGCAAACAGTTCAGATGCTACAAGTCTGAAGCAAACCAAAATATTCTTGTTCCCATTCTCTAGAGTTCACCCAAAAAAGTGGAAACTGGTAGCAGACATGACTTCGCTGGTGGTGGATTGGCATAATGTGTGTGGACAGTCATGTCCATTTGGTATCTCTTCCTTCACAAAGAGTCCAAAGTTATTGCTCAGGAGACTTGGGTCCAAGGGGCCCCAGATGACGAAACCTTTTTAAAGGAGAAGCTGGGTATATAATACAAATTTAAAATATATGGGGAAATTTAATGCTGCGTATCAAATAATACAATGGCCTTATTGGTGGAATAGTTGCCTTCCTCTGAAACCCCTGACCATTCTTCTCTAGGTGCTGACTATTCTTCTCTAGAGCACCAGAGGAGCATCTGAAACAGGTCTGGATGGTGAAGGAGGCAGGAGAAGAAGGAGAAGTGATGTTCAGTGAGTTGCAATCTGCTGAGCAATGCTGGGAGGAAAGCTGCATGCTTATTCTCTGTTAAAAATGTTCAGTCATTTTACTGAAATTTGAGTGCAAGGTTATAATTTTTAGAACTCCACTCCATTTCCAAATGTACATGGTACTTGATACAACCTTTTCCTCTAACATATAAGAAGTACCTTTCCAAAGGAAATGATGGCTATTGGTATAAAAAGAAAAAAAAATCAGTATCTTTTGTATTTGGGAAATAAGAGCTTTTACAAAGATAAGAATAAAATGTGCTCTCAATGATTCCAATGACAGCTATCACAATTATCTACAGGAAAATTAAATAACTGAAAATTCATCTTACTGTTTCACGTACAGACTGGCATCTTGTCGGTGCCTCCCAGTTAGAGCACACCCAATCAATCAATTATTGAATGGTGAATCAACACATAGGTATCGCACTGATTCAGTGAGTATACTCTAGTCTGAACTAAACAGGATTTAGGCCATAACGAGTTATAAACTACCTGTTTTGCTACCAAATTGTAAAAGCATGGCTATTTCCCCACTGAGATTATTCATACAAATAATACAACTCTAATGATAGAATTTAGTCATGCTTTTACATTAGTAGTTAAGAATCAGATCACTCAATATCACGTTTTAAGTTTCATTCTCATGAACTATCTAACTTCAGCAACATCATTGTGAAGTGCTGCTGTCAGTTATTTAACAAGTGAAACTGCAAGCTTATGCACATTTATGCAGTTCAAAGTAGCACTGAATCAGAGGGGACCTATTTCCATTCTCAGTAGAGGTAAATGGGATCACAGTGTGCATGTCACTGGCAGGATATTACAGCATATCCCCTCTCAGAGACAGGCCTTGTGTCATGTAAGACGAGAATAATCAAAGTGAATCCTAGCTCCCTTAACTGGAGCCTCTTTCCAACTCTGATTGTACGCTCATTTTTTTTTTCAAACTTTCTGAATCTTGGAGGCAGAGCTTGGGAAGTTATATCTTTGGACTATAGTCCCCAGATTCTCCTCAGGGAGCATAACCAAATGGTACCTGTTTCTCAGTTATAGACTCTCTATAAAAAATTAACAGGTACCATGGCCGAACTTTGCATTTTCTGATACTATCTAGCATTCAGTTTTGCAGCCACAACCATCCCACTTAAATATCAGATATCCTTTCACACACAGCTGCTTAAACACTGACCTGAACATAAAAGGAATTGCTAGATGCTAGAGTGCCCTCTCATCTCTCTCACTTCCTACATACTAGGGGCAAGGCTTTTTTATGTCAAGCCCTTATTGATTTTACAAATTCATCTTCTACCTCAATGCAAAGTGTGGCTTACAATAACTTCCAGTAAAGTGTAACAACCTAAGAAGCCACCCTTGGAGCAGACCATCAACCCTGTCATAAAAAGTACTATAAAACAGTCAGAAGTTTAACAGCAGCCACAAGGCCTTTCTCTATTGGCTTTTCACCATTAAACCATGGCCTCCAAGCACTGATTTAAGACCAGCAGCTACTCCTAACCTGAACATTTTATTAATACACACACACACGGGCACACAGTCACACACACCACTTCAGAGTTATAAATCATCTCAACTGGCTATTATATAATTGTTAAATATGACATTGGAGATAAGACAGATCGTCCTGCAGAATATATAACAATGGCCAAGCTAACACAAGTATCCTTGTAAGACAAACCTTTGTATGCAACCTTCACAGAAATGAACAAATCAAGAGCCAGCCTCTTGATACATAATCATGTTCAAGCTAAAAATTACTGGTCTACAACTGTGGTGGCTGATGGTTTCCATGCTAATACAGGCAGGTGAATCCACTCCAGGTCTTAATCAGAACTTGAAAGGATTTGTCTGTGGTGCTGAATCCTAGTCCCAAAACATGTTTTGGACAGCTCCTTTAACATTTGCACTAAAACTCAAAACTCCAAATCCATTACTCCACAGATATGGAAGCCACCAGTCATGGTCTATCACAGCTGGGATATCAGAGGTGTGACTGTCACCCTCTGAGATGTTTCAGCATCTCGTCCCTCAACTGAAACATGCCCGGAAGGCCTCTGTCAAAAGGAGCCCAATTTTCATTCAACATTTTCTTCACCAAAAAAAAAAAAAAGACAACATGTTACAGCTCTCCAAACCCAACACTTCAAACAGTGTTACCATTACCACAGCAGAAAGCTCTCTTGTCATTTCTGAGTGATACTTCAGCAACTTGGTGCAAAATATTCTGCATGAGAAAGAGAGCTATTCCAAGAGTGGTCCCAAGGGACAAAATATATTTTTTTTATACTCTACATTCCTGCTCCCTCCAAAGCAACATAAGGCAGCTAACAATGCTAAGATACACAATAAAAACAAAAATTTTAAAAACATTGATTAAATACTGACTTTTCACCCCATACACATTTGTTTACACCATGCAAAGCAGATCTCAGAAATGTAAGCACTCTGCAACTCATGGGGTAGTAATCAGGCTCAAAACTGAAAGATCAAATGTGCTGGATTGTGAGGAGTGAAGGCTCTATCCGTTACAGTCCAAAAGGGTAGCTTGCAGCAATAGCTACTCATTGGATAGGGAGAACATCTGGGCTGGTATTGTTAGGAATGCAAATGGTAAAAACTGTGGTGCACTAGAAACTTCTGTGTGACTTCTATGACATGGTGATATCTGACATTGGTGAGTTATGCATTCATGACTGTTCTGTATTCATCATCCCTACGTGACCTCTAATTTAGGCTACGGAGGGGTCATGAAAGTGCCCCACTCTCCATTTACCAACAAGCAGCTACTGTAATCAACAGTAATTTGTTTCCCTGTTGATCAAGAAACAGCTGGCTGACAACTGCACCTCCCCACACACACACAAAAAATCTTACACAGGTGGAAATTGCAACAGCAGTCCCACTTCTTCCAGTTGCACCAGAGATCATTCACAGGAGGAAGTGGGACCATCAGTCAACTGCTTCCCAAACAGTAAGGAAACAGACCCCTCCCGATCACAGCAGCTGCTTCCTGGTAAGTTGGCATTGGGGGGACTGGGATGAGATTTACTGCATAGCACCATAACTAGGCTGCTTGTTGTTACTGCTGCTGCTGCTGCGTGCCTTCAAGTCATTTCCAACTTATGACAACCTCCCAGAAGTTTTTCTTGGGCTGAGAGTGTGTGACAAAGCCAGTGGATTTTCATGGCCAAGTAGGGAATGAAAACCTGACCTTCAGGGCTGTAGTCCCAACACTTAAACTACTAGATCATGCTGGTTTTCTACATCCCACTGAGTTTCTTTCTGAGTATACTAATGTACATATTTCTCTGTTTATATCTACAATAAACCATGCTCCCAGCAATTTTATTAGGGAGATGACAGCCCTGCCCCTAATATAGTTCAAACCCTACGTAAATGCTTCAGAGAATGCCTTACTTTTGCTTGTACAAGTATGGAGCCATTCATCGTTGACCTGACTCCCAAATTCATGCTGCAATTTGGAAATCCAAAACTTCACATCCAAAGTGTGCAGCTTACTGATCAAACTTTACTGTGTTAATTTATAGCTCAAAGTTTAAAATGATATAAGAATACACTGAGACTGATTTTTTAAAAAATTACAAGCACGAAGATTGCAAGAGAGATGGCAAGAGTATGAAGCAAATTTCCATAGCCAACATAAATCTGTCCAAATAAATTTGTATTTTAAAAAAATAAAACACTGCAAAGCAACTAAGTAAGAGAAAAGCTAGTTCACCAGCTTTCTCAACATGTATTTATGCATTAAAAACATGGCTTTTCTTCCACACACAATCACTACCTGGTACAAATTCTGCAACAAGTCCATGTATATACTTCAAATGTTACAAGAAAACAGTGGCAAATCAACAGCCAACATATTGGACACCCAGATTTCATGTTTGGCTAGGCAGACCTTTGAAATTTTTATTTTTTATTTTATTGACTGATCTATTTAGTTTTGGCCTACAACTCCCAGAATCTCCCAGCCTGTATCATCTGGGGCAAGTTGGTTGCTCTGTCATGGTGGAAAACATGTTGTACTGGCCCAACTGTTACCACCACACCAAATTTGTATCAGAGGACTGCAGTTTATACTTCTGCTCTTCTGATGTTCATTTTTATCATAGCTGCTTCCTGATGCAATTGTAGCTCACTTGATGACATCACAATGGTCAGTTAGATTGAGGCCAATGCTACCACCACCCCCATTTTGCAAGCAACCTACCCCAAATCACCAAGAACAGGAAGTACACAAAAGACTATACACCGAAGACAAAGATTTTTCTGAATTTTGTCTAAGCTCTCCTTAAATATTTTATTCTGCAGGAGAATGCAAATATTACAAAAAGAATACAGAACACATTCAGAAAGATATGAAGCAAAAATTGAAATGGTGGGCATTTCATCTGGCCCACTGGTCTTTCAAATGCATATTATAGCACTGTGAGAGACAGAGAGACATCCTATCAAAGAGCTTTATTTGATAATGCCACCACTCAGCAATATCCAATCAGAGATGCTGGGGAGGTTGAGTTAAAGCTGTTATTACAGGGAATTGTTTGGCTGAGCTCCCGTCTGTTGGTGGTTCTGTGGGCAGAGCGCTTGGCAGATTTTCTCCCTGTAGTTTTAACTTCCTGAATCAGATACTCATTTGAAGCTCACTCCTTTTTGCATTTTGTCTCACTGTTTCTTTCTTTCATTGATTCCTTACTTTAAACAAGAGGGTTTTTTAATCATTATTATTACTCCATCTGATTTCCACCATAACCAACTGTGATACTGAGGCTAAGCAATTTCTCTCCTGCTTACATACAAACCTCAAAAACACTCTCTCTCTCTGCTCCCCACTTCTCTTGCCCACATGCTGGTGGCTTCCAACTCATTCACTTTTCCTTCTGTTCCCCACATCCCACCACTTTTAAGCCTAGCAGACATGACTTTATTTCTCCCTCACCAGACCAAGCCACTTTGATATATGGACCCCATCCCCAAAATCAAGGTACATAATACCTATAGTCTATTAAATTATTTTAGCAGATAAGGCAGAAAATCCCATAAGCCTCTCTCTCCATCACACTAACAATACAAATACAATAACTAACAAAATAATTTGTGCCACTCAAACTCTGCTGCCCAAGGCAACTATTCCATCCTGTCTTACAAAAGGGCCAGCTCTGTTTGCCTCTGCCTACTGTTGCTCTATCATGGCCTCCTGTATCTGCAGAGTCATGACAGCCTAGGGTACACATTGCAAGCAGGAGCCCTGTTGCAGGTGATTCCTACCCACATTCTCCTCCTCCCGCTGCTTCTCTACCCACATGCTGCTGTCCATTTCAATGAGAAAGGCCTCTCTGCCCAATGAGAGATGCCACTGTGCTGTTACCTACCTTTCAATAAGAGAAAAGAGTCTGTGAGCACTTGCTCTCTGACTCACTGAGAGACTAGCTGTTGTGAACTCTGGCTAATGCTGCCTGCCTGAAGGGCACAGACTGGCTATTGTGACCCCTGGCTGATGCTGCTGACCTGAAGGAGACATAGCCACTCTTAACTCATGCTGATGCTACTGGCCCAAAAGAGAGAGAGAGAGAGATTGGCCATTATGACCTGGTATTAATACTGCCTGTACGAAGGGGAAACGTGGCCATGGTAGCCATTGTGGCCAGGAGATTCTGATCTCCTTTTGGCTTTCCTAAAAGAGAGAGGCTGGCCATTGAGAACTTCTTCTGGTGCTAAATGCCTGAAAGGGAGAGACCAGCCATTGTGATCTACTGATGTTGGTGGCCTGAAGAAACAGATCAGGCATTGTGATCTTGTCCTGATCCTGCCTTCTTATAGGAGACTGGTCATTATGATATGCTGATGCTGCATACCTGAAGGTGAATGATTGGCCATTGTTAATTCACGTGGAGGTTCCTCACTTGAAGGAAACTCACACAATTGCTCAATTACACAATTAAAACTCACATGTTATTCCTACATGTTGGCAATCACATTCACAAGAAAGTAGCCTTTTGCAATCTGAACCAGACATACATTCTCTTACTCTTCTTCCACACCCCTCCACCCTCTTTAATGTCATTTTTATTTTTCCCCAGGCCAGCAAACAGGCATACATCCCCACCAGCTCCTTTTAGGACAGAGGATGAAGGTCAACTTATTTTCTGTGGCCTACCAGTGAAAGTGTTTCTCTGTGTTATGTCTACCTGTTGTTTGTCAATAATTTCGGTAATGAATAGGAGCCACTGAAGAGAAAGCAGCCCCTGTTTGGGTATTAGAAAGGGCCAGGAAGCAAGCATGAGACTGATTGTAGCTATTCCTATAAACACGTAAGGAAAATGAAGCAATTTATAGAGGAGGGGGAGGACAATGACAATGACCCTGGAACAGAAGTAAAAGTGTTACTTTTTGCCCACTCCCATGAAATGCATACAACAGACACGCAGAGGTCTTCTGAGCTGAGTACAGCCCTTGACCCATGTCCTGTATCTTCCTAGATGCTTGATATCTCCCTTATTTTGCAGTATCAGGTAGGCAAACCACTGCTACGACACCCTACTTGGTTGATGGACTATAGGGAGTTTGTTCATTTGTTTTTTTTGTTTTTGTTTCACTTTGTTTGGTAGGATATGTAACGCCTTGCGCAGGCCTGATCTTGAACAGTCCTATCAAATACGTGTAATGGATACCTGAAGCTACCATAGCATTAGAGCATAGTGTAAGGCCCCGCTTTGGGGGTCCCCAATGCCAGTATGGTTTGGATGGGCACCATACCTAATTGGCATCATATGTAATTGGCAACACATTTTATTGGCTCTGATATCAAATTCAAGCCTGAGAGGTGACAGAGAGGTCAAACCGAGCGAGGGAAAGAATTTGACTATAAATGTAAGAAGCATAGGTCAACTCAAATTCCTCCAGGTAAGACTGAGTCATTAGTCAGGCAAATGCACATCATTCCTGTGGATAATAGGCTTAAATAGAAGCTGGAATTTTCCAGGGAATCCAACTGTGAGGAGCCCACCAGGACACTGGTTGACAGATATCCATCCCTTGTACACCTGGATTCTTTTGTCTGTCCTCACAGCACCCACAATAGACAGCTATTACAATATCCATCATGTCTTTGTCAATCAAAGCAATAAGCCCATCAACAGGCAAAAGACCCATTGTCCACAACAGATTCCTTTTGTCTCGTATCTGGAACCTTCACAGCCACAAGCCATTTTCAGGGTACAAATACCCCTGATTTGAGGATGCCCAGGGCAGTCTCTTGAAGGCCTACCTGTCACTCTGTCTGTCTGGCTCCGGAATGAGAACTGTCCTTAGGTCCTACCTAAGCCAAAATACATTTCTGCTCTTCACTACTCTTCTGGACTGGTAATTATAAATCCCCTCAAATCCCTCAGCCTCTCTATAATTTTTCCTCCCTTTCTCTTTCAGCTAGCTCTTGTGTGAATGTGTGATTGTGTGTATTTTGTGTGCATGCATGAGTGAATTCCCCTCAATAAAATCATTTTATTAGACAACTTTGCTTGGTTTTTGGCTTGGCCTGACCCCATAAAAATTGGGTTTAAAGATCTCGCTAGGTTACCCTGCCTCTTGTAGTGCTACAGCTTGTGCTCTGGCTAATTCGCATTCCCCAGTATTTGAAGTACATTGAGGTGTCTCCCACGGGACCCCAGAAATCAGGGTAACAATAGTCTTTCATCTTTTTTGGGTGACGGACCCCTTGGCAAACCTGATGAAAGCTGTGGACTATCCCTCCTCCCCAGGAAAAACAGACATGAACATAGGCATGCAAATATTTTAATATCTTTTCTACTGTACTAGACTGGAATGAAAACATTACAAAGAACACTTGAAACAACCAGGTTTTGCCTTGACTTCACCCTGACAGGAGAAATTCAGAACAGCGGGAAGGAAATCAAACAAAACATTCATTATTTGTTTGTACCTGACTTATGGACCCCCTAGAGCCAATCCATGAAGCCTATGTACCCCAGGATAAAAACTCCTTCATTGGACAAATATTTCAGGAGCTTAAGTCATCTACTGAGTTATTCTATCACTCTGCAGCATGTTGTTATTCTTATTTCACATATACACTTAGTCCTGCTTAGTGCCAAATCCTATTACATCCATTGGACTAATGTATTTCCCCCTCCATTAACATGACATCCAGTAAACATCCCAAATACTAATGACATGCATTACCATTCTTACATATTTTGTTAAGATTAGCCTATTTAAAAAGACATTGTTTATTTAATTTAGCTTTATGAAAATAAGCCTGGCCTTCACCATGAAAAAGAAGGCCTTACTGTTTCTCTGCTATGCAAGTTTTACTCTTCTTTTGGATTAAAAGAACATAAAGACATAAAAAGTGGATACATACCCTTTATATCAAGATCACATCTTCAGAGTTCTCATTACAAGGAACTGCTCATTTCTCTAAAAAGAAATAATAAAAAAAAAGTAAAAAATATGGCAACCTGAATTTCACCAAACTTTAAATTAAATTACAGCTCCATAAATGATATTTATGGTGGTGTTAAAAACACAAAACTAACTTGGACATCTCCCCATTAATGATATCAAATAATAGCCAAAAAGCACAGTCTAAAGTTTAATGACATTTAACTCTCATTTATTGGGAACAGGGGTTAAATGTGCATTTGAATTGCATCTGATGAATGAAAAGAGACTTAGGAAGGATCATGCCCTTATTTTAATGCATTCTCAAAATTCAAATCTTGCCTGGATTTGGAATAAAGCATCAACATTTCATATTGCTTCTGCTGGTCTGAGTGCTACTGTTTGTTGAACAAAAACCACAGATAAAACTGCATCATGCATGAAAAGTTGTATGGATCTGTTTCATTCCTGAGCTGTTACACTGAGCCTTTTACCTGCTCATTTCTCCATCTTTCCCTCCAGAATTCAATTTCCTCTGTTTCAGCTATGAACCGCTTTGCCACTAGATGACCAATAGGCTCAGCCTAAGATGGTTTGCTGACTGCAGTGAGGGACTCTCCCCAGTCCACATGGAGAAGCTGACAGAGTTGGCGGGTGACTTGTATATGGACCCTAGCAATCAGAGGAAATCCTCGACCATACCTGAAGCAGCAAGCTAGTTTGGAAGAGAGGGGCAAGCCAGGCCAACTTACAGGGCAAACACAGCTTTGTCTTCCAACAGAGGGGAACATCTGGAGAGTTAATGCTGAATATCTTAGAGGCTGCCACCACTGCTTTCCAACTTCTACTTCTTGAAATAGCCTCTTTGCTCAGCAGTAATGCCAGCCCTGATGGCTAACCTAACTTCAAACACTATTCAAGTTCTATCATATTAGAAACATACTACAATATCGGTGGCAGGGAATCCAAACTGGCCTAAATTAGATGCTTCTGAACTTTTATCATAGTAGCTATGCAATTCAAACATCAGAGCAGACCTCTCAGTCTCCAAGTATAACACTCAAAACTGGGCCAGAGTGAAAATAGCCCATGTAATGCTGTGGCCACTTTCACAAGCTACAAAGATGAAGAGACTATTGTTTTCAGTGACCTAATATGGGAAGAGGATACACAGCTATGCCAAAATCTGTCCACTATGCAGGAGGAGGAAGAAGGAAGCTCATTCCCATATTGCTTAATCAAGTTAAGGGCACATCTTCATTCTTCATACACTGCACTGCAGCCTTTCAACACAATGCTGGAAGCACAAAGCAGGGTCACCATTCTCACTTTGCCTGGAGTAAAACAGGGATGCTCAGAGTGCTTCCAGATGAAGGGCTCCCTACCAATTAAAAGACAGGATTCCCTGGAAGACACTGGACAGCATTGTTCACTCTACCTCTTTCACCCAAGGAACACGTTTAACTGAGAATCATAACAGAGGCAGAGTACGTGTGGGGTGAGAAAACCTGAAGTCAACTTCATCCAGACACATGCCACAATAAAATTCCTTGAAAGAGGGTGAGTAGCTACAAGATTAAAATCTTGTCAGTAAGTACCCTTCCTGTCTTTTGGTGCATGCAGCACAGTGCTGAAGGCAAGAAGAGGAGGGGGAGGGGAGGGGAGGAAGCAGCAGCAGCAGCAGAAGCAGTTGTTCATGGAATATCAACAAGAAACTCATGCCTTGAATTATTGTTGCCTCAGTTGTCTTGACTTCTCACAGTAACTGGTATTTCAAGGTTATGACACTAAGTGCACAACGTTATACAATAAGAGTCTTCAACCTCTGCTCTTTTTCCTTGCAGCTCTTTGAGGACCTCTAAGGAGCCTTCACCTCTGCATCAACTCTGCTACCAAAATCTAACAGCATAGTAGCACAAAAAGCAGTATGGTAGAGTGAAAAGCATGGTTCTTCCTTTAGAAGTATGTTTTTGCCTCTAAACAAGTTGCACCCTCTCCATCTCCCTTGCTTATCAGTACGTTCATGTTCCTGAAGAGATGCAAATCTACTTATGGGCAAGGCAAACAGGGAAGGTCATGCCTTGTTTAGAGACACAATGGTGATTTTAAAGGAAAAGCACTGCTTTTCACACCCAATTGGAAGAGGTGGAATAGTGCAACTCATAATGGATTCCAGCTTACCATGGATTTCTGAGGCTCCCTGGACCCATCATACTTGCCTGCCCCTGCTATGCACACATCCCTAGAAATCACTGAACTCAACAGGGACAGACTTTTAAGAAGAAATATATACAATCGCTCTATAACATTTCATGGCTACATAGTTTTACCAATAGGAGACAATAACAGCTTGGTGTACTGCTGTAAGCAGTCTCTCCCTTTGAAACCATTGCAAATTTATATCATTTTCACACTGTTCTATTTGGCTTGAACATACCCACATTTTGTGGACTGGGGAATGAGAGAGAGTAGGATTCAAACAGAATGACTGAAGTGCACTGTCTCCATGGTTTGGCAGCAACAGAGCCCTATTTCCTTCTTGTCAAGTTTCTATGATAGAGAATTACATAACTGATGAATGATTATATTTCCAATAGACGGTTCAAAATTAGCTCAGTTTAAGGCACTGCATTCAAGTAACAGCAATCACAGATCAGGAGGGAGAGAAGGATGTAGAAAATATGAATGACTGAATTGGGGTAAAGCAAGTGAGAAGGAAATTGCTTTGGAGATCTATCTGGCAAATGAAGTCAGTCGGTGGCAAGGTCTTTTCAAAAACAATCACGATGAAACATTACCAAATTAGGTGCTTGGCTTTGAAAAGGATTCTGCCCCATGATTTGTGCAAGTGCAGAATGTTGGCGTGGGTCCAGGTATACTGCATGCCTTTCCCATGTGCATTTTCAACACAGAATAAATCCCAAGTTGTGAAGATTCTTGCCCATCTGACACTTAAGAAACCATTTCTGCCATTCTTTTGGGAGGGAACCCAGAATCAAAATGAGATACCTAAAAGATGTCAAAGAAAAAGGGGGTTTGAGCCTACCAGATCTAAAACTTTATTATGAAGCTGATTCTCTCATATGGCTTATCGAGTGGATTACCTTCTCTAACTCAAAATTATTAGATTTGGAAGAATTCAATTTTTATTACGGATGCATACCTATGGTATGAAAAGCATAAGATAAAAAAGGAATTGATGGAACATTGTGGCCTTTTTCACACGGGGTAATTAAAACAGTGTAGAGCAACCTCTAACGGAGGTCGTCTACACTGTGGAGTGCACTGGGGCGTTTATAATTTTGAGGTTCTACACCTCAAACCGCCCTGAAGCAACTGGAAGTGGTGGCACCACGTGGTTTTTAAAAACCACTTTTCAAGTGGTCTTAGTAAAACACAAGCATGCAGCCCCATTCCACCCCGTCGCAGCGCCCCAGTGTAGATTCGCAGGCGCGTGCAAGTGCGTGCCTGCAGATCTGCCAGGGGGCGGGCTTCCGGCTGGTGAGCTTCTCCGGTTGGCGGAGAGCCTCTGCCAGCCAGTCCGTGAAGGACCTCGCCCGCCTTCCCCTCGGCTCCTCTGGCCGCTTTCGCCTCTGGAAAGCACTCCCGAAAGAGAGAGGAAAAAGAAAGAGCCGGGACGGCCATGGGGGAGGCAGCTCAGCCCTAGCTGGTGGGAGGGAAAGTCAGGACCCTCCTCGCCCCGCCGCTGGGAAAGGAAGAAGCAAAAAAGCCAGCCGAGTTTCCCCTTGAAGGAGAACTGAGGGAGAAAATGGAAGGAGAAGGGGGGCGGCCACGGCGGCAGTTGGAAAAGATTTCCCTCCGAAAGGCACACGCCGAATAGAAGGGAAGGGGACGGGAAGTTGAAGAAAGGGAGGAAGGTGACACCCCCCCCACACGCACGCACAGACACTCCCGGTCACCTGGGATTTCCTCCCCCTCCCAGAGGGATTCCAGACTCGGGAAACAAAAGCCCCCTGAGAGAGAAGGGGAGGGGAATGCCTAACAACACGGCTCTCTCGACAGCAACCTGGGAAGAGAGGGAGTTTGAAAGAGCCGCCATTTAGGATGCTGCAGGAGTGTGGAGCAGTGAACTCCCGCTGCTCCTCGTGGCGACGGACTTACCCAACTTCTGGTAAGCTCCGTTTCTGCGCGTTTTACCCCGTTTCTCCCTCCACGTGTGGAAAAGGCCTATGTTAGAATGGCAATCCTCAAGATCTGGCTTAAAGTTAGAAATAAGCTATATCACTGGCTCCCCTCTTTGGTTTCCCCTCATGAAGTTTTCTTTAGATTACAAAAAATACAAATGAAAAAATGAGTTACATATAAAGATATACTTTAAAAAGAGGAAAATAATATAAAGCTGAAAAGTGGGAAGATTTGATCACGTATGGTTATACTACGCATTGGCTGCTATATAGGCAACCGGTAGAAAAATATAAAATGGATAATAAAAAGACAGGAGTATCATTAGAAGAAACAGAATTTGATAAAATAATGAAACCTGGGACAAGTCGCCAATTAAGCAAAATTTATAAATTTGGAAATGGAAAAAGAAACGGTGAAGGATAACATGATAAAATGGGCCCAAGATGTAGGATGCTCAATCACATTAGAACAATGGGAAATGTCTGGGAAACAAACCAGAAATTTTTGAGGAGTTATAATTTAAGGGATAATTTCTTTAAGATGTTCTTTAGATGGTACTTAACCCCAGTACAAATTTCAAAAATGTGTAAAAATAACAAATCTTGCCAAATGTTGGAAATACAAAGAAACTGGATATTTTTTTCATATTTGATGGCGTTGTAAAACGGCAAGGAAATTTTGGACTCAAATTCATGAATACATTACGAAGCTATTAAAAACTTAGTTTCCAATGTTACCTGAGGTTTACTTATTGAACATTTTCGATAAGCTAGATCTGACATTAAGGAAAAAACATTCAAGCATTCTGTGCTATATGATATATGCGGCTAGAATTACATTTGCAAAGAACTGAAAAGAGTCAAATATTCCACCAGTAGAAGATTGGATGTTTAAATTATATGACTTGGCTGAAATGGGTAAACTGGCACTAATGTTAGAAAACAAACCGAACAGTATTTTTAAACAAGAGTCGGAAATCTTAACCCCCACCCCCTTGGAAGGAAAAGTGGGGAGAGTATGCAGTGGCAGGATTTCATGAATAAACCTTGTATGATTGATCACATGAGATTCAGTAACTTTAAGAATTATAATTTATGCTTATAAATTGGTTAATAAAATAGGAATAATCTTAATGAAACTACATTTCTAGATACACCTCTAGTTGAGGTATTGAGTGGACGAGTTTATGTATGTATTGAAGTAAAGAATGAATTAATATATATTCATAATTCAGGACTAAAAACATACGATTAAATCACTTAACTGAGAAGGGATAGTAAGTCATTTTGTGTCTGTCACAGTAGTGTGTAGTTAGGTTGTTGTAGTGTTGCAGCCTGTAAGTTTGATACAGAAAGGGAAAGGGAAGTATGGTAAGGAATCCCCTTTTCTTTTCTGCTGTCTTCCTGTATTTCTTTTTTTGTTTTTTTTTCTTTTGTTTCACTTTTTGTATTGTACTTGGATGTATAAGATCTTTGTTGCATATGCATGTATAATGTATGTCATCTTTTTTACATTTTTAGATTCACTTATTGTATGTTTTTAGATTCTTTCAATTATAATTCAATTTAAAAAAATTCTACCATTCTTTCAATATTTTTAAAATATTTTTCCCATCCCAATTTCCTTGTAGTCTCACTGAGAAAAAGAAAAAGGAAGGGGTAACTCACTATAGGTAAGGATTACTTGTAACCTATTTCTTTGCAGGTAAGGCAATGGCACTAGACTGTTATAGCACTATTATCCCACTTTCAACCTCCTATGGAATCCTGGGGTTTGCAGTTTAGGGAGGGGCCAGTCTAGTGCTATAACAATCTAGTGCAGAAATGGCCAATAAGAAGATGAGTTATCTGCCACCCCATTCGCTGTCCATCAAGCTACTGAAATGAAGAAAACTTGAAGACGAAACCAGGTGTGGTTTTGTGTGATGGGACTATTTGCTCAGTTTGATCCTGAAAACAAATTCCTCAAATGAAACAGTTCTAAAAATGGTTATATATCACCCACACCCCCAGCAAGTAGTTTGTGTATAGCTCCAATGAGTGAGTGTTGGGGCTGAAGAATAAGGAGCAGAAGGAGGACGAGATCTGAAAAACTTAAAAGTATACCTACTCATATATAGTCCTAGGACAATGCTGGATAAGCTAGACAGTCTTCAAATATTATTTTTTAGTTCTGCTTTTTTCAAGATCTACTTCTTATTTTATTACCTTTTTGTTACTTTATAACTTTACTTTATTGTTATTTTTAAGGGCCAGCCCTGAACTGCAATTCAGGGTTAAAAGCACTAGAGAAGCACTAGAGACAGTATTTCCTTGCCTCTTCAACCAGGTATTTGGGGTTTTTCCAGCTTCGCTATTTGTGAGCAGACACAGCTACATAAGTATGCTGGTAAGAAGCAGAGAAACCATAAACACAGTGGAATAGGAAAGAAAATTATGACCACCCTCTGTGAATACCATGTCTTTAAAGTATAGCCACACTCAGTGGAGACAGGTGGAACTATTTTGCCACATCATCCATCAAAGCTGCAAACCATTTATGTACTCCTGAATGGTGAGCTTTCATAACCAAAGATCACACTGAGGTTGGACTGTTCTATTAAGGGCCAGAGTTCTTCACTGACAAAAATCACACAAGGACTCCCATATAACCCAGAAATCACATGTCACCAGCCATATTTTATCCTCCTACTAAGCAAGCTCCACCAATCATGCAGCAAAAATAAACCAAGTAGCAACAGATGTCTGCAGTTATATTTTCAAATCCTTTTCACTACCCAATTTTCCCCCAGTCATATATTTCTTATTTGCCAGAAACTAGATATATATTTTTATGCGAGATTAGCACATTTGCGGGGTTCATGCACAGAGGAAGTTAAAGAGGAAAAGCAGGCAAGGATGAGTAATTTATAGATTGCATTTCCAGCTTCTGTTGATATTGATGCAGGAAGGAAGAGGTCACGTATCTTCTTCCCTCCAGAGTTGGCCTTAATATTATACAAAGCAAGATAACCACATAATGAGACCAATGCAGCAGAAGCAGGAGCCCCCTGGATGTTTATCTTGGGCCCCCTGGCCATTGTGCTCTTTTGGAGGATAGAGTTTTATGTGCCACACACCAGCATCCTCTAGGCTGGTCTTTAATCTCAGGGGTGGTGGAAAACCCCATCTCATTCCCAGTGGTGGAGTAAGATACAGCTGCAAATCCAGTCAAGGAACAGGTTGGAGATGTCATCTTATCCTTTGCTTCAAGCAGCAAACAACGTTACTTCAAAGAAGGGAGGGAAGGAGAGAAAAAAGAATGTGGAATGTCTTTAACTGGTTTTTATTTTAGCATGAGCTTTCACAGATACAAACCCACTTCTGTACATCCTGTGCACAGCAATATTAAAACCTCAAGTTAAAAAAGCATATTAATACACTTGTGGGAATGGGAAAGAACTTAATAGGATCCAGAAAGATGCAGATCATGTTCCTTGCCCTATATTGTCATAGAGTTGGGTGAGGTGATACAGGTCTTTCAGATCTTTACAGTGGTCAGTTAGTACTGGTGTGTGAAAGTAATAAATCCGTTTACCAAAAGTCAGCTTCCCTGGGTTCAAAAGTCTCTCTGAGAAGATTTCTTTTGTTCTATGCAGAGTAACATTCTGGATCCTGTTACATCTATCCCAGTCCCACAACTGTATATGTTTTTTAACCTGAGGCTTTAATATTATTGTTTATTATACCTGAAGAAGTGGATTTATATCCATGACATCTCATGCTAAAATAAAAACCAGTTAGTCTTGAAATTGCTGTTTCTTCTTTTCTCCCCCTCTCTTCGTCCCCCTTTTTTTTGGTGGCTGGGTGCAAGAGACTAAGATGGTGACATCTTCAAAAACTACTCCAGTGTTACTTCAGAAGCAGCTTCACTCCAAGGAGCTGAAATGTTACACACAAAACGGAAACTCAACATGGGGGGGAGGCCAATATATTTGGTATTTTTCTCACCCACTAGCCTCCAGATTATCATCTACCAGATGATGCTCCTAAAGCCATCTCTAAATTTCTATTCAGCTCATGCATAATTTGCTTTTTGTTTTTCAGCAGCCAGGTCTCATTTAGTTTCCAATGCCTTCAAAAGATGACAGCCAGCCAATTGTTTTGATATGAGCAAGGAAAGCATGCAAATTCATTCCTTCACCAAATAAATGAACTGCAGCCTTCACAGCTTGGATCGGCTGGCTGGGCCCAGTTGGCAAACATCCCCTCAGAAGTGGACATTCAACACAGTGAGAGAAATACTGCAGGGTATGCTATGCACGCACGGGCACACACTGCATACATATATATATACAGAGAGAGAGAGAGAGAGAAGACTGGAAAACAATTTTACAAGAAATTTGAGCAGAATATCCTTTTCACATCTCTAGAAACTTTCTGTGAGTTGAAATACACTTCACCTCAAGAATTTGCACTTCTCCAGTGCTTATGGAGCACTCTGAGAAAATAAATTACACACATACCAATGCACACATTTTTAAATATGAACAACCAAAAATGTATACCGTTGGAAAAAATATGCATGAGCACACTTCAGTCAATGGGGAACATGAATATATTATGTAAATTACATAATATAATGTATGCAATTAATTAATGTATGTAGTTAATGTATGTATGTATATAATCAATGTAATGTATGTTAAATGTAATTTACTTATGTATTAATTTCCATACAGGGAAAATAAAAGAAAGTTTCACAATTGGATATAGTGCAAGAAAACACAGCTGGGATTTGTAGGAACTCAATGGAATTGAGATTTTCACAGCTGTATACACAATGCTGCACTTTCCATCTTCAGCAGATACTGACAAAAATAAAACCCTCTGTCCAACTCTTCACTAAGCTAAGGCAACCTCTTCCTCACAGTTCTTGAGGACTGGTTCCCTACCGCATTGAGAAACAAAGGACAAGCTACTTGCACATTCATTGTCCTGCTGCTCACATATCTGGCTGAAGATATGCAATTAACTATTTGGATAGAAACTCTCTCTCTCTCTCTCTCTCTCTCTCTCTCTCTCTTTTTTTTAACCACAGTACAGTTTCTTGTAGGAAGGAAAGGCTTAGCAACTTTATAAAAAAGGGTTACTCACTTTACAACCAAAACTGCCTCTACAGTACGAGGGTTGAAAGACATATGGTTATCCGAGTTGCAACTAGTCAGCACAGCCAATACTGAGGAATGCCACAAGCTGTCCACATGCAGGTGCAGTTTCAGAAAGACCCTTCATTAAATTGAAATGTGTGTCTGCAAATGCCAGACGTTACTCTAACAATACAGGAGCCATATGCAGAAAGCTTATTAGTTACTTCCACATCACCATTTGCAAAGAGGCATCATAATGTTGTAACTACTTTGCACTGCAGAGTATTAATGAAACAGATTAAGTTGCTTAAGAACTAAAGGTTAAAAAGTCTAGAGGTATGTGAAATCTTACAAGAAAAACACTAACATTCTGGAGGGAAAAAAGCAAGTTTTCTTCCCCTCGTTTGAAGCATTTTTTTTTCCTAGAAAAATTGGAAAAAATGAAAATTGAAAAAATAGGAGAAATGGATTATGAATTTTTGTAACATATTAAAAAAAAATCTTAAGACAAGGTGTTCATACATTTACTCCCCCAAAATTATTTCTAAAAACTATGTAACAGGCAGTCATTATGTACAGTATCTGATGATTGCAACTCCTGGTCTCAGTTTCATTTTCTCAGTTCTTTTTACATTACGGAAAACCAGAGGATACAAAATAATATTCTCTTTTCTGCTAATATTGATAGTTTCTTTTGTTTTATTGGTTTTTGATTGTTCTCAATAAACTGGGGAAAAAACAAGGAAGTTCTTTACGGTTTAGGATCTTTTTAAAAAATTCATTAATAGCTTACATGGTATAACAGTACATTATCCCCTATCTACTGTCCCCTGCCAGAGACAACATTCCATGATTCAAAGTATGAGACACTATTATCAATGACAATGCTCAAAAAGCATTGTCATTGATAATAGTCAACATGATTGTAGTTCACCAGCTGGCAATGTCTAGAATTGGCCTGTGTCATATACTATATTTGCTGGCGTATAAGACTTGCTTTTTTTCGCAAAAAATACTGTTTGAAAATGAGGTGCATCTTGTACGCTGGTGTGTCTTATAAATCGGCAAATAGTATTTGCCAGTGTATAAATGAGGTGCGCCGTATACACAAGTGCATTTTATACGCTGGCAAATAGGGTATGTTATCAATCTGCACCACATAGTCTCGAAAGTGTCTTCAGCTATTTCACCTCTGGCAAGGCAGAATTTGTGTGCCAATTCCTCTAATAATGCAAGGGTCCAAATTCTATGTAACCAACGATTAATGGAGAAACCTTGTAAATTCATCCATGCCTTGCTATCTCCATCCTTGCCAAGTACAGCAAGGTAGATATAAAATATTTACACAGGACATTTTCATTTCTTTGTCATAAATTGATAAAATCAGTGAAGTACTTTGAAAACACATATGTTGATTATTTTGTTAATCCAATCAAGAACTTCCAGCCAGAATGGAATTATTTTAGAGGAGCCACCCATATATGTCCCAATGTGCCAACATAACAGCCTCTATCTACCTGACAAATTGTTATTGAACCTGTGCAGTTTTTTTTTATGAACAGATTTTATATAATAAAATAAAACATATGAGGGCAGAGACATCAGTGATCTATCACCTGAAAGGTACTCTCCTTCACGGTTACAGACATTTATTTATATAAATAGTGAAATACAGCTTAGGATCTTGTAGCTCCATTTGTAACAAAATAACATGGAATTCAACTGTAATTTTTATCTGAATAAACAGTACAGCCGGTCCTCCACATCTGGGGGTTTCACTTTCACAGCCTTATCATTTGCAAATTTCTCCAACCTCGCCCCTCCCACCTCAGGTGCTTCCTTTCCAGGGGAAGCTTCCCTTTCAGCAGCTCTGATCAGACTACACAGCCCTTTAAAAAAAACTTCTCTGGTCCTTTTGTACCAGCCTTTGCCTCGCCAGCTGAGGATAGCTTGCTGTCTGATTTCTTAGCACCACAAACCCTCTCCTGCTGGTCCCCAACACCCAAAGAAAGAGATAGGTGAGACAAAAGAAGTACAGGGCCATTATGATGATCCATCCCCTTCCCTCTCCTTTCCCTGACCTGGTTTAGACTCTGGGTGCCTGTTTCCCCCCATCACACCTTGGACCCTTCTGACAAACACATATGCACAATTTGATATTGGCAATTTTTCCACTTTTGCAGAGGTCCTGTACCCCAACTGTACTTTTCATAAAACAAACACAATAATGTTATGCCAAGCAAAGCTGTACATAATATACTTTATGTTCCTAAAGTAACAAGTGATTCTCAGTCTGTAAAGGTTGCCAATATCACACTTTTACTTTTTCCAAAAATTTTAGTTTTCCAAAATAAATAAATGAATGAATGAATGAATGAATGAATGAATGCAAAAACGAGTTTTTTACATGTTTTCAAAATTTCTAGATTTCTGGAAATTTCTCCAAACAAGTCCAATTTCTCTCTCCTGTTATAAGGCAAAGGCAACTGGGAAAGCAGTGCCCTTCAGCACACAAGTCAAACACAGCCATAAATTGATCCTAAACACACCAGAGGAAAGTGCTTGCAAAGCAAATAATTTCTGACGAAGTAAAAAATTTTATCACCATAATTTTGAGGCCTTAAATGAGCCAGCTAGGCAAGAAATTATTGATTTATTAGCCATTGCATTGCTTTAAAGACTTTTCAGAAGAAACAGCACATTGACATATTTGTTGTTATGTGACTTCAAGACCACTGACTTACTACAACACTATCCTGGGGTTTTCTGGGCAAGATTTATGCTTAGAAAATTTGCTCTTGCCTTCCTCTTCTAAACAGAGACTATGACTCAGCTAAGGTCAACCAGTGGTTCTTCATAGCTCTGCAGGAATTTGAATCACGGTCTCCTCAAATCTTCGTACAATACTCAAACCACTACATATTGGTTTTCTAAACAGGTTATACAGGGCCACACCTATATCTGAAGTCTCATGGGCACAGAACTCTTTTCCAGCCACTGTAGTCCCATCTGATTCCCAGTGCCTACTATTTTGCATTGAGAAAAAAGTGTTTTAGCTGGCACCAATGGAAACTTTTCTGCAAAAGCGGAAAATAAATACAGCAAGCCCAATCTTGACTGGAATCACAGTTAAAAGAACCCTACCAATGCTGAGATTCACAAAGAAGGACTATTATTAAATCTTTTGAAAATGGTTCAAAATATTATATTAAATCCATCTTATCTACTTTGGATCTGACTCTGACTATGAGAAGACAGCTGAATATATAAGGCCATGGGATGGTATCTGGAGTACTCCAGATGTTACTGGATTTCAACTTCCATCAGCCCCAATTAGCCTGGCCAATGGTGACGGTTGTTGGCAGCTGCTGCTGAGAAACATCTGGAGGGCTACCTGTTTCCCCATTCCTGATCCAGAATAAGGTAATCTCACACCACATCCATTCCCATCCATGAGATTCTAGTTAGCTAGTTTAGCTGTTGATTATACCTCCATCACAGGTCTCTTAAGTCAATCATTCTTACAGACCAACTGTGCAGAATACTGCCTGGGCATTTTCCAAAATACCACTGGCAAAGCTATTCAGAAGACCAAGGAAAATAAGTGGACTTAGTCCTAGGCAGATTTATTTATTTATTTATGATATATTTAATAAACGCTCTCCCTCTCTTCTTGTATAGGACCCAAGGTGGTTTATATCAAATTTAAAGAAGTGTACAGCATTACTGGAAAAGAAAAGGAGAAGGAGCATTCTGGGCCAACTAATGACCTAAACAGATGCTGCATACTACTATCAACTTGAGCAAATCTCATCAATATGCTTGTACAGCTGTGTATTTTGTAACGTGCATCTTGTATATCCTCATTATGCAAACAGCATGAAAGTATTTTTTAAAAAATGCCACAATACACCATGTGGAATAGAATCATCAAGGTGAATGGGATCTTTTGCTTGATCATTTCACTGTAAATCTACTGGATGTGCAAAACAGTGTTCCATTTAAACAGCAGTGGATCATCATCTCAGACAGATATAACACTATTTCCAGGTTCTGCAGTTTGCTTTCTTTCCCAGCCTGGGACCAAGATTCCTTCTTTCCCTTCACCATCACCCAACAGTGACATGTGGTTTTCCAGATAATGTTGGACTACAAGTCCCATCACCCATCACTATCGACTAGGCTGTTTAATACTGATGAGATCTACAGTCCAACAACATCCAGAAGATCACACATTCCCTATCTCTGTCATAGCACTGCTCTGTTTAAAAAAAAAAAAACTTACAGAAAAGCATGCCATTCCCTTGAATACCTTAAAGAGACACTGTGTCCAGTATCATAATGACCTAAATCTAGTTGCTATTTCCAGTTAGAGTAAACCCACTGAACCAACCCAGCTGAGCACTTAAGTAAAGGCAATTGATTCATTGGGTCTAGTTGGGTAGGATTAGCAATTAGATTTAGGCTAACATCTGCAGGCATCCTATTCAGATGAGAAGAAAGTAGCATCTATTTTCTGAACAAAGACAATTGCTCCTCAAAGATTTCAAGAGATCAATTATTTCCAAAGCATCCCCAGACAATTAATGTAAATAAAGACAACAATAATTAAAAACCACTTGTCTTCAGGGAAAAGGGATGAAACTATCTTCCATTTCCTCTTGCATTCTAACCAACTGTTAATTACCTTCTTTTAAAAGATTTTGTGGGCATCAAGTGATGTTTTTTCTCTTATATAAACTGTCTAGTCCACAGCTCTTAAAGTATACTAACAGTTGTTTATGTTCACAGCAGAAGTTCGGCCATTAATAGTGGTGTGTATCTGTGTAGTAACAGTAGAGTTTAAGCAGTACAGCACAAGATTTTCCAACTTTCAGGAAACAAATGTCATGACCAAAAGTTGTCACACAGTGAGTGAGAGAGGTCAGCACTGGTCCTTCAGCAACCTGAAAAACCAGGAGCGGATTAAAAATCAATGATGTTTATTTTTAAAATATTTTCAAAATTGCATCAAAAAAGCTAGTATCTAAACATAATAGAAACCCTTAAACTAGTATCTAAACACAATAGAAATGCACTGGTATTTACATGTAGAGACCTGGCTCCAAAAAATTTGATTGCACAAGTTGAAGACAAATGTAGTGGTGAGTGGCATTGCACGTGAGACCAATCCCCCCACTTTACAATCTAAAAACTTCAAAGAAGTTTTTGAATCAGAGAGATAAGCTACAGATACATGTAGTTTGGTGACTCTCCCTCATTTCACAATTTCCAACCAAACTAAATTCATGACCCCCTATTATGCACACAGAATTACACCCTTCTTTCATATATATGGTGAGGTAAATATACAATTTACAAAATCAAGCATTATAAACATTCAGTGGGCCCTCAGTATCTGCTGGTGTTTGGTTCCACTCTCTCCCATGGATAACAAAACCATGGATGCTCAAGTCCCATTATATACAATGATGTAGTAAAATGGCATCCCTTATACAAAATGGTGAACAACTTAAAAGGTTTACTTTTTGAATTTTTTTTTAATATTTTCAAGCCATGGTTGGTTGAATCCAGGGATGCAGAATCCACACATATGAAGAGCCGACTGTAATCTACTTTGCTGTATGCGTTTTATTATTATCATGCAGGCAACTGAATACTGAGGCTCTGCCAACCAAATAACTTGAACATTTGCTTCCCATCTCCTGAAGAAATATTGTTCAGACAAGTCACTATCAGATCTTGGTTTAGGAACATTCTGAGCCCATTTAATAGCTCATTGTTCATGAGTCAAGACTGGCTATTACATCATTTCATGGCGACCTAACCCCTTTCTGGATTATGCAGGTCTGAATCCTATTGATCATTTCAACCAGAGCAGACCCACTGAATCAGCTGTTGATCAGTGAGTCACATACAAATCCAATTGATTCAGCAGGTCTACTCTGGATGTGATTACTACTGTAATTCAGGCTGAAATCCCTTTGTATCATTATCATTACTAGTTCGGCTTGCACTAGCTTTCCAGTCCTTAAATAAAAAAATTACCCACAAAATTTCCTTACGGTTTTGGTGAGTGAGGCAGGTAGGCTAGAGCAAATAGAGCAGACTTCAAACCCCCAGTCCACAAAGAATTTGGAACTAACACTTTCAAACACTTTGCTCAGTTTGAATCCTGAGATTTTCAAAATGGCTGGAAACATATACCAGTATAATCAAATAACTTTGAGAAAGATCATGAAAAAGATGCAGAATAGACAGTGTAAAACATAGGTTAACAGTTGCACAATAAGTTTCCATTTTCTGATATCACTTAAGGGGAAAGCTCCTAAAGTCCATAGGATTAATTTTTCAGCTATATATTATGTGCCAAATGGTTCACCATTTAATCTACTTCAGAGACTATAGAACATTCATATAAAGCACTATTTGACAGCAATTGCTAGGGCAAACTTTCTCTGGAATGCACCTCTTGTGCTTACCTGGAGTGAAAGTTAAGATATAATATGTGTTTCTCAAAATGCCCATGTTGTGAGTTTGTGGCAAGGATTGTTTTGTGGTATGAATCTCCCTGCTTTCAGATATAATCAAATAGCATTTTTTCCCCTTTAAACTAGAAGGGTTTTTTTCCTGTTCTGGAAAGGTAGGAGAAAATGTATTTAAGTATGCACTGGCTAGAGCTGAAAAAGTCAACAGCTTAGTCAACAGCAAACAGCCAACAGCTTAGACTCCTTTCAGTTTCTCCCAACCACTTCTAGCTGGATTTCTAAGGAAACCATGCCCACTCATAATGGAGAGGGTATTGCCAGTGCCATTGCCATTTAATTGTGTCTCTTATACAGATACATCCTATATAGTACAAAGTGTTACTCATAAATGAAACCCTCACAGTGTGCTGCTCAATCTTTCCCCCAGGAAATACATTCTGGGATAAGGAGTATTCCACCCAAAAGTTACTTCTGCTCAAAATGGATAAAAAAAATCATACTTCTCACTCTGCAATTGCCACTTTCAACATGGTCCATTTGGATGAACACAAAAGTAATACTTCAGTATTTCAGAAGAACCAGTGTTACCCTGATTTCTGGGGTCCCTTGGGGGACGCCTTAATGTGCTCCACATGATAGGGAATGGAAACTAGCCAGAGCACAAGCAATAGCAATGCAAGAGGCAGGGTAACCTAGCAAGGTCTTTTCACCCAGTTTTTATGGGGTCAGGCCAAGCCAAAAACCAAACAAAGATGTTTAATAAATGGTTTTATTGAATGAAAGTCTCATGCACCAACGCAATCACTCACACACTCACTCAAGACCTATTAAGAAGCAAAAGAGAGGAAACTGGATAGGGGAAATATTGAAGGGATTGTAGCTGAGTAATACTGCACCTTTTCCTGAAGTCCTTGGTCCAGGAAAGACAGTGAAGAAGTAGAGCTCAGCATGGAGAGGGCTGAGGGGATTACTCAACGGATGGAGAAATGGTCTGCTGGGATGACCGGGAGTGATCCAAAGAAACTCTCAAAAACTGGGACTATTTGTAGAGGAAAAGGTACCTGGAGGGCTAATCCTTTCCCGGCGAGAACAATGGGTGTTGCAATGGAAAAGAAGCTCCATGATGGCAACTCCTTTTGCATAATGGGATCACAAGGTGTTGCCAAAGTTTCAGGATCTTGAGTTGTATTGGGTTGTGGTGTGAATTTATGTAGATGGTCCTTGCCTGATAGGATTTTATTGCTATTGGTGCTCAACTTGGGGAAAAGACGCTAATCTCCTCAAGTTGGCTCCTCCGTGGCTGAGGACCTTTTGTTTACTGTGGGCTTTCACAGCTTGAGGTCTCCTGGGGCTATGTGACAGGGATTTTACTGGCCTGGCCTGGTTTTCAATCATTCGACTGTTGTTGCCTACATGCTCATCCGGGTGACCTCTCAGGCACATTGAATCATATTTTAATATCAAAATTGTAGACCCCGGGACAGGGTTTACCAGTGAGATAACACCAGGATGGAGAGGAAAGACTGCAGCATCAGCAAATGTTACCTACAAATAAAAGGCCGGTCAAAAGTAAAAAGAAGCACAGCCTCCACCCTTACTGTCTATAGGGGAAAACATGAAAACATGTCATCAACTATAATGATACATTGGATAAAGCCACTGTATAGCTACTGTTTATATTGTTACTTACATAATAGTATTTTAAAAAATGAATTTTGCTTTAACATCTACATTTTACAATTATAGCACCATATTCAATCCCACCCTTATCAGATTATCTTTTCATTCTCCACTGTAGAATTATGAAGTACTTCTCATTGTTTTTACCATCTGATATGTACACCAATTCATACATGCTGACCCTGTCAAAAAATAACAAAATAATGACATCTCATATACTTGCAAAGATCATCCACTGCTTCAGCATTTCGCTAGTCACAAGGCTTCTTATGATGCAGCTGATGGCAAATATTTTGTCCTCTAAATGATAACTATGGCTAACAGTCTATACAGAACTCCTTGAAGCATTCCAGATGTATAATAACTAGCTTGTTGTCATTTTCAGTCAATATGAAGAAATGTAGATGCCTACTGAGCCCAACCCATCATAAAGCAGAGAACTATACCATGCAAATTCCAATTAGATTTAACATGCAGCCCAAACCAAAAAGCAGCAGCTTTGAACCCTGCCATGGCCAAGAGCTCCTGAAGGCAAATATTTGATTCTCTTTTTCCCTTTCTCTTTACAAAGCCTTCATAATTCATGACCAAACTGACAAAATCATCTACAGTACACAGGAAAGCAAAGGAGTCACATGGGTAGATCAGTCTGATTGCTGCTACAATCTACCATTTTTTTTACTACTTTAGTGAATATTAATGACTTCAGGAAACTTAGGAATCTCTGATGTTGCAAGGGACCAGTGAAAATTTTGTTTCATTTCAATTTTAATAAAAAATTTTTTTTATAAAAAATGCCATATTCTTTGGTATTAGAAACATCAAATCTGTTAACAACAAAAAATGAACAAACTGACAGATTTGTCTGCCTATAATCATGTTTAGTTTGTCAAAGTCTAGCTCTGAAACACTGCGTATTCAATTACGTTGATATTGAGTTAAGGTTGAGAATTCATCAGAAGTTGGTCCAAAGGGACCATCACCTCATAAATATATAAACACATACGCACACAGACACATTACATTACGAACATACATGCAGAGCTGGGGCTGCCTGTGGAAAAGGAGGATCCCAGGAGAACAAGGGAGGGCAAAGACTCCACCAGGCTTCTGTTTTAGACTGGCTGCTATCTCTCACCAGCATTTAGCACCAAATGAACTGTAGAGAGTATTATATGTTGATGTTGTCTATTGTGGATTTTAAAAAAATGCTTTATTGTTATTTGAAAGCTGCCTCTGAAGAAAGGGTATTCTGAAAGGTGGATTGGAAATAACTGTGTTTATAAAACATAAAACAAATTTGATGCGATGTAATACTGTCCTTGTACCAGCGACCAGTCAAATACGCTGATTTATCGATCAGGAACAACATCCAGTTTCAAAATGAATTTCACTTTAGGATCTCAACATCTTTTACTAAGGTTGAATAAATTTACCAAAATCAAGTGCCAGCTTTCTTGTTGAGTCCATATACTTTGTTGCAGATTTAATTCAGAAGATGCCTCCCTAAAAAAGAGCCAGTGGGGCTAAAATGTATCTATCCAATGCATTAAAAGACCATGCAAATCAAGGCAGATCATGTTGAGATAAAGGACCAAGTTCAGGTCTTTGGGGTGACAATGTTCCACTTCTCTCCAGATCAGTTCACCAGCCCGCCCTGGTTGGGCAGGGGGACACCCTAGGCCACCAGCCATGCTTGTTGAGGAATTCTGGGAGGCTAAGAAAGTGATTTTCCAAGCAATTTCTGACATCAGTTCTGATATATCTTCAGTGCTAGATGGAGCAGCACTGGCCTTTAAAGTGAGAAGGAATTTCCAAATCAGCATTTCTCTCAATAAAGAACTACTACTGATTTGTTAAAATGGCTAGGATTTTTTTCCCCTTTCTTAATAAAATCCTTCCCTAGCCAAACATGTCTTTTTGTCTTTACTCCACCTCATGGAGCTTGCTTCTTCAATTGTCACATTTTATTTCGGGGCAAAAAAAGGTTTGGCCCTCAAACTGTTAAAGAAATAGAAATCAAAAAATAAAGAAAAGGGCATCCTCATATCTGGAGTAGAAAATAAGTGCTTATGTTATTTATTATTTCAAGTGAGACCCAAGAACAACTAAGCTCCTCGAATACCTAAAGATAGACAAGTTGACAGTAAGCTCAACGAGAAAAATATTAAAGTGCTCTCATTTTTCTTTGTTGGTATGTTTTAAAAATACAGGAACTGGATTAAAATTTAAACTTTGTTCAAACAGTCAAAACAATGATTCATTTACAATGCCATGACAGGGTTGCTATGGACTAACACCATACATAGACACATATATGCACACATATACATATAGAGAAAGAGAGGGCAGGAAAAGGGCAGGATTTCCCAGCTGTTTGTTGCATGATCCTGTAAGCAAATGGATTAGGGACAACCATCAGATGGCCTGCCTATTTGTCTAGCAAACAAATGATCGCACACTGACTTAGAACACAATTGCAATCCCCTCTGCAAACCCAACTGGCTAGAACTAGAAGTTAGAGTCTTTTCTCAAACAAAGCTACCATGTTTCAGCCACAGATCAGGAATATTTAAAGGTACATGGTTCTCTCACAGATACTACTCTGGCTCTATCCAGACCCAACTAAACCAGTTAATAACAGTAGAGCATGAGGTCTGAAATGATAAACCATGGTCTGGAATTAGCTAACAAGCTGAAATAAAAAAAAAACATGGTTTGAAGTGGATTTGCATGCCATGGTTTGTGGTGATGTCTAAATTAATAATTAGTTACAGGGCCCTTTCACATTACACTATTACTGAACCTTGATTTCACTTTAAGTGCCATGGTTCCATCCTGTGGAGTCCTGGGTGTTGCAGTATAAATAGGGGCATTGAGAATTCTCAGTCACAGAGTTCCTTTAGTACAGTGGTTCTCAACCTGTGGGTCCCCAGATGTTTTTGGACTTCAGCTCCCAGAAGCCCTGAGCATTCACCATAGTGGCTGGGGCTTCTGGGAGCTGAAGTCTACAAATATCTGGGGACCCACAGGTTGAGAACCACTGCTTTAGTATCTCTGACTAAACCTCAGAATTCCTAAGGATGCTGCCAGGGCAATTAAAGTACAATCATAGTGCTATAACTGTGTAGTGTGAAAGGGCTCCAGGATGAATAGCACAATCCCAAATAGGGCGGGTGGGGAGATTTAGGCCCTTTCCACACGGGGGGCGAAACGCGGCAGAACGGGGCGGCGCACGGGGGGACAGAGTTTACCTTAATCCAGGTGGCTCTGTCCCTGCGGAGAGCAGCGCGCATTCGCTGCTCTACACGGCAGCGGCGTCCAGCGGCACCCAGCGACATCCGGCAGCGCCCAAAATGGCGGTCGGCGGCTTCCGGTGGCACTCCACCAATTGGGGCAGCATGCCAGACAGAAGCCCGCCCCCGGGTAGCTCTGCAGGGACGTGCTTGCACGCCCCTGCAGTTCTTCACGGGGCGCTGCGACGGGCTAGCGCGCTCTTGTTTTAAAAAGACCACTTGAAAGGTGGTTTTTATAAAACATGTGGCACCACCCCCGCAGCTGCGTGAGGGCGTTTTGAGGTGTTTAACTTCACCTTTTCAAACCGCCCTAGCGCACCCCACGGTGTAGATGACCTCCTGGTGAGGTCGCCCCAGCACGGGCTATATCCCTGTGTGGAAATGGTCTTAGTCATGTTCACTTGAACATGAGAAGGATTCTTTGCACAATGGGAATTCTGTTTTATCAAGGTCCCCAACACTCTCCATGTTTTACTTGTGTTCAAGCAAATATAAGCAGAGACTCCTCAGTGATATCTATCACATTAAATCTGAACCCCATGCTCCTTGCTTATGTTTCTATATCCTTTTCAGATATAGAACCTCAACAATGCTATAGTTAGGGACGGACAGACTAAACAGATGGGAAATGAAAGACAAGGAAGTGTAAGCCAAAGCCTGGGAGAGTGACTTTTTGAATTACAATTCCCAGAACCCTCATCTAGCACAGCCATTGGGTATATGGGCTATAGTCTTCTGTCAGCCACAGTCCCCAAAAGTAGCTTTTACAAGTTCTAGTCTTAAGCTACTGCTTTCTTGCCTGTGTGTCTGCAAGCTTTGAAAGCATGATTTGGATTCTGATCTGTGGTTGTTTCATGCTACAGAGATATTGCAGCCGAACTATCAAGATGTGGAGCAAAAGCCACCTACCAAGCATACATATAGGTTACATTTATATTCCAACCTCTCTGCTTACTATCTTTATACTTCCATCAGTTTTGAATTTATTCTAGGGACACAATCCTGGAAACATCTACATGTTTTATGTTTATGATCACCCTTAAAGTGAACAAAAACATCACAACTAACTGTAGCTGTGTGTTTTATATAACAGAGATTCTAGTCAATAAAATATGCTAATCCCTTAGGATTCAAGACTACTGCAATGAATTCTTTAGAGTACTATATTCTCAGGAGAATGCAAAACGTGCGTTGCAAGGGAAACTGGCATTTCACTCCCTATGGGAAACAAGTACTTCTATTCACATTCATTTCTGTAAATTAATCGGCCTGAAAGATACTGACAGAACCCTAGAGCACCTTGCAAAATTAATTTAGAAGAGACAGGACCAGTAATGGGTGGAATTATTCCCTACCACCCCAAACAAAAGAAAGGGGGAAGAAAAGAGAACTTGGGAACTTTTTTAAAGCACATGCTTTTCATCCATAGTATCTAATGAAATACACCTAAATTTGTGGGGGGAGGGTGTAAGTGTAAAGAAAAAAAAATTAAAATAATTATTGCTATATGATCTTTAGAAAAACAGTGTGCTGGGGATAATACAACATAATACAGTCGGTCCTCCACATTTGTGGGTTTGACTTTCATGGGTATGGTTATTTGTGAGTTTCTCCATTACCCCCCACCTCCAGCACTTCTTTCCAAGGAGAACCCCACCCCGTCTTGGCAGTTCTGATCAGGCTGCACAGCCCTTTACAAACCTACCTCTGGTCCTCTTCCTCCTCCACCAGCCACTGCCTGGTCAGCTAATGATGGCTTGCACCCCAATTTTTCATCACCATGAACCCTCTCCCAATGCCACCTCACACCCAAGGGTGGGTAAGAGAGGAACTGTTGGGCCACCAGGCTAATCCATCCCCTTTTCCTCTCCCTTTCCTGACCTGGTTTGGACCCTGAGTGCCTGTTTTCCCAACCATACCTTGGCCCCCTTCCCACTGACAGACACATACATTTTGATATTTATGATTTTTCACATTTGCAGAGCTCCTGGGCCCCAATAATGCCTGGGAACTCACTGAATTCCCCCTCCCATGAAATTCTGCAAACTTTTTCAAAAAAAAAAAAATGTCTGTCTCAAAATACCCTTTAGGAAGGCCCTCTAAATGCCCACCCTCATGTATCCTACAGGGCTTTAAGGGTATTGGGGGCAAAAAAATTGTGGGAACAGGTATAGTAGAAACTGCAGCCCTGTAAGGTTTAGCCTGGAGGACTAATAGGTCCCTCTAGAATTCCACCGTTGCCTACCTCTGATTTAAATAAAACAACACATCCTACTATGAGAAAGTGACTGGGTGAGCTGTGTGTCTGCCTAGTTTGTCACACACATACTACACACCAATAGGAAACATCAAGGTGCTAACTCTCACTTCTTTGTGGTGCTATTTCTCCCTTGAACTAGACAGACCCTGAGACAGAGGACTATGCTCTGTGGCTGTTGATCATTATGTGACCAAAGCAGCCACGTCTATGCACAAGAAGATTTATTAGCAAACCTGAGAAGCCTCTGAATACAAAACATGGTGGGGGGAACCGACGTGGAAGGGGATGCAAAATGGTTGACTGAGGACTGAGCAACTCAGCAGGCCTGCAATGCAGACTGCCTCCTGGGGTGATCAAAAGCTAATAAAGCGGCAGAATGGAGTATTCCAAAAGCATTCATAGTCCTAAGACCAGAAGTACTGCAGGTAACAACTTTCTGTTGCAGATACCACTTATCTGCTTTAGAGCAGGCCATAAAATTTCCAAAAATGGCAACAAAACCAAAGGAAACAGTTGCCAGTACAAAGCTGTCTGAACACATACACAAGCTGACAATGCAATATTGCACTGTACTTTTGAAATAAACCAAAAGGTCCTTATTGGGATCATCATTTTTCATACTGGGCAGCTTTGATATGTTCACCATACTGTGATAATCACAGGGACCTCTTCCTCATTTAAGCCTTCCTATTAAAATATATTTCTATAAAAACATTTTTTTCACCCACCCATAGGCCATCTGATTCATCTGCAAACCTCAGGGCTTCCAAAGTCAGATGATACTTTTCTTGTTGTATGTAGGAGGGCCTGGTTTGCCTTTATAAGCAAACAGCTCTCACAGCCTGAGCAATGGAAACAGAAGGAATGATGATCTGAATACCAGATATTGGTAACCAGCTTTTGGAATCATTATAGTACATTTTTTGAGCACATAGCATGTAATATATTTTGCTTTGCTCTTTTTTCCCAAAATGTTTAACTGCAGCAGTGATCATACCAATCAACCAAAATGTCCATACAAGAACTTCCTTTTTATATTTATAATGAGGGATATTTTTATTGCATACTATGATAATCACAGGGATTTTCTTCCTTTTTAGCCTTCCCATTTTCACTGCAGTATATTTTAACATTCTTTCACCTACCCATAAGCCATCTGACTCATCTAAATCTCCACTCTTGTGGGAAAATTATTTCATATTCGGTGACCATGATAACAAGAAGAAAGAAAATTCAAGTGTCACCACTCTGCTTTCAAGACATTTTAACAGATTTTAGTAGCCATGCAGCTTACTGACACTTTGACATTAATCTGTCAATGCAAATGCTACAGATCTGTTTACAATGATGTTAACTGGGAGAGACAGCAGTCTACTCGTGTTCCAGAAAACACACAAGACCATGACATAAACAAAACAAAGATACAAAAAATAGCAACAACAAATACATATTACATTTATAGCAAACATGAAAATAGAGAAATGAACAATAAATATGATACTTATAGCAAATACGAACAAAAGAGTTACTTAATCTGCCCAGCATTACAGCAGGCAAAGGCGACATATCAAGGAACATGGTTACAGCAGGGAATGGTTGATTTGGATGGTACCTACACAGTAGGTTGTCACATATTATAGGTTTTGAATGCTAGTATCTTGTACATTTTGCTTTTGTTTATAATCAGTGGCTTGGCACATGAAATTTTGAAATGCCACTGCCTTTGAAGATCACCCAAAACAGCTGTGCTCAGAAACAACTGTTTGGTTGCATATGATTTATAGCCTGCCAGTTATTAGTAATTATTTGCTGGATCTTGGTTGTGCATGAGTTACAGTTTGCCAGTCATCAATGATTTTTTGCTAGACTTTTGAGTGAGGGTATTTTCTCCCCACTTTGGCCATTGTTGGATTACTCTTCACTCTTACTACAACTACTTTATCCTATAGCCAGAGTGTGTTTACTTGCATAAGTCTTGGTTTTCACGTTGCAAATTTGTACATTGTTACATATTTCATTCATCATCTTGCCATAAATATAATATGACTTTTGGCTATGTTATATGTTATTTTTCATACTGTTTGTTCAGTATGATATTCTATTTTCCTCTTAATATATACACAATTCTCTACTGTTCCTATTTTCTATAAATATAGTGTAAATATATTGTTCATTTGTATATTTTCATACTTGCTATCAAGACTATGTTTATTGGTTGTTGGTATTTGTTATATATTTGTTTTGTTTATATGATGGTCTCATGTATTTTTTGGACTTCTGATTGTGACCCTGCCCTTTTGTGTTATTCACTTTCCAGGCCATTTATATTGGGTACCTCTATTCTTATACTGTGTGTTCATGCCACACATGTGCAAAAACATTTCAATAGCTGGGGAAGACATGTGAATGTCCAGTGTTTCAAGGACTGAACCAGGGTAACTTTTACTCTATCCTTATGGAGTAGAAAAAGACTAGAAGAAAACTAGAAGAAGAAGAGTGCTATACTAATAGAACCTGCAACATAATGTTTCCGTGTCCCTACACAGCCATGTCTTCTTCCAGCATTCTCCCACCTACCCAAAAAAGCAAATCACAGAGGTGTACTCTTCAGTTACTCCCTTTTGGGTAACCAAACATCCTTAGCCATAGTTCCATGTTCTCTGTCATCACAGGAAAGTGTTTCCTCCATGGCAGCTAGTGGTTTCCAGGTCAATGGGAAAGTGAAATCCATGTTTTAGACCAAACTGTAAAAGAGCTATCCAAAGTGCTGAGCCAACTTTGGGAACAGGTTGCAGCAGCTTCAATATCTCCTTTAAAGTTCAGACTAATACGCAGAGCATATTTACCAGATGCTACTCTGCTAAGATTGGGAACATGGTCAGTATTAGTAGGAAAAGAACAGGGAAACAGTACTGAATTAAGACATGCTGAGGCCCTAAACTAGAGTGGGCACAGTACCACCCACAAGTGGCCCCGCACCCTTTTCAAGTGCACCCTCTAAAATGTTTGTGTGTGTGTATGTGTGTAGCTAACACTGCAGCATAGTAATGAAACTCAGTGGAAAACCACTAAAAGCATTACAATCGGTGGGAAATGGAAGTATATGATAGCAAGTATCCCATTTAGCTATCAATGGTGTCAATACTCACTATATTATTGAATGTTCAGTACTCAATATTATGTTTTTAAAGTCAATTTAAGCTCATTTACATATAACTATAAAAGTTATAATGATTAACCAAGTATGAGTAAATATTTTATTTGTTAATAATGAATGGAAGGGTATTATTTGTTAAAAATGAATCAGGTTTTCTAAATATTAACTGATCACATGAGTGTGCGGTTTTTATTTGTTAATAATAAGTGGAGTGGTTTTATTTACTAATAATGAAATTAATCCTTCCAAATATTAATTAGTCTACTATTAGTGTGGGGCTATTACTAACAAATAAAATGCTCCTCACTTGTTATGAGTAGAGGAGTATTTTATTTGTTAATAATAGGATGTAAATATGGAACTATAAACAGAGAAGTCATCTATGTTATATTGTATATTTTGTTACTGGTATTTTTAAAAATCTGCTAAGCTTTACCTCTTCTTTTAGGTCACCTTGGGGTATGAAACTCCCCTACTTTTATCCAAGCTGAAAAGTGGCCCTGCATCCTTAGAAATTGCCTAGTCTTGCCCTAAGCTACATTTAATTCAATAGGTCACACTGCATTACCAAAAATGTGCATTATTTTAGCACAAATTTGTTTGTCTGAAAACAATTTAGAGGCCCTCACACTACAGAATTTAACTAACTCCCATAGTTTTTTCATAAATCCAGCACTGCAAGAGGAAACAGCATACAATTCCATGTCCTGTTTCTAATTCCTTAAGCATAGTTTGGAAATCAGGGGCATTCCATCTGCATTGGTAGAGTACACGAAAAACAAAGATCTTAGTAGGCTGATAGGTATCTTGCTGATGTGCAAGAGATACACCAGTATGCCTGCAAAAACGTCAAGTACATGTATGGAGCAAGTCCTGTTTAACCACTGTTAGAAAAAAGATGTGGGAATATTGCAATAGAATGGGTCTATCTTGGCACATAAGGTACAGTGCGGTAGTGGTGTCAAACTCTCAAAACAGACAAGTGCATGCTGGAGGAAGAGCTGTGGTACCTCAGCGCCATCACCACTCCACCATCAATTCCCTTTATTAGAAGACAAACTTGTGTGTGCCAATTAAACAGACAAGTTCCTACGTCATCTCAGCATAGCATAAATTTCCACAAATATCCACTGACAAAGTAACACTGCCCTAGCAGTCCTTGTACTAATTACCACTGTAGTGTGATTTATGACAAATAGTGAATGCACAAAGCTGTCACCTCACTGGACAGTGTACAGACACAGTACATAATGCAAACTTAAATATTACATCAGATACATTATTGCTTTTCTGCAATAGCTGGATATGTTTCAGGCACTGTGCAATAAAAGTTACTTTGCATGCATAGCATCAACTTCCACTGACCTGTGTCACCAACAGGATTTTAACCAACATGTTTTGCAGCAACCAAGCCAGTCATCCGATCCAGCAGAGGATGCCATCCTGCCACAACTGTTGAAATAAGAGTCAACTGGTAGTCCAGTTCATTTGCCTCAGACAGCAAACAATTTTGGGTTACAGCCCCCTCCATCTGATCCAATGGGGCTTCTCTTAACCGCCAGGAAAACACTAACCAATGTGTCCCCTGCCCACATGCCACCTCAGAACCAAGTGAAGATCTCTTTTACGCATATAAATCCACATATGCAGAGAGCTGGCTCAGGTTCTTAATCTTCATCATATCAGAGATGTCAAGGATAAGAATGATCCTGAAATGCTTCCATGCATCACTGATCCAGTTATGAATATGTGTGGAGGGGGGAAGGTTGGATTCTAGAAATATTTTGCTTACCATCTTTTGTGTTTATTAATCACTGCCAATGTTGCCACAACATTGCCATTATCAGGCATTTCAGTAGCCTGATAAGAACTTTTATTATTGTTATTGGCTGTTGAGTTCCTAAATGATAATCCTGTCATTTATGTTTGTGAAAAAAATCACTTCCCTCTCTGTCGATATTACTGTAATTGTTGTTAATTTATTGTTCTGGATGACCATATAATTTCTAGTTTGTACTGAAACACTTTCCTAGCCTTTTATGTTTGTTTGTTTGTTTTTATGGATCTTGACAAAAGTATAATAATGGGGAAGGGAAATTCTTCACCCAAGTCTGTTTTCATGGAAGTACATAGTCAAAGGCAATACATACAAGCTAGATCATTATGAACACACAGCCAGCAAACAATCCTGAAACAGTAGCATTTTCATCACCCACAGCAGGAATGCCTGGCCAGCTGTATCCACTGTAATTCACACATTACATTGCCCTCATAAATATGTTCCAAGGGATGGTTGGAACTCCTCACACACTCAGAAAGTCATGTTTAAAAAGTAATTGCTTATAGTAACATTTCCATGATAATAACATTTATTTATAATGCTCTTGCCACCAGAGGGCAGAAAATCAATCATATGTCAGAGACAAAGACAATAAAACATAAGACCATAAATATACATAAAACCCCTCAACATCACACTAGCCACCCCAGCAACTACAGGTACAATTCAGCAGCTTCACCTGGAGAATCAAAGAGGGGGGTCTTCAACTCTCTAAAAAAACGGGTGAGACCCTCCTTCAGCAGGAGGTCTAAAGGAATACCATTCCACAGATGTGGAGCCAGATGCTGAAAGGCTTGAAGCCTTGACAGAGCTATGAGCAGTCTGTGGAACAGACAATAATCTTTGCCTGTGGATCTTAAAATTCCTTGATGGTGCATAGCATGCTATCTGAGCTGCCAGGTACTAGGGAAGATTATAGCACTGAGCCCCAGATACATGAAGCAAAAGTCTGAAATGGGCCATGAAACTGAATCAGTAGCCAGTGAAGGGATCTACGGGAGGAAGAAACATGCAAATGTTTAGGGAGATTGAAAACAACTCGGAGGGCATTGGGCCAGAGGGTAAACACAGCAAGAAGACAAAACTGCCAGTAGGCTATTACAATAAGCCAGGCATGACACAACCAAAGCCTGGACAAGGAGATGGGCAGTCTCAATGGTCAAAAACCTACAGATCCTATGGCTGTTCAAGAGATGGAAATTACATGCCTTTCCTGTTGCCCTAATAAAAGGGTACAGGGCCAAACAGAACTCTGAGGTTCCTAAAAGCATAAACAGGAACCATGGTGCAATCCTGTAAACACAAGGGATGGTATGAAAGAGGGGCTATTGGACAATTAGGATGACACACCAAGATCTCAGTTTTTAATATATTCAGCTTAAGATGTTGGGTGGTCATCCACAAAGAAATGTTTGCCAAGTAATCCATCATGGACTTCCAAACAAAGACATGAATTGATTTAAAACTCTGGAAAATCTGTATGTCATCTGCATCAATGTGATATTAAAAACCCAAATCTGTAATTTTTTAAAAAAAGTCAAAGAGGGAAGCCATATAATGAAAAAAGAAGTGGACCCAAAATTCATCCTTGCAGCACCCCTACAGTTACAGGAAAAGCTTTTGACATACATCTTCAAAATGAAACAGAGATCAAACAAAAAGATGCTCCTCCCATCCATGATCTCCAATTTTTTAAAAGTGACCCTTTATTTTCCGATTTCTAAAATGTCACTAAAACATTTACCTGTTCAGTTATTTAAAACAACACAAAAACTAGAAATACTACAGACACATTTTCCTCTCAACCATCCCAACATCCAACAAGAGAACCTAAGCCAGCAATTATGTGCCAATATCTGAACTGTGTGATATTTCCACTCCACCATTTAATAAGCCACAATCTTGTTACTACAAAAGTAGCTTGGAAGTTATAGTTACGCCAGAAAAGAAGTGAAGTTATTCTGTATTAGATTACAATCTTAATATGTTATTGGGGGAAAGAATTGGTTAAAAAGAAACTAGTTATTTGTAACTAGTTGTTCCACAGTTCTGCACATGCTGCATGAGCTTGTGCAAGTTCTTGACTTTCATTAAAAAAAAAATCCTTAAAGGATTCTTGATTGATTAAAAAGATATGAAAAAGTCATCCAATGCTTCCAATTTTTAATTGAGTTTAATTGAGTTAATAATTTTCAATTTTTAAAAGCTCATGCAAGCTACCATAGTTTAGCTATCCAGCTCTCACAAATTTTGCAAATGAAACACATTTCAAAGAAAATACAGGTATATCTCAGTTAACAAAGCAGATGCATTCCTGAACACTCTTTCTTTAAGATAAAATTTGGGATGAGAGGAAGAATAACATGGAAAAAACAGGAATATGTTCCAAAAAAAAAAAAAGAGGGGGAGCAGTTCAGCACGTTTCAGGACTAACAATACACACGCATGAAATGAAACAACCTGGACAGGAAAGCTAACATTTTGAACCTTCTAGAGACCACCTGAAAGCTTCTTCCAAAATATATCCAGGGATGATTTTTTCTTTCTTTCAGCACCCTCCGCTTTTTTATGATCTCCATTTTGGTGGCCAAACCTGTAATTCTCTCCTTTTGTTAACATGTTGGGAAGAGCTGGTAAGGCAGGCTTACCCACTCTCCCCTTTTCTTTCTGTTTTCATGTTCAAACATGCTTAGTAAGGAGTTCAGGTAAAAGCTGCTGTTTACTTTGCCTCTTGAAGGCAAGCACATACAGCTACAGTAGCACTGGCTATTTATTCCTTACTGCAGACACACTGCTGTAAGCCAAAACTGAAAGTTCGTGTTTCTCCAGCCTTCCTTTCCCATCCTTTCCGTGCTAATGCTACTGAAAACCTTTCACCTAGACAGAGGATGAGGAGGGAAAGGGAGGCTTGGTAGGCAGGAAGAAGCTTTGTAAAAAGGAAGTGTTTTTTGTCAGATGTTGTGTTAACTGAGATATGCCTTCATTTTTCCTGTCCTTGCAGCCAAGGAAAATAATTTTGCACCTTCCAATACTTGCATCCATGCTTTACATGTGAGGATACATAGTATCTATTTGTGTAAAGAATGATTACATGAATTTCTACATTACTGCCTCCAAAATCAGGATCAATATATGGTAATAACAGTTTCAGTTCTCCCAAGTTCTTTATGTAATCAAAAAGCCCCAACAACGCATATGAACAGACTCAGGGAAATACCAAACAATGACATTCTAGAAAAATGTCCTAAGGTGATAGCTCTATCAAAATCTGGCCAGTGAAAAACAGTTAAAAGTATGTTCAGCAGCCAGAGAATGCTGATTGACCTTGGAAAGAGAAATAAGAAACCAGGTTGTAGGTGAAATGGATGGACTATACTGAACAAGGGCAACCCATATTATAGCATTTATTGGTCCCATTTGGAGGAGATACTAATGATCTCAGTTCTCCAAGGGCCAGTTCGTATGCAGCCAAAACATCACTAACTAGGTACAGGAGGATGGTAAAAGCTGGCTTGAGGAAACTCTTGAGTTTGCAAAAGTACCAAAGATTTTTAGGAAAAATGCAAACCTTAGGCTAGGAGCAGTGAGGACTGAGCAAGGTCAGTGGTCATCAAAAGCCAATTTAAGGTGGTAGGGACACTGAAAGCCAAAGGGACGGGGCAACGGAAAGGAGAGTGTAGAATCTGCACAGAAAAGCTGTTCATTGCAGATTTTTGTTGCAGGTCTTACCATTTTTATGTTCTTTTAAAAATTCTTTCTGGGCTGCTTTTCCAAAAGGAGCCAAACAAAATAAAAATCTCATTAAAGTGAAACAGGGAATGCATTTACTAACTCACCAAAACAATAGCTAAATTGCTAACAGCAACAGTGTGCCAAAAGAAAGAAAGAAAGAAATCAGTTCACTAAGAAGTGCTGCAGCCCTTGTAAAACAGGGACAGAGAAGAACACTTCCTCATTTGAACAGGCAAACCATTGCCACACTAACCTGCTGCAAAGAGTATACACAGAGCAGGTCCTGACTGCAACGTCACTCTGGTTGGTTAAGGGATTTATCAAAATCTGTGGACACCAAAATCAGTGATTAGGAGTCAACTGCTAATCATACTGATTTCCCAGTCTGGTATCCTCCAGGTGCTTGCTTGCTTGCTTGCTTGCTTGCTTGCTTTATTTATTTATTTACTTATTTGCATATACTGATCAAAGTCCCATCATCCCCACAGTGCATGCTGTTTTGGGATTATGGGAGTACAGAAGCATATCTAGATGGCATCAGGTTATGGAAGACTGCTTAGAAAGGTACAAACCCTTCCCCTGGATGATGACCAAGAATTAAACATCCTTTGCTACCAAGGTTGCCAATCTCTCTGGAAGTTCTCTGCAAGCAATATGAAGACTCCTTTAGAAGCACAACTGTGTTGCTCTATGGGAAGAGAAGGGCGGGAAATCCAAAATCCAAAGTAAAATGATAGCTAAAGTATCACAAAATATGTAGCAAAATGTAGGCAGCACATAAATCAAAATGAGGAGGCCTGGTTTATCATCAGCAAGATCTGCATACCTAACTCAGAAGGTGCAAGACATACTGTAAATATATATATTTCCGGGAATATGGTGGGGAGGGCAAAAATTGGTGTTTCTCCATTTGAAGAAATATTAGTTCTAGTAGTTACTCAGTTATGACCCAAGTCCCACTAAGAAATTGCTGACCTCTTGGGAGACAGAGAACAAACATAAAAATTCAAATAGAATACAGAACACCAGCACCATCTGTGCTAATACAAAGACAACCACATTGCTCTTTATTTTTGTTCCCTGCTTCCCAAGGAACCAGAGCACTGCAAACACAGCTTGGGTCCAAAGTGAGTAACAACTGAATTTTATATTCTCCCAAAATAGGGGAAATGTCCATATTTGCTTCTCCTCCTTTCAGCCCTCAAATACCCAAGGGTGCAACTTACAACATCTCACACCTTGAGAGGCTACTTCTATTATGATGACAAAAGTCCCCGTAGCTAGTAGTTCCAGTTATGAACTGCAGACTCTCTTCAAACTGATAAAAGTCTACTAAAAAATAAGTACTGCCGACTTCAACGGGGCTTACCCCTTGCAAGTGAGTATTAGATTACAACCCTAGGGAGCAATTATATCAGTCTTCCTCAACCCTGGTGCTGACCTACATCATTCCCAGCTTTTTCTGCTCTGTACACTCACACCAGTTTTGTTTAATACCTTCTACGATGAAGGGTTCCAAAGAAGACAATGCCTACTATATTGCAATGATTTTAATTGGGTCTAATACACATATTGCCTTTCTGTGGACTCCTTCCTTACTTCCTCAAAATTATGAAATGTCAATATATTCTTTTCTGGGCAGACAGATTAGTACTGTGACCAAGCCACAAAAACGTAAAAGCACCAAAGTTACTCAAGCCCAAACAAGCAGGCCTATATAAACAGCACCAATACATGCCCCCACCTTACAAAGCATCAAGTACTTAAGTTACTTTAAACAAGGGACTCTTTTTTTTCCTCATGGTAGGAGGCAAATGGATTTGACAGGCTCCCAGCAGAGCTCCAAGTCCAAATGACTGCCAAAAAATTATTGGAACAATACAGCTACAGTTTTTTAAAAAAATTATAAAAACAGCACTAAACATCAGAACTACAGGGTTCATCTGAAGAAGAATAACATAAAATATTACCATTCACTAAACTTGAGGGTCTCACTAAATTCAAGATGACCCAGAGATACTATCGTCAACAAAACATGCTGCATTTGAAGGGAAAAAAAAACTGGACATGCAGTACTTCGTTCCCTCTTCTCCCACCTGAGGAGATATTCCTTCCACAGAGCACACTGAGCCAACTTACTGGATTATCAGTTGTGACTCAGATATTTTGGGGTTCATATTGTTTATAAATTAAAAAGAAGAAGAAGAAAAGTGTTTAAGCAGAAAACCCCTGTGTATGGGAGTGCAGCTGTAAAGCAAAGTACATTGTTATGCAAGCAGATATGAATCTATACCCAATGATCAAGGAAGGTTTCAAAATTGTTTTGACGGTTGCTAGCACAGCTCCAGTTTTTACCAAAGCTCTCTGATTTGTAGGCAAAGATGAAGACCAGAATGCACACTGAGTGAAGTGCATGAAAGCCCAGGAATTAAGTTCACTTCAACTCTGTTCTGGCCTAGGGCTTTCCTAATTTTTTTTTCAGCAGAATGCTACATAATTTTTAAATAAAGTCACATTAAAAAAAATAGTATAATAAAACCTTATTTTAGTCCTTTCTACTGTTTACAGGGCAGCTATTTTTTTTAGATGCAACCTGAATGCTACTTCAACATTTGTACTATTAAGTGCAAACATCTCAGCCGGTTATTCTGAGATGCCCAAAACCCCCAATCGTTACTCACCAGTTAGATTTAAGGCAACATACAAATGAAACAACACATTGAGCAAGATCATGTTCAGTAGACTACTTTAAAATAACTTTCTTCAAATGACTTACATAATTAACATGATGATGCTATCTGTTGCTTGCATGGAGTTTTAGAGCTTCACTTCTTCAGCATAAATAACAACCCACAGTTGGCAAAGTTACACAACTGCACTGTCACACAATATTCATGGAACACTGCATGTTCTAATTAGCTGTGTTTGACTTTGTTAAAAGTACAATATTTTTGCCATCTAATCTGAAACTCTCAAGATGTGCCTATTTTTTAAATGCACACTCTCATACCATCTACAAATGTGGCATAATTATATATCCCAACTCTAAACATGTTTACACCCTACAGACATCAAATAGGACTTGCTTCCAAATGAGTACTACTTCACACACTGCTCTTTTTCCCCTCCATAGATATTTCCTGCAATTGTCATAAAATCATGCACCAGATTCCTGACTCATAGGCTAGCCACACAGTGAAGCCTTGCATCACACTACACAAATGATATGTTTTTCCAATATTGATATTCATGCCATATGACAACAGCAACACCACGATCTTCATGCATAAGTTTGGGATCACAGCACCATCAGGCTCCCAACTGAAATATGATCCATGGTAAGACTGTCCCTTTCCTTTATTTGTTGCTTCTGCAAAACAGCCCGACTTCCAGAAGCAGCGGCGGCCAGTATATTCCCAAACAAGAAGCCAAACACACACACACACCTGGGGGAAGGGGAGATAATACAGTACCACCACTATTTTGCCATTCCTCTGCAACTTCTCACTTAAGAATAGTAATATATTCCCAGAAAGTACATAGAGGCAAACAATTGTTTCGATGAGTTCACCATTATTCTTTCTGTCTCTCTCACAGACACAAAGACACACAATGTGGGAGTAGGGAGAGATGCAGAATATAAACAGAATATAAACAGTTAATTCAAAAATTATGTCAGTGCTACCCAAAGTGATGGTCCAGGGACTGCTGCCAGTCCACAAGCTACCAGCTGTGGGCCCTGGTAAGTTTCCAGGAAAGTAAGTAACAACGATAGCCAATGGACACAAATATGGAACCAGTCCCTGGCGCTTTGGAAAAAATTAAAGCTGGTCCCCCACATCTGATAGCTTGGGAAGCAGTATGTTGCTCTGTGCAATCTTCTCTTAGCTGCAAATGGCGGGCGTGGGTAATTTCACATATTCTTCTGTACTCTTCACACTGGCAGGAATTAAGACTGATGGGTTATGTTGTAAGGCTCCTTGTGTCTCATGTTGGGAGAAAGCCAGGAAATTAAATTAATAAATGAATAATAGCACCTGTGTTACAACTACAGACCTAACCTTGCTCTATGTGAGGCTGTGGACTCCTCTGGGCAGGAATTACTCTCTTTGCCTGAAAGTACTGCCACATCAGACACAGTGAGAGGAGGAGGAGAAGGGAGAAAGGAGGAGAGAAGCAACAGCAGCAAAAGATGAGGCTGAGCGCTTCGCTTAGTCCCAGCAAGATGCGAGTAACCAACAAAGGGCAAAGCCCACCTCTCACCACAGTTTAGGGTGGGCCCTACGCGAGATCACCTGGTGGGTAACAGAGGAACACAAACACAGGCTAGCCAAGAGGACCCCTGAACGCAGGTCTCTCCACACTTCACCCCAAACCCTTTCAAAGCACAGGAGGAAGGAAAGGACCGATGGATCTCTCAAAACAATCGAAACAAGCCCTTTTATACGCAGGAGCCCAACACGCCTGAAGTAAAGTTAACCTCGACAGACAGAAAAACATTTATTACCCCTGCAGGCGGAACGGGCACCGAATTGCGATGCGCACACACACACACACACACAGAAAAGGTGACCTGTTCAGCAGGCAACAAGCATATCATTATTTATTGCTATTTACTATTGTTATTATTATTATTATTATTATTATTATTATTGGGGAGATGCTACAGGAGGAAGAGAAAAAAGGAGGCGCTTTACTATGGCGAGCCCTGACGCTGGTCCTGCTGTTTCCATCCCCTTCTAACGGAGGCGGGGGGGATTTGGCCGCGGACAAAGCCAAGGTGAGGCAGCCCGCCGTCACCTCGGCCGCCCCGCCACGGACAAGCTTTCGCCAAGCGGACCGCGCGGAGGCGGAGCGGCCGCTCCAGGCGCAGCACGCGCGGGCGACGGAGAACACATGAGCCGCCAGCCGGCTCCCCACCACAAAGCGAGCCCCGCTCCCGGAGGGGCGCGCACTTCCCAGGGAGCCCGTGCCGAGCGGACGCCGCGGGACTCGGTCCCGAGGAGGCGGCGCCAGCTGAAGGAGGAGAGGCAGTCAAGCGGGAAGCGCAGCCGAACCACGGAGGAGGGGAGGGGGAGAGGGTCTCCCGAGCCCGCAAAGGTTCCGCTCCAGCGCCACCGGCAAAGCCGCGCGCGCTCCTCAGACGCCGGCCACCCCCGCGGGCCCCCTTCCCTCCTACCTGCCGGCCCCCTTCGCTCGCCGGCGCCGGAGGGCTGGTGCGTGTGTGCGCGCGCGCGCCTCAGCTGGCGACGCTCGCCCGAGCAGGCGGCCCTTCGCCCGCGGCGGCGGCGGCGGCACCGCACCGCACCGCACCGCACCGCACCCCTCCCGCCCGCCCGCCCGCCCGCGCGCGCGCTCCGTCCCCGCCTGCTTTTCCCATTTCTCCCGCCAGGGTCTTACATCAGCCGCCGCCGGAGGATTCCGGAGACGAAAGGAGAGCGAGAGCGCCGGCAGCCCACCAGCCCTTCTGTTTGCACAAGATGCTCCGAGAGAGCGCGGGAGGAGGAGGAGGAGGAGGAGGAGAAAGAGGGCGGCTTTCCCCAGCCGTCCCCTCCCTCCCTCCCCCCACTCCCAGGCCGCCTTTAGCGCCAAGCGCAGTCCTTCCTCATTGGCGGCGGCCCCGCTTCAGTCGCTCCTCGGCCGCGAGGTGCCAAGGCCAGCCGTGAGGGAGAGAAAGGGACAGAGAAAGGGAGGGGGCGAGGGGGAAAGAAAGGACCCGGCTCCGCGGCCGCGCAAGGGGCGGCTCCCTGGGTGAAAGGGATGCGCGCTCGCTTGGGAAACCCGCTGGGCCGTCGACGGCGACGCGGGCCCGGCCGAGTTCGTCTCCTTCTCCCCCGCACACGAGGGGGTGGGAGGCGGATGAGGGAGGGGAGGGGAGGGGAGGGGAGCGGGCTGGGGCCGCGCGCGCGCGCGCGCTGGGGGAAGTGGCCTTTGTCGCGAGGTGAGGGCCGCCAGCAGCGTCCCCAAGGTGATGGCGAGGAGGGGCAGGGACGGTGGGCAAAGAATATCGCCTCTCCCACACACCCCTCTCCCCCGCCCACACACACAGACGCAGCCCCCGACAGCGGCCCTGGCGAGCAGTTGCCTTCTCCCCGCCATGCGCGACAGGAGCAGAAAGAGGCAAACGCCCGCTCCCTCCCAAGCCGTGCCCCGGCAAGTAGAGAGGCGGAAGGACTCCTGGGTCGGTTCTGTTTGTTTGTCTTTTTATCTCTCATACAGAGCAGACAGCAGTGGATTGGATGGGAAGAGGCGTTGCAACTGGGTGTGGGCACGAGACAAAAGGGCTGGGCCTGAAGCCGTATCCGGCTGTGCCTTGGAGTCATGAAGGTGGCGATCAAAGCAGAGCAGCGCCAGGATTGTTGTGTGCCCTCAAAACGTTTCGGACTGTATTGGCAACCGATGTATCACAAGGCTTTCTAGGGTTAACAAACCCCAAGAGTTCCCCGGGCTGAGCCTGGAATCGAACCCGGGTCCCCAGGGTCGCAGTCGACGCTTAAACCACTACACCACGCTTGCGTGCCTACTGTCAAGGGTGGGCTTGTCTTCTCAGAAGTAAGCCCCACTGAGTTTAATGGGATTTGTTCCCAGGCCAGGGCAGGATAAACTTGTTGCACATGCTCGTGGGAATACACAGGAACTATGGAGAGGGATCTTTGCGTTTGTGTGTGTGAAAATTATTCGAATGCCTTGTCTGGTAAATCTGCCTTTGCCTTTGCTAGCCACCGCAGGTGTAAAACACCTGTGTCAGCTGTTGAACCATCTTAATGTATCATCTTTAAAAGAGACCATTTGCACTGTTAATGTCCTGGGGTCCTAGAGCACTGTTCGATATATACACAAGTAGCCCGCAGCACTGTACTCATCATTACAAATACAGATCCAAAGCACTTAGTGCTTGTTTCCATTTAACATGTATTTTAATTGTTGTGCAAATCTATTTTCAATACAAATTGGGTGAGAAAAAGAACATGTTTTGCTTAATTGAGACTTCAAATGGAAAACGTCTGTTCTGTACTGTCCTTGCTAATAGCTTGAAAATGAATGTAACAGTTCAGTACATGTATACAGTTGCAAGCTAAATGTTTCCTATTTAGCTTGCAACTAAATATTTCCTATTTTATGCAAATTAAATGTTTCCTATTTTATGCAAACTGGTTTTTTTGGGTTGCACACATTGATATTTCCCTGGATCAACCCTGCCATTGGGCAGAGTGAGGCATTTTCTTCAGGCAGCAGACTCTTGAGTATCATGAAAGAGCAGCACATTGTTTTTGCTGCCAAATGATGGGAAAAGATATTTGTTGGATTTTTGTTTGCTGAAAGAACTTGCTTGGCTCTGAGTGCTATGCAACTTCACCTCGGTGAGGAGAGGTACTAGATGCCTTGGGTTGGCCCTGATGGGCTAAATCCAGATGTTAGTCCAGTAAGAATGGAAAGAATATTCACTGACTGGAAAGTGGCTTCCTGATGGTCAAGAAACCCAGTCAGGAAGAATGAGACAGTGGTGAGAGTTTCAGAAAATTATTCTGGGCAGAAATACATAAATTTTTTTACATGAGAATTATGTGGTTTTGTATAATATTGTTTCCATACAGCTACGGATGGACTTTGTGCAAGATTGCTGTTTTCTGTGCAAAAAACAGTAACCTTGCACAACAAAAATCTTTTAAAAATCTTGCGAGAGGGGGGAAATCTTTCAGTGGGGAAAATAGTCACATGGTTTTGCTGTGTAAGATTGATGTTTCTCTGAAAGATTTTTGTTGTGCACAATTTTTGCTATACAAGATTGCTGGTTTTTTATATAGAAAGCAACAATCTTGGACAAAAAGAAAGGATTTCTGGAAACTGATTTTTTTGTGCAAGGATCCTCAATTCTCATGCAAAACAAACACACACACACCTATATGCATTTAGATAACGGAATAATGTTCCAAAACACTTCAGGGTGTGTTACACTGGCTTAGAACTGCACAGAATTTTTTTTTAATGCAGCAGGGAAAAATACATGCAAATTAGTCATGCTCACCTGTGCAGACAAAATAATCAAATATTAACATTCCTATTAAGTCCAGCCTAGACTAGACAGTGAAATGAATGGGACTTGTTACTCACATATTTTCAAGGAAACCAAGAGAAAATATCTTATTGCAGTTGGCATAACCAGACTTTGAATCCTTACCTATAAATGCTAATAGTTACTACTAGTTATTGAGAAATGGAGCGCAAATAGACAACTCTTTAGCTGTGTAAGATCTGTGTGTTTTTTTATTTTAACTTCAATCTTGAAATGCAGTAATGAGCTTAAGCTTGCTTATGGTAAAAAGGTTGAATTACAAACGCTTGCAAGGATTAGAATGCAAATGATGTTGAAAATTGAAGAACAAAAGTGGGTTTTGACAAAAGCATATGTTTGAGAGCTGTGTTTAGCAGCAACACCAAACTAAATGTGTACCTTAACACACTCATTTCTTTATTATAGAAATCAACACCCTGCACATCAATCAAATTTCTAAAGCAGCTTACAGAATTTCAAAAAGCAATCAAACAATATGTCAACTCAAGCTTCTCGGTTCTGAAATGAAGAGTAAGAAGGAGCCCAACTCCTGAAAGAGCTGGAACATAGATTCTAGAGCTTTAGAAAAATGACAGGTTTTACAATATTGCTTGGAAATCACTATATGGCTGTGAAGGGAAGTACACTACACAGTCCCAGTGCACGCATAACAGAGAATGCTAGGCTTTACCTGCCAACTAGGGCTGGGCTGGGCATTTTTAATGGTAGGTGATGTAACACCCCAACTTGTCCATAACATGAGGGGAGAAATTAACATGTCAAATGGGATTCAATGTAAGTAAGTGTAAATTGATTCATAGTGGCACCAAAAAAAATCTCACTTTCCATACCCACTGCTACACATATACAATCCTACAACCAAAGTTGTCAGAAAGTTTGGGGCAACTGAACGAAAATGGGATCTTGGAATTGTCATAGATAGTTTGATGAAAATGTTAAGCCATTGTGCAGCTGCTGTTTAAAAAAATGAAGTAAATTCCATGTTGTGCATAATTACAAAAGGAGTTTTTCAAAACTGCCAATATCGTACTGCCTCTGTACAGATATTGCTATAACAGCAAACCTTATAAATTATTGTAAGGCAACCTTACAGATGGGACAGCACTTAGGATGGAAAAAGTATTAGAAAATATTCAAAATGGGATTTTGAGTGTTGAGAAACCCAGATAAGAATTCTGGACTGTAAGCATTTTTGCAATTCATAACTTATTCTGTACAAAATATGCACACAATCATTTTGTACAGAAAACAGCATTTTTTGCATAGAAAATAACTCTTCTAAGCAACAATATTTTCTGTGCAGAAAATGCTATTTCATATGCAGAAAACAATGGAATTGGGCACTTAATTCTGTGCAAAATTTGAATGTGTTTTATATAGGCCACTTCCGCACTGGGCTGTTATAGTGCTATCATTCTACTTTCAACATTCTATGGAATCCTGGGGTTTCCAGTTTAGGGAGGGGTCTTTGAGGCCCCTCCCTAAACTGCAAACCCCAGGATTCCATAGGATGTTGCTAGTGGAATAATAACACTATAACAGGCTAGTGCGGAAATGGCCATAGAGAGAGCATTTTCTCTCTATGTGAGAGGAAATGTGAATTTTGCACAGAATAATTCCTGAATGACAAATAAGCTTTGAAAGGGCACAGTTTTCAAAAACTTTGTCACAACTGGAAGAAAACTTCTAAGATCACTCGTCGTTTCTTCTGAGAAGAAAATTAGTGAAGAATTGCATCGTAATTATTAGTTCGTTTAAGGAAGCACTGACAGGAGAGGAGCTGTGGTTGCCAGGGCTAAGGAGTAGGCCCTTTCCACATTGAATGAGGTAAATGGTATTTTCATTTGGGTAATTAGAGGAGAACAAAAGGTTAAATTCCTTATAGTGGAATTTCTATTATGTATTTAAAATGTATTTTGTATTTTTAAGGCTTTCAGGTTTTCATTGAAGGTTACAGTTCTATTGATCAACATACATAAAAAGGTCCTCCAAACAAGTCCTGCACTGGGACCTTACTGGATGCATGAAATTTTGAGGCATTGTATATGTGATCAGTTTAGTACAATATAATTCTATAACAATTCAGTGTAGTTGTTGTTGTTTTTTAAAAAATGGAGTTAACTTGTTATTGTGTTTACAATATTCATTTATAACTGGTCTCATACAGCGTAAGAAAGTCCATCAGGAATAATGGGTACAGTTCTGGTCACTATCCTTGAAAAATGGCAGTGCTGAGCTGGAAAGGGTGCCAAAAAATACAATTAAATGCTGAAGTGTTGGAGCAACTTCCTTGTGAAGAAAGATGACAATATTTGGAGCCATTTAACTTAAGGGAAAAGGCAAGTAATGGATAGACATGACAGGTGTGTACAAAATTATGCATTGTGTGGAAAAGTAGGTAAATGAGAGTAGGTCTTTTTTTTCTTTCATAACACTAACACTTAGGTCATCCACTGCAGCTAAATGGTGGAAGATTCAAGACAGTTAAAGTATATGCTTTATGTGGCACATAGATAAAACTGTGGAACCTATAGTCACAGGGATGTTGTGATAGCAGCCAACATGGATGGCTTTAAGAGGAGACTGGACAGATCCAAGGAGGTTGCAGCCACCAATGACTGCCATTCAGGATAACTACATGACATCTGCCATATCAGGGATGATTTTGCTGATGTTATGTAACTTCAGTTAACTCTTGATAGGGTCAATATGGTGACCCTGTCATTGAGTCTTCTTGGCAAGATTTATTCAAGGGAAGTTTGCCATTGCCTTTCTCTTAGGCTGAGAGAGTGTGACTCTCCACAATCCCCTATTGGATGAACCCTGGTCTCCCAGAGTCCTGGTCCAATACTCAGCACTACGCCACGCAGGTTCTCATAGCAGACACAGTATTTCTATGTATGTGAGTTGCAGGAAAGCACAAGCAGAAGGGTACTGTTACACCAATGGCTTCTTTTCCAGCTTCCCATTGCCAGCTGATTGGCTACTGTATGAACAGAATTTTGGACTAGCTGAGCCTTTACTCCCATCCAGCAATGCTTACACTCTCAATAATTTCCCCTTAATAAAAAGGAAAACTTTAAAAGCTGTCTCTTAATTGAGAATCCCATCTGAAATTTAGCAAGTTTCATTCAGATGGAGCTACCGTGGCTCTTAAAGGTCATGCTATTCTGCTGAGAAATGAAAAACGCATAGAAGTTTATAGATGACTGTAATGGGGAAGCCAAAGAAGGCTAGAAGAAATAAAGTGAGGCAACTGTCTGCCTTTGATCCGAGGCTGCCTTTTGGTTTCTGGGATCAGTTTGAAACCTAATTTTGTCCTTTAAAGTCATAATGGTACCAGCTTATCTGGAGGACTGCCTGGCTTTAAGGTTAGCTTCAAAAATCCTCCCAGAGGCACTCTCACCAAGATCCAACAGATTGTCAGAGTTCTTGTGTGAACATCCAACAACAGTCCCAAACACAAAGCTCTTAGAAGCTTCATATCCTCTGCATTAATGGTGTGTGTGTAGAGAGAGAGAGACAGGGAGAGAGAGAGAGAGAGAGGACTGGGAATATTACTCTGTGCATCCATCCTATCTACACTGAACATGATATATGTATTTTGGCAGGGATTATGATGCTTTTGGCAACATTTTTATTGAGGTTCTTTTTTATATAGCATGATGTTAGCTACGTATTCCTATATGCTGGCTGCACTCAAGTCACAATAGCCAAAATGCATGAGGTCTGCAATTTGTTAGCCCAATTCACCTCTATTTATTTGGAAGCAAGGCTTACTTATTTTAATGGGACTTAGCCCCAGGCATTAATTTCTGGTCATGCAATATTGTTCTAACGCAGTTAAAAAGAAAGATATGACAGTAACTGTGTCAGAGTGAGCAAAGCTGTGTAGAATGAATGGTCCTTTGTCATAGTCAACTGAAGAAGCAGGTTATCAGCATGAGTGCAACACCACACAGGGCATATATGTGGGCTATCAGACTTGTTAAATTAGTATACCACTTCTTGACCAAGGGCTACAATTCACTATCAAGCTTTATAATTCAATGTAGAACCTAAAAGAAATAAAGGTAGTATTTTTAGGCATTTTGATAAAATCACACAGTTGGGAGGGACCACAGGGGGTGTCTAATGCAACTCCATTCAGTACAGGAATACCCAACTAAGCATTGCTGAAAGATGCCCATCCAACTTCTGTTTAAAGATCTCCAATGGAAAAGAGTCCAACACTTTCTGAGGCAGTCTATTCCCCTTTCAACTCTTACACATAACAAATTCTTCCTAATGTTTAGATTCAATCTCTTTTCTTGTAATTTGAATCCATCAATTTGTTTTCTAGTCTCTGAAGCAGCAAAAACAAGCTTGCTCCACCTTCTGCATGATATCCCTCCCAATTTTGAAAGACAGCTGACCAGAATTATGATGGATATTTATGTACAAAAGCTAGAGTGGTGTAGTGGTTTGAGCATTGGACTGCAACCCTGGAGACCAAGGTTTGATTCCCTTCTCAGCCATGGAAACCCACTGGGGGACCTTGGGCCAGTGATGTATTTAAATCTTTTACTCCAAGTCTCAAATCAAGTCTCAAGTCTCTACCTTCAAGTCTCAAGTCCTGGAAGATACTTTCAGGTCAAGTCTCAAGTCAAGTCTCAAGTCTGGAATTGTATACCTCAACCAAAATTCCAGAATTATTGGATAGAGAGAAATAAACTCAGTTTTAACAATTTAAGCAGAGTCGGCTCTCCACATTTGCAATTTTACCATCAGCAGCTTTGGAAATGGGAATAGGATCCTATCTTACTCCCCATTACTGAAGATTCAAAAGATTTAGAAAGAAGGATCCTTCCTCCTCAATCCCATTGCCTAACCCATTTGCTGTTTCCTTCCTTCCTCCTTTGGGGATGGGAGAGATTGTCATGTGATCAGTAGGCAAAAAGAGAAGGAGGCGTTGTTCAAAGTCGTTAGGTTTCTGGATGAATGCATTATGTTACTGAACCAAGGGCACCAAGTCAGTCATTAAAAATATACAAGTCTTGAGTCGAGTCAAGTCAGTGCATCGTTTATGGCCAAGTTGAGTCTGAGTCAAGTCACTGAAGCGATTTAAGTCTGACTTGAGTCTGAGTCTACCGACTCGAGTCTACATCACTGCCTTGGACATGTCACACACTCCCAGCCTCAGAAAAATTCATGATGGGTTCACTATAGGTTCACCTTAGGGTCACCATAAGTCAGAAATGACTTGAAGGTACACAACAACAACAACAACCAGCCTAGTTATGGTGCTATTCAGTAAGTCCTATTCCATTCCCCCAATGAATGCTCATTTATCAGGAAGCATTCTATTCCCCTGTTGATTAGGAAGCATCTGACTGATGGATCTCTGGTACAACTGGCAAAGTGGGACTACTGTTGCAATTCTCCTACTTGTGCCAGATTGCTTGTGGGGGGGGGGGTGCAACTGTCAGCCAGCTGTTTCCTGATCAACAGGGGAACAGTCCACTTTTGCATACAGTGGCTGCTTCATGGTAAGTGGAGACTGAGGGATCTTTGGGGTCTCTATATAGCCTTTAAATTAGAGACTGCCTGGGGATCATGAGTTTGAAACAGTCATGAGTGCATAGCAGCAGGTCGTGCATTCATAACTGCTCTGTGGTCTACTAAGATCCTTTACACATGTATTGCTTTCAAGCTAGATGTCACCCATTCTATTATTTGTGCACTTCACTTTTCCTGCCTAGATCTATTACCCTACATTTATCACTGTTGAAATCCATTTTCTTAATTTTGGCCCAGCTTTCCAACCTTTCAAAGTCATTTTGAATTCTGTCTCTTTCCTATGGGGTATTGTACACCCCTACACACACAGAGGGGGGGGGATAATACTTTTAAAGGTATTCTTATGTCAATAGGAATACTTGGGAGCTAATTTTTTAAAGCTGAGGTGGGCTTCTGAAGGTTCTCCATATACTTTTTGGTCTACGCTTCCCCTAATCCATCAATTCAAATTGCACTTGGCCTTTGAGCTGAAAAGGCTTCCCTACTACTGCTCAGTTATACAGTGCATGTGAAATAGATAAGTAGTATTTATGCTCAGACAGAACTTGGTTATTTCTGTCAGTAACACGTGAAATCACCATTTGGCTGAAATAGTTTGGAACTCCACTTCGGAGTTCCTCAAGCAGTAAAGCTCTTTGATCCAGTTCCACACTTTTTGTGCGTAATATACATATCCTAAGTAAACATCTACAGCTTTCCACCTACCAACTGTCCACTACATAGGTTATAGTCACAATCAGTATCTGAGCACCTACGAGGTCTGATGCTGCAGTGATTGTTATCTTGCAACTATGAAGCCTCATAAAAATGTATGAACTTTAAAAATAACAATTGACAGAAGAAAGGGTATGTGTCCCAAATTTCTTCCTTGTCAGCTAAATATGAATGTACTCTGAAAAGTCTGTATGGAAAATTCCTAATCAGAAAAAAAAAATCCAAAGTGGTATCCTTGTGGCTGTGGTGGGACAGAGGAAAATAAATCTATACTTCCACCCTTTGTATGATCCCCAGGCCATGGGCCCTGGAACAGGGTCTCAGAGTAGTGTTTAAACCTTTCCCTCTGAAATGATCTGTCAAATTTGGACCACCATGACCCCTACATAATTGGCCCTCCTCAGGCATTATGAACTAGAAGTGTACTAAATGATCAAGCCCTAGGTAATATTAAGACCGTGAGACTGCCTGCAATCTACCTGAGCACACTGACTTGGGAATAAGTTACACCAAATACATGAAGAGCAGTTCTAGGTGCATACTGTATTATCATCATCATCATCATCATCATCATCATCATCATCATCATCATCATCTTTATTTATACCCCTGTACTTGTAAAAGTCTTCACAATTAAGGATGCTTTAGTGACAATGGATGAGGAGGGTAATTTTCCTTCTCCTCCTGTAAGGATCTACAAGTAGACAGTAGACAGTCTGCCTGACAATGCTAAGCACCTACATCCGACTCACATACCTTAGAAACTGTTCTGAAGGTCCTCCTCCAGGTGACATACACAGCTTTCCTCCTCACAACAAACAAAATAGTGGGGGGGGGAGAGAGGGGAGGAAGACACTAGCTCAAGGCTATCCAACAGGTGTCATAGCTCAGTGAGGACTCACACTTGGATCTCTTAAATCCAAGTCCAGCTTTAGCCATGACACCACTATTATTCTCTCCCTTCTGTGAATGCATGCAAAAGATAGCATGACCCACAAGAGCAACAGATAAAGCTTGAAGTCATTTGCATGCTTATCTGGGAATAAGCTACATTAAACCTTGAAAGACTTGATTCCAAGTAAACAAGGATTGTACTTTTGCACTGGCTGGAGTGTAACAGCTGGTTTTTACAGCCCACTCATGAAGTGGATTCTGGCCCACAGCAGGTCTAAGAGATCTCAGAGTTTTTGTTGCTTTTTGTTTTCTAAGGAAAGTACTCTCTTAGCGATGGCATTCACTTTGTTATGCTTTTTACCTTTCTAGATCCATGGTACACAAAGTGCTAGAGGCAATAATTCATTTATGAAAACATTATATTCATCTCATAATAGACAGCCAACCATCAAATTAGTATGGCTGTGATGTGCTTGCTAGCAGGGATGTATTACAGGCATTGTTCATCACTGCACCCAGAAATGGCCAAGAAGTTCACTAGCCTTAAAGAGGAAGTAGGTTCATCAGGTGCTGCAGACTATCCCAATATTCTTTGTATATCTACCCATACTATCAACTAAAGTTCTCCCTCTACATTCACTAGGATTAGGGGCACAGCATCCTCATGAAAGTGGAAAAATCCTGAATAACTCTAGGCCCTCCCAAGTCATACTTAACACAAAAAACAAGTATGATTACCATATTGAACTCACTGTGGATTCCTTTGAGGCATCAGGGTTCCTTCATAAGGCAGAAGCTGGTGGCTGGTGGGGCTGACTGCCACCTCCACTGCTGCCCCACACCATTTTTCATAGGGACTTACAAGCCTCATTCACAGTTTTTCAGTCTCACGAGGCTTGCAGTGCCTATTAAAAATGGCAGAGGGAGGAGCAGAGGTGACAACAAATAATCCGTAAATAATCAAATCCGCAAAAGTGAAACCGAGCTGACCGTAATGCCACTCTTAGCTGTGAAGCCACCAATTGCCTCTAGGCACAAGCCCAATCGGAGCTTGAAAAAGTTACTTTGGTGATCTACAACTCTCAGAATTCTCCAGTCACTTGAGCCACTGGACATACTGGCTTGGGGGATTCTCAGAGATGTGATCTTGGGTGGGGGGGACTTTCCCAAGGTCTGAACCCAATTAACCTCTCCTAACATCTGCCTCTAAGTCTAAGCAGTTCCTGAACTAAATGCCCTTTGATGACACCTCTCCTATATCAGTGGCTTCAGTGGTGCTAGGCAGATGAATGTAGGCATCATTTTAACTTTCCACAATGTCCCTGTCTTAGTGTCATTTCAGGGGTACTGGGGGACATTGGCTGCCCTGGACAGTGAAAAAAGGGGGTTGGAGAAAATATTAGGAGAAGGCACCACTGAGGCCTTAGCAGCTATCTGAGAGTGGAATCCTGTAGGTCAGTGCTATTCAAAATTATGGTCCAGGGGATTCATCATGGTGCATGGCCCATGATCCATCAGTTGCTTTTCCCTGGAGAGTTTCCAGGAAAGAAAGGAATAGTGGTAGCGAATGGCTATCATATAGTATCAGTTCCCTGCACATCGTGGGAGAAATGCCAGCAATATCAGATAGCTTAAGAAGGACTGCTATAGTTGGCATATGCTGGCACAATCCCAGTTGCACCAGCAAAGTGCTTTTAAAGCTATTGAGGAAGAAAGTATCTTGTACTTCCTTGCAAAGGCTTTTCCCCTGGGTGAGCATTGGGAGCTGGAGGCTGCTGGGCACAGCTCCACACACCCTAGAACCAAAGCAACAGCTTCTGCCTTTGCCCAAGAAGCAATGGCTGCTTCTCCTTTTCTCCTGGACACACAAGGGCAGCAGGGCAGCTCTCAGGTGCATTCTTCTGGGTAGTCATTGTCCCTGGGCAGAGCTGCACCTGGAGCCTCTGTCTGCCTTTGCATACCCAGGGGAGGAGAAGTAACAGCTGCCAGTCCCTGGCCCAGCAGATTGCTGTACTCACAGAGAGTTCTGCTCCACTGGTGTAAACACTGGATCTCAGCCTAAGGATGCCAATTCCAATGCCAATGCCATCTCTTCCTATCTCCCCTCTGTTTCTCCCAGCTGGTCTGCAATGCTCCAGTAAGTACCACTAAGATAGTATCTTAGTGATTATAGTGCAGTAATATTTAACCATGATTGCTTCTAGCTTGATCCTGCCAACAAAGAAAAGAAGTCCTCCACATTATTTTCTTTTGGGTTTCAGTCCAGTTACCATTGCACTATAATCTACAATTTCTGAAATATTATCATATATGCTACTGAAGGAAGTATCACTACGTAAGAGGGAGATGGACTGGAACAGGTCTGCATCTGTGGAACTACCGTATACAAACATCACAGTTCTGCTTTTCATTTACACTGGGAGGTACCTAATGGCAGAAAATTAACCTGTTTAACTGGCTGCACCACATATGGACGTGGCATTTCATTGCTGATTCTTTACATGTTTCCCTTTCTATGTCACTTCTCTTTTCCTTTTCAGGAGATGTGGGGGTGGAAAAACTCCACTGCTCACCAATTTTGTTGATTCTATTGCTTTGCCAATCAAGATGATTTCTGCTGAAAGAAGTTCATTAAATGGCAACCTAAACAACAGAAACAATTTCAGTAAGCTGATACAGGTATACCTCAGTTAACAAAGTCAATGCGTTTCAGGACATTACTTTGTTAAAAGAACATTTGGTACCAGAGGTTGAAATAACATGGAAAGAAACGAGGTAGGGTGCAACACCATAAAGTAGAAGAACCGCTCAACATGTTTCAGTAAACTTTAAATCGAAAACTAATGTATGTGCAAAATGAAGCAACCAGGTCAGGCCAGATAGGCTTTGCATAAGTAAACAACAATGCTTTGAATCTTCTAGAGATCACTTGAAAGCTTCTTCCAAGATGCCCCCAGGGTTAATTTTCTTCTTTTCCTATGATTTCCATTTGGTAGTCAGACTTCTAGATCTCTGTTTTTTTAACATGTTGGGGATGCTTATTTGATTTTCCTTCTCTTTCTCTCTCTCTCTCTCTCTCTCTCTCTCTCTGAGCATGCTCAGTAAGGGATTCTGGAGGCAGCAGCTGTTTACCTTGCCTATTGCAGGCAAGCAGACTTAGCTACAACAGAATCAGCTAGAGCACAATCTCATCCTTTCCTGGGTCAAGTTTTATTGCATTGTTTATTGCAGACTGAGTGGTGCAACCTAACACTGAACATTTATGTTTCCCCCAATGCCAATGCTGCTTTAAAAAAAGTTCAGCAACAAAGGACAGTAAGAAAAGGAAGGCTTGATGGGAGCAAAAACAGTCTGTAAAAAGGAGCTTCTTTTTGGGGGCTTTATTAACAGAAGTAAGCAGGGGCATACCTAAAATATTTGACAGATCATTTTTAACACCCCCTCCTCTCTACAACAAAATTATTTTCAGAAGTAATCATGAAACAAAATGAAAAATAATAATGGCCAGAAAAGAATCACAGACAGTGAAAACCTCTTTTATTGAATTTAGTTAGCATTGTGTAGTGATCTGAGCATTGGACTATGATCCGTGGAGACCAGGCTTCGATTCCTCACTCACCCATGAGAACCCACCAGGTGACCTTGGACACATCACACAGTCTGAGCCCCAGAAAGCTCCATGATAGGTTTGTCTTAGAGTAGCCATAAGTCAGAGACAAAGGAGCACAACAACAATATATAATCGTGCCAGTAAAAATAAATAAACAACAATTAGCCTGCCTTTGCACTTTATTTTGTAGCTTTCCTCAATAGTGATTCTAAGACTTTGCTATTTTTGGCTAGCATTACAGTGTCACCTACATAACTTATTGTTCCTTCTTCCAGTTTTCACATTTCCTTCCTCCAGGTCTAATCCAGCTTTAATCTTTGCATTCCAGTTACCTATGATTACCAAAACATCCTATTTTAGTGTGTGATTAATTGCCCCATGGACTCCAGCATAGAATCTTTCAGTTTATCCTTCTTCTGTCTCTGTAGGTGGGGCATAATCTTGGATTATATTCATATTGTCCCCACAGAATTGAATCTGGCCAGTCCAATCATATGGGAGCATTGTGAGGATATCAACCTATGTCTCATTGCTGTCAATACTAGTTAAGGGATTTCCATCCTTTATGCCAACCTCTGTGTACAACAAGTGTGGGGTTTTCCCTTCAGACAATCATGCTAGTGCCACCAACTGTGAGGACTCCACTGAGGCAATTCCACCAGTCTGTCACCAAATGTGTAGGCCTTTACACATAGCCTACCAAATGTGATGCCTTCCAGTGTTCACTGCAACCACTATTTGTGAGGGATTTCCTTGATCCCTCTGCCACACACAAGGACTTCCTCCTATTCACTTTGTATTACTCCAAGTACAGGGTCAGTCTAAATGCCCTCAATAGTCCTATGAGGTTTTATACTACTTTTACCCCCAACTGGACACCACCTTCCACCTTCAAGGCTGCCACCACAGACATCATGTCTGAAACCAAGCTGTCAGAATGATAGCAATTCCAGAGGCCAAAGGTATATAAAAACAAAAACAAAATTTTATTTATAATAATTAAACATAAAAATTAAACACAAAACAGGACATTATCTATATATAACTTTTGAAATGCCACAATCTCTTCTCTCACTCTAAATCAGACCCTTACCAGTCACACAACTCTCAAACTCCTTTCCCTCACTCTACCTCTAGTCTTAATCAAAGTCCTCTCAAACACATCCCACACCCACACTCTTTTCAAACGCCAGGCAAAAACTCTCCTCACCACTGAAACTAAAACCCTAACTGCGATTCCTCAACTGTCCCATGCCCCCTCTAACTCTTGAAATGTCCAGTGTACTCACGATTCTGCAAGGAAGAAAAGATGCCGAAAAAGGCAAATTATAACTCTCATTTCAGAATTGGAGGAAAAGGAAAAGGCAGAGGGAGGGGTGAAAACAAGTCCACAGCCCCTTAAACATGGATTTGTATTTTAGCATGAGCTTTTGTAGATATCAATCCACCTTCTCAGTCATTGCATCCGAGGAAGCGGATTGATGCCCACAAATTTTCATACCAAAATATAAACTAGTCCATCTTTAAGGGGTTGCTAGATTCCATTTTTCTCCCCCTCCCTTTTTCCTTCTGCTGCAACACAGACTAGTGGGACTACTTCTTCTCACCCCGTCTCCTCCCTTCTTTTCTGCTTTACTCAAGAAAAGTCCAAGGGGAGGGCAGGGAGAGGAGGAGATCAGTTTCTCTTGAGGCCAGTTGTAAGTGTCCGTTGCTTTTTGCAGCACAGTCCTGCTTCCCTTTTCTGGTGCCAGGAAGGGAGGGGAATAAGGAACTACCAGCACACCCCCTTATTTTTGCACACACAGTGGAGAACACCCTCTGATCCACCCCCTTTAGTCCACCACTGCACAGAAGTACACACACACAGTATGCCAATCTAGGCAATCTAGAGTTGGAAGAGACCACAACGGCTAACCTCCTGCCATGCAGGATCATACACTCAAAGCACCCCCAGCATCTTTTTAAAAAATCTTATTTTTCATTTCTACTGCCTTTCTTTACAAAGGAAGCAGTTAAAGTGAAGGCTCAGTAGAAACCAGAGGTCTTTGAAGAAGGTTAAATGGCCACACGTATAAAAGATAGAAGTATAGCCAAGCATTGACTTTGTAGCTCTACATTTCTTAACTTCTCAAGTAGCACAATGACCTGGCATTTCTTCTCCACCACCAAAAGCAGCACTAATCAAAAGATCTGTTCTGGACAGCAGTTGAGGGCAATTACTGGTACTGACAGCTAGAACACAATCAGGCTCCATGTGGAATTTTTAAAAAGCTATGTAAAGGAAGAAAAGGGCTATAAGATTGGATTCAAGTTATGCTTCCAGATGGAGATCTTCATAGTGCTACCAGCGAGAAGGCATTATGCAGCTATTTCACCTTTCCCAGCCCAAAAGTTTTTATCTGGTTAGGAAAAAAGGATGAAGTAGAGTATGGATGAGAAGGTTATAAAAAGAAAATGTCGTCTGCCATCACAAAATTTAGGTTTGAGGCAAGGTGTTTGCACAATAAAAATCCAATGTGGTTTAGTATCCAGAGCACAGTTCCTGAAATCTTGCGGTCAGTATGGCCACAGTAGTTAGAGCAGTGGTTCTTAACCTAGGGTCTATAGACCCCTGGGGACCCCATAGGGGGCCTGCAAAATTTTGAAAAAATGTTATGAGCTTTTACACTTAAAATAGATTGGAAGGAGGAAAAGAATATAGACAGACAGAGACAGAGACGAACAGTCATACATTGGTCTCAAAGAGCAAGAGTCTTTTGCTTGTTACAGGCATCATTTGTACAAATTTTCATTACAATATCTCAAACCATTCCAAAGTTATGAAATTGTTTGAGAGCAAAAAAATATACTCAGCCCTTGCTACTTCTGCATCCAGTGAGAATATAGAAGCGAATGACAATGGCACAGAGAAAGCATGTGATATTTCTTTCTGACACACACACAGACAGAAGCCCCCTTCAGTGGTTAAAAACCACTGAAAAAAATCTAGGATCTGTAATTCAAAAACCTAATTAGACCAAGTTTTGCTGGCAGCAGTAGGACAATCCCATGTAGTTAAACTGAGACTGCATGTCTGAAATACATCCTTCACAACTGCATTTCAATCTGAATTTTCAAAGTGCCCCTTCCACATTCATCTCACCTCCCTATACAGACATGTCACTGATTCCCTGCTTGCTTTCCCCTCCTTTTCCATGTCTGTGAGCATCTGTGGTACACCCATTTCATACATTCCTCATGTTCCCTCTCTGCCTGCCAGTGAAAAAAATAGAAACTGTCAATTTCAAAAGTGTATCATTTTCTTCAAAAGGAGATCTGTAAGGATCCCTACATTGATGGAGTATTCCAAAAATGAGGCTGAAGTTGCTTATGATCTGGGGTGTTCCTAAGCCACAAGTCCTTAGCATGGAATCCATGAACCCCTACAGGGTCTGTGAATGGTCTTCAGCGTACCTGCAAATCAAGCACAAAAATGACCCTCCCTTCAAACTCCTTCATGTTTCCTTGTATTTTTCCTGTCAGGATGAATCTTAATGTAAAAATTCAGACTTTTCAAGTGTTAATTGTTGTTTTTTTCCTTCAAGACTCTTCTATGAGAAGGAGATCCACTTGGAATGCAATAAAATAAACCCTATGCCAAATTTAGCATGCATGTGTTGATGTGTATTTTTCTTTTTTCTTTTTTGGCAGGGGAAGGTTCCATAACTTTCATCTGATTCTTAAAGTCATCATTCACTCTCACACACACACACACACACACACACATAATAAAGTCAAGAACCATTCTTCTGAATGTAAACATATTATGGAAACCTACATCTAATGCTCATCTGTAATTGTGGGTATGGAAAATAAAATAGTCATTAGGCTAGTCTGTAATCTTAGGAATACTACATGGCCTGTGGGATGCTGAAATGCATGGCCTCCCATTACCAGGTGTTATGTATCCCTACATTTAGCTGTTTTTAGAAAAAGCCTGTGTCTGGAATGGGGATGTATTTTGTCCTCTAACACAAGGATTTTTTAAAAAAAATACTGTACTTTCCCCCACATTAAAGGAGGAGAAAATTTCTCTCTCTCTCTCTCTACAGTACTCCACTTTTATTGAAATGTCCTACAGCAGTGGTTCTCAACCAGTGGGTCCCCAGATGTTTTTGGACTTCAGCTCCCAGAAGCCCTGAGCATTGACCATAGTGGCTGGGGCTTCTGGGAGCTGAAGTCTACAAACATTTGGGGACCCACAGGTTGAGAACCACTGTCCTAAAGTGTTCAGGGAGATTTATTCTGCTGGGAAATATACGTGGGGATTTTGTACAAAAATATGTTTCCAGTGAAGAAAAGGATTGGGGATTTTTGCAACAAAAACAAAAAACAAAACAAACCCTATTTCTCCATAGACAAATTACCCCAGAATACTTTGGGACATTTGAACACAGAGAGAAAACCACATAAAAGTATCACTCTTTTATTATTGTTCCTGACAGGTTTCCTAGGTGTCAGGGAAACATTTTTTTTCCAACTAGGAACTAAATAACAAAATACTCTGTCCACCTCTAAACTGGAGAGATTTTGGCCATTTCTGCACTACACTCTTATAGCGCAATTATTCCACTTTCAACATCCTATGGAATCCTGGGATTTGCAGTTTAGGGAGGTGCCAGCCCAAAACTGCTGACCCCAAGATTCCATAGGATGTTGAAAGTGGAATAATCGCGCTATAAGAGTGTTGTGCAGAAATGGTCTTTGTCTCAGAAAAGACATAGGAACTGCCTATAGAAGTCCTGCAAGTCAATATCTCTAGATGTTTTTCTCCCAGTGCCTCTTGATTTCCTCTGTTCATCTCTGTTAACACTTATAAATTCCAGACCTTGACTCAAGATCAGTGGTTCTCAACCTGTGGGTCCCCAGATGTTTTTGGACTTCAGCTCCCAGAAGCCCTGAGCATTGACCATAGTGGTTGGGGCTTCTGGGAGCTGAAGTTCACAAACATCTGGGGACCCACAGGTTGAGAACCACTGCTCAAGATGAATGCTACACACTCACCAAATTTTCATTTTTTTTCATGTTATTCGCCCTGTTTAAACATTTTAAATTACTTTATCCTTTTTTGTTGTTGGTGGTGGCGCATGCCTTCAAGTCGTTTCTGACTTAAGGTGGCCCTAAGATGAATCCATCACAGGGTTTTCTGGGGCTGAGTGTGTGTGATGTGCCCAAGCTCACCCAGAGGGTTTCCATGGCCAATTGGAGAATTGAACCCTGGTCTCTGGGGTCATAGTCCAATACTCAAATGGCTTTAAAGTGCGTTAAAAAACTGACCTGGAATGGAGAAGAGTAATGTATGCCAGGGCATAGTAAACTAGAAAAAAAAATCATCAGATCTCAACAGGCGCTAAATTCTCACCTATCCCTATGCAACTTCAATAAATACAAGACAACCACCAGCCCTTGTGAGAAACCAGCTCTGTTGCACTTTTCCTCTTGTCCAGTTATTATCCAGCTCTCTTTTCACCAAACTGACTAATATCATAACATTAAACACTACCACCTGGATTTTTTGGTTTTCCTCCCTCTCACTTTTTTTTTCTTCAGAATCCTAAACTTGAGGGCAAGATTTTTTTTAAAAGAGTTATTTAACTATTCCTAAGAGATGTTTTAGGTGTTCAATGGAGAATAAATAAAATAAAATAACATCTCTCAAAGTCTTATTCCTTGGAGTCAGCAGGGAGAAGGGGATACAAAATTAGAAACAGTGATTTTGAGCTTTAAAAGGAACAGAAAGGAAAAAGGTTAAGCAGCCTCTCTGACTCTCTCCTGCTCCATTCCTCAGTACAGAGAAAGAGAGGGAGAGAGAGGGAGCAGGAAAATCAGGGAGCTTTGCATGACTTGAGGCTAAGCCTGAAACTACCCTTCCCATCCCACCAGCGTTGCCAAACAGTAGTCGAATGAACTCTAGTCAGTTTCACTTCAGTTGCTCAGATCTGGCAGTCTGCTGAGTCAAATGTCACTGTATATCTTTCCTCACATTCTGTGAATTCAGTAGGATGAATGAAACACACACTAAAGAGTTTTGCAGGGATGAGCGTGTGGAAGGAGAAAAAGAAAAATAGGCTCTTTCTGCATCTTTCCTTTTTCTGGCACTGGGGTGCGGAGATCCCGTGAGCAGTCTCCGGCGAGAGGCTCTCGCATCCCTGCTGCTTCAGCTCTGCATGAGCTGCCTACTCATGCAAGAGCCCTGCCTTTTCCTTCCACAGTGCAGCCTGGGAGTTTCCCAGGCTGCGCTGGGGCAGGAAGCACGACTGGCGCAGCTCCAGAGGCTCCGCACACCAGGTAAGTGTGCACGGGGCCCGAGAGCAATGTGCGATCGCGCACCATTTTCGGCTTCCAGCCAAAAATGAAAAGGTACACGATCGGCGCCTGCTGGTCCCTGGAGCATCGTGTGATTGTGAGTACGTCGTGCAGATCGCTCCTCACAATCACGCGATGCTCCAGGTGCCCTTTCACATGGCAAATGCCGTTTAGAAAGAGCCACTGTCAAGAAGCCAGTATTTTTTTTAAAGAAGTATTAGAAAAAATGTAGTAGAAAATATGGCTTTCATAATTTGTGGTTGCAAGCTTCCAGTTGTCGCCCACTGAGCTTAAAAAGCAAACAAAGAATAGAGAACCCACGGCTCTTTAGAGGTTTGATTCTAACTCCCATTAGTTCCAGCCAGCATGACTAATGGTCAGGGAAGACGAAAGTTTCGGTCCAGCATGTGGAGAGCTGCATATTCCCTATCCTGTTTCTAGGGCAAAGAAAGTACCAAGTTGGTGGTCTGATGCCTTATAAGGCAGCTTCACATATTCAGTTTGATGTATGCATGTATTTTAAGGTTGAGCTGTTATCTTTTTTTTAAAAAAAAAACCTATAGTTGTACAATTGTCTTCTTTATTAAACAAAACTCTTTTAGGCAGAGCGATAGGCAAACTGTCAAGTAATTAAGTTTACAGTGTAACTGGCTGTTCTTTCAATTATGCTCTCACAGAATCCTGTTGGAATTAAGAGTACCCTGGATTTGCATGCGCCAGTCGCACTCCCCTCCCAGCAGAGTTTATGCCAATGCCGGGATCCCCACTGGAGGACTTCACAAAAAGGTAGGGTGCAGAAAGGGCCAATGATGCTTTTGCAGTTTTGAGTGTCTCTGGCCAGGTTGCCTGCCAGCCACAGCCTCTTCCAGAATAATACATCCGATTCCCCTTTTCTTTCCAACTTGCCTAGCTATGTGGTGGGTGAGTTTCTCATCTGACTTTAATTAACAGACAACATGCCATGGCCACTGAACATGCTCGTTTCTCATTAGATTGTTATGACTCTCCTTTGTCCTCCTTCTCCTCCTTGTATTTTTTTCAAACCTTGAAGTTACCCAGGGCCTCCTTCTTGTACATGGGTGATGGTGCCTGAGCTATGTAAGATCATCATTTGGCAAAAGTGTGTTGCTAGGAGCACAAGTGTGTCCCTTTAACACCTTGCACCTTGAATCTGGCTTAGCTTTTGTCATTTATATACTTTGGGAAGTGACATTAAAGTTTTGGTTTCATGTTGCCTTCCTTGATGCCAGAATGGGTATTAACGCCTGATCATGATGGATAGCTTTCATAAAAGTTCTTGGCTGAAGTATGTAGTGATTAACGTCAACACTATAGGTTTGTCCTAATATATCCTGTCCGAATTTCTAGAGTCAAAGAACTGGTTATTGGATGGTGGCCTAATAGAAGCTGAATTAACACTTTTGGGACAGTACAAGGGAAATGCCCCTTGCTAAATGTTGGCCTGTGTTTTATTACCTATAGATAACATGTAAATAAAGTTGCTGAATTGACTATCCCTAGATTTAAGAAGGCTTTTGAATATACCATGTTTCATGTACTTTGCTCTACAATGAGAAAAGGCAGGTTTATGAGTATTCTATATTATGGAAGACTTTGGCTCAGCAGCTTGGGGAAAATTTATATCCTTTTACATGTGTTTTTGACATACACATTTAATAAAGACCCCAGAGCGAAACTAAAGTCTCTGTTGCTGAAAGCAGATCTGCTGAACGGTCTTCCTTCTGAAGTCCTGCATCTCTTTGACAACTGAATCAACGGCACAGTGTTTAAGTTATGCATTTAAGAATATGAGCAGCTACCCAGAAAACTAGCATGGTTCAATTTTGTCCTCTCTCTTGTTTTATATTGTTATAGACTGTTTGGTATGATGAATTTTGATGTTTTCACCATCCACTTCGAAGTCTATGACCAAAATGAACATAGTCATTATTGGGATATAACAAAGATGGCAAGTAATGAATTAAAACCATGTAGTTACCTGAAGCAAGGTGGGGTTGTTTTGCGGTTGATATAGGGGGTTGTTTTTTGTTTGTTTGTTTAGGGGTGTTTTGGCCACGAATGGGTAATGAGTAATATGTTAATTATTTCAAAGGACTTTTACAGAAGCATTTCATAAAGAATTTTTAAAAGGTTTAAGGCAATAGAGATCTGAAGGGTCCCTCTGCTATACCACCACCCACCTTTCATTTAAAAATAAATAAAAAATTGATTCAAAACACCACCCACTCTTGGGAGGTGGACAATTTTGCTACATTTTTGAGGGCAAAACCTCAGGCTGTTTTAGGACCAGGAGAAAACTTTATTTAACCATGGAGTAAACTGGAACTCAGCATAATCAGCTCTGAGAAAAACAGAGCAGCTACCGTCCTCTTTGGAGTTTTGTCTATTGGAGTTTTTCTGCACTACACTCTTACAGTGCTATGATTCCATTTTCAATATCCTGTGAAATCCTGGGGTTTGCAGTTTAGGGAGGGGTCTTTAGAATTCCCAGCCAGAGAGCTCTTGGGCCTCAGGAAACTGCAAACCCCAGAATTCCACAGGATGTTAAAAGTGGAATAATAGCATTATTAACAGTGTGGTACAGAAATGGCCTTAAAGGATGATGTGCAATGAGTTACAGCCAGGCCTATGTAGTCTGTCGATATTCCTAGGTTTGGCTTCCTTATTGTTACAACCTTTGTTCCTGTCTCCTGAACAGCACAGAAAGATCCATGTGTACACTAGGACTTTACTTCCACTTGTAAAGAACAGACTAAGGTTCATGCCACAATAATCTCTTTGTTTTGACTGCTGCAGTATCTTCCTTACATAACAGGCATTGCTTCCCTTCATATTCTTTGCTGGAATCAGTGCGATCTTGCAGACAGCGCTTTTAAAAAGGTTAAAATTCTTTTATTTTAGCCCATCCAAGCCATCATTTCACTATGCTCCTTATCTTACAGTATGCAACAATCCCAGAAATAGCTATTATACAATCATTAGTAAGAATGTCTGGGATCAGTGGTACATGGTTTAATTTTTATTTTATTTTTTTGAATGAGAAAAATAAGCATAGATTGTAATAGGGTGCCCACTATGTTACAAGAAAATGGAAATGGGAAAACCAGCATCATGGAGCGTAGAAGTAGGAAGCTGGGGGCAACAGTCCTTGCAACTGACCCTTCTTTGGCTAGCAGATGGACCAAGTTGTCCTTCCACTTGCCATGATAGTTTTCCTGGGAGACAGGAAGCCTGTTCTCCCAGTGGCCCTCTGCCCCAGATCATTTGATGCACGTGGACGGTGCTCACCAGGCATTCCTTCTGCCATGGGACACATGCTGGAGGAACCATCCCAATACCGCCTTCAGTAGGGGGTGCTGCCTCTAATAAAATGTAGCCTGTGACCTGCTACATCATTGTTGGCTAAATGAGTATTTAGTAATATTTGTATAACAGCCACACTGTCTGCATGCCCTTCTCATTTTTTCTTATATGTATATAAATGTGCACCACAATTTGGCTTATAACAAACTCTCAGAGGATCTTAGAAAAAGAAAAGCTTGTCATTAAGGCTAAACCATTTCATTAGTTAATCTGTTAGATTTATGATTAATACCTTTTAATCAATAGAACCAGTCTCCCCACTCTATTTAACTGGCCATACTCTCTGTTTCACTAATCTTGTATCCCTGATACTCACATTTAATTGACACGTCAGTCAACTGACTAGAATTGTTATGATTAACCAGTAACAATTCATCAACCAGACTTCAGCCCTGCTCTTTAGAGATGGGCTAGTCACTGCATCAGATTGGCTCAGAAAAACTGTGTGTGTCTCCTCTCATTCTCTTCAAGGGAAGGAACACATCATACTTCTAGTTCTCCATGGCAACCCATTATAGCTCACACAACCATTGGGAGATACAACATTTTGGCAACAATTGTAGAGCCCATCAAGGGATCCGTGCTTCATATTAAAGATCGCTATGTAAGTTGTTACACAACTGGATCTACTCCAGTCCTATATTTCAACCAGATTAGGATTAGGACCTTCCTGTCAGATAATTTTCTCCACAGTTAAGCCTTGGTCTCTGTGGGTAGTTTTAGCATCTTGGGAGATGCAAACACTGTCCAGATGAAACTCTTGGTCATCCATGTGTTGCCACAAGATCAGGAACTGCAAGGTGTAGGTATTGTCCACATCAGACCCCTGCTGTTGAGAGTAGTGATGGAACTTGGTTCCCCTAAAAGTAAGTCTCTTACAGGGCAGGATCTGGATGCCTCTAGTTCACCTTCACTACAAACATGAATACAGGGTGGGGTGGAGAGTAAGCCTCCCCCAGGATTTCCACAAGAAAGGTTGGCAATTCTTCCCCTTTATTTCTGAAAACTGTGAAACTGTACCAGAGTTGACCCTGAGGGATGGCAGGGGGAGATTGAGGAGACTGAAGAATTGTAGGTAAATGCAGCTATGGACTTCTGGGAGGAGTCTGATGCCGGGGTTTATCTCAGTTGCACTACTCTTTTTCCCTAGTGGTAATCCCTTGCTCCTATTGCACACAACTGCCAAGAGATTCCATTGTCTGGCCTGATCTCTTCCTGGTCAAGTGTAGTGGGTCTGTGAAACATCTAAAATATTCAATTTATGGAGATGCCTCTCTTTGCTGTCAGCCTAAGTCCTGCTTCTTCCCAGCCAATATCCCTCTCAGATACTGCTGTAGTCCCAGGGTAATTGTCCCCTTAGGCTGCTCACTGGCATCACACCACACTGCTGGGCAATCAACTAACCATACATGCAACACCCAGCATTCTTTTCAAAGTTGCACAGCCAATGGCCCTGCCAGGGAAATACACTGAATGAAGCACAGTGTGGCAGCATAGTGGTCCCTGGCATTTACTCATATTGTGGTTTGACATTATATTCATGGGTCTCAAGCTCATATTTAGTGGTGAGTGGAGTGGGCAGTATGTGGCCTGTATGCCTCAAAGCCAATTTGTGGTCCCCAGCCCTGTTAAATGCACCGTTGAATATCTGTGGAAAAGTGTGGAAGTATCATGATTTCCAGGCTCCTCCATCTCAGCCCTCTGCAGCACCAAAAGGCTATGTATGATTATGAAACAGTTACATACAGTATTCTTGTATAAGGTAATACAATAAAGGTATTACCCAAATTTGATTTTTATTGGTAGTATGGGCCACATGGCTCCTTTATTTCTTAATTTTCTCTTGAAGTTATTGAAAGAGTACTTCTTTCTATATAATATGCCTGTCAAAAACTGAAATCTGTTGGAGAAATGCTCCTCCATCTCCCAACCCTGGAGGCAAAAGACTGCAAGCGGACATGAAAAAGGGTCTTCTCCATTCTGGTGTGGAATGCCCCTCATGTGGAGATCTGATCGATGCCAACAGTGACTTCCTTCTGACATCAAGTCAAAACATGGCTTGTAATTAAAGACTTCGTGGCCCAATTTACTTTTTTCCAAAATGTACAAAATCTTTTAAACTGTTTTAACCTCTTAAGCTCTGTCAGCTTTTAAATTGGCCAATATGTTTTTAGTCTATTTAAATTCTGATTCACACTGTTTAATTGTCTTCACTTGTGTGTTGCCCTGAGATCTGATGATACAGAGCAGAATATAAATACTTTATGAAGTACTGTAAATTAAAAAAAAAATCCAGACAGTTTCCTAGCCCTCCACAGAAAATTTTTTTTTGGGGGGGTGGGGAGAGGAGGGAGAGTTACCCCCAACATACATATTTTGCTTACTAAAGCCACTTCCACAAGTGCAAATGACTGCATTGGGTACTGGTTTGAATCTTTAAGGCACTCCAGGATTTGTTGGTTTTGCTGCAATGAACTTAACATGGCTACCTGTCATGTCCTGCTACGCTGCATATCTCAAGAAAACACAAGTCCACTGTCCATGATGCTTATTGGAACACAAGAGGTTAGTTAACAACTGTTGCTGGAGTCAATAATCTGCATCACCCATCTGGTTATATAGTAAAACACAATAATTCATTACCATCCTTGCACAATGCCCATTGGTAGCTCTTCAACATTTATGCCTCCCAACTTTTAGGTTTTTTTCTTTTGTTGAAATAGCTTCTCTCTATTAGTTACTTTGATCCTTTGAATTTCCTGCTGTGTCCTTTGATATTCTAACTCCATTCCCTTTCCTAGTAACCTACATGCTAATCCTAGTAAATCATCTGTTGATTGCTATCACTTGAACACAAACAAATGTTTCTTAGCAAGGTTGGTTAAATGCTATTTACTGCTCCAGTTGGTAAACAATGCTGACCATTTGGCAACAGCCTGAGACTCTAAGAATCTTCTGTTTCATTCCTATTCACTCCTGTCATATCCAGCACATCCTACATACACATTTCTCACATTCCATATCCAATCACATGGCATGGAGAGAGCATGTCATGACACTACCTCTCTGGAAATTGTTTAAAAGTTTCACACTTCATATTTAACCTGGGAATAAATACTTCTCAGAACTTAGAAATGCTTAATCTCATGCTGCTATCTTTCTTTCTTTCTTTTTTTAAAGGTTAATGTCTCAAAATCCTCTGATGTCACCCAATCAGAGATAACATCCGAGGCTGATTATGGGCTGAAAGAGAGATTGGAATACCTAACAGACGTATTGAGATGGCAAATTTGTGTCCCAAGCAGTGCAAACATTTCAGTCTTGAGGCAAAGATTTATGCTGTCACTGATTGCAAGACAAATGTGTTTCATTTTAATGATTAGTCTACTTTCAGAGAAAAAGAAAATCAACCTAGAGATGTACACCAAAGAGCAACGTTAAGGACTGATTTATTCGAGAACATAGGATGAATGACTTATAATGGCTTGTTTTGCATTTTTTTCACTTTAGAGAAAAATGAGGGAGGGGGACAGAGAGAGGATTTCTGGCCTCTTTTTCTTTCTTGACAGGATCCTGTTTAGAAAGAATGGCATGGCACTTGCAGTTTTGTCATACCTTATACAGAGACCATGAGGAGAGTTACTGAGACATAGGATGTTAAAGACAGAGTCAAGCCCTTTGTTTCTTTTCTGTCATATGTGAATATATAGCAAAGAAAATAAATATTCGCTTAAAAAAATAATCCTAGCCAATTCAAAGTAGATTGTATACTTGTATTGTAAATGGATTTAAAAGGTAATGAAGTCTCAGTGGAATAGCTGGAGCACTGTTCAAACCCCAACAGATGAAGTAACAGTAGTTCTTCTACCCAGTTTCTTTTTCAGTGTGTTGTAATTTCCTAAAGGCAATCTAAATTATGGATGATTTGGATAAGGCACAGCTCTAACTAAATTCAGTTCCACAGGCTTTCTCTATATTGACCTTCTTCAGACTGAGAAAAAGACAAGAACCAGCAATGTATCCCCTCAGAACAGCATTTCCTTTCCTTATGAGTTGTGCTACAGTCTAAATTTTGCTTAGTGTAATGCACGTGTATTCTTTTTATGCTCCTTTTCTTCTGCAATGCCAACACAAGAGTTTTCAGAAGAGTGAACAGCTATATAAGTGGTGAGTCAAAGGCCTGAAGGGAGAAAATAGGCAAAGGTATGACACCTAGGAGAGCCGGTGTGTGAATTGAACACTGGACTGGGTTTGAATCCCTGCTCAGCCATGGAAACCCATTGACTGACCCTGAGCAAATCCTCTCTCAGCCTCAAGAGGCAATGGCAAATCTATCTGAACAACTCTTGCCATGAAAACCGCATGATAGGTTCGCCTTAGGGTCACCACAAGTCAGAAAAGACTTGAAGGAGCATGGCACACACACATAGCAACTAAATCTTTCCAGATCTAGAGGACTGGTGGGCAATAGTATTGAAGCACGGCCATCGCAGTCCCTCCCCATTAGCTATGTCATTTAGCATGGTGGCAGTTGCAGGCCAACAACATGGGCTTCATCACACCTAAATGAGAAAGTAGGACTTTGGCTAAGCAGTATGGTTGGGGGATGGATGGGACATATTCAGCCTTTCAGCCATTAGATATCTATCCATTCAGTTTCTATTCATTTTGTACTTAACCAGGTCTTCTCAAATTAATCCCAGTTTGCCTTTAAAAGGAAATGTGAGGAGTCCCAGAGACAAATTTTGAATATCGCTGGGTTTTGTATTACTGAAGGTACATCTACCAATGTCTTGTCTCAGAACATTGCAGTGAGGCAAAGTCAAACTTCAAATAATGTCATTAAGAGAAACTGGTTACTTTGGAGATAATTAAGTTACATGTCAATATAAGATAATGAGTAAAAGTGAAGTTCCTTTATTGGTGAAAGGTGCAATGTCTTCCAATTACTTCCAAAACCATTTGGCAGGAATTTCAAGTTTTATGCCATAGTTTCAACATAAGTTCTCTCTCTCTCTCTCTCTCTCTCTTTCTCTCAAAGCATGCAAAGTAATGGAAAAGTAACAACGAGTGTAGCAAGAAAGGTAACAAGTTCCTTTTCCAGCACCACAATAATGGAAAGTATAAGGTTGCTATACTAGGCACTAAGAGCAAATTATTTTTTAAAAACTAACATTCCACACTCTGCCAGAGGACAGGACAAGGTCCAACTGGGTTGTTCTGCTTCCATCAGTTCCAGTGACGGAGGTGACTTTCATATTGAGGGGTGCCATGACTTCACTCCATGTTTCAGTGTGAGCTTTAAAGAAATTATCCAAAGTACTGAGAGGGCCAGTGTGGTATAGTGGTTTTGAATATTAAACTAGGACTTGAGGAGATCACAGAAATCAGATGAGTGACCTTGAGCAAGTCACATTCTCTCAGCCAAAGAAGAAGGCAATGGCAAGTCCCCTCTGAACAAATCTTGCCCAGAAAAATTCCCTAACAGGTTCTCCTTAGCATTGCCAGAAGACAGAAATGACTTGAAGATGCACAACAACTACAACAGCACCAGCAGTGGTATTTCTGTCTACTGAAGCCTTGCCTCCAAATAAGTCCAGTTTTTGGACAGCTCATTAAAAGTTCAGACTAAAATCTGGAGCAGATTTGCTGCTCATCTCCAAGAACAATCAGTGGAACTTGGAGGGGGCAGTTATCTGTGCCTCAGAATCCCACCCTGCCAGCAATTGTTAAACCTACTCCAGAGTTCTAGGTATCCTTCACAACAAGTTTTAAAGTTGTGCAGAAGCTAGAGGGGGAAATTGCTCAAACATGCTAATGGATGGCTAACAGTAGAGCCATGGACTGAAGCCACCCATCTAGCCAAACATATCTAAAAGAGATTCTGTAATTTCTTTTGTTAAGAAATGTGGGAAAGCAAGCATACTCTTTCTTCAAATATCCTCTTTCTGAGCCAGGTGCGTATTTCAAACATAAGCTGAGAAAACAGTCATCAAATTTTTAATGAGCACCTTGTTCCTAATAAAGCCACCATGTATTATCAAAGGAGATCAATAAAACAAGAATCAGTGGGAAAGCCAACCCAAGGTGTGACAAAGATGGCCAAAGCGCTACCCTACAGCCACAGGTGTTCCCCCACCCCGCTTCTTTTTTAAATCTCTTAACCCCCTAGACTCTCCAGATTGCCTTTTTCCTGATTTTGTTTTTAAAGGTGAATTGCTGCTTCTAGCAGCCTCTAGGAATAGCCTTAGAAATAGGCTTTAGGCCACACCTGCCCTAACAAATATTTAAAATTTTGCTTTTCAAAATGAGAAGTGGGTTCTGGCCACTTACAGCCTTGTTTTGTGGTCTTTCTGGCAGTCCACACAGTTCCTGGAAGGTAAATTGGCCCCCTGTACTCACCACAATTGCCTGCTGCTAGTATAGACAGGGAGAACAGAGTAATGCATCTTTGCTTTTCCCTATCTGTAATCAGTGATGCTGCCAAGGGAGGACTTTGGAATAGAAAAATGAACAGGAGAGCTCCCCCACACAACAGGATTCATCTACCTCTTGCTGACATTATCATGTAGAGTATGGCAGATATGTTTACAGCCAGAGTTTAAATGCATCGCTGCCTCCAGCAGGACAAGAACATCCCAGGTAAACAAAGCACTTCCCTACATTTTAGATAATAGGCTTGTAATAGATAATAGGCTTGCAATAGATTGTACCTGACTGGTTTCTAAAAGACTGAGGGGGGGGGGACTCCAACAAGCACAATTTGCTCATTTGTCTTCTAAGGATTCCACATGCACATACATACACACATCCATCCACCAGCAAGAGAAACACATTCTCACCAAATCCTCTGAAAACATCTCAAGGGAGATTTGCTTTTTGCACATTGTGTAAAAGAAATAACAGATAGCACGCTGGAAGCTGGAAGGTGCTACTGAAGTGAGAGAAAGCAAGGAAGGAGTTGTAAGTTCCACCCATCCCCAGCCTTTATTTTTTCCCTGTGTCACATGTGGAGATGGCATGTGCTTGAGGGGCACACCTGAAAGAGGAAGAGAACATGATGTAATTCTATGTTTCTACATTTCTCATTTAAAGCTGATACAAGGAAGTGCTTGGGGACCTTAGTTATGCTTTATTATGTGGCAAGCTGGCAAAGCTCACCTTAACAATCTCTCCAGTGGCAGATGCAGAGAAGTAGTAAATGCTGGCAAGATAATGGAGAAGAGCAATGTGCAGTGGTGGCTAGCAACTTCCATATGAGTAGAATGGTGAATCCATTCTGGGCTCTAGTCTGAATTGCAAAGCAGCTGTCCAAGGTAATACTCTGTATTTGATTCACATGCCTTGGACATCTCCTTTAAAATCCAGACTTAAATACAGAGAAGATTTACCTCATCACTGATGTAGAAGAAGCCACCAGCCACCACTTGGTGTATGTGTTTCATGCAGCCTGCCCTTTTGCCCCCTAAGACATCCTTCTTCTTTCTCAAGTGCAATAGAATAAGCTGTCCTATCACCACTCTTGAAGTAAGATTAAAGGGTCAATCTAGTTGTGCTTGGTACATGGAATAGGAAAGGAATGCTATCTTGTCCTTTCTCTCAGGCAGCAAAATGTCTCAGACCAGCCCATGATTCCATTTTTCTGGGTTAGCAGCATTTGTTGCTATTGATTGACAGTACAAACTTGAATGTGAACAAGGTGGCACTTCAGAAGAAAAGGAACATATGGTATCTTAACATACCCAAACATTACTAAGAATTAAATATTTCACAGTTGGCATTGGTGCAAGGAGGTCTCTTGATGAGTGAGAGATTTCCAAGCTACCTTTTCATCCTCCAGTTGGGTTTCCAGTTTGAAAGGAAATGAAGTCCATTCTTTTCTTTGCACTGTATCTATGGGACAGTTTGACTACAGAATGAAGGTCACATTTCATGACTGTCAAGAGAGGAAGAGTGATCAGAAGAGACTTGTGTCCTTCTCTTGAGGGCACATGGAAATTCTCTTGATAACAACAACAAAAGAAGACACAAATATTTTTTTTCCCTATCTGTTGCTTTTTTGGAGGGTATATAGCCTGGCATGTTTGGAGGACAGATGTATCTGTGGCATCTACACAAGAACTTTCTTTTTTCAACAAGAACAAAAAAAGGAAGAGGAAGCACCTTGTGTCTGTTCCTGTGCTTTTGAGTCACCTGTCAACTTACAGTGAACTCATGAATTTAATAGGGTTTTCTTAGGCAAGGAATACTCAAAGGTGTTTTTTCCAGATCTTTCCTCTGAAATGTAGCCTATATCAGTGATGTAGACTCAAATCAATAGACTCAAACTCAAGTTGGACTGAAACTGCTTGAATGACTTGACTCAGACTTGACTTGGTACTAAATGATGAACTGACTCCACTGGACTCGTGACTTTTTTTTTTTAATAGTGATTAATTTGGTGCCCTCCATAGTCCCACCTCCCGCTCCAGCCTTTTCCCTGTCAACAGTGAGGGAATGTTATGCTGATGCCTCAAATAATGGAAATAAGTCTAGTCAATTTGATTGTGATGCCGAGATGCATTTTTATAGTAACCTTGTAACCCAAAGTACTGAGTCTAAAGTACTGTGGTCCAATTAATGTGTTAGGATTTGGAGGAAAGCATTACAAAGAGCTACCAATATTATGTAAGGCTGCTCTAAGTGTGTTTATGATTCCAGCCAGTTCAGCACCAGTTGAGCGTGAGTTTAGTGAAGGTGGAATCATTATGAGACCTCCCTACAGCAGGCTGGGGGCCAACCTTGTGGAAACCTTGTGGTTTTTCTGAAATGGAATCTTGATAAATTTGAATAACAGTACAGCTTTGTTTTAAAAAATCCTTGTTGAAGTTGCCCATGATAATTTTTTTTACCTAACTTCATGCACATCTTTTTGATTTTCAAGTTCCTGAAACTCAAACCCCACACATACCACCTCCTTTTTTCTGTTAAAGTTGGCTCTCAGACTTGAGACTTTACTTGAGTTATCTTGCAAAAACTTGAGACTTTACTTGACACTTGAAGGTAAGGACTTGAGACTTGACTTGGGACTTGAAGTAAAAGATTTAAATACATCACTGGCCTATAGCACCAGGTATTCCTTGGCAGTCTCCCACCCAAGTCCTAATCAGGACTGACCCTGCTTAGCTTCTAAGATCAAATGGGATCTGGTGCCTTTAGGGCAGTTAGGCCCTCAGAAGTACCTTGTGTATGTTGTGTAAGTTATTCCACCTCAAAAACAACTTATTCCAATGCCACTTAGTGACTAAACTACACAGTGCCACTATCCAAACAGCAGAACAAAGGCAGAAAGAGATGATGTTAATGGAGCAGGTGGGAGATAACCATAAGCAGAAGAAGGCAGGCTTAAGAGTTTATTGTGATCTTAACAGGGAAGGAGAAAGTGAATCAAACAAAGATGTACTTTTTTGAAAAAAAATGTGATTTTTTGTAGTGTTCTGGAATCTGAAGAAAAGAAAAGAAAAGAAAAGAAAAGAAAAGAAAAGAAAAGAAAAGAAAAGAAAAGAAAAGGAGGTTCACACATAGCTGTCTGTAGAACTGACACACCACATATTTTCAAAGACATAAATAATAAATAAGAATGTTGTATAATTACCATTCAGTGTTTTTCAACCAGAACAGGGGCCTTGTCTAGAGGCGGGCAATAAAACTTGCTATTTTTTGCACTATTACTACAGGCCCCCTTGCACATGTCACTACAAAATCTTATTACTGCAAGTCTCCTTTTCGACTTTCTCCTCACAGTTTTCTCTGCAACTTTTCTTCTGTTTGTTTGTTTGTTTTCTACCAAGACATTCTTGCTCTATTGCAAAGCCAGGATTCTGCATTCCCAGAGCTGAAGCAAAAGAGAAAACAGATGGATGACAGCCACAGTAAATGAGGCTGCCGACACTACAGGCATTGCAGGTAGCCAAATTCCATCCAAGATCAGTGCATCTATTTTCTTTAGTCCACCTGAATAAATGATCTATTGACATAGATCTGAAAGTGGAAACAGGGAGAAACTATTGTTCAGTTCACATTCTAATGCAAACTGACTGAATTTTGTACTCTTGAATCAATACATGACTTGAACTTCAATTAACTTTCAATATTTGCATTTCTAGTTTTGCTATGGAATTTTCCAATTAAAATATACATAAAAATTACATATATATTAGGAAAATAGACAGACCAAAATGTGTGTATTCAGAAAAATAGCATTAAATGTATTAGATCAGGAAAATTAATAGCCAAAACCTGACTATATGGGGCAAGAGTGAATAAAAAAAGGGAATGCATTCAAAAACCATACACAAATGAATTTTAATATGATTTAAAAAAAGAAACAAATTTCAGGATGAACTGGGGAAAAAATGGGAAATCAGGAGAACCTGAAAATGACAGATCTATCTCTTCTGACCTACAATCAATATGGATTGCACTAAAAAAAAAGCTGCATGAAAAAAGATGGACTTGACAACTTTCTTGCATTAAATTCCCACTACTGGATAACGAAGAATGGAAAGGGCCTATTGAACCATGTATGAAATATTCTATCAATCAAGCCACATGTTGCTGAATCCCTGCCACTGAACAATTCAAAACTGATTCAAAATACCCTTTTAAGCCCTGTGTTTCATATTCCTTGATATGGCCTTGCTATTGTCATGCAGATAACTGTCAGGAGAACCTAACAGGCTAACTAAACATTCCACACGTAGAACTCAGTTACCCTTTCAATTTAAGTTTGCACCACTTGAAGGAATTCCATTTGAGACAGAAGACACTTGGCAGGGGTAAACATTTAGGATTTAAGTAACATTAAATCACAATTCCTGGCTGCAGGTCTAGTTATCTAAGCTCCAATTAGTGCCACATAGATTGAGGAAATGGTATTGAGTAGATATAGGAAGCCTGTTTTCCAGTCTGAATCTCTGAGTATGAGAGCATTAATTATACAAACACAGGGTATAATGTATACCTCTGGCTATGATATATTATCCATATCATACACTTACATCAGCTTTTGAGGGTTCTTTTTCAAGCGAGGACAAGGACTTACAACTGCTATACTGGAGACAGAATTTCACTAGAAGATTAGTACAGTCTTTTATAATACTCATATATGGAAACACATTGTGTGTGATTCACAGTAGGGAAGAGTATCAAAACGCCTGAAACACAACATAGAAATCTGAAATTGGGTACATCCATATGTCATGCACGATCCAATTGAGCTTCCATTTATTCCACGGTAGGAGTTTTCACTGCTGACTTAGCCCTCCTGTTGAAATCAGTGGAAGCTCTTTGCTTAGCTTGCAGTATCTCCTGTAAATCCCAAACACGGCGCATATACTTTTTTGAATTAGGAACTAAAAGTGCTCCTCAAAAGGGTTACATTATTTTTATGCTATATGAACAGCCACTTAATGCTAGCTGCAAATGTACTGTTTGCTCACTCATAAAGGCACATGGGAGGAGGATCCAGTAAATAAAGGTATGTCCTCAAAGGTTCTTGAAGCAATTTAGAAGTGAAGTCAAGGGTGTTAACCTCACAATGAAAGCCAGCAGGGAGCATATCAAGCTATCTTTAAAACAGAAGTTTGGACTGTTAGGACCTATGTCACTGGACCTCCTATGTGGTGGAACCACTCATGTGGCACACAAGTGGCTTAGTCCATCAATCCAGGGGCACTGGAACATAATCCAAGCACCAGCAACATGACCAGACCTGAGCCCCATCTCATTTTAAATTAAGTCTTCTGGCCTAGGCAACCGTATCAGGAAGACCAAAGTGTCTTCAGAGCCTGCTTTCCTAACAAACCAACCTCCTTGTCTATTCCAGGGACCTGTACCTTCATGTCAACACAACAATACAGGTAATTACATTAGTGGGGCTTGTCAGGAAAGAGGAAGGGTGCTAGATTCCAGGATAGATATCTCCCCCTTTAAGGCCTTCCAGTTTTCAAGGAAGAGACACAGATTGTGAGGGCTAATCTAGTACTGGGATGATTACAGCAGGATGTAGAACCCTTGGTCCTCCAGAGATTATAATTCTTTACCCTTAACCAAGCTAGCTGGAGTTGATAGGAGCTATAGGCCAAAACATTTGGAAGACTGAATTTTTCCAAACCCTATTAAAATTCACTCAAGTTTTCATGGAGCTATTTGCTCACTTAGAGCTTTCCTTGCTGCTTTTGCTTCTCATTAAGACCAGTAAGACACATTGTGACATGACTGGACTGTAATCCAGAGTTCAGAATCATTACACACTGTCCTCAAGGGCTAAACAAAACAAAGCAACCTGATTCCACACCTCTTTTTTTCTTTTTTTTAAAAAGAGGGGGCTAGAATTATACAAAAAATACTCTGATGCATGTGCATATAGAGGCAGCCCTCCACATTTGCACATTTCATTTTTGAGGGTTTAATTATTTACGGATTATTTGGTCACCTCTGCTGCCTCTCTATGCCATTTTTAATAAGGACTGCAAGCCTCATGAGACTGAGAAACTGCGAACAAGGTTTCTAAGTCCCTATTAAAAGTGGTGTGGAGTGGCGGTGGCTTTTGCACTTCTTCTTCTTGGTCTAAATCTTCTTCTGCTTCACTGTCATCTTTATCCTCTTTTTCAGAATTTTGTTATATGCTTACAGCTAAATCTTCCCTCTCTTCCTTTCTTTCTTCCTCTTGTTTTTCTTGGTTTCCTCTTGTTTTTGATTTTTTGGGTTCTCTAGATCCTTCTTTAATTTTCCGTGGTTCTCTTTTGCTTTTGTTACTGTATTAATCCTGGAGGAGGTGGAAGTGGCAGTAAGCTCCACCAGCCACCCAGTTCTGCCTCTGCATCAAGAACGCTGTTGCCTCAAAGAAATCCATGGTGGGTTGAATATGGTGATCATACTTTTTTGTGTGTTTCCACACAACGTTGCTGTCTTGTTTCTGCCACAGGATGTCAGCTGTCAGCAGGTCACGCTTCTGTATGATGTTGTTGCCATCCCGCTGCCATCCTGTCGTGGAGTGTCGTGCTTGTGCAGTTTTCACAAAATGGAAAAAATCCATTTCGCGTCTGCAATCGCAAGGCACTACTGTCACTTCTGGCCATGTGGAAGCTGCGGAAGTGCATTGGCAAGTCTTCCTTATGTAGCGCAGCAATGGAAGAAGCCCAGCTGCGCTGCAGAAAGAAGACATGGTGCCATTGTGTTCTCTTCCATATGGACTGAGCAGGTGAAGAGGGGAGCTTTGCTGACACACTCCCTTCTGGACCTGGGACTGCAGCGAGACGACGCCAAAGAGCATCGTCGTGCGGAAATGGCCATAGTTTGGGAGGGCTTATAGTTATTCACTGCTTTTCCACTTTCACAGGTGTCCTGTGCCCCTAACCCTAGGGAATGTGGAGAGATTACTCTCTCTCTCTCCCTCTCTCCTCCCTCTCTCTCTGTATGTGTGTGCATGTGTGTGTGTTAGCATGTATTATGTTGTTTTGCATGTATGTATATAACTCAATATCCATCATATTCACAATCCCCAAACATTGCTTGAAAAACATATTGAGCAAAGTGGTATATATATATTTATATTCTAAAGTGCTAGTAACACAATAAATTCTCACCAAGGTGAGAAATGTTGAAGTGATAATCAGAGTTCTTCCTGCAGCTTGCTATTATGATGTTACCAATGATGATTTTTCTCAAATTGTTTGTTTTCTAAGTTGCTGTTATCATTCTTTTGTGCAATGATTATGTAAACTAGCACCAGATTATTGATAAATAGCATAATGAGGTTTGTCTGACTCACTCAAAGAGGGATTCAAGTCAAAGCAGAAATGAAGTGGCACTTTTATTCCAGCCCAGTCACCTCTTATCAGCTACAATAGGGAGTATGTTCTTACAGAGGGAACACTTAAAATACAGCTCCACATTGCACTATTTATGCTATTTGAGAGAACAGTGGCATCTACTTAGAAATAAACAAGTTTGCATAGCTCATAAAGGGAATCTTACAACCTTGCTGCTCTATCTCTTTCCTAAATAATAATAATAAAAATGTGATTGAAAAATGTTGTCAACAACTTTAGGGGCAAGGTTTTGTGATGCCATGGCTCTTCACTCACTCACACCAAAAAAGGCCAGTGTTTTTGTTTGTTGTTTTGTTTTTAAATGGAAGTAAGTAGAACATCATTATCAGTTCTGAAAAATAGCAACATGTGCTCTTTATAAGGCTGCCCCTAAAGTGGCCCTCTGTTCCTCCAATGTGTGCCTACTTTGCTATGAAGGAAATAACAATGTCATAACTATTTGAACTGAGAGTTTGCTTGTTGAATTGTTTATTATGTAGGCACAGGGTGCCCAGGGCCTTTTTAGCATGTATATTCTGTCCAACTCATGCCTCCTTTTGCTTTTCTCTCTTGTCCAAAAGTTTACCCACTGCAGGAGAAGCAGAAAGAAATTGCTCACAGGTATGCCTGTTTATCATCCTTGGCAGGAACATGTGACTATTTCTACTGATGGAAATGAATGGCCATGTGTCACATTCCTAGCAAAACTGGAGTCTCCATAGGACCCTTGGTAGGAAAAGATGTTCTACCAAGAGCTGAAGCCACCTCTCCCACCTCTCTCTTTTCCTCTCTCAGGTAATTTGGAAGGATATAGTAAGAAAAAATGTCTGTAATGTGTGTAAGTGTGCCTGGAGCATGTTCAAACAAGCAAGTCTTACTGGAGTGAATACAAAGATGCCCATGCATCCCTAAAGGAAACTTTTCCATTTGATTGTACCAAATCATGGTAGCCATTATTCAACACAGAACAGGGACTATCACATTGCTTTCTCAATTGTGCTTTGTTTTTGTATTCTTCTGTGCATTGAAAAAAATTCTAAACAGTGTTCAACATCTTCCAGCCCTGCCTCGTAAAAATACACAAGAGTAGCTAGACCCCCTCAAAGAATATCTGAAGTCAGAATTATATAATTGAAACAAATGTTTCAATGCCTGAAGACTATTCAGATTATGACTGCAGAATTCTTAACCTGGACTTCCAGAATCTATTGTACCAAAAATGATATCTAATTTTATTTATATTTAATTTTATTCATATTTTGGGTGATAAACCTCACAATCTAAAATAGCTGCACTTCTGCTCAATAGCGGCACTTCTATACAGCACAACATGGAAAATTACTTTTAAAAAGTCATTTGGCCCATTGTTTATTATAATGTTTTAGCAAGTAGCCCACTGCCATTACTAGTTACAATGATGCAAGCAAGCAATTTGTTAAACACTTTCCTTGTTACTTCCCCCTTATATTGTTACTTTTGAAGGAGAAAAACCCCTCAGGATTGATAAAACAGCAGCATAAAATGTAAAAAAAATTATGTCACAAGGCCGGTACAAATGCCCTTGAGAGATAACTTTTAAAAACAAATAGAAACCACCACTCAACAAATAAATAAATAAATAAATAAAATTATTTCGTTCTTACTTATTATGTTATTTTTGAAACATTCAACCTTCATTACCCAGAAGAGTAGCTACTTACAAATAACTGTTACTTGTAATTTACTATTTCCAAATTCTGAATTTATCAACAGCCCAATACTATAAATAAGTTTTTTAAAAACTAAAATAATAATATAACAAAAGGCAAGACAATACATTCACATCTTGGTCCTTCCACCAAGGCGCTCAAGGCAACATACAAGGGGATTGCCCTTCCATTTGATCCTCACAACCACCTTGTGAGGTAGGCCAGGCTGATAGAAGGTGGCTGGTTTAGGATCACCCAGTAAGCCTTAAAGTTCAGTGGAGCTTTTTGAATCTGGATCTTTTCTGTCCAACATGCTATCCACTACTATACCAAAGTAGTTCTCCAATGAGGGGTTAAGACCTTGAGTGGATAGTGCTGATGCATTTGTATCAAAGAGCTTGGAAATATTACTTTGGAAACTATAATGAGCAGAATCCTCCTTCCATGATGTCAGCTAGGTTTGAGGGATTGTAATTCACAGGGAACCATTGTAGCAAAGTGGTTTGAACCCTGGATTATGACCCTGGAGATCAGGATTCAAATCCCCACTCTACCATAGAAACCTATGGGGTGCCCTTGGGCAAGTCACACTCTCTGAGACCCTTTTCACATTCTTACCTTTTTACGGTGCTGGAGCGCAGGGCTCGCATGAACAACCTCTGGAGAGAGGCTCTCATGTCCGCAGTCCTTTGGCTCCACACGTGTTTCCTGCTCACGTGAGAACCCCACCTCTTCCTTTCACAGTGCAGCCTGGGACCTTCCCAGCCTGCATTGGACAGGAAGCACGACCGGCCCGGCTCCCAAGGCTCCGCAAGCAAGGTAAGTGTGTGTGGGGCCCCGGAGCAATGCGCGACCACGCAGCATTTTCGGCTTCAAGACGAAAATGAAAAAATGCATGCGCAGTCCACATAAGGCCCTTGAGCATCGTGCAAATGTGAGTGCATTGTGTTGACCGCTCCTCACATATGCGCGATACTCAAGGGGCCCTTTTGCATCGGAAATGCCGTGTGAAAAGGTGAGTCTCAGAGCAAAGCAAGGGCAAACCCCTTCTGAACAAAATTCTGCCAGGAAAACTCTGTGATAGGTTCACCTTACGGTCACTGTAAGTTAGAAATGACTTGAAGGCATATAATAGCAGCTAAGTCCAATGAAAGTTTCCTTGACCTCAAATGAGGATTATTCTCCAAAGTATTCAGGACTGCTGCCATTATCTTTCCTCATCAACATGAGTGGGGTTTTTCTAACCAAAACATTAAAAGAGAGGGGGGGCAAAGAAATGGCTTTGCAGTCCCCACACCCAAGAGTGATTCACCCTTTAATGAGCCAAAAGTGTCAAAGGAAGCTCTCACATTTTATACCACCACTTTAAAATCAATGTCAGTGCAAAATTGTGTTTGAAAAAACCCTTTGGTTTTAACTAGAGGGTATCAAAAGCAGTGTTTCTTTTACAGAGGTGACAATTGGAGTTAGGCAAACTCTGCATGTCATGCTTACTCATGTCTCAGTTTGGATAACAGAACTTTTCAGGGCAAAATTCAGACTGCTTCTTTTCAGAATCAATTTCTATTAGTTATTGCTGGGCTTAGATAATAGGGCCCTGCATTACCTGCTCTCCAATCAAAGAAATTGTACCTGGAGTCCTTTGTTGAATAATATACCCTTAGCTGAAAGTTTCCATTTCCTGCCACACAAAGGTGATATTGCCTTAAATAGTCCTGCAGCATAGATTTGCTGTACAAGGTCTTTAAACCTCCCTCCCTTTTTTTTACAGATATCTTCTACCATTAGCATTTTTCACCTTCTAAAAATATAGACCTACTTTCGCTCACCTTTACTTTTAATAAGAAATCTTTGCACTCTGATAGCATGTTGGCTGCTCTCCAGTATACCTGGATATCAGTAATGATGCTATGTAACAAGAACTCCTCCCTTGGTACCCTAAACAGTGTCCTCAATTTATATTCGGATGCCATGCTACTTGAGGACAACACTGCATTGTCATTTACTCATATGAAAACTTTCAATGCTGAGTCAACCACAAAACCTGTTTTGACATGGGGTTGGCCCAAGAAGCTTTGAAGCCTAAGGCGGAACAACAAATGCCACCCTTCCCTGGGAAAGTCATTGGAACTAGGCCTAATTTCAGCATGGCTTCATCAATCCCCTCCTTATAAACTAACAGTAGTCTTTGGGGTGACTCAAAAGGGATTTTTCCAGCCCTCTGCAGTAGGTCTGAAGGTTCATGAGGTGACTAAAACAGAAAGGAGAGATTACTCTCCTCTCACCTCCCATGAATTTTTCTGTTCTTCCAGCACATGTCCAGCATTAGATTCTTCCCATTATACCCATCTGAAGGTTGTTAATTAAGTTAATTTAGCATCTGAGGCAGAACATCCCACAAGCACTGCCAGACCCCAGAACAAGATGGTGGGCTCTGAACTCTATAGAACCAATTTCTCTGTGTTCTGAAAAGTTATGGGAAGGAAGAGATTTCCAGGAAAAACAAAACAATAGAGTACTATATTTAGCTTTAAATGTCAATTCCTTCCTGATGCCCTTAAGCTTGTTTCTTCTGTAGTTCCAGAGCAGTGCATTAACAACAAAATTAGAGACTGGAATCTTTTGCTAACTGTTATCGGCATCTAACTGAAACCGTTGGGCTTTAAGTCAGGCCAAATTACAGTGTTTGGAGCCCCGGAGCAGTTCCAGAACTAAAGTCTTCCTTCTGCACATGTGTGATCTATTCTGAGAATACATACATGAAATGAATAAAATACAAAGTGTGAACCTACTTTCAGCCTTGCAGCTTGAGTGAGGAGGCCTGACCCCCTGGAGCTTCACACAAGTCAGACACTGAACTTCAGGGACATTCAGGAAGTGACTGAGAAAAAAGATGAGACAATACATATCCATTTAATTCAGTACTGAACACTTAGCTTATGAGGGTCGTGAATCAACTGTTACAATTGAACCTTCAATAAGTTGTTCATGCCCATAAGAGTTAGAATGTTAAACTAGGCCTGGAAAGGCCAGAGATCATATCCCAAATTAGCTATGAAGCACTCTGGGACAATCAGTATCTCTTTACCAAACTTGATTGGGCTGTAGCAAAAATAAAGAAAAAAGGAAATAAGCAACCTGAAACTTAACGGAGGAAAGGTAGGATATCAAATATAAATGCAATTTTCATCTTATTCTGTTAAATCTGTTTATGATCTGCTCGGTTGCTTTTTAAAAATTATCTGGTTGTGTGCAGAAAAAGTGTTTACTGCTTTGAGATTTCAAGCTATACTTGTCACTACATATTAAGTTATCTGTGGCCAGTTGGACCTGGAAGACATCATTTGCTACCCCTATGTTTCTGGAACAGATCATTGTAAGAGAGTTCCTTTCCTAAACAACAAAGAAATTTGTTAGATCTGGTAAGACAAGAATAAATATATTCACCTGTAAGGTACTACACCCAGTTGCTAGTCTCAATCAGCATAGGCCTCCTGAATCAGTAGGAACTTTCTTAAAATGCAGTTCAATTTGTCTTAACTGGGGATCACCTGTATTAGTAGATCGCTTTCAGTTTGATGGTGTTACTTTTTTAAATAAATGGCTTTCTGCAAATGAATTTGACCAAACAACAATGATTATGGTGCCCTGATATTCACTGGAGCAGTGGCACTTGGGTGGACCTTAACTCTTCCCTCCCCAGCTATGATCCTGAAGACTCCCATCTCCCTCTTCATTATAAGTTTTTAAGAACAGAAAGATTTTTCTGTGCAGAACTATGTACTTAAATTATTGAGAATTTTACTACTAAAATCAGAAGGGCCATCTAATTATGTTGTGGAACTATGGTGCTGTAAACGCACAGTATCGTAATTTCATCTACGTACACAATGACATTAATATTTGGAAAACTGAGACTTTCAGCGACACTGTTTTAGTTTACGGTTATATAAACTCATACTAACTTAGAAATGGTCAACAGAAAAATCTAGTGATCAGGAAAATCTAACCACTGGACAGTTTGTGAGACCAGACATTTTCAACTTATGAGGACAGGGTAATTCCTAGCGTGCCTCAGAGCAAACCATCTGTAAATGCATTTAATGCTCAAACTGAACATGGAATAAAAGCATTTGGAGCTAGGGGATACACAGTTGTGCAGTCTCACTAAGAACAAGGATGCTATTGTTATTACCGTGAACTGGCCTGGCCTCTGGTAACCCTTGATATCATTTTGATATCATAATTCGGCCCTGCTCTGCCGCCAGCCAAGTGTTTGTGAGGCCACTGAACAAGCGCGAAGCTAGGCATGACTATTATTCTGCTGAATCACATTTGTTTACCAAGGCAAGCCAGAAACTGCCAGATCTGCTTTAGGGGACCTCCCAAAACAAACACTGTCCTTATTAAAACAAAGAGACCTCTGCCCCGAGAGGGCACCCTGGCAAGCTGAGTGCTTAAACTGCCAAGCTAGCCACATCTGCATACTGGCCATACTATTGTCAGTTCGGTCTATAACTCAATCATGTAAATTCTGACCTTTCAGAGACATTGTCTCCAGCCCAAAAGTCATTGTTTTCGCCCAAGACCAGACTAGCCCACAGTCATTCCTTCCCCTATAAAAATCCCCAGTTCCGAGAGCTCTTCGGACTTGTGTTCGGACTGTTCTCCTGCCTTGCTGCCTCTTCATTCTGCGAGCTCCCCTCGGCCGCTGTGCCAAGCCCTACTATCCTCCATTGGATCCTTCAGGACTGCGAGATTGGTGACGTATCACCCATTCCCCCAAAGCTCTATTTCCTATTTCTAGTTAGCAAGTGTGTTTGTGTTTTTCTTAATAATTGTTTAATAAATATTATTGCTATTTTGAACTGTTTGCCTTCTCACTGACCTGAACCTGTATACATAGGGTAAAAGATTCCCGCTAAGTTACCCTGCCTCTTGTTAGCCAAGAGAGTGCTCCTGCTAATTTCCCCATCTTGTTTGTGTTAGGTTTTGGTTATTTGGGTGTCCCTCATGGGACCCCCAAGTCACAGGATAACACTATCCATAAAGATGGCAAAACCCAGGTGTAAAATGAGCATGTAGGAGCTGGAAGACCTTATGTGTCTTAAAGAAGGAAAAAGAACAGAAAGTGAAACAAGAAGCAAGGAACTGAGTAATGAATGGGTTGAAGGGATGGAAAAGTTATAATGCACTGAGAAGGGAAACCCAGGAAGTAGGGAAGTTCAGAATGAGAAGATTTCAAAATCACATTCAGTGAAGCTAAAAATGTTTGTCACAGCCCAAATGGCTTCAACAAGCAGAAGCATGAGGGAATGCTGTAGCAGCAAGAAGTAGAAGATTCAGTTTCATTCTAAGCAAGGACAATCTAGATGAGCAGTCAAGGATGCGATAAGGTCAAGAGCCCACTTTTAACAATAGCAAGTCAGTGCAAAGCAAGGGATTCTACTATTAAGGCCATTTCTGAACTATACTGTTACAGTGCTATTATTCCACTTTCAACATCCTGTGGAATCCTGGGAGCTGCAGTTTAGGGAGGGGTATTCAGAATTCTCAGCCAGAGAACTCTTTGGCCCCACTAAACTATAAACCCCAGAATTCCACAGGATGTTGAAAGCGGAATAATAGCACTATAACAGTGTAGTGTGGAAATGGTCCAAGACTAAAACAATCAGCAAACCACAGACAGTCCAAGCAGCTGCAGACATTGTTTCCAACAACTCTCCTAGTCTGGAACTAAGGCTTTATGGCTGAATTGGCTGCCATTTCACCCAAGAATCAGCTGCAGGCTCTTCTGCAAATTTTCCCCAGGAGGAGGGCCCTACTACCAAAGAAGATCCTATTCATGAAGAGAATCCCTTGCAGAGGGATATTTCAGCACGTCGCCTCTAGCCTTGCTCATATTTTAATTCTGAACCACATTCTCGGGCTGGGAAGAGGCCCTGCCTCCAACCTGTGACTCTAGACCCAGGGCTCCTTGCCTCTAGAGAAGGGAAATCTGCCCACTTCAAACACAGTCTGTTCCTCCATTTCATCTGACTCTGAAGGCTCTGGGTCTTCTTCCAAGAGAGTCCCTCCATTGGAGGGACGATAAGGCATTTTAGTGGGCTGAGAAGCAGAATTCTCAAATAAGAACGTAATTTGTAACCAGCTACCTTACAGGCTTTGCTCAAGCTCAGGTCAAATCAAGTGGGCTCTTAAGTAAGCTGGATTTCCCTTCCCCTGTTGAGCTCTACCCCTTCAGCAGTTCAGCACTGGCAGAGCTCCTCTACAACTTGAAGCAGCTGTAGGAGGAATGTGGTGGCTCTACCAGCTGTCCCCAGGTATTAAGTACGAGCAACTCAACATGAGCCAGAAAGGGGAGGGCAAGGCTTAAAAATGTGAAGCTATCAAAGGAAGCAATGAACCAGCCATAAACTCAGAAAGCAAAAATGATGAGTCTGCCTCCTGCTTAGCACTGAGGCTGGAGGAATGGAGACTCTGAAGCAGAAAGGACTCTGACCAAAAATTGACCTGGCATTAGTGAACTGAGTTATAAATGTTTAAGAGCTATGTTTATGTGATCATCAATTTTAAAAAACTCAGTGAAATCACAGCAACATGAAAGGCCTATGTGGGCATTCTGTTGAAGCGTCCCTTCAACAAGGGCAAGCATCTTAATTTTGTTGCCACTGCCTACCTGCGTCTTCATTGCCCTCTACTGAGAGTGAACGTCTAAGCAAGAAGTCTTCTGAATATGGGGAAGGGTCCCCATGTGATTTAGAACTCCAAACAATCAGAAATTCTAAAACATGTCAAGATCCTATAAGTAGGAGATATGAGAGCATCTGTGTTGCAAAAATTTACCACCAACATGTGGCAGATTGATAAGCTTGGTGATGGCAGGGGTGAGTGGGAAACAACTAGTTGCTCATCCTTGCTCTCCCTTGTATTAAATCAACAAATGAAAAGAAAAGAATATCTTCCTAGGACCAGGGTTTTCCTAAGTTGCTTCTATTCTGACATAGGCAAGCAGACCAAAAAACATAGTTATACTCAGATGAGGATCCCACAGTTAGAACATTGACTACCTGCCTCCAATCATCTCATTATTTTTCATTTTCTGCTTTCACACATTAGAAAGCAAGGGCCCCCAAAAGTTTATTTTAATTGTAGTATAAATTTCTATTGGTCATTTGCTCTCAGTGTAGTTCTGTAATAACCATTCTCCTAAAAAATATACATGGAATTTGTCATTCTATTCAGGAAAAAAAAAAAAAGGAGGGATTTTAAGTTGTTGGGGAGAATAGAGGAGGTGAGAATCTCACAGTATGGCTGTTTTGTATGAAATGTTATAGGGGAAAAGTTTTCATCTTATAGGTTCCATTTCTTCATAATTACTCTCCCAAGGGACACCCATCAGTGGGGATGAAGGGCCAAACCTTAAACTGAGATAAGCTAAAGCCACATAACTACCTACCCCAAGATTCCCTCACCTCTGTGCAGCAATTAGACTTGGGTGGGGGAATAGCATCCAAATGACTCTAGTAGAATTTCCCTCTTCCAAGCCTAAATTCCTTGGGGATGGGGAAAGCAGGGCAGCTTCGTCAACCTTAAGGCTTGGGAGGTGGCCTTGTGGACCACAGATGGTTCACAGGCCGCTATTTGCTCAGCATTGTGCTGAGCACTGCACAGTAATTACATATAATTAGTACTGGGGTGGGGCAAGAAGCCAACGAGCAGCACACGCTTTTAACCAAAGTCTGTTTCTACATTTCTTTCATATCTAGCATTGAGAGATCATTGGAGGCAAGGTAATATGGTAGAAGTAACTTGGGAAGCAACCCTCCCATACTGTTGTGGCTTGGAGGACCCCTCAGAGACTAGGGTTCAAGAAACAGCCAATTACTTGGAGCTAGTTTTTAGAGGTGACACTGGACCATCTTTTTTTCACATTGTCACTGCCATTGTACACCATCAGTATTGCCATAGTGTCTTCCCCTCCCCCTCTGCTTCCTCCATTGCTTCTTTCCCACTTTGTCATTGTTTTTGCCACTGCACACCACTTCTTTCACTTCCTCACTCCCCAATTCATCAGACAATGGAAGAGGGTGTGGAGATCCCACGAGACATTGATGAAATTGGTATCTCTATACAGAATCAGCTCAGTTGGGAAACAACCACCACATGCTACTATGCAACTGTGCTGGTAGGGCTTTCCATTACATTGGGACTGAATAGGATCTCAGCCTTGGTAAAGACCAGATGTACTGAAGATGTTTCCATCATGAGCTCATTGTGTAACTTTGCTATCACATAAAATGCATTTGCAACCAATCATGCTAAGTCCCACTAACCTCCCCCACAAGAGTCCATTTTATATCTTTAGTTCAATATGTTGCCTCATGCTATAAATATCTTATAAGTAGATTTTGCTAAGTCTATGAGTGTTCCATCTAAACTTAGACCAAGTTAATATTTACTTAACAGTTAAAGTATTCTTTGTGCCATTGAACATATGCTATATTACTGTTAAAATAAAATAAAAGTTTAAGGCAAATATATTCTATTTACTTAGCAGACTTTTAGTCATGCATTGCATAATTCAGCCTACTGAAATATCTGAAGGGAGAATGTATTCCCACCACTAAATGTATATGATAGTGTTCTATACAATCAGGAACTATGAGCTGCTGCTGCTTCTCCACACAATCATTAACTCAACACACACAACTTTACTCCACATGATCAAGAATAGCATCATCAGCTGAACATATGCAGGCTTCCTCTTCATATCTGCTATCCAACTAATGAAAGTCTGGGATTGGACCCAGAAGGAGCGAGGAAGTTGGGGTCAGTGTTTTGAAACATGTGGACCTAGAAAGACACTTTATTTAGGCATTGTAACAAACACACGAGGCAAGAGTGTCCACTAGCCCTGCCCCCTCAGTAATCACTTTCGTCACACACAGACTGGCAGTCTGAAGGAAAGGCCTTCCTCTACAAGCAGTCACTTTCCATGTGATTTCCAATCCTGTTTTTTCAAGTTCTCCTCTTCAGATTGTCACTTTCATGGACAATCTCATGGACAGCATTGACAGAGGTGCTCCCCATCATCGAAGTTTCACTTTAATCCTAGCATAAATGACTGAACAGGGCTTAACATCTAGGTATGGTGGATTTAGAATCTTGGTCTTCCCTTGTGCTTATGTTGAACAAACACACAGGGCTTTTGGATTTGTTAACTAGGTGACAGAAATAATCTGACCATACTTTGGAACATATGTCCACCCTTAAGTGTAGCAGATGTGCTTTGAGCATGCATTGCTGCATGGCAAGTTACAGGTTTCTAGGATGGAGAATGTGCTTTGAAATTACTTCTATCGCCCTTAGAATGTTTGTCTTCAACCTAACTCACCCCTCCAATGTTTGCTAACCCTGTTTTTCTTTCCTACCTTCTTCCAGCTGTTAAATTAACTAAAATTATAAATTGACTTAGCTGGAGGTTGAAGATCAGAGTTCAGAATGTTACCAATTCCAATGAATTTTTAATTCACCTTGAAATACTACATTAAACAAATAGATCTACATTCGCCTTCATTTCTGCTTCCCTCCTCAAATGATATATTCCTATGCATGGGATGGAAGGTGAAAGAGAATTTATTGAAAGTCAGGGCACATCTTTGTTATGTACAGATATTCTTGGTATCTCAATCTGGTGGCATCAAAAGTGCATCAGTATGTGAGAGGTAATGACAGCCCATAAAGAACTCAGTTGTCAGAATTGTACCAGCATGAAAGAGTATCTACCACTCTTAAGATCCTCAGGACTCTCTTTTTGGTTTTATTTCCAGTGTCTTCAACACTTCTGTATCTAATACAACTATAGCTCTATGTGTATACATTTTCACTTATTTAAAAGGTAGCCCATATTTTGGAGAAGGTGTTTTCTGTTTGGCATTTTTGATTGCCTAATTACATTGATTCTGTAGTAGATTCTGATAATGCAGCGGAAGGAGGGCTGGATTTATGCATATGCAACTGGTATTGCCTTCTTAAAGTTAAGCAACTGGCCATTATGATCTTATTCTGATGCTGCCTACCTGAAGGAGAGGGTCTGGCCATTGTATCTTCATGCCAATGCTGCCTATCCAAAGATGACAATCTGTCCACTGTGACTTTTTGCTGATGCTGCTTATCTGAAGCAGACTGGCTATTGTGCCCTGAAGGTGATGTTTTCCTGAAGGAGAGACATTAGGTACTGTACCCTCACACTCATGCTTCCTGTGTGAAGAAGAGAAACTGCCTATAGTAGCCTCAAGGTGAAGCTGCCTCCCCAAAGGTGACAGACTAGACATTGTAACTTCATCCTGATTCTGCCTGCTTGATAGAGGGAAACTAGCCATTGTGATCACATGCTGAAGTCCATTTACCTGAAGGAAAGAGAGTGGTCCATTGTGACCTCAAGTTGGTGTCATTGCTCAACTGTCCATTATGTCCTCATACTGATGTTGTCTTGCTGAGGGAGAGGGCCTAGCCATTTTGACCTCATCCTGGTGCTCCTGCTTGAAGGGGAGTGACTGACTATCCTAACATCTTGCTGGTGTGCCCACTTGAAGGAGAGAGAGACTGGCCATTGTGACCTTGAATTGGTGGTATTTTTCAGAAAGCAAAAGACTAGCAATTATGATATTTGCGGATGCTTCTTGCCTAAAGGAGCATAACTTGCCGTTTGGCCCTTATTCTGTTTCTGCCCATCTAAAGGACATTGTGGTCACTATGACCTTGCCTTTGTGCTGCTTCCCTAAAAGAGAGAGATTGATCCCATGATGAGATTACCTGCCTGAAAGTGAAATAAGATCAGGTGAGCATGACAAATAACCAGACTTTTCCCCCCACCTGCAAGACTGCAAAGATGGGCAACAGCTGATTGATCATCTTTCCCTCTCTTCAGTTCCATAGTTAGAAGGATGAGTGGCAGTTATTTAGAGATAGACAAGAATTTCATTGGCTTTGAGCTTCTTGACAGAATTACCCATTTTGCACTTCCCAAGACTTATTGTGAGGCTGCTGGAGAGCCACTTCATTCTTTAATGCCTGATTCTGACTTATCCTAGGAACCAAAGCAGTATGGGATTGATAACATAGGAAATCACCTCTTCTTCCCTAACACAGAGAACCAGCCTCTCTGCTAGGAGGCTGATTAACCACTAGCTCCTCTGGCAGTGGTGTGCATGTACAGTGGGTGCCCACACTGCTGTTTTTCCCTGCTGTTGGCACTATTCATCATCAGAGGTCAGGAATACCCCTTGTCTGAACAACAAGAATGTCACACTATTCATAGAACAATGAGCTACACACTTTTTTCAACCCTATAGGTTGCTGAATGTTGTTCTCTGGAGGTGAGATGCACCTGAGCTTTGCCATCTCAAGCTAGCAAGGTTCTTGCTGGCCTTTTCTTGGACACTCTTGAGTGGAAGCTCCCCAAGCACCAAGCCAGTATATGCATTTGTGTATCAGGCTGGCAGTGTTGATCATACAGCAATAGAGAAGTCTATGTGCTGCTCACCTCCTAGGATGTTTGGAGATGTATAATTCTTTGGAGAGCAAGAAATATGTTCCTCCTTATCACAAACATGGGCTTAGCTAGCAAGGGCAGCCGCAAATGGTGGCTCCATGATCATTCCTGCCTCTTCTGTTGGTGGCTAGCACTGGTAGACACTTGTATGTCCACTGGGAACTGCTCTGATTCCCAAGTGCTGATTCATTGGGATGGATTGTAAACAGTTCTTATTCGCTCTGAACAATTAAGTACAACTGAAGATGTAATCATTGAGAAAGAGAGTGTGGTGTTAATCCAAAAAAAAAATAAATAAAAATTAAAGGTGGATTTTCTAATTTCACCAGAAATGTTTTTGCTGGGTTTTGCGGATAAAGAATTGGATAATAAATATTGGTTACTTCTTCAATATATGACAACAGCAGCAAGAATAGCTTGCTCAAACCTGGAAACGGACTGAAGCACCAACAACAGAAGAATGGTTAAGGTTGCTGAGTTTGCCCAAATTGCCAAATTAACATGGGCTTTAAAGAGTAAGTCAGTTGCTGATTTTGTGAAAGATTGGAAACCATTCATGGATTTTTTGAGCAATAAGAAATCTAACAATGCAATAATCTGTGGCTATGGTTACTAGTAATTGGAAGGATTATTTATTTGGATCTGTAATAGCAGAATAATATTTTTAATTCTTTTTCTTTCATTATAGTTTGACTTGGGGGTGTTTCAGTAAGTTAGTGTTCATTGTTTCAGTTTAGTGTTTTAATGTTATGGTTTGGTTTTAGTTCAGTTTTAGTTTTTTTCTTTTATGTTACTTTTTATGTTACTTTGATTCTGAATTAGATTATTTGTGCTAACATTAATAAAAAAAATTTAAAAAGAGGAAGTGCATGTAGAATAGCATAATTGAACATGTGTGAATGTCCTCTATATTGAACACCTTCTTCAGGAACACAAAATAAATCCCTTTAGCAAGGCCAGTAAATACAGGTAATGAGATCCTTGCTGGTTATCAGGAAGCCCATGTATGTTTGTTATAAAACACCTCCTCAGGGCTTATGAATGTTGCCACTGATTGTTGAAATTCATGTGCCCACAGGTAGATGCAGCATACAGTATCTATAATTCATGACTAGAGGCCCTGGAGTACCTTCAGTCTGGACCTATTTAAGCAACTGAAGCTGGTACCTCAAAGGTCACTGGAAGATTGAACATCCCTAGAGAGACTGAGATGAGCTGGCAGAGCATCCGGCAGCTTTACCTTTTTAGCTTCACATATATTGACTGCAGTTATATTATGCCTGTAGGAGGTAAACTAATACAACAAAGGAACACTGGACGAACAATGGCTTTGGCTCAACATGAGCAACAGGGTTGGAGCCAGATCAATTCCTACTGACAGTCAACCCACTGAAATCAGTGGGACTTAAGTTGGCCATGACTAACTAAGTATCTTTCATTTCAGTGGGTCTGGGTTAAGACAAACTCTGGATCCAACACAGATATTTTTGCTTCTGGGGAGAAAAAAAATGATATGAAAAATAGTCTGAGAGCATTGCAGTCAGCTGGGATAGGTACTAGAAAAACAGATATAGGCCAACAGTAGAAAGTGCATGTTTTTAAATGAATCCAGGGATCAAGTGATCAGAAACTCTTGGAGCACTTGAAATCTGTTTTTCTAATGATAGATAAGCATGCAGTGAATAAGCTCTTTCTTGAAGTTAAGCTGTGCAATCTGTTTACTTATTGTACTCTTTATTATTTGTGTTGCATTCTATCTTTTCTCCAGTGAGCTCAAGGTGGCACACAAGGCAAGACCCCATTAAAGTTTTCATAGGCCCTAGGCATTTTTGTATTTGATTCTCTGCCTCACTTTGACATACCAACTAGAGATATGTGTAAGCCCTAAAATCCTGTTTTCTAAAAATTTTGTAGGCCCTAGGCACTGTACCTAAAGTGCCTAATGAATAAGGCAGTCCTGATACAAGGCTCACTTCCTTACAACCACCAATGCTCAGAGAGGGTGACTGAACAAAGCGAACCCACTGTCAATATTATGGTTCAGTGGGGGCTGGAACCTTGATCTCCTAGTTCTCAATCCAGAACTCCAACCACCATGCTGCCCCAGTTCTCTGGTTTCCAGAGATATTGAAGAATGATGAATGACAGCAGTGGCTCAGTTGACAACACAACCCAATACATATCTACCAATAATTAACTAACTTCGCCTTTATTCCAGCTTGTTCCCAGGTAAGCTGGGATAGAGAGAGCCAGTGTGGTATAGTGGTTTGAGTATTGGACTATGATTCTGGAGACCAGGGTTCAAATTCCTGCTCACTGATGGGAACTCACTGGGTGATCTTGGGCAAATCACACTGTCTCAGCCTCAGAGGAAAGCAATGGCAAATCCCCTCTGAATAAATCTTGCTGAGGATACCCTGTGTTTTAGGGTCACCATAAGTCAGATATGACTTGAAGGCACAGAACAACAACAAGTAGAAGTTGAGACAGAGAGTCCAGCCTTCATGTCTGATTTCCTGAGACCAACTACCTAAACATTTCCTCAAGTAAACTTGAAAACAGAAGTTGAACAGTTCAAGGGTTTCTCCCTTATTTCCTCAGGGGTACATTGAACTAACACTTTCAAAAGTGTCGGTTCCCAAATGTGTCTTTATAGCTATTACTTCCCACACAATGCCAAGACAAGGAGGGATATGGGAGAAGCATTTGAGGGTGAGAGTAGAAAATGGGGATGGTGGGTGACAATGAATAGAAAAAGAAAAAATGGGGAGAAGATAGCTCAAAGTTCATCAAGGCGTGAGTGAAAAGATATAACAGATGTTGGCTAAATGTAGGACGGGAGTTACAGGGAACAAACTTTCTCAGCTCCTTTTTTGTATTGAAATATTACACACATCCCACATCCTTCTGCTTATTTTCTCTCTCTTTGCCTCATGTTATGTATAACTTAATGTGAATACTTCGGGGACAGGATCCATCTGCTACATATAACTGCTGTACTCTGCTATGTTTGTGTGAAGGAGGGGATTGCTCAAATCTCAGAATGGTACTTTTAAAATGAACTAATTACATTAGACATTACTGTCTACTGATTTGTTACTTGCCACTGTTACTGCAGTTAAGAAAGTATGTTGCTATTTATTTACTTAAGTTATATCCCATTTTAATCCTATTTGGGACCCAAAACAACATACATTATACGTTAGAAAAAAGAACAAAGAACAAAAGAACAAAATGGCTGATACAATCTGTTAATGCAAAATTTTTAAAAACAACAAAAATCCTTTTTAAAATATTAATTTAGATCAGTTACCAGGCCATTCGCCTCACACTATGATATGGTTTACTTGGCAATATATGATCTAATTGGCAAAATATATTAATTGGCATTGATATAAAATGTGTCATGCTATGGCTGTATAGCCACGCTGAGCCAGAGGAAAAGACTGGCAGAAGACATGCGTGGAAATTAGATCTGTAAACCCCGCTAGGCATAGCCAGATCATAGTTAGGAAATCACCAGGTAACTCATTCCAGACCTCATTGTCCATTCTGCAAACTCCATTGCTTACTCAGTGGGACAGCCGTTCACACACTTGCCCTTCAGGCAGAAATCAAGTATATAAACTCCTAGTACACTGGTTGCTGGTTGCTGCTCTGCTACTCCGATTCCCAATTGTATACTGTCCTTAGATGGGAGTCTATGACGCATCATTGCTTCTTTTTTTCTGCTCTTTGATAAATATCACCCACTATGCCCTGAAATCTTGCTATCTAAAACCTTTCCTCCCTTTTCCTTTAGTCATCCTTGTGTGATTGTGTGACTGTTTGGATCTCTAGTGTGTGATTAATTCCCCCAATAAAACACAATTTAGCTTATTTTTGGATCTCTGGCTGGTTCTTCCATGCAGAAGTACTGGTAAATACAGGTGGAAAGATCTCGCTAGGTTACCCCCCTCTCACAGGCCTCCTAATTTGAGTGAATAATTTTCCAACCTTTGCATGGAGGCATTGGCATTGTGGGTAGACCTCTGAGTCACCCATGTTTTGGGGTAACAGATCAGCTGAAGCACAATAAAACTTATTACACATGATTATTCATTGCTAACACATCTCCATTGCTGTATCCATTGTTCCCATTGAAAAAATTGAGACAAAAAATTATTTGCTCTCCCCATCTCTGATCATCATATGTCTAAGCGGACTGCCCTGCCACCATTCCTCCTCCATACTCACCCAAACAAGCACAGTACAGCAAACCACCACATCCAAATATGTTGGACATACACAGAAGTACTTAACGCACTCAGTCCCTCTTCCTTCCCTCTCTCCTTGCCCCCAACAATTGATCAAAAAGTCATATCTGAGTCAGGCTAAGATATAAGAAGAACACCCTTTTCTTCTATAAACTTTTTTCATCTCAGTCACACCAACCCAGCCAGTCCAAGAGCATTGTCTGGAGCAGCCATCTTAGTAAGGCAGCTCCCCACTCACACAGACTCTTTCTGTCAATGCGAGCCCTCTCTTTCATTTGGGCAGAAGGAGGGAAGGCAGAAAAAGAAAGCTTACTTCAAATTAATCTGACTCTTACGTACGATTCATGTTTTCAGGGTGACGACTCCTCCTCCCTCTGTTTTCTCCCTCCCTCCCCCTCACTCACTCCCTTCTTGCTGGCTTCCCAATTCCTTGTTCATTGCACAACACCCCACAAAAGAGGAGTCTCCTCCTCCTAGTAATCAGACAGAGCCAGGACATGCGCAATAATGTGTAACAGTTAGAAACCATGTTGTGTTACTCAGAAAAGGAGTGAACTACTTCCCTAGCCATTACAAGCAAAAAAGGAATACAGTTCCACCTCATAACTGCAAAAACTAGCTAGTTACCAAAGCAACTCATTACAAGTAGCATATAACTCCCAAGGTCTAGGACTGCTAAGTAGGCCCAGCCTAAATGAGATTTTTCAGAGGTGAAGAGCAAGGCGGCATCCTATCCCATATAGGCAGAGGTTGCTTGGACTGGAGGTGGTTGTAACTTACATCGAGCTTTGTGGTGGGATGGTGTTCTTAAACATAATTTAGGGCAGAAGGTTAGTTTATGCCAGGACAGGTTGTGTGGCGTACCAGCAGAGAGGAGAGCCAGGAAGCTGTCTTTGCTGCCCTTCATGGTTTGCTGTCTGAACTCTGCCTATTGGTAAGATTAGCTCTTGCTAATACAGAAAGAAATACAGGAGCTGACAAATTGGTCAGTGGATGGTCTCATGAAGTGAAAAAGACATAAAAAGGAAAAGCACAACACATGTGAATAAGTATAGTTTTCTCAAAATTCAGTGGTTCCAGTTGCAGTGGGTGCCACACACAATGACAAAGGACTGGGACAGTCATTGTGAAAGGGGAGGGTCCTACATGGGATAAAGTCAATAAGAGTGCCTAAATTACCTAAGGAAATGTCTGCTCTAGCAGCACATTGTTCCTGTTGCTTAATTTCTTCTAGTTTCCCTTTTCTGTGTTTTATGGTTAGGTTGTCCTATGCCTCTCTTCCAAGCCATCACTTCTATTAAAATATGTTCCTGGTTCCCTCCACCTTCATTTTTGTGTCATCTAACCTGATGAAGATTCCCAGAGAATTCAAAATCTTACATGCTTTTGTGGAATTTTTCTTGGCCTTAACAAAGGTATCAAGAACCACTGTGGTGTAGAGGTTTGGGTGTTGGACTGGAATGTCAGGAGACTCGAGTTCAAATCCCTGCTCAGCCATGGAAACCCATTGGCTGCACATACTCCAACTATGTCATTTTGGCACGAGCAGTCCTGATTAACCCATTTTTCCAGCTGTTTTTTTTAAATATTCTAGTTTCTCTCTCCTCTTCCCACTTTCCCTTTTTGTTCTCAGCTTACTTCAGTTGCTGCAAACTGAATTCAAAGTACAAAAGCAGTACTTTCAGTCAACAAAGCAGTCAACTCAGTGGGCAGACAGGAGAGGAGAGGTGAGATTTTGCCCTTCCCAGTAAGTTTAGGCAAAAGCAAAATGCTGCAGCTTCTCCAAGCTTCTGCATTCTTTCTAATGAATAACTTTTGCCATCTTGACCACACTTTGATGTTACTTATCCACATGTGTCCTGGTTTTCATCTGTGAAATATTAGAGGATATGCAGCTGACCTTGGGCAAGTCCTGCTCTTTCAGTCTAACAGAAAGGCAGTAGCACAGTTAACAAATCTCGTCAAGGAACTTCATGATTATATCACCATAAGTCAAATCAACTTGAAGATGCATAATTGCAAAATAAGTAATAAACAACAAAAGTGTGAGCCAACCTGATCATACCTTTCTGGAATCCATGTTGCCTTGGATTTTGCTTTTGTTGTGTTTCACACAGCAGCTGAGACATCACAGCACTGACTCACCCTTCAGCTACCTACCTGCTTTCTTTCTCAAGTAGATCCAGAGACACACTGGGGAAAGGAAAATAGTGGATATGAGCAACCCTATCCTGCAAAAACTGAATCTCTTACCTTTGCTAGTAAGTTGTGGGGGGGGGGGAAGGATACGGAATAACCAGGGTAGATGAAGAAGAATTAGGCCCAGCTATCATGTGGCCTATATGCACAGAAAGAGCCCCGCAAATGGCTGCAAGATAAAAATTGTTTTATGATAAATCACTATGAATTTGCATGTTTTTCCAAGAGACCACACAAAAAAATCACCATCAAATAAAAGCTTACATTGGTGCCTAGAGAAAAATAAACCAACACACATCTGACAGTTGTTAGCAGCTTCATGGCAGAAACACACTGATCTGAGTCATGAAGTCTTAATGGATCCTCATGATTCCCAGAGAACCACCAACAAAGCACAGATCACTTCTGTGTCTATGAATGTGTTTTGTGATTTCAAGGTGATTTTGGTGGTATGCTGTGTACAAATCTTGAATCCAACAGCCATGAGACTTTTGACAAGTCTGCTTTTGAAGAAACTGATAATGGAAAGATGGAGAACATACAGCCCTTTAGCCTTTGTTGGACTGCATCTCCCATGATCCTTCACCATTGGTTTTGTCTGATCTGATAGAAGTGGCAGTCCAACAACATCAGAGAGAGCCACACATTTTCATTTCCCAAACCATAGCAATGGACGTTGCTGAGATATTCAGATAATGAGATCTGTCCCTGAAGATCCCACAAACATAAAATGACACAATTGATTTTGCAAGTTGTTTAAAATGTGTGTGCTGGTTTAGTTCTCTTTCCTCCATTTTTTTAACCTTTGACCTAAACTGGGGGGATCAAACCCCCTCTCCCTGCTATCTATGTTGAAATGCCAAGCCTATTTCTGTCTTGGTTTCTAACTAGTGTTGTTGAAGCTAAGTGATGCTCAATATATGTTTGCTTGCCACCATCTATTTTTAAAAGCTTCAGGGAGCTTGTACTTCATTAATACTGACGATCCAGCTGGTATGTGCTGTCTGTCTCTCCAGACTACACATTGGAGCAGTCAGGCCAAGCTGTTGCAAGAGCATGATAATGTTAATGAGTGCCAGAGTGTGAGTTCAGAGGATTTTGCAGGAACCTCTGATGTAGCCTCCTTGCAATTAAATGGAAGGTGTTTTTGATTTATAGTGGAAACCCAGGATGTGCTCTTGCAGAAGGATGAAAAGCTGGTATGCTGAATACTGTTCTCCCACCTCTATACCCCAATTATTGTTGGATTGCTCAAAAGAAATCCAGACTCATGTTGAGCATCAATGCTGGAGAGACAGAAGTGTGAAAAATCCTGCAGCCCACAGGGTTGGCAACCGTGCCTTCATCTGTGCTTACTCAGAAATACAGTGTTTATGTTGCTGCTGCTGTCCCATCTGTGATGGTTAAAAAGTGAGACTATTTAAGTCTATGGTGTTTTCAAAGACATAAATAAAACGCCTGCTCTTTCTCTCCCTCTCTCTTCTTGAATCATGCCTGTCTGTTTCCTTAAGGCAGCCTTCTGATGTCTGACTTGTAAGAGGAACTGTCTGTGGGAAGTACTGGAAGAGAACTCAAAGCAAGGGAAGTAGTCAACAGAATCATTAAACATGGAAGCCCTGGGATCCATGCACACTGCAGAATTGTAGAATTATGATTCCACTTTAACTGCCATGGTTCTATCCTACTGAATTTTGGGACTGACAATTTGCGGAGGGGCCTTTAGGATCCTCAGCCAGGAAGCTCCTTTGGTGCCTCTGACCAAACTACAAACCCTAGGATTCCGTAGGATGTTGAAAGTGGAATAATAGTTCTATAACAGTGTAGTGTGGAAATGGCCATTAATATTTAGAACACAAGATATACTTATTCCAGAGTAATTAATATGGATGAATTGTATTAAGGGCTTTTGAGGATCTCACAGTTACATATCCTTCCCCACACTTTCCCTTTTCCTAAAAATGATGAAGGATCCATGTAATTGAAATTAAACATTTCTTTATAAAGTCTGAAGACTTCAGAAAATTGTAGAATAACCTGAAACACATGTGAAATAAACTTCCAAAAACCCCAAATACCTTAAAAGAAAAATTTCAAAAGCACAACTTTCCCTTCTACTTTATAGGACACTTTTTGGTCAAAATCCAGTTACTGATCTTAGCTATAGTAGTGTAGTTTCATTAGTGGAAATTCTATCAGTATTGAATCACAATTCAATAGTTTATTGAATTAGTCTGGTCCACTTGGGAATAGCTCACTCACAAAGACACTTCTGTCAAAACATCTTGAGTGAGTAAAATTCAAATCCACGAATACAGGTGCCAAAATCCTATTGTTAATCTCAACTAAAAGTAAACCCACTAGATCAATGGTACTTACCTACATGTTAACTCACCAGTGAGCAGTTGATTTAATGGGTTCGCTCTAGCTGGAACTAATGAACAGGATTCAAGAATGCTTTAGGTTTTTCCTACCTGAAAAAAACCCTACAATATTCTTGACCTGAATCCTTATTGACATTAATATGTTCATATATTTCTTTTAGAAGTGTTTTATATTATACAAGCGAGACTACACATAAACATTACTTATGTGTTTTTTATTTATTTTATTATACTAGTGTGTGTGTGTGTGTGTGTGTGCGCGTGCGTGCTTAGATTTGAATAGTAAAAATAACTGATAGTTGGGGTGGGAGTCATCTTTTACTTAGATGTTTGTCTGTTTTTCTTTTACTTTCCTTCTCTTTATTGTTAATGTTATTATGATCACAGTTATGTAAGAATTTTATATTGATTTATTTAGTGTGTATTAGTATAACTTTTAGTTTCTGTTTTTAGATCTTTTTAGTATTTCTTTTTATAGTTATTGTATTTTGTGATGTTTTGTTGTTTGAATATTTTCAATAAAATAAAATTTAAAAAAGAATGTGTGAATTTGAGGTAAATCTTTTAAATTATTTATTAATTAATTTTAACACAAACAATCGAATCAAAGCACTATACATTCAGGAAGAAAAGAAGAAAGAAAAGAAAAAGTAAATTAAACTAAAACTAAAACAAGTACTAAAACGCTAAGCTAAAACACTGAACACTAACTAACTAAAACACTAAACACAATGAAACACAAAATGATGTGGTGAGAGTTAAAAAAAAACTCTGCTCTTTTATACTTTCTTGGATAACTTCTTACGAGGAAACTCAGTAAACTTCATTAATATATACTACCACTTTTTATTCTTTCCCATGGGAAACAGCCTGTCACAGGTGTCAGAATGGAAACACATTTGAGGTTTCCCAGAAGATCTGTATTAAGGCACCATAAAAGATTTGTTGAAATCTGTCATCACAGTTGTTGAAAGCACAAACACAGTGAATTGTCACTGAGTGCTTTCTCAGTACTGGGAAGTGGCAGGGAGTGGCTTTTGCAATAATACATTTTACTGGGAACTCTATATATTGTCCCACCACCCCCAATAGTTTGGTGGGATTCCCCTGATTTCTTGGTTTACAAAGAAGAGCAGGAGAAAAAACGAAGCATGCGTTTAGGCCAGGATACTGTTTAATGCTGGTGGAGCATAAAGTTCAGCCAGTGTAATTACAGAGAAGGTCTGGTGGGAGGGTGATGGAGTGAGTGAAAAAGACGGCAAGCAGTGGAGCACAGTAGAAGAAGCACTGTAGGGAGGGTGATATTGGGAGAGATGGAGAAAGAGAAGCAGAGGCTTTCACAGGGAGGGTGGCATGAACAACGAAGTTGTTATAGGACCTGTGCGTACACGCTTGCACACACACCTACCGGTAATTAGGGCTGTTTGGGTCAGAGACTACTGCTCATAATTTTCATCCTTCCTTCGTCCCATTTCCTCTGCTCTCCATAAGCTGCAAGGTTCCACAGGCTACACGTAAACGATTCATCCCACACCCTGATCTCATGGAGAAGGAGAGTTTTTAAACCTTCTTTTTTTGTGTTTTCCTTTCCCCTCTCCCAAAAAATACTCATCAGGTATAGTAGCTCTTTCATTAGTGTTGCTGCTGCATATCTCTGTTCTCAGCATGATATGTATATAGGATTTCTCTGCCCAGCTGTAAAAATATCATCAGAGAACACAACTGCATTTAAGCTCTTAGTATAACCCAGTAAATGACAGCAACAAGAAGCCAAAGTGGGAATTGGGCACTTGAAAGGCTTTGGGATAAAGAAATAATTCTGAATGCCTTTCTCCAAAACCATTGGCCTGGGCCTTTTTCAAACACACACACACACACACACACACACACACACACACACCCCTTGATGACATCATCCCCAGAGAAAAGAGTGGGGAGGGTCAATTATCTCCCAGGACTATGCTCGGTTATTGTTCAGAGAAAGGTCTAATCATGAGTTACATTGGGAACCTAGTACCTTAATTTATCTTACAATAGAATTTGCTGAACCAGACTTGTCCAACTGGTTTTGCAGACCTTTCCCATCTCTTTTGATAAACATTGGAACTACAGGCTTCGAAGAGTAGCACAAGGAAATTTGATAAATCATCATTTTTTCCAAGTTCCATAGATTCACTGGGTCTCTTTTAGTTAGGACTGACAAGTGATTTTAGCCCTAATTCTTCATATGATTAGAAATATGTGAAAGACAGCAGGGACAAGAGCACTGGGTATACCTCCCTTCTCTATCCCTATTGCCATCTCCAGGGTTCTAAATTCTTCAGGAAAATTACATGAGTAGACCAGGTCCCCTACCAAAGTGTCACTTTCAATTAGGGCTAGGTAGGAAACACATGGCCTTGTAGGCCATGTGCAAATATTGGCGGGTTATCCAGTGAACCCACTTAACCTTCTCAAATCCATTCACCAGCTTAAAAAAACCTATATTTGTTTAGACAGAACAACTGTTACTCGGACAAGCTTCCAAGAGTGAGGATTCTTTGTTACAGCAAGCCACAAGGTCTTAGGTCTTAGGTCTTTTCTGTGGGGATTTTAACATCTGATGAGCTTCCAGTCATTTTTTGCTTTTTAAAGTAATAAAAAAATTTGGGAGGAGCTGGCTCCTAGGCTGTCCCCATCCACCCACCTAAGTTGACCATCTCTAGTGGACAACAAATTTGGGGGCTGAAAATGGGAGGGGGGTATCGTTCCCCTTTTGATTCTCCCACATCTAATCCTACTCCTGTGGAGAATTGGAAGGGCCTAATACAACTTGCAGAGGTGTTTACCCAAGGCCTTTCCTCCTTACACTGTTCTAGTGCTATTATTCCACTTTCAACATTCTGTGGAATTCTGGGGTTTGTAGTTTCCTGAGGCCAAAAAGCTCTCTGGCTGAGAATTCTAAAGACCTCTCCCTAAACTGAAAGCCCCAGGATTCCAAAGCACATTGAAAGTGGAATAATAGCACTAGAACACTATAGTGTGGAAAGGCCCACAGTTTTAGTTAAAACAGTAATTAAAGCAAAATACATTACTCAGTTTCCCTAAGTGATTGCATTCCAATAAACCAAAATGCCAAATAAATTTAGCCAATTAAATTTAGTCACTGAGTATGTTTCAGAGTTGCAGGACGTGAAAATTACATTAGTTCTGTAAAGGGTGGGGAATGATCATGTCTGGCAACCCTGCTGGCCAGTTGGCATCCTATCATTCATTAGAGTGACACATCCAGAAAAGTCTGCCATTGAGATGGTTTAAAGGCACAACAGCTTGGCAAATCCAGTTGTTGTATCTGGGGGAGGAATTATTAAGACAGGAGGCTGTTGCTATGAGATGCTCTGGTCTCCTGATTATGTGTGCAACCTGTCCAGCTGATTTTTCCCTCCTGTGTTTGCCTCTCGGATCATACCCCATTTGTTGTTCTGGTGGTTGTTTCTTTCTGTGAGTTTCTGTATTTCTATCTCCTTATTTTTACTCAGGCACTGCACTCTTGTGATTGCAATGTTTGATCTTCATTTTAATCATCTTGGCCTCAGCCTGCCTGGTGCATTCTCCTGTCGTTTTCTTCTTAATCCTTTCCTTTCCCTAGTAGCTGGTGCTCCTGAATGGGAGGGGCTGAAGCTCAGTGGTGGGGCACATGCTTTGCATGCAGATGAGCTTACGTTCAGCCTCATCTTCTCCAGGTAGGGCTAAGAAATGATACCTCCCGACATCCTGAAGAGTTCCTTCTAGTCAATATGAAATAACACAACACTGGACAGCCCAATAGCATGACTCAGTGTCGGGCAGCTCCCCATGTTCCTATCAAAGCCTGCACTGTCACTTTGTAAAAGTAATTCATTCAATTACTCTTCAGCCCTATTCCTCTTTCATCATATTACTCGTATACTCTCTCTCTCTCTCTGTAACGTATTGCTTTTTAAAGTGTGACATTACAATAGCTGTTCTTTGGGACAGATTTGAAGAAGGAGAATATTGTATTCTAACCTTAATGATATGTGAAATGGTCAGAGAGTTTCTTTTCCTATTCTTTGACTTTTATATGTGTCCCCTGCCACAGAGCAGTGCAGAACTCTGAGGCTTGTTTTGAATTCCGAATAACGAACAGAGCAGAAACACAAAGCAGGAATTGTGGCAGTTCCTGGCCATACTTTGCTGGAAAGTGCCTACAGTAATAACGCTCTGGCCCTTTCCTTGTTTCTATTCTGTCCACACTTTGCTGCCTGTTGCAATGAGAGAGACATTAGTCATTCATGTACTGGTGAAGATCATGCTCAGATAAGGTATATCCTTGCCTCAATAAGAGACTTACTGAGAGGACTTAGGCCATTTCTGCACGGGGTATTAGAAACGGTGCAGTCCGTCCTCCAGGGAGAACGTCTGCACCTGGGAGCGGACTGGGTCTGGACTACTTAGTGTAGTTCCACACTTCAGCCTGCTTTGGAACGACCCCAAGTGGTTGTCCAGTGTGCGTTTGAAAAACCTGTTTCTTGCGGTTTTTCAAAAGCACGGAGTGTGCCAGTGCGAGCCTGCTCCCTTGTGCAGATTTGCAGGCAGGAGCGGTCTTCAGGCTAGTGAGCTGGTGAAGCCGCCGTTTTTGTCCCTGGAGCAGTGCGGAATGATGAGCACACACTGCTCCAGAACAGCCTGGACCAGACCGGGGAGCCAAAAGACCCAGTAAGTAGCGTCATGGGGCAATTCCCTCGCCCTGTGCGGAAATGACCTTAGAGTCACTTAGAGCCTTTCCGCTCTACACTGTAACAGTGCCATTATTGCACTTTCAGCATCCTGTGGGATCCTGGGGTTTGCAGTTTAGGGAGGGCCCTTTAGAATTCTCAGCCAGAGAGCTCTTGGGCCTCAATCAACTACAAAGCCCAGAATTCCACAGGATGTTGAAAGTGGAATAATAGCACTATAACAGTGGAGGGTGGAAAGGCCCTAAGATTTACTCAGAGGAATAGGACAGAGGAAGACATGTTACTCCCAATGCCTATTTGACTGAAGACTGGCTGACCTCTGGGCCCCTACCCTCATGCTGATTGATGTCTAGCTGAAGAAGAAAGACTCCACTGTGATCTCCTCTTGAGGTTGCCTGCCTGAACACTGACTTGAGTAATGAACTCATACTGATTCTCTCACCCAAATGAAAATAAAACTAGCCAATATGCCCTCTGATCATTGCTGTTCACCTGAAAGGACACACTAAACCCACTGTTTCTCAAGGGGAGGGGAATTTTACAAGTTGCTGTTCATAAGACAGAGTTGTTGCTTCTTTCAGTGTAAGGGTGGGCAGTAGACATCCATCATGGCAGCTCATGTTGATGCTGCTTGCCTGAAGGAGAGAGACTGGCCATTGTGGCCTCAGGCTGATGTTGCCTCCCTAAAGGAGACAGACTGGCATTGTGACCTAATGCTGATGTTGCCTGCCTGGAGAGAAACTGGGATTGTGACCTTATGCTGATGGTACCTGTCTGAAGGAAAGAGACTGGCTATTAGGACATATCATGTTAGTGCTGCCTACCTAAATGAGGGAGGTTAGGCCTTGTGATGCTGCCTGCCAGAAGATTCAGAAGCCAATGTACTAATGCTGTCCCCTGAGAGACACAGAAAGTGGCTCATGTGGCCCCTTTCAAACGTCCACTGCATTGTAACCTCATGGTGATGCCATGTGCCTAAGTGAGAGAAAGAGAAGAAATGGACAATGTGGTCTTTCACTCCTTCACCCAAGGAGAAAGAAAAATGCTGGCCCTTTGTTCCCAAACACTGCAAACCATTTTCATGAGAAAGAAGTCCTTATCCAAAGCAGACAAAAGTTTATTAAACTCTCTTTCTTACTTCTCTTTAATGCCATTTTCCCATCAAGCATGCCATAATGTTCAGCACTGCCAAGTAGGACGCGAGAGGATGACTTACTGACTCCTTTTTTAACTTTTTTAAAATGTTTTATTAATTGTAAAAGAAAAAACAAAACATAACACCATGTGATTACCATAAAAGTGAACAAGAAAACATTACAACAAAATAGCTTACATTATTATTTCTTTCCAGATCCTTTATCATCATACACTTATTCCACATGTTATATATCATATTGCTTATATATTTTTGTTACATTCTTAACTCTGTCCTTTTCAACTATATTTAACCTATTGGTGTTACTAAATATGATCCTATTACTAAATATATTAATACTAACTTTAACTTTAAATGTAACCTTAAATATAACCTTAAATGAAACCTTAAATGTAAGCCCTAACGCTAAGTGTGAACCCATCCCCCGAGCCAATTATCTTTCAGCTTACTCTACTTTCCAAAATTGTAATTCTTCTTGTGGAGGTGTGACACTTCCCTCTTTTATTAGGACTTTTTTCCACAAATATCTTCCATATTTCTTCAAAATCATTCCCTTTCGTTATTCCTTTTTTGACTGTAATTCAACATTAGCTTATCATTAATCCCTATTTTCCACACTTCTTTACCAATCCTTTATTTGAAAATCTTCTTGCATTTTCCATTTTCTTCATATAATTAAACTTGCTGCAGTTAATAAATTTGTAATTAAATCCTTCATTGCCTGGATACAATTAACCTTATCAAATATAGATAATAATGCTATACTCGGACATATTTGTAAGTCAGTTCCTGTTATCTCTTTTATCTCTTTAAACGCAATCTGCCAAAATTTCTGTACACCTTCACAATTCCACCACATATGGACATATGTGCCAATCTCTTGACAACCCTTCCAACATAACCTTGAGTGTTTCTTATCTATATGGTTTAACCTTACTTGTGTTAGGTACCATCTCCAGACCAATTTATAATAATTCTCTTTTATCTTTACAGATACATTTTTTAAATGACGGTGATTCCAAATCTTTTCCCATTCCTGAATATCTCTGTTTTGTGCTAATTCTTCCTCCCATATTTTTTAAAGATATTCATCTTCATCTTCATATATTGACAATATTTTGTATATTTCACCTGTGGTACCCTTCAATATTTCATTTTCCTCCATTCCATCTCTTTGCTTAATCATTTGTTCAAATCTAGTGTTTTCTCTAATATCTTATTATTATTTTTCTAATTCGTTGTCCACTGCTCTAACTAAATATAATTAAATCATGGCATCTTAGTACCCTGCAATCTCTTTTATTTTATCTTTATTCGTCATTACATTCATCCAATCTTTTAACTTACATATTCTCTGCTTCTTTAGGCTTATTGACTCCTAGCTGGTTTTTGATGGAACTCTCTCTCTTTGATATGGATTGGGTTCATGCTATCATCCACACAACCAAAATACTCATGGTGATTTTGAGAGGATCTTGGAGGATGAAATCAGGGATGCATCCAAGGAAAAATTACTATAATTGAAGATTTCTAATTACCCACACATTGACCCAGTAACTGCATGTTCTGGTCACAGCAAAGAGGTCAAAAAATCTAGTTGTTTTAACTGTGTCCTACAGCAATGATTGCAGAACCATCCAGATGAGAGATGATTCTTTTCTAGGCAGTGCTATCAGAACCTAGCATGTGATGTAAATGTTGTTGAAGTAATCAGGAACACTGATCACACTGGAAAATCAAGTTATTCTTAGAAAGAGATTGTATTCTTTTTACTCCATTGAATGCTTTGATATTTAGGAGCAGAGATTCACCTTAGCTGTGATTAACATTCAGAATCCCCCCTTTTAAGCTTTCCCTCTTAATATCTGAGTGGAAACGACTCAAAATAGTTTTCACTTTGGGTTATTTGCAACTACGCCTGTGCTAATTATTCATGATTACCCATTGATCCAGAGGTAAGCATTTATTGTAAACAGAATACAGTCACCCCTCCAAATTCACTAGGGTTAGGGGCACAGGACCCCCGTGAACATGGAAAAACCATGAATAACTCTAGCCCCTCTCAAACCATATTTAACACACACAAAAAGTATGATCACCATATGCAACCCACCATGGATTCCTTTGAGGCATCAGAGTTCCTTCACAAGGCAGAAGTGGGGGGCTGGGCTTACTGCCACCATCACTGGTGCCCCACATGATTTTTAAGAGGGACTTAGAAGCCTCCTTTGAAGTTTCTCAGTCTCACAAAGCTCGCAGTCCCTATTTAAAATGGCTTGGGAGATAGTAGAGGTGACAGCAAATAAACTGTGAATAATCAAATCCACAAAAATGAAACCCACAAATTTGGAGGGCTGATTGTAAAAAGGTTGGTCAAAAGATTTGGGCAGCTTACCCTCTTGCCTCCACCCACCCATGCTGCCTCCTACAGCTAGTGAGCTGCAAACATACTTTATACCCCAGAAACCCAACATTTTTTCCGTGTCTGCAGAGCAAAGGAACAACACATTTCTGGGGAAGTACCATAGTGCAAATGTTGGAAATTGCTTTGTTTGTGCAACACCATGCTCAAGTAAATTCCAAAAGAGAACAGTTCCCATTTTAAATTGCAATATAATTATCATGAAGATCACTTGATGGCGGAACTTGCCAAATGCAACAGAGCCATGTATTTGAGAACGAGGGAATAGCAGATGTATGATTTATTAAAAGCAATACATGCAGTGCCCCCTTCCACTCCATTTATTCCCCTCCATAAATAAAAGCAGGAATGTTGATTCTTCTAGCTAAAGCTTGACAATTCTGGCACAATAGAGGAAAAATACCAATTTTTCTATAAGCCACCAATTGCTAGTAATGTCAAAGCCCACACATATGCACACCATGTACAACCGGAAGGGAAGAATTGCAAATTAACTTGTAATTGAACTCACTGGGATTGAGTTGAAAAGATCATTCATTAGAGGTACCCACTCAGCCAAGAACTCATGGGGCTCATATTCACGCTTATTTTAATTTCTGTATCATCTTTCTGGTGAAACAGTTTACAAACATTTATAAATGTCAAATTAAAACAGCCAAACTAAAGATTTTTTAAAAAATCAATTGTCTATCATGCTAATCACTAATAGATTACAAAACAATAACCACATCTATAAGAGACTCCACTACCTATTTTCAAAGTTTGGCAAAGCACTTTGGCCTAGCACTAATGATGAAGATGGAACAAAGAAAAGGGAGATCCACAAAGGCTGTAATTCCACGAACACACGCTTACTAGGGAAAAAGTCTCATGTAGTCTTTCTTCTTAGCAAACTTGCATCCAGTTGTAGTGTCTGCTCAATAAATTGAGGATTACAAGGGAGTTTGAAGAATTAGAGCAGGGGGACTGGATGTTATTATACCATCTGTGTATACCAACAATTCAAACCTAATTAGGTATTCCTTTCTCAACACGAGTAGCATCATGTGCTGGCTCTTCTTTTACTCGCAAGAAAAAGCACAGTGTTTTCCAACTGTCTTTAATGAGGTAAATGAGGCATAGTGTACAACTGTTTCTGAAGCTAACATTCTAGAACACACGCTTAGTTAAATAGTAACACACAGTCTTTTTTCATGGGCACAATTCCCATTGGTGGGTTCTCAGGGCACTCCCTTTCCCAAACTGACAGCGATTCCCATGGGACCTTGTTTGTTTCCATACTTTGATCTTGCCAATCCAAACTTTCTCAGATTGTTTCCTAATGCATCTCCAGTGTTACCTTTATATCTGTCCTTTGTGTATCTATCTTAATGTTGACCAGATGCCTTGGGGCTGGCTTCTCTCAACCTATTCTCTTTGATCCCTCTTCATTAGAATGAGGTGCATATACATTTTGATATATAATACATTTTTAAACACAGTTCTACCAGAGGTACTCTAAACCCCGTACATAGAAAATCACTTGTTGAATGCTATCACTTTTAAGCAAACAGAGCCATGTCCTGACAGCATAACTGAAAACACACTTACAATAATCATTCAGATTCTACCTGATGTTAAACATATAACACATGGTGGCCTGTAACATATGATGTTAATCCAAGCTTGATGTTACACCAGGATGATAACTCATTACAATGTTTTATACTAGTACAATCAACATGCATTTATTATCATGGATGACTCACACTATCAATTATGTCATGGAGCACCACCAGCATGACAAGTAGTGGGATCCAAGGGGATGTTCTCCAGCCCTGTTCCATTCTCTACTTCTCTGTGTTGCCAAAGAAAGTCTGAAAAGGAGCTATAACCATGTTTAGATAGACATGACAATAAAGGTCCATGTAACTGGATACTCAGACAAGCCAAGAGAAGAGACCAGATATTCTTCCTACAAAATATTCTATTGACAAAGTGAAGCAAAAAGAAATTACTTATGTGTATACACACACACATTCAAATGTTAATTATTTGGCAGTTGATATGTGCTTCAATGTTGGTGATGGAAAAGCAAGGGGATAACTATGAGGGTGGGTTTTGTCTCCTTCATATCGCTGAGCATTTTCTGCCTGAGGCAGCTACATCGCTCTAATAATAGAGCTGTTGTGGTGCTGTTATGTAGAAATTAGTATTTTTAAACCAGTTAGGATCTTTACACCGTGCTACTCAAAGTGGTTGTCCATAGACCAGTGATAACCATCAAGCAATTGGCTGCTATTCTGGGGTTGTCATGTCCTACCTGGAAAAGGTTTCCTCAGATGAAGAAGAGAAAGAGGAGAGCCAGGATTATGGGCCTAGTTAGAGTTGGAAGAGGCTGGAGGTCCTGCCATGCTACTGGCAGAGGCAGAGTTTGGTCCATCCCTGACACCAGCAGCAAATCCAAAGGAAGAGACAAAGGCATTTTACTTTCTCAGGCACAATAACATGCAGGGAGCAAAAGGTCAAGGATACCCCTGTTCCTTTTTAAAAACAAGGCATTGAGCTAATGAGGACAGCTGGGCTGACTAACTTCTGACTATAAACTAGCTCAGCTCAAGCCATTCTGTTACTGCTGAATAATGGCTTTTAAACCTCCTTGTAGCTCTATTTGATATGTTTGGCTTTCTGACATTTGGTATGTACTTTTGGACTAATCTTTTGGTAATTCCTATTTCAGCTTTGGATTCTGCTCAGGACAGCTTTCTCTCTTTGAACCCTTGGACTGCCAGGATCACATGTCTGTTTGTCACACCATGTAAACCTTGGGACTGGCTTGGCTTTTTCTCCCAGTTCTTGTGGGCTATAGGTGTGCTCACTTGCTGGCTCTAAACAGGACAACAGTAAATTCCAAGGAAAGGAAGAATAACTGTAGTAAATGGTGACGAATATGATGCCATCCCTAGCACATTGGGAGAAAAATCCCTGTTGGCAGCCCTACATTAGATAGCATAACAAGCACCACACCACTTAATCACAGCTCTACTTGTCTTGAGAATAATACATACATGCACACACATATATATTGTATCTCTACAACAGACATCTTTACTGGTTTGTTTGATACACTGTACTGTAATGTTTATAGCAATCCATTCCTTGATTCAGGCCTGGTTTGTTAGAGTATGCTAGACTAGGTATGGATACTCCAATCTAGGTTTTCTACTGGCAAGGCTGGAACAGTTGGTCTTTGGCCTTGGACTGGGAAAGAATTATAGAACAATGAAGACTGCACCCTTTAAGCATGTAATGTGCCTATATTATTACTTTGAAGGACTC